>CP136060.1:49743037-50943037 GCA_032464435.1 Aegilops umbellulata
ATTGTTCTCGAACTCGTAGGGTCCGCACGCTTAACGTTACGATGACAGTTTCATTATGAGTTTATATGTTTTGATGTACCGAAGGTTGTTCGGAGTCCGGATGTGATCACGGACATGACGAGGAGTCTCGAAATGGTCGAGACATGAAGATTGATATATTGGACGACTATATTCGGACACCAGAAATGTTATGGGTGATTTCGGAGAAAACCGGAGTGCCGGAGGGTTACCGGAACCCCCCGGGAGAAGTAATGGGCCTTATGGGCCTTAGTGCAGAGAGAGAGGGGCAGCCAAGGTGGGCCGCGCGCCCCCTCCTCCTCTGGTCTGAATTGGACTAGGAGAGGGGGGCGGCGCCCCCCTTTCCTTCTCCCTCTCCCCCTTCCTTTCCCCCTCCTAGTAGGAGTAGGACTCCCCTCTTTCCTACTCCTACTAGGAGGAGGACTCCTCCTGGCGCGCCTAGCAAGGGCCGGCCGGCCTCCCCCCTTGCTCCTTTATATACGGGGGCAGGGGGCACCCCATAGACACAACAATTGATCATTGATCTCTTAGCCGTGTGCGGTGCCCCCCTCCACCACAATCCTCGATAATATTATAGCGGTGCTTAGGCGAAGCCCTGCGATGGTAGAACATCAAGATCGTCATCACGCCGTCGTGCTGACGGAACTCATCCCCGACACTTTGCTGGATCGGAGTCCGGGGATCGTCATCGAGCTGAACGTGTGCTAGAACTCGCAGGTGCCGTAGTTTCAGTGCTTGATCGGTCGGGCCGTGAAGACATACAACTACATCAACCGCGTTGTTATAACGCTTCCGCTTTCGGTCTACGAGGGTACGTGGACAACACTCTCCCCTCTCGTTGCTATGCATCACCATGATCTTGCATGTGTAGGTATTTTTTTGAAATTACTACGTTCCCCAACAAGTGGCAGTGGGAGGGGTTGAAGCTTTGGGCGCTGGAGCTCAGAGGTGGGAAGGCAGGAGCTAGGAGAAGGCGCGGGGCAAAAAGGAGGGATCTTTACCCTCTTATAGGTGGTAAAAATGCCAAACGTCCCCTTATCGAGCCATAAAACTCGCCTGTTCCCAACGAGATAGTGCGTAAGGCGCGGTTGGGTTACCCAAACCACATTGATGTGAATCCCATAATGGGCGGGCATGATCTCTTCTTTGACAAGACGTGCCAATAAGGTCTAGGCCTCGAAACACGAAAGGGGATGCGCGAAAATGGTTCAAAATATTAAAGAGTCAAGTATGACGTTTCGCCGAAAAAGTTGTCAGTAAAAGACATTGTTTCTATCTTGACATTTTTCCTTCGTGGTTAAGGGTTGTGCAGAGCCGGATACAATTCCTCTATGCAGGAGGTTAATTTGAAGTATTCAAGTGAAGGAACCCGCCTTGCAATGCCGAATACCATCCGCATGCTGAACACATCGTCATCGAAGACTGGTTCAAGGGCTACTGAGGGAGTCCTGGATTAGGGGGTCCTCGGGTGTCCGGACTATTTGATATGGGCCGGACTGATGGGCCGTGAAGATAAAAGCAGAAGACTTTCCCCCATGTCCGGGTAGGACTCCTATATGCATGAATGGCAAGTTTGGTGTCCGGATATGTTATTTTCTTCCCCCACAAACTGACTCTGTACAACCCTAGGCCTCTTCGGCGTGTATATAAATTGGGGAGGTTTAGTCCGTAGAGGCTATTAGAATATTCATAGGCTAGACAACTAGGGTTTAGCCATTACGATCTCGAGGTAGATCAACTCTTGTAACCCCTATATAGTTCGAATACAATCAAGTAGGACGTAGGGTTTTACCTCCTTTAAGAAGGCCTGAACCTGGGTAAACACTGTGTCCCTGTCCGTTGTTACCATCGATCCCTAGACACACATCTTGGGACCCCCTACCTGAGATCTGCCGGTTTTGTCACCGACAGCAAGTGCAACAGGAAGCGCAAGGGCAAACCAGTAATGGCTATTGAGGGCTCCGGCAAGGCCAACACCGGCAAGAAAGCTAAGACCGAGAGCTCCGGCAAGGAAGTTGTCGGGTGCGCCTCATGTCAAGAGCTGGTGGCTGGCAACAAGATGGAGGGCTCCGGCAAACAGTATTGCAAGATCCACCGCACCAAGGGCCATGACCCCCAAGACTGCCAGCAAGTAGAGCAACTTGCCGGGAAGTAGAAGGCTGAGTACAAGAAGCGTGACCAGGAGAAGGCCCAAGACGATGCTAGAGGATCCGACAAGAAGGGTCATGGTAGCCGAGGAGGTCATCGTGGCAAGGCCAAGCAGCAAAAAGAGAACGCCTGCCAGAGGCCGCGACAAGAAAGAGGAAGATGATGATGAAGACGAAGAGGATGATGATGAGTCCAGTGAGCACGAGTTCCAGAAGGCTACATAGGCCAACCACCATATGAATCTATTATGAGGGCCACCTATGGAATTAATTATGAACGATGACAATCTTGAAACAATGCCTTACGCTTAGCTAGGGGCGTAAAACAATAGCGCTTGTTGGGAGGAACCCAATAGTTATCTTAAATTTTTGCTTTTGCTTTCTATTTTGGAGTGTTGACACAATTATTGCTACTTTTATGATTGTGTTTTTATGTTTTAATTTGTGTTTGTGCCAAGTAAAGCCTTTGGAATGAGTTGGTGCAAACTTCACCGGTGCATCCAAACCTCGTGATATGACACTCTATCACACATAAACCTCCTTATATCTTCCTCAAAACAACCACCATACCTGCCTATTATAGCATTTCCATAGCCATTCCGAGATATATTGCCATGCAACTTCCACTGTTCCGTTTTCATGGCATACATGTTCATTGCCATATTGCTTTGCCTGATCATAGAGCTGACATGATATTTGTGGCGCAGCCGCCGTTCATCATTGTTACACATGTTATGCTAGAATCATTACACATCTTGGTACACTGCCATAGGCATTCATATAGAGTCATATTGTTCTAGTTATCGAGTTGTAAGTAAATAAAAGTGTGATGATCATCATTATTAGAGCATTAGTCCCAGCGAGGGAAGGATGATGGAGACTATGATTGCCCCACAAGTCGGGATGAGACCCCGGACGAAAAATAAAAAAGAAAAAAAGAGGCCAAAAAGATCCCAACAAAAAATGAGAGAAAAAGAGAGAAGGAGTGCAATGTTACTATCCTTTTCCACACTTGTTCTTGAAAGTAGGACCATGTTCTTCATATAGAGCGTCTCTTGAGTTGTTACAGTCATATACTAGTGGGAATTTTTCGTTATAGAACTTGGCTTGTATATTCCGATGATGGGCTTCCTCAAATGCCTGAGGTCTTCATGAGAAAGCAAGTTGGGTGCACACCCACTTAGTTTCCATTGAGCTTTCATACATGTATAGTTCTTGGTGCATCCGTTTCATGAAAATCCCTACTCCTCGCATTGATATCCATTGATGGGATCTCCGTAGCCTGTTGATTAGCTGTGTCAACGGGAGACTTTCTTTGACTTTTGACTGTCCTTATTAATCTTTATCACCGCATTCTATTCCACCTATAGTGCTATATCCATGGCTCATGCTCAGGTATTGCGTGGGCTTGAAAATGCTGAAGCACATTAGAAGTATGATCCAATTGCCTAATTTGACACTGGGGTGCTCATGATTTATATTTATGCGATGAAGGCGGAGTCATGCCATGCTGGCATGATAAAGTGAGTGGGGATAACATTCGTTAAGGATTGTATATTTTGAAAAAGTAATGATTATGTTTCTTATATTCATGGATATTATTATGTTGATATTGTTACTTCATTGTTTCTTAATGATTATACCGTAAAGAGATTACATGATACACATGTTAGGTAGCATTTCACATCAAAAGTTCTTTTTCTAACATTTACCATACTTGAGGATGAGGAGGAATTAAGCTTGGGGATGCTTGATACGTCCCCAACATATCTACAATTTTGATTGTTTCATGATATTATATTATCAATCTTGGATGCTTCTTATGCATTTACATGCTATTTTATATCATTCTTTGGGACTAACCTATTAACATAGTGCCCAATCCCAGTTCCTGATTTTTTTGCTTGTTTTTGGCTTTTCAAAAAATCAATACCAAACGAAGTCCAAACACGATGAAACTTTACGGTGATTTTTTCTGGACCAGAAGGACCCTAGAAGGTTTGGGAGGAGGCCGGAAGACATAAGGGAGAGCCATGAGCTACAGGGGCGCGCCCTCGGGGGTAGGCGCGCCCCCTGAGTTCGTGACTCCCACGCAACTCCGTTTAACCTAATTCCACCTATATCCAAAATATTCCCAAACCAACAGAGAGCCACCCGAAACACTTTTTCCACCTCCGCAAGCTTTTGTTCTTCCATGACCTCATCTGGAGGCCTTTTCTGTATTCTGCTGGAGGGGGAGGGCTTCTAAATCACCCTTGCTGCCTTCCGATGATTCATGAGTACTCTACCACAGAGCTACGGGTGAGCATCCCTGACTCGGGCTATGTCGTGCCGGAGATTGATACGTCTCCAACAAGTGTGCACGCGCTGAGGAGGGGAGGAAGCTCCCCGTAGAAAGTGTTGGAGAAGGAGAATTCGACAGTGAAGGTACCGCCCCGGCAAGGAGAGGCCGGCGGCGGAACGGCAAAAAGAAGAAAAACCCAGAGGTGCTGGTTGTCGAGAAGTCCGGCAGCGAGGGCTCCGCCAAGAAAGCCCAGGCGGGAGGCCCGGGCAAGGAGGTTGTCGGGTGCGCCAATTGCCGGGCGGTGGCTGCTGCCGATAAGCGGGACGGTACCGACAAGAAGTACTGCAAGATCCACCGCACCAGGGGCCACGACCTCCAGAGTTGCAAGCAAGTCGAGCGACTCGTCGAGCTGCAGAAGGCCGAGTACGCACGACGCGACAAGGAGAGAGCCCAAGCAGGCAGCGGGGGATCCGGCACGAAGCGTCCCGGCCCGGGGGAGCGCCGCGGCAAGGACAAGCAGCGGCAAGCAGACAGACCTCCCCGGGGACGCGACAAGGACGAAGACGATGACGACGACGAAGACATGGAAGACCCCGAGACCAGCGAGCAGGAGTTTCAGAAAGCCACTGAGGTCTTGTGTGTGGACGGCGGTGCCTCCCTGCACGCTTCCCACCAGCTTAAACGGTGGGTGCGGGAGGTCAATGCAGCGAAGCCACCCGTCGAGTCACGCAGACCCCTGAGATGGTCCAGCAGCCTATCATCTTCGACATTGAGGACCACCCTGATCGCACAACCGTGGTCGGGTGCTTGCCGATGTTGGTTTCCCCAACGGTCCGCAACCTCAAGGTCACTAAGATGCTAGTTGACGGCGGGGCCGGCTTGAATCTGATCTCCTCTGCTGTTCTCCGGAGACTCCAAGTTCCCGACAGTGAGCTCGAAGAGACCGGCACATTCCAAGGAATCAACCCGGGAAGGAGCAAGCCGAAGGGAAAGATCACGCTGCCGGTAACATTTGGCAGCGAGCTGAATTTCAGGATTGAGCAGGTCACCTTTGAGTCGCCGACTTTCCGTTGCCTTACAACGGGATCCTCGGCCGACCAGCGCTCGCCAAGTTCATGGAGGCCTCTCACTACGCGTATAACATGTTCAAGATGCCTGGCCCGATAAGCGTCATTTCTGTCCCCGGCGACAAGAAGGATGCCCTTATCTGCGCCGACCAAATATACCGGGACGCAACAGCAGCAACGGCCCGCGGCCCACTTGCCGCTGGAGCTTCCGGGGGAAAGAAGAAGTCCGGCAAGTGCTCTGGCGCCCACTCCGGCAAGCGCGCCTCTTCGGAGTGCTGCGCTGCCGTCGAGGACGTGCCATCGAGCCCCGCCGGCAAGAAGACCAAGCCCGGCAAGTGCTCTGGCGCCCACTCCGGCAAGCGCGCCTCTTCGGAGTGCTGCGCTGCCGTCGAGGACCTGCCATCGATCCCCGCCGGCAAGAAGACCAAGCCCGGCAAGTGCTCTGGCGCCCACTCCGGCAAGCGCGCCTCTTCGGAGTGTTGCGCTGCCGTCGAGGACGTGCCATCGAGCTCTCCCGGCAAGAAGGCCAAGCCCGGCGAATGCTCTGGCGCCCACTCCGGCAAGCGCGCCTCTTCGGAGCGCTGCGCTGCCGTTGAGGACGCGCCATCGAGCCCCGCCGGTAAACACAAGAAGACGACGGTTGCTCCACGAGCGACCAAGAAGGTGCCCGCCAAGGAGGACGGCACTGGTGGTACCTTCACCATCAGTGCCACTCTCGACCCCAAATAGGAAAGCGCGCTCGTTGCTTTCCTGCGGGCGAATGTCGATGTGTTTGCCTGGCAACCATCTGACATCCCCGGCGTTCCCAGGGAAGTGATTGAGCACCACCTTGCCGTCTGTCCTCATGCGCGGCCCGTCAAGCAAAAAGTCAGGAAACAAGCGGTGGAGCGCCAAGAGTTTATCGCGGAGGATATCAGGAAGTTGGAAGCGGCAGGCCTCGTCAGAGGCGTGCTCCATCCGACGTGGTTGGCCAATCCTGTTGTCGTGCGCAAAGCAAACGGGAAGTGGAGGCTTTGCATCGATTTCACCGATGTCAACAGAGCTTGCCCTAAAGATCCATTTCCCTTGCCGCGCATCGACCAGATTGTTGACTCCACGGTCGGATGTGGCCTGCTTTCATTCCTCGACGCCTACTCCGGGTACCACCAGATTTTCATGACCAAAGAAGATGAAGAGAAGACTGCGTTCATCACTCCATGCGGCACGTACTGTTTTGTGCGGATGCCTTTTGGACTGAAGAACGCAGGCTCGACGTTTGCGAGGGTTGTCGACACTGCTTTCGAGCCACAGATCCACAGAAATGTGGAGGCCTACATGGACGACATTGTGGTCAAGAGCAGAGACAAGGCAACCTTGGTTCAAGACTTGGAAGAGACCTTTGCGAACTTGCGCAAGATCAGCCTCAAGCTCAACCCCGAGAAGTGCGTGTTCGGAGTTCCCTCCGGCAAGCTTCTCGGGTTCTTCGTGTCTCCACGTGGGATCGAAGCCAACCCCGACAAGATCAAGGCCATCGAGCAGATTGAAGCACCAACGCGTGTCAAGGACGTGCGAAGACTTGCCGGCTGCGTGGCGGCTCTTAGCAGGTTTATTTCCAGGTCTGCGGAACGCGCCCTGCCGTTTTTCAAAATCTTGAAAAAGGCAGGTCCAGTAAAATGGACTTCGGAAGCGGAGGCTGCGCTGCAAGACTTGAAGAAATACCTGTCCTCCGCTCCTATACTTGTCGCGCCTAGACCGCAAGAGAAGTTGCTGCTCTACCTAGCGGCAACCAATCAAGTGGTTAGTGCTGCGTTAGTAGCGGAGAGGGAAGCTGATGACGAGCCAGCAACCACGGCAAGCGCGTCTAACGACAAGCAGGGGGCTTCCCCGACAAGCTCTGGCCCCGGCAAAGGCGAATCCGCGCAAGCGCAAGGGGAAGTACAGAAGAAGAGGATGGTGCAGCGCCTAGTTTACTTCGTCAGTTCCCTCCTGCAGGGGGCTAGGTCGAGGTACTCTGGTGTGCAGAAATTGCTCTTCGGCCTCCTCATGGCCTCGAGGAAGCTGCGCCATTACTTCCAAGCACACGAGATCACAGTGGTCACTCGCTTTCCGCTTAAGAGGATACTTCAGAATCCCGAAGAAACAGGCAGGATTGTCGAGTGGGCACTAGAACTGTCAAGCTTTGGCCTCAAGTTCGAGAGCACATCGACCATCCAGAGCAGAGCATTGGCATAGTTCATAGCAGAGTGGACGCCGACACCAGACGAAGAAATTCCAGAGACGAGCATCCCCGGCAAGGAAGCAACCAAAGAGTGGCTGATGTACTTTGATGGTGCCTTTTCGCTGGAAGGCGCCGGTGCCGGCGTGCCGCTCATCGCGCCCACCGGAGAGCACCTCAAGTACATCGTCCAGATGCACTTTCCCAAGGAGCAAGCAACCAACAATACGGCAGAGTATGAAGGTTTGCTCGCCGGTCTCAGGATCGCGGCGGAACTTGGGATCAAGAAGCTCATTGTCAGGGGTGACTCGCAGCTCGTCGTCCGCCAAGTGAACAAGGATTACCAGTGCCCGTTGATGGAGGCTTACGTTGATGAAGTGAGGAAGCTGGAAGAGCGCTTTGACGGCCTGCAAATGGAATACGTTCCAAGGGCAGAGAACGACATCGCCGACGGCCTGTCAAAATGCGCCGCACTAAAGCTACCTGTGGAACCAGGGACTTTTGTGCTCAAGCTGACTCAGCCATCCGTGACACCATCGACTGGGCCAAGCAAGAAGAGAAAATCGGTCTCCGGTGACTATCTCCCGGCAGAGCTTCCCGAAGCCGCCGCCAAGAGAGTCCCCAAGATCGACGCCAAGAGTGCTGAGGAGCTGCCCGCTCCGGCAAGCCCCAGGGTTTGTCCCGACGAAGCAGGCGCTCCCGGCAAGCCATGCCCCGGCAAGCTTGCCGGGGAACGTCAAACTCCGGCTGAGCCCCAAGTCCTCGCTGTAGAAGCTGATGTTCCCGCAGCCGCCGACATGCCTTTAGTCCTCGTCGTCGAGCCACAGGCTCCGACATGGGCACAGCAGATCGTCCGTTTCCTCCAGACAGGAAAACTTCCCGAAGAACAAGAAGAAGCGGAAAGAGTAGCCCGGCAGTCCAGTATGTACCAGTTCATCGACGGCGAACTGTACAGAAGAGGACGCAATGGGGTGAAATTGAAGTGCATTCACCGGGAAGACGGACAGGAGCTGTTGGCGGAGATACACGGAGGCATATGTGGACACCACATTGGCGCCAGAGCACTTGCCGGCAAAGCGTTCCGGCAAGGTTTCTTCTGGCCGACAGCCCTCTAGGATGCAACTGCACAAGTAACCAAGTGTGAAGCGTGCTAGTTCCATTCCAAGAAGATACACCAGCCAGCTCAAGCTCTCCAAACTATCCCTTTGTCCTGGCCCTTCTCGGTTTGGGGGCTCGACATCCTCGGCCCCTTCCCCCGAGCCGTCGGGGGCTTTGAGTACTTGTTCGTTGCCATCGACAAGTTCACAAAGTGGCCAGAAGTGGAACCGGTGAGGAAGGTGACAGCCCAGTCCGCGATCAAATTCTTCAGGTCGATTGTTTGCCGCTTCGGGGTCCCCAACAGGATCATCACCGACAACGGTACGCAGTTCACAAGCCACGCTTTCATGCAGTACACCCAAGACCTCGGCACCAAGGTCTGCTTCGCTTCTGTTGCTCATCCCCGGAGCAACGGTCAAGCGGAAAGGGCCAACGCCGAGGTACTGTGCGGGCTCAAGACCAGAAGTTTTGACAGGCTGCTCAAGCGCGGACGGAACTGGATCGAGGAGCTGCCGGCGGTTCTTTGGTCGGTCAGAACGACGCCAAATCGAGCCACCGGCCAGACACCATTTGCTCTAGTCTATGGAGCAGAAGCAGTTACCCCCACGGAACTCGTATACGGGTCACCTCGAGTGCTCGCTTATGATGAGCTTGAGCAAGAGCGGTCGCGTGAAGATGACGCACTGCTCCTCGAGGAGGATCGTCTCCAGGCTGCTGTGCGATCCGCTCGCTACCAGCAAGCTCTGCGTCGCTATCATAGCCGCAAAGTTAAAGCCAGGAGCCTCAAGGAGGGCGACCTTGTTCTTCGGCACGTTCAGTCGGCCAAGATACACAACAAGTTGACGCCAAAGTGGGAAGGCCCTTACCGGGTGAAACGAGTCACGAGGCCCGGCGCCGTCCGCCTCGAGACCGAAGATGGTACTCCGGTGAGCAATTCCTGGAACATTGAGCATCTTCGCAAGTTTTACCCGTAAGGCGCGGTTGTCTGACCCCGTCCGGTAACCAATTCTTTGTACAAAGTCTTGCCGCAGTTGCATGTAATCCTTTGTACAAAGCCAGGCGCAGACCCTGGCAGCAGATAATGAAGCGCTGGCGCCCCCAAGTTTTAGCATGCATGCTGAGTCGAGTCTCGTCCTTGGTTAGGGTTGGTAGTGCCTAACAGTCGCTAACCCCTAACTTAGAGGTCGAGTCCGCGTCTTTTTCCCGTCCTTCCCCTTTGGCTCGCAGGAATTGCATACCCTTGCCGAGCCGCTCAAGGACGAAGAAGGGGAGAAGGGCGAGCCAGCACCCGCGCCCCGGCAAGCCAGAGTTGCTGGGGGTTGCAACCTCAGATAAGTCTTTACATCCCTTATCATGCATTCTCTCGTGAGCTGCGGAATGCGAAAACCTTGCTTCCTCCTAAAAGCTGCCGTGCTCTCTTAAGCGACAAACCCCGGAGCGCGTTCCCGGGTCCCGCTTCTGATAGTAGCCGCGGCGGCAAGAGGAGGAAGCGAAGGGCCAGAACCCGCCTTCTCCCTGCTTCCGCCAAGAGCGTGAGGAGGGCCAAGGGGCGCGGGGAGACGGCAGGGTCCGTTGCCGGGCGGGGAAGTGTCTATCTTAACGATGCAAAGGGTTCGCTCCTTGCCGCGGGATGTACCCGCGAGACAAATGGTCCGGCAAACACTCCCTTTTCATTAAAAACATTCCACTCGGGTACAGCTCAGAGAGAATGAAAAACATGAAAGATTGGATTACAAGATTTAAACACAATTAAGGCCCGAGGGCTTACAAGATAAAAAGAGATAAGGTGCCCGTGATCCCTTTCTTGTCTCTCTCCTCAGGAGATAGGGCAAGGAGGCGAGAAGGGCAAAAGGGGCGCCTAGACGAGCTACGGGTGGCAGAAGACGCCAAGAGAGCATCCGGGGCTCCGCCCGGGGGCTCCGGAGGCCGGATGGAGACGGCGACGCCGGAAGCGGAGCTCAAAAAGGAGGCTACGGGACGTCAACACGCTGTCGAGGGCATCTAGCCCTCGTACTCCGAGTTGACGGCCTTGCCGCCGGCCTCTTCCGCAGCCTCGCCACTCCGGCCGCCCGAGAAGACGAAGCCCCAGCAAGAGGAGCTTGCCGGGCCGAAGAGAAGACCCCGGTGGTCGTCGCCGCGAGCAGGGGTGGTGACGGCGTCTGGGGCGAAGCTGGAAGATGAGGCAGCGGCCTTGCCGCCCGCCCTCTTCCTCTTCCGCAGCCTCCCTACGCCAGCCGCCCAAGGAGACGACCCCGGGGAATTCACGGCGCCAGCGCCGCGGACGATGGGGGTCGCCGGTGCCACGCGGAGCTGCGACCGGCACCTAGTCGGACCCGTCATCCCAGCGACCGCTCCCCTCGTCGTCGCTGTCGCTCCCCTCCTCGTCACTCTCGCTCGAGGAGGAGCCTTCGCTGTCGGAGGAGCTATCCACGCAGCACCGGGCCCGGGTGCCGAGGTCCCCGAAGACCTTGACGGAGAGGAGATCACCCTCCATCAGCTTAAAATGGAGGGTGAACCCCTCCATCAAGTTGTGGATCCGAGCGAACGACTTCCACCCTCGGCCAAGATACATCACGCCGGGGGCTCGGGATTCGACGTGGACTCGCGTACCACTGATCCCGCAGCCCCTCATGCGCAGTCTCAGCGTCTCGTGTTGCTCCGCTTCCAGGACGTCCACGAAGGGAGCCGGGAGGCGGAGGCAACGGCGAGGCGCCCGGCGCAGCCTGATGATGAACTCGCAGGGGTCGTCCCCGAGATGAACCGCCGGGAGAAACGGAGCCGCCAGCGGAGGCGAGGCCGGCGCGTCGCCCCGCCCGCCTCAAGCGCCTCGGCCCCGTCCACGGCCTCGTCCACGTCCTCGCCCCCTCCCCCTTCCCCTTACGGTTGGCTCCGTCACCACGGGTGCAAGGGGAGGAGGGGCGCGCTGCCTGGTGGCAACCCTTGCCGCCACCGAAGAAGGACCAGGGTTCCCTTTCTCCATGACAGTTGGGGAGAGGGGACCAGGGATCTAAGAGAAGAAAGAAGGAAGGAGTGCGGACCCTCATCACCCCCTTCCGCTCCTTATAAAGGGGCGGAGTGGGGGATCGGCCGCCCCGCCCAACCAATCAAAGCAGAGGAAGGGCAGGTGACGGGGCCGACCCTCTACTTCGACCCGCGTCGGCCCGGTTTCCTGCCTCCACCACCGCAACCCCAAGCGCTTGGAGGACCCGTGGCGGGCGAGCACGGCCGAGGCGACAGATGAGGCGACCTCTCCCCACCCCGTGATCGTGGGGGCGGGCGCCCCGAAAGCCGCGCCTCGACCCCATTCGTTCACCAAGCCGCGCCTCCGCGTCTCCCCCCCCCCACTTGAAAGTGGGGGCGGACGTTTCGCCTTTCCAAATAAAGGAATCGTGCCCGACGTGACGCATGCCTGCGGGCCTCAAGCCCCGCGCACGCCACCCACGTCACGCACGCCTCCCACGCCTCGCCCCCCACGACGCCGCGATAAGCGCGCGCCACTTGGGGAGGGCGCGACGGGCACGGAGTTAAGGAGCAGCGCAACCCAGGCCACGCGTGCCCGTGCACTGTTAGGGCCTGGCCCAACAACGCTCGGCACCGTGTATGGCCCAGACCCGGGGGCTCCTGTCGGTGTACTAAAGTAGGGGTACCTTAGTACCCCGAACTTGTGCACGGGCAGTAGTAGCGTCCCGCGACAAGGCTTGCCAGGGGAGGGACAAGAGTCTCCACGGCCCTTTCTGGGCCGGACGAAGGCCAAGCGATCGAGCCTAGAAGACCAGGCCCCGGCAAGAGGAGCTTGCCGGGCCAAGGAGGCTAGGTCCGGCAAGAGGAGCTTGCCGGGCCAAGGCGACAAGGCCCCGGCAAGAGGAGCTTGCCGGGACGACTAAGCGGAAGCACCAAGGCCCCGGCGGGAGGAGCTCGCCGGGACGGCCAAGCCAAGGCACCCCAAGAAAAGCCCGCCGCGGCACGCTGCGCGCCCCGGCAAGGCCTGACGAGCGGCGAGCTTTCAGGTGCGGCAATACAACCACCGCGGCAAGCCACTTGTCGCGGCAAACCACCACCTCAGGCCTGCGCTCCAGCTCACCTGACCACGCGTCACTCTGAAGCTTCCCCAGAGGCACGTGGCGGGGCGCCGCGCAACCTGAGGCGCGCGGTGGCATGCGACGTTGGCAGAGTCGCCCCCGTGGCAAGCGGAGGCGCCCCCAATGGTCCGCCTCGGTACTGTTCGGGCGATCCAGACGGACATTTAATGCCTTTGTCCCCCGCCGTCAGAGTTAGGTGCGATAGCACTATGCGGCCACTGTTCGCACAGTTCCTTGCCATTTTTACCCTCACCTGCGTCGCTACCTGTGGGAAACCCCTTTAGCATATAAAAGGAGGCCCATGCGCACGTAGGGAGAGGGACCCCGGAAGGAGGACACCCAGTAGACCCTCGTCTACGTCCAGCTCCAACTTACTATAGCTTCTTGCGCTCTAGAGCAAGAACTCGAATCAACCAGACAAGCAGCAGTAGGGTTTTACGCATCCGTGCGGCCCGAAGCTGGGTAAAATCTTTGTGTGTGTGTCGCCTCGATCTGCTCTTTGTGCAACCTCCCCCCCCCCCCCGCCGAACCGAAAAGGGGCTCCGTCCCCATAGGTGCTCGTGGAGGCCGATTTCCCCCGACAATTTTGGCCTGTCCTTTGCCTCAAAAGGATTGGGCTACCTCGCTGCACTTTTGTTACTACTATCTTTACTTGCTCGTTACAAATTACCTTGCTATCAAACTACTCTGCTACTTATAATTTCAGCACTTTGATACGTCTCCAACGTATCTATAATTTATGAAGTATTCATGCTGTCATTTTATCATTCTTGGGTGTTTTACAATCATTTTATAGCAACTTTATATCATTTTTTGGGACTAACCTATTGACCCAGTGCCCAGTGCCAGTTGCTGTTTTTTGCTTGTTTTTTACATCGCAGGAAATCAATACCAAACGGACTCCAAACACCACAAAACTTTACGGAGATTTTTTTTAGACCAGAAGGAACCCAATGGGCCAGAGCTGCACCTGGGGGTGACCCGAGGAGGGCACAACCCACCAAGGTGCGCTAGGGGGCTTGGCGTGCCCAGGTGGGTTGTGCCCACCTCGGTGGCCTCCCGCACGCCTTCTTTGCACTAGAAATTCCCAAATACTCCGAAACCCTTTGGGGTTAACCTAGATCAGAAGTCCCACCGCCGCAAGGCTCCGTAGCCACCGAAAACCAATCTTGACCCGTTCTGGCACCCTGCCGGAGGGGGGAATCATCTCCGGTGGCCATCTTCATCATCCCGGCGGAGACCATGATGAGGCGGGTGTAGTCCACCCTCGGGGCTGACGGTTTGTACCAGTAGCTATCTGTTTAATCTCTCGCTCTCGTGATCTATATCAGGGGCTTTGTTAATATAGTCGGATCATATGATGTTTCTCCCCTCTATACTCTTCTTGTGATGAATTGAATCTTTACCCTTTGAAGTTTTGTCATGTCGGATTGAATATTCAGAGATGAGAACACATGTTGTATGTCTTGTGGTATGAATACTTGAGGTGGCATTGGGGTATCTTATTGATTCACTTGATATATGTTATGGCATTCAACTTGTGGATTCCCGCGGTGATATTGGGGTAATCTTTGCATAGGGGTTGATGCACGCTTTTATTATCTTTTCTTCGATAGAAACTTTGGGTCCCCTTGTAGTTCTTTGTGTGGATTGAGTATTATGAATATAAATTTGCTTTGGTGTTATTTTAGTATGAACTCTTGATTAGATCGATCGAAAAGAATAGCTTGCGTTATTTCAGTACGAACTCTAGGATAGATTGAACCGAAAGAATAGCTTTGAGGTTGTTTCGTACCCTACAAATAATTTCTATCTTTTGTTCTCCGCTAATACGAACTCGGGAGTGATTCTTTATTGCACTTTGAGGGATAATCATATGATCCAACTAGGTTAGCATTGTTGAGAGGTTGCACTAGTGAAACTACGGACCCTAGGCCTTGTTTTCAAGCATTGCAATACCGCTTTTGTGCTCGTTTACTATTTTCTACATCGGAAAGAATAGCTTGCGTTATTTTAGTACAAACTCTAGGATAGATTGAACTGAAAGAATAGCTTTGAGGTTGTTTCGTACCCTACAAACAATTTCTATCTTTTGTTCTCCACTAATAGGAACTCGGGAGTGATTCTTTATTGCACTTTGAGGGATAATCATATGATCCAACTATGTTAGCATTGTTGAGAGGTTGCACTAGTGAAACTACGGACCCTAGGCCTTGTTTTAAAGCATTGCAATACCGCTTTTGTGCTCGTTTACTATTTTCTAACTTGCTATTTTTATTTATTCAGATTATAAAAATATATTTCTACCATCCATATTACACTTTTATCACCATCTCTTTGCCGAACTAGTGCACCTATACAATTTGCCATTGTATTGGGTGTGTTGGGGGCACAAGAGATTTCTTGTATTTGATTGTAGGGTCATTTGAGAGAGACCATCTTCATCCTACACCTCTCATGGATTGATAAACCTTAGGTCATCCACTTGAGGGAAAATTGCTACTGTCCTACAAAACTTTGTGCTTGGAGGTCCAACACATGTCTACAAGAATAAATTTGCGTAGTAGACATCAAGCTCTTTCGTGGCGCCGTTGCCGGGGAGGTGAGTGCTTGAAGGTATATCTTTAGATCTTGCAATTGAATAATTTAGTTTCTTGTTTTATCACTAGTTTGGTTTATAAAAGAAAACTACATAAAAATGGAATTTAGGTTGCATCCTATTATTGATCTTCTTTATAATATCTTTCTTGAAAATGATGGTTTGGAAAATTGTGCTCAATTGTTAGAAGAAGAAGTCAATAAAATGCTTGGCACAAACTATTTGAATGATGAGCATGATCGCAATGTTGCTACTATGAATTCTTTGAATATCCATGATGCTAATGATATGCAAATCCATAAGCTTGGTGATGCGATGTTTGATGAAGATGGTATTTTTAGTCCCCCAAGTTTTGATGAGCAAGTTTATTATGATGAAAGCATGCCTCCTATCTATGATGATTATGGTGATGACATGTATGTTATATTTAATTATGATAACCATAAAACTTGTCATCATGATTTTAATTTTCAATCCCATGATAGTTACTTTGTTGAGTTTGCTCCCACTACTATTCATGAGAATAAATTTGCTTATGTGAAGAGTAAGAAAATTTCTATGCTTGTGGATCATGAAAAGAATGCTTTATGTGATGGTTATATTGTTGAATTTCTTCATGATGCTACTGAAAATTATTATGAGGGAGGAACTTATGCTTGTAGGAATTGCAATAATGTCAAGTTTCCTCTCTATGTGTTTAAAGTTTTGAAGTTATGCTTGTTTTGCCTTCCTATGCTAGTTGATTCTTGCTCCCATAAATTAATTGCTCACAAAATCCCTATGCATAGGAAGTGGGTTAGACTTAAATGTGCTTGCCATGTGCTTCATGATGCTCTTGTTATGTTTCAATCCTTATCTTTTATGCGAGCATCATTGAAATCATCATGCCTAGCTAAAAGGAATTAAAGAAAAGCGCTTGTTGGGAGACAACCCAACACTTTTGCCTACTGTTTTTGAGTGTTCACATGATTAAGCTACTGTAGTAATCATGTTTTATTGCTTTTGTTTCAATAAATTGCCAAGTAAAGCTTTTGGGGTCATGTTGGGTGATAGTTGATTCGATCTTGCTGAAAAACAGAAACTTACACGCTCATGAATATAATTCTTATCTTTTACGTAAGAGTTCTTTTGAGTTTATTATTTTTGCAGAAGATTAATATACAAATTTCTCATGTGGTCCTAATTTTTCATGATTTTTGGAGCAGCAGAAGTATGGTTTGAGTACAGATTACTACAGGTTGTTATGTCTTTGACAGAATCTATTTTCAATGCAAAGTTTGCTTGTTTTCTAGTTTCTTTGACTTATATTGCTCAATATAAATTGTAGAAATTATATGCTACAGTAGGCATTGTGTGAGAACAATTATGAATCTTGTCTCTGATAGTACCAAAAGTGGAATGGTTTGCTCTTTATCATACTAACATATCTCACAAAGTTTCGTTAACCTAAGCTTGGGGATGCCCAAGGCACCCCCAAGGTAATATCCAAGGAATATCCAAGCAACTAAGCTTGGGGATGCCCCGGAAGGGTTCCCCTCTTTCGTCTCCAACAATATCAGTAACCTTACTTAGAGCTATGTTTTCATTCGTCACATGATAAGTGTTTTTCTTGGAGCATCAATTTATTTTGTTAGGATTTGCTTGTTGTTAGTTAGACTAATGTTTTGCATCTTTTATTTCAATAAAAGTGGCAATGATAGCCTTTACTATGCTTATTTTGCAACTCTATATGTTGCTGTTTGAAAACAGAAAGTTTACCGTTGTTGCAAAGATTCCCTAGAAAAGTCGGAACATGATAAAATGTTGAAACTTTTTGCAAAATAAGCTCTGATAAATTTTTAGAATATTTTGAGTTGAATAAGTATTGATACTCTTGCATTCTTTACACATTGTACTGTTTTGGCAGATTGTTGTTATGTTTGCATTGTTTGCATATGTTTGCTTGTTTAATGATTCTATTTGAGGATGGGAGTATTAAATATGCAGAGGCATTTAGTATGCAATGTTGAATAATAATTTTAATGATTTTATACAGTAGAGAATGATAAAGTTTTTGCATTGGTTTATACTAACTTATCTCATGAGTTCTTGTTGAGTCTTGTGTGGATGAAGCTTTTGAGATTTAGGAAAACCGTGATATGAGAAGAATTAAGAAGACACAAAAGCTCAAGGTTGGGGATGACAAAGGCATCCCAATATAATATTTCAAGAAGTCTCAATCGTCTAAGCTTGCGGATGCCTCGGTAGGCATCCCACCTTTCTTCAACAACAATTATCGGTTAGTATCGGATAAGCCTAAGTTTTTGCTTCCTCACATGAGTTGTGCTATCCTTGGAATGTCATTCTATTTTGTTTTGCTTGCTGAGGGAGTCCTGGATTAGGGGGTGTCCGAATGGCCGGACTATACCTTCAGCCGGACTCCTGGACTATGAATATACAAGATTGAAGACTTCGTCCCGTGTCCGGAAGGGACTTTCCTTGGCGTGGAAGGCAAGCTTGGCGATGCGGATATTTAGATCTCCTACCATTGTAACCGACTTTGTGTAACCCTAACCCTCTCAGGTGTCTATATAAACCGGAGGGCTTTAGTCCGTAGGACAACATACAACAATCATACCATAGGCTAGCTTCTAGGGTTCAGCCTCCTTGATCTCGTGGTAGATCTACTCTTGTACTACCCATATCATCAATATCAATCAAGCATGACGTAGGGTTTTACCTCCATCGAGAGGGCCTGAACCTGGGTAAAACTTCGTGTCCCTTGTCTCCTGTTACCATCCGCCTAGACGCACAGTTCGGGACCCCCTACCCGAGATCCGCCGGTTTTGACACCGACATTGGTGCTTTCATTGAGAGTTCCTCTGTGTCGTCGCTTTTAGGCCCGATGGCTCCTCCGATCATCAATAACGATGCAGTCCAGGGTGAGACTTTTCTCCCCAGACAGATCTTCGTCTCCGGCGGCTTCGCACTGCGGGCCAATTCACTTGGCCATTTGGAGCAGATCGTAAGCTACGCCCCTGGCCATCAGGTCAGATTTGGAAGTTTAAACTACACGGCTGACATCCACGGGGACTTGATCTTCGACGGATTCGAGCCATAGCCGAGCGCGCCGCACTGTCGCGATGGGCATGATCTAGCTCTGCCGCCGAACAGTGCCTTGGAGGCCGCACACGCATCGGTTCCGACCCTCGATTCGGAACCAACAGCGCCAATCGAGGACGAGTGGTTGGACGCCGCCTCAGGGGCTGCGATCCCAACAGCGATCGAGCCGGACACCAGCCCCGCACTCCGCAAGGCCTGTGACTCCGAGTGGCCGGACTCCTATCCGGACTCCGAGCCCTCCACGCCCCTACCAATCAAATCCGATTGGGTGCCGATCATAGAGTTTAGCGCCACGGACATCTTTCAGCACTCGCCCTTTGGCGATATTCTGAAGTCATTAAAGTCTCTCTCCTTATCAGGAGAGCCCTGGATGGACTGCAGTCAGCAAGGTTGGGATACGGATGATGAAGAAATTCAAAGCCCACCCACCACCCACCTGGTAGCCACTGTCAATAATTTAAACGACGTGCTCAATTTCGACTCCGAAGACATCGACGGTATGGACGACGATGCAGGAGACGCGCATGAACCAACGCCTATAGGGCATTGGACAGCAACCTCATCTCATGATGTGTACATGGTGGATACACCTAAAGAAGGTGATAACGAGGAACACAGGGATGCAACGAGGGATTGATCTCTCGAAAAACAATCAAAGCGGCGGCGTAAACGCCGCTCCAAGCCCCGCCTTGATAAAGACAACAGCCATGAAGACCCAGCCATAGAGCAGGATGAGCC
This sequence comes from Aegilops umbellulata, assembly GCA_032464435.1. Classification (NCBI taxonomy): domain Eukaryota; kingdom Viridiplantae; phylum Streptophyta; class Magnoliopsida; order Poales; family Poaceae; genus Aegilops; species Aegilops umbellulata. The sequence continues at coordinate 49,762,364 of CP136060.1, forward strand.
GGCGGACGACGAGCATGCCTTAGAGCAACCGTCCGAACAAGGCAACTCGGATAAAGAAACCGAACAACCCACCCCCGGCATAAACGGCATTCCGGACGACCTTGGATAAGCTCATGGAGCAGAAGAACCTCCACAAAAGGCTCGTTGCTACTGCACGTAGCCTGAAAAAACAGAAGCGGAAGCTCAAAAGCACGGAAGACGCACTCAGAATCAAATGGAGCAAAATACTCAACACCGCAGACAAATACGGCGGCAGTCGCCGTACAAAAAGTTATCCGAAGCGAAAGCTACTATTGGAATTCGATGAGGAGTCCCTAGAGCCCCCACAGTCAAAAAGTAAGAAAGCCACCCGGTCGGATAGATGACCCCACGGCCAGCATGGAGTGGCAAGCGGCGCCGCACACAAGCCAGCACGCACTCCACTCAAGGATTAGCATCAAAAAGATGGCCCAGCCAGATCTATTTATGGGCCAAGAAAGCAAGCTCTCGTAAGCAATGCAACAATACCAATATCCGAGAATACAGGGGTGCCGCTCACCCCCTATGTTTTACTAACGAGGTACTGGATTTTGAATTTCCAGCGGGATTTAAGCCCGTAAACATAGAGGCGTACGACGGAACAACAGACCCCGGAGTCTGGATTGAGGATTATATCCTCCACATACATATGGCCAGAGGAGATGACCTCCACGCCATAAAATACTTACCCCTCAAGCTTAAAGGGCCAGCCCAACATTGGCTCAAAAGCCTTCCTCCAAACACAATTGGAAGTTGGGAAGAGCTCGAGGACGCTTTCCGAGCAAATTTTCAAGGGACCTATGTCCACCCTCCGGATGCAGACGATCTCAGTCACATAACTCAACAGCCCGGAGAGTCAGCTCGGCAATTCTGGAATAGATTTCTTACTAAAAAGAATCAGGTAGTTGACTATCCGGACGCCGAAGCCTTATCAGCTTTTAATTATAATTTCCGAGACGAATGGCTCGCCAGACACCTCGGCCAAGAAAAGCCAAGAACAATGGCCGCATTAACAAGCCTCATGACCCGCTTTTGCGCAGAAGAGGACAGCTGGTTGGCAAGATGTAGCACCAGCGACCCAAGTACATCCGAAACTAGGGATGGAAATGGAAAACCGCGACGCAACAAGGACCGGCGACGGACTAAGGCAAACAGTCCGAAGAGCACGGCAGTCAATGCCGGATTCAAAAGCTCGCGGCAGAATCAGAAAAAGCAGCCCCTCAAAGATAATAGGGACGAGCTGTCTAACTTAAACAAAATCTTAGACTTATATTGCTCAATATAAACACAGTACTCCTGGGAAGCCTGCAAACCATACCCACAGAGATTGCTGGGTTTTTAAGCAACCCGGCAGACTCAACGCCGAACACAAGGGGCTCGACACACCAAGGGAAGACGATGACGAACCCCACAAGCAGAGCACCAGGAAACAAAAGAATTTTCCACAAGAAGTAAAAACAGTAAACTTGCTTCACATAACGAAACGTGCGACGCCCATAAAGGTACGCGCCATACGGCCTATCCCAAAGGATTCCCGCCACTGGTTGTCAAAACCAATCATCTTCGATCATCGGGATTACTCTAGAAGTATCAGGAACGCAGGCTGGACTGCCTTGGTACTCGATCCAATAATTGGCGGACTCCAGTTTATAAATGTCCTGATGGACGGCGGCAGCGGTCTAAACCTGATATATCAGGACACAATCCGCCACATGCGGATAGACCCAACAAGAATTCACCACAGCAAAACCTCCTTTCAAGGGGTAACGCCAGGTCCGGATACCCATTGCATGGGTTTTCTCCGGCTTGAAGTTATATTCGGCTTCCCCGATAACTTCCGCCGCGAAAAGCTAACTTTCCACATCGTCCCATTCTCAAGTCGCTATCAAGCATTGCTGGGACGCGAAGCTTTCGCCCGCTTTAACGCAATACCGCATTACGCATCTCTTACGCTCAAGATGCCCGGTCCACGAGGCATCATCTCACTAAAGGGAAACATCAAACGCGCCCCCCATGCGGAGGATCGTGCGGCTGCCTTAACAACCCCACAATAATACGGCTTCATCAGCCAAAAACATCCAAACAGGTCATTAAGACCACGGACACGGCTGGACGAGTCCGGCGTAAACATATCATTAATAAAGGCTTAATAGCCGTATACCCCTGCGCTAGGGGCTCCGCACATATACAATATGAGACAATCAAGCTCAAATTTTACCCATTTCAATTTATACTTTGCTTATTTAGTATAACTTCTGTTCGGCACGACCTTTTTTCAACTAAGTTCCTCTCTTTTACAGATGAACATCATGCTGCGCCCGTCCAGGATACGACACAACGGAGACACACGCGCAGACGTGCAGCAGGGACCCGTTTCAAGGATTCTTTTCAGATTAAGACCCTGCGTAAACCTTTTTTTACTGTCTCTTGTTGATACACATCCTCCGGTTTTTCATTATAATCAAGGAGGGGACTGGCGTCTTGGCATGTGGCCACGTCAGGAATTTTGCGCGTACCTGGAGACTAGGGGCTTATAACCAAGGGCGTTGTCCCGCCCACACTCATAAAGACCGAATACCTTAGGGAGTGTTCGGCGTCGCGAGTTTGGCCTTATATGCATCAGCTCCGAATCATGTCTTGGTTCAAATGTTGGGTTGCCCGGCTCCTGTGTTTTGCTGCCTTACGTTCCGCACTATCGGCTAAGGCGGCACCAGGAGAACTACTGCGATTGTGCCCCGGTTCGGCCAGGCGAGCACCTTAGTAGAGAAAGCCGAAAACTGACTGTCATGATATAGCGTGAGACTGGTCAACCACTCGATGACTCACCGGAATCTATAGGATTCCTCCGCATTAATGAAGGGTCGTTTCCCGACCAGGCACATATGCGCCCCGACTTCGGGCGAGCGCAGGCACCCCAGGGGCTATCTAAGTAGCCTCACTGTCAAGCTCCTATGGCTAAGTGAAAGTGATAAAGCATTATAGTCCGGTTTCCTAGCTCCTGCGCTATCACCTCCTTTGTAGGACCAAGACGTTGGATCAAGTGTGAAAATGTGCCTTCTGCGAGCACCCCCACACTATGTGCGTGGGGGCTGAATCCGACGACTGCCATCTTTCAGATTATATATATATATATATATATATATATATATATATATATATATATATATATATATATATATATATATATATATATATCTTAAAACGGCCGCACAGGAGGTGTTTCAAATATGTGAAGGCACAAGTATAAAAGTCTTTTACAATTTATCAAAATATTGCTTTACAATAAAATATGCTATTAGAACATACCATCCTTCGAGCACTGCGTCTCTATTACACGAGCGCCTTGAAGGACTTCCTGAAAATAGTGCTCGGAGGGTACTCGGCTTTTGTCCGAATCTCGGGATGCAACAACGGTGGTCTCCATCTCCGCCCAGTATGTCTTGACACGGGCAAGAGCCATCTGTGCGCCCTCTATGCATGCTGACCTCTTCATTGCATTGATGCGCGGCACCGCACCAAGGAATTGCTGCACCAAGATGAAATAACTCTTCGGCTCTGATCTCTCCGGCCATAGATGATTCATAACGCACTTCATGGCGAGTCCGGACAACCTATTCAGCTCGTCCCATTCGGCCAGACGATCGGCCACTGACAGCGGACGCTCTGGATTGTGGTACTGCGACCAGAAGAGTTTCTCCACTTCGCGATCTTCTTGATCTCAAAAGTGTTCGGTCGCATCAGCAGCACTTGCCGCCAAATCCAGATAGGTGTCCGTCGCACTCCACAGCCGGTCCAACGGAGCATGCTTAGGATCACAAAACTTCCTCCGCAACATAAAGGGCTTTCCAGCCGCGATCCCTCCGGCTTCACGAAGCTCCTCCTTCGCAGCTCTCATCGCAGAGCGAGCATCCTTGGCATCGGCAACGGCCTTCTTCAATTCCGTCTGTTCCGCCCAATCTTCTTTTTCCAGAAGCCTGCAATGGTCAGCAGCGCTCTTCAGCTTCACGGCCATCTCTTTCCTGCTTCGGCAGTGAGCAGCCTGTTCGGCTCTCAGCTCTTCAAGGGCCTTCTTGGCAGCCGCATCACTTTTTCTGGCTTGTTCCTTGGCTCGGGCAAGTTCCGCCCGAAGACTCTCCATGGCAGCCGCACCATCTGCATCAAGCACACACGGGGTAAGATACTGGCATAAGCTCCTCTTACCAGGTGCCACTGGAAGGGTTACATACCTTGTGCCTCGTGAAGCCGCTTGTTAACAAGCACGATGTCGGCTTCTGCCACGTCAAGTTGCCGCTTTAGCTCGGCAAACCCATTAGTCCGGCTAGACGCCGGACAATTCGTCACCTACATACGAAGACAGCGTTTTAGACCTGGGGTTATGATCCTCTACACGCCGTCAATTTTGACAACGCACAGAGTCTCAGGGGCTACTATGTGCACAGCGCGCATCTTGTTTATGCGCCACTGTTAAAAAAGGGCGCGTTATTCCGCGTACCTCAAAACCCGTCAGTAAACTTCTGACGGCCACGTGCAATCCGCTTTCCGCGGACGAAACCCTTTCAATCACCGTGCCCATCAATGCACGATGCTCCTCTGAGATAGATTCTCGCCCTAGCAGATTCTTCAGCTCCTCCGACCGAGCACCGGAAGTGCCGGATTCGTCCTATGACCTTTCGCGAAGGACGGACGCGGAGAGCCTTGGGGGGCCATATGGCTGCCTTCCGGCGGGAGAGAAACCCTCCGCAACGATACCTCAGGGTCGCCCGCCTCTCTAGGCAGTTCGGCAGGGGGAGGCGTTCCGCTCTCCATCATCTCCGGAAGAAGATCCCCCGAAGACGAGCTCTGCTGAGAAGGGTTGAGGTCCGAACTACAAGGTAAATTTTCGGTTACTCTTCTCAGATATAAAACAAGGATTCCTCTCAAAGGAAAAACCTCTCTCTACTTACGGCTCGATGGAGGGCTGGCCCCCTTGAGGGCATAGAGGTATCCCCCGGCGCAAGACCCTCTAAGGCGGTCCTCTTCTTTCCTTGAGGAGTGGAATTTTCGATTCCTTCCCTCCGAACAGCCTCCTTCGAGGAGGCCGTAGTTTCCTTGTCCCCTCCCTTGCTTTCCTTCAAAGGCACAATCTTCAACATCCTGACCAGCATGGGATCCGGCGTGGTCTCGGGGAGGGGAGCCGGACACCTGATAAGCTTTGCTTTTGCTATCCACTCCTGTTTAAAGAACAGTTCTTTAGAAGCAAGTTTCATGAAAAATATACGGATAGCAAGTCCGGGCACAAGGCTACTTACTTTAGTATCCGGGCAATTGCAGCTCAATCCTGCGTCCTCGGTCAAGTCCGGACACATCACTTGTGGTCCGAAGAACAATTTATACATCTCCACGGGCGTTGTGCCCATGAAATGCTGGAGAGCTCGAGGTCCCTCCGGATTAAACTCCCACAGGTCGAGGGAGCGACGTTTCCTGGGCAGGGTTCGGCGGATTAACATTGTAACGCCCCGGATCTGATGCGCCAGGTGTCCGCCAGTTATTCGCCGTCCTTGCCATGTCATTTGCTTGCGTGTCGCATCTTGCCATGTCATCATCCACATTGCATCATCATATTTTTCGAAACTTGCATCCGTCCGGGTTCTCCGAGTTCTCTCCCTTGTCTGTTCTGAGACCAACCACACTTGCACGCGCCCGCGACATGTCCGAATATTATTTTATAAGTGGCGTAAAAATGTTCTCGGAATGGGGTGAAACTTGTCGAGCGGCCTTATTATAGTGTAGACAGACCGCCTGCCAAATTTCATCGCATTCCGAGTCCGTTTGATAGCTCAACCGTTAAACATATAGCGGTACCGTTGCCGGTACTTTCGTCGGACGTTTTCGGTCTCCGGAAACAGTTGCCGGACTGCACTCCTCTCCTCTCCTCTCAGCCCAACCTCTCTTCACACCCCAAAAACCCCCTCTCCTAGGCCCAGCCTACCCCTCCTCGCGTTCGGTGCCGTCCGATCGAGATCGGAGGGTCCGAAACCCCTCCTAACCCCCCCAAACCCTAGCTTCAACTACTATATATAGACCCTAGCCTCCATTTTTCGGAATCCCTAGCCCCTGCCTCGTTTTCCGCTTCAGCCAACCACCACCCACCTTCCAGCCGCCGCCTCCTCCTCTGATCCGCCGCCGGCCACCTCTTCCCGCCACTTGTCGCGCCCCCATTGGCCAGCGCCGCCGCCAGCTCCGCCCGCAGCCTATCCCCCCACGCCACCTGTCCCCCTGTCTCCCCACGCCGCTAGGCCCGTGCCAGGCCCGCCCGGGCCCCGATCTGGGCCCGAGGCCCGCAGCCGCCGCCCGACCGCATCTCCTCCCGCTCCCCCGTCCCCGAGCTCCAAGGAGGAGCTCCCGCACCAGGCCCCGCCGGCGTCCACGCCGCAGCTGCTCGCCGGAGCTGCCGCGAGCTCCACCACGCCGGACCCCAGGTCCCGCCGCCCTCTCTCTCCCTCACGGCCTCTCTCTCTCTCCCGCAGGTGCTCGCCGGCGACGAGGCGTAAAGCTCGTCGTCCCGAGCCGCTCCCGTCTTTTCCGCACCGGATCCGGTGAGCCACCGACCGGATCTATCCATCCCCGGCGCTCCCCGTCGCTCTCCGGCCGTCGTCGTGCCCTCCGCCCTCGCCGGGAACCCGGTGCGCCGTCGCCGCCATGGATCGGGAACCAGCCACCCCGATCGACGTCGTTGACCCTCCGCGTGGGCCTCGCCTCCGGCCCAGCGCAGCGCGCCAAGGCCCAGCGTCGTCGGCCTCGCCTCAGTTGCGCCCCCGCCTCGGCCTGCCCTCTCTTCGCGCCGGCCTGCCTCTGCCCCGGCTGGGCCAGGCCCATGGATGAGCCGCCCCAGCGCCTGCCCTGTTCCAGTTTCAGCCCGTTGCGTGTTTTTTCCGGCTGCTGCATTTAGCTATTAATCCTGACGCTACTGTTTTACAGATTAGTCCCCCTAAATCATGCATTTAATAACTCACTAACCGTGCATCGGTTTAAAATGATTTATATATGAAAAATGCTCAGAAAATTATGTAGTTTAATAATATCCAACTTTCATGCATGTTTAAAATGTTTAACTTGCTGTTTATTTAAACTTGCTCCTATGCCATGTTAAAACGATTTAATTCATAACCTATTAACCGTAACTCGGAATTAAATAAATTATATATGTAAATGGGGTGGAAAAATGCCTAGTTTAACATGTTGCACTTTATTTTCCTGTTTAACAACTTTAAAGTATGTTTTAGGCAGAACAGTACCAAATTTAATATATGCATATGAGGAGTTTCCGGAATTATTGTTTGTTGTTCCGGCCTCATTTAAACTTGTCTAGATAGGTAGTTTTGTTGTGCTTCACCCCCTTGCCATGTTTAACAACATTTAATATTGTTGGGTACATAAACAAGAGAGAACTAAATAATTGTTGTGGTGTTTCGTCAATATGCAACTCGTTGCATATTGAGCTCCACTTAATTTGTAGTGTTGTTTGTTGCATTTGCCATGCCATGCTTCATTAAACCGGACATGCATCATTCCTGTTTATGCATCATGTCATATTCATGTGTTGTTTGTTTACTATGTTGTGTGCTTCTTTCCGGTGTTGCTTCTTCGGGTTGATTCCGTTATCATCGCATTTGTGAGGACCCGTTCGACTACGTCCGTTTGTCTTCTTCATGGACTCGTTCTTCTTCCTTGCGGGATCTCAAGCAAGATGACCATACCCTCGAAATCACTTCTATCTTTGCTTGCTAGTTGCTCGCTCTTTTGCTATGCCTATGCTGCGATACCTACCACTTGCTTGTCATGCCTCCCATATTGTTAAACCAAGCCACTAACCCACCTTGTCCTAGCATACCGTTGTTTGGCTATGTTACCGCTTTGCTCAGCCCCTCTTATAGCGTTGTTAGTTGCAGGTGAAGATGAAGTTTGTTCCTTGTTGGAACATGGAGATGTTGTTCCTTGTTTGGAACATGTTTACTTGTTGGGATATCACAATATATCTTATTTAATTAATGCATCTATATACTTGGTAAAGGGTGGAAGGCTCGGCCTTATGCCTGGTGTTTTGTTCCACTCTTGCCGCCCTAGTTTCCGTCATATCGGTGTTATGTTCCCGGATTTTTGCGTCCCTAACGCGGTCGGGTGATTAATGGGACCCCCTTGACAGTTCGCTTTGGATAAGACTTTTCCAGCAAGGCCCAACCTTGGTTTTACCATTTGCCTACCACCTATTCCTTTCCCTTGGGTCTGATCAACCCGAGGGTCATCTTTATTTAGCCCCCCCCCCCCGGGCCAATGCTTGTCTAAGTGTTGGTCCGAACCGAGCAACCTGCGGGGCCACCACGGGGAAACTCGAGGGCTGGTTTTACTCGTAGCTTGACTCATCCGGTGTTGCCCTGAGAACGAGATATGTGCAGCTCCTATCAGGATGTCGGCGCATCGGGCGGTTTTGCTGGACTTGTTCTATTGCTGTCGAAATGTCTTGTAGCCGGGATTCCGAGATTGATCTGGTCTTCCCGGGGAGAAGGAATATCCTTCGTTGATCGTGAGAGCTTATCATGGGCTAAGTTGGGACACCCCTGCAGGGTTTTGAACTTTCGAAAGCCGTGCCTGCGGTTATGTGGCAGATGGGAATTTGTTAATGTCCGGTTGTAGAAAACCCGAAGTCGATCTTAATTCAAATACACCAACCGCGTGTGTAACCGTGATGGTCTCTTCTCGGCGGGGTCCGGGAAGTGAACACGGTTGTTGGAGTTATGCTTGACGTAAGTAGTTTCAGGATCACTTCTTGATCATAGTTGCACGACCGTGCTTTTGCCTTCTCTTCTCGCTCTCTTTTGCGTATGTTAGCCACCACATATGCTAGTCGCTTGCTGCAGCTCCACCTCATACCTTTTACCCCTACCTATAAGCTTAAATAGTCTTGATCTCGCGGGTGTGAGATTGCTGAGTCCTCGTGACTCACCAGATACTTTCAAACCAGTTTGCAGGTGCCGATGAGCCCGTGCAGGTGACGCACCCGAGCTCAAGCAGTAGTTCGATGAAGATCTTACCCTTTGTGTTGTTTCGTTCTAGTCGATCAGTAGTGGAGCCCAGTTGGGGTCGATCTTGGACCTTTGTCGCTTTTGGGGTTTTCTTCTTTTATTTTTGGCTCCGTAGTCGGGCCCTGATTGTAACTATATGATGTATTGTTTTATTCATGTAATTGTGTGAAGTGGCGATTGTAAGCCAACTATGTATCTCTTGCCCTTATGTATTACATGGTTTGTGTGAAGATTACCTCACTTGCGACATTGCTTTCAATGCGGTTATGCCTCTAAGTCGTGCTTCGACACGTAGGAGATATAGCCGCATCGAGGGTGTTACAAGTTGGTAATCAGAGCCTTCCCCGACCTTAGGAGCCCCCACTGATTGATCGTTTTTAGCGGCCGAGTTGTGTCTAGAAAAATGTTTTGAGTCATTTAGGAATTATATATAGGAGAGTTTAGGAATTCTTTTTACTTCCCAGTCCCTTCGACCTTCTGGTAAGGCATCTTGACGTAGAGTTTTGACTCTTCTCTTCTCAAATTTCACTAAAAAAAATTTAGGATCACGCGGGTATATTACAATCGTTCTGATGGTTTTATGATGACAACATTGTCTTGGTTGCCTCCTGACATTTAGGGGTTGTGGCAGTGTCCCGGGGAGTTGAGCTCCGAGGTGTTGTCGTCATAATCTTATCGTTGCGGTTTTGGAATACCTGAGTTTAGTACGCCGACATCGAAAATCTCTTTTGTACAGTTGTTGGTGAGATAACCCTGATAGCCCAGTACTGTGGCGAGTGCAGGAGTATTGCCATGACTCGTATAACGGATGCTTTTCGAAGGTTGAGGTAGATGATTTCCGACGATTTCTTGGTTATGTGTTGAAGGATGGATACAGCTGGTTGTAGGATTTGCTAGTTTGGGTGAGATATTATGCTTCCCCTGTATCCCCAACACCTGATTGCATAACCAGAAAGTTTCGGGAGTTTATAAGTGGGAATTCAAGTATATCGTAGGATATCTTTCCAACAGACACATGATACGATATGGGATCTATCTTATGTTTGTTCCGGCTTATTCTGCAAGCAAATCCTTTGTTTTGTTTTATTCGTGATATTCGAGTTGCTTCGATGTCAAGTGTTGAATCCATACCTTTTCTAAACGGTGTTCTCATGTTCCTATGTGGATACCAATCCTTCTTGATCATCGAGATTATCATGTCAATCGTTTCCAACCGGTGTGCTTCTCTTCAAGTGGATCCGATCATTTCAACATTCACAAGATCACCTCTCAGTTTTTCCCAACGTTGCTTGTTTCATCCGTCTCAAATTGTCTTTGTTTTCCCACCCTCCCACCCTTATTTCCTCAAGGACGCAAATTTCTTAATCAAGTATCCATTTTATTCTTGTGAAGCCTCTCCATTCTTTCCTTCATTGTTTCTTATCCGGTGTTTATCATGAAGATGGTCAAGAGTTTCAACTCCGTCATTCGTCATTCTTTCTTCTACGGTGGTTCCAATTCAAGCTTTATCGATCACATCTTTTCCTCGTTGCAATACCTTCTCATACCGGTGCACCTCACAATAATTCACTTCTCGCTATCCATTTGTTCCGGAGTGATGAAAATATCTCAGAAGATTCAAGTTTTCATTCTCATTTCACTCAAGTTCTTTTAAGGATGCTATCTCATTCAAGCCATTTAATTCAACCGGTGCAATATCCCTTTCAAGCAATCACTTCAACGGTGTGTCTTTTGAGTGGGCCCTAACCCACAGGTCTTTTTCCAGGATCTTACCTGACTCTTCTATTTTCCCGAAGCTATTCCCAAATTATTTTCAAAGTATGACGTAAGAATGAATTTTCATCAGTCATATGTCTTTCTCCAAGATCTTTCAAATTCTTTTCACTATTGGTTCAACCTTTCTAATTTCTCATTCCGGAGTGTCTCATCAATTCATGGTGGTTTTTCTCTTCATCATTCTCAACATTTCAAGTCTGAAGAAGAGTTTCTCTTAAATCTTGCTCCATTCTCTTCAAGATTCATGGTTCTAGCTTGATGCCATCCTCTCATAACTATTCTTGATTGTGGAAATTCTTTTCACCCATCCGGAACAATTCAGGAGCCTTTTCAGTTTGATTCTCCGGAGCCCATCATCTCAGAATTATTCATTCTCAGCTTCGTCTATCGTTCTCCAAATCTTACCGGTGCATCATTCAAGTATTCTCTAATCAGCTCGTGATCTATTCGTTCATTTGTATCTAAATTCTCTCAAGTATCTTCGTTCATTTGCTAATTCTTCCCGGTGTTTCCTTATCTTTTCTTCGACAATTTTGAATTCTTACGATGGTTCGTTCAAGATCCTTCGTCCTTTGTTATCATATAGATTCATTCGTCCTTTCCAATCCTACCGGTGGTTCGTTGAAGACCTTCTCAAGTCTGCGCTATATCTCTCTTAATCTTTTCTACGAGAAGAAGCAGTATGCCTAATCCATTGCTTGTCATCAATCTAAATTGGTGAAGGATAAGCATAATGTAATTCTTATTCTTGTTTCATCGAGTAAATTCTATTCCCTATTCCGGAGGTTCATCTAAATTCTGGGTTTCAATTGCTCATCTTTCTTTCTGGAGTTCCAAGTTTTCTCGTTTATATCATTTCAAAGCTTCATCTAATCATTGCAAGGCTTCAGTTTGTGTTTTCAACTTCTCTTTCTTTTATCATCCTTTCATTACCGGAGTTCTTCATGGAGGCTCTACATGGTGCTTCGTCAAGGATTATTTTCATTCTTCAATTGTTCATCAGGATTCCTCTCGAAGTTATGATCCGTCAAGCCATACTCTAAAATAAACATGGTGTTTCAACACATGTTTTGTCTTGAGGAGTTCAAGTATTCTTCATCTTACATTCCAAAGTGCAATTCTTTCAACCTTATATTCGAGGTGGTATTATGTCATTCTTGATAATTTGAGTTCATGTTCCATGATTCACATGTTGTCAAGGATGAGCTATTTTAAATCCATCAATCTCTTCATTGGAGTTATCTTGGGTTATATTTCACCTAAAGCCTTCCCTAAGGATTGTTGCTTTTTATGGTGCTTATAAATGACCCAAGTTCTTCTTTTATCCTCCCGGTGAAGTAAGCTTTCTCGTCTCCTTGTTCTTATCAATCCAATTCTTTTTCCCGTGAGTGGCAGGTCGTCACCTCATATTTTTGGGATGTCTCCCATAAGCCCACATCAAGTTTAAGCTTTCGTTGTTGATAATCCAACAACTCCGTTCAACTTTTTCTTCGTAAGCTTTCTCTTTCAATTTTATTTGCGAGAGTTGTCATTCATCTTCTCCGTTCTTTTCTTTCCAACCATCTAGTTTTCCATTCTTTTTTCCGGAGGCATTGTGATGTTGCTCTTATCGACCCATCATTTTGTTTTGCCAAGATCATGTTCCTTTTTCCTTGGTTATCCATTTAACTGGAGTGTTGTGTCTATCATTCCTCTTTTAACCGGAGTCTCATCCAAGTGCTTTCATTTTGCCAAGTTCAAATTCTATTCCTCCATTTCCAACCGGAGTGTTGTATCATCTCTTCAATATTGTATCATTTTATCAAGTTTTCCTTCTTCTTTCAGTCGGAGTGCTGCCCAAATTATGTCATTCTTATTCCTTCTCTATCTTGTTTAACCGGAGTGGTTTCAATATCTATCTTGTCACTTAAACTCTTCTTTCTCGCCGTATTCCATGTCCCATGTTCCTCTTTCCTAACGGAGTGTTTTCAACTTTGTTCATCTTCGTTGTTTTTCGTTCTTTCATTTTGCTCAACCTCGCAAGGTTCTTTGGTTTCACTCTTTTGTCATAGAAGCAACTTAGTTTTACCTCTTCTCTTTCTCTTCCGTTTTCTCCTCCGGTGCCATTCTAGATCTCGGGACGAGATCCTCTCGTAGTGGTGGAGTGTTGTAACGCCCCGGATCTGATGCGCCAGGTGTCCGCCAGTTATTCGCCGTCCTTGCCATGTCATTTGCTTGCATGTCGCATCTTGCCATGTCATCATCCGCATTGCATCATCATATTTTTCGAAACTTGCATCCGTCCGGGTTCTCCGAGTTCTCTCCCTTGTCCGTTCTGAGACCAACCACACTTGCACGCGCCCGCGACATGTCCGAATATTATTTTATAAGTGGCGTAAAAATGTTCTCGGAATGGGGTGAAACTTGTCGAGCGGCCTTATTATAGTGTAGACAGACCGCCTGCCAAATTTCATCGCATTCGGAGTCCGTTTGATAGCTCAACCATTAAACATATAGCGGTACCGTTGCCGGTACTTTCGTCGGACGTTTTCGGTCTCCGGAAACAGTTGCCGGACTGCACTCCTCTCCTCTCCTCTCAGCCCAACCTCTCTTCACACCCCAAAAAACCCCTCTCCTAGGCCCAGCCTACCCCTCCTCGCGCCCGGTGCCGTCCGATCGAGATCGGAGGGTCCGAAACCCCTCCTAACCCCCCCAAACCCTAGCTTCAACTACTATATATAGACCCTAGCCTCCATTTTTCGGAATCCCTAGCCCCTGCCTCGTTTTCCGCTTCAGCCAACCACCACCCACCTTCCAGCCGCCGCCTCCTCCTCTGATCCGCCGCCGGCCACCTCTTCCCGCCACTTGTCGCGCCCCCATTGGCCAGCGCCGCCGCCAGCTCCGCCCGCAGCCTATCCCCCCACGCCACCTGTCCCCCTGTCTCCCCGTGCCGCTAGGCCCGTGCCAGGCCCGCCCGGGCCCCGATCTAGGCCCGAGGCCCGCAGCCGCCGCCCGACCGCATCTCCTCCCGCTCCCCCATCCCCGAGCTCCAAGGAGGAGCTCCCGCACCAGGCCCCGCCGGCGTCCACGCCGCAGCTGCTCGCCGGAGCTGCCGCGAGCTCCACCACGCCGGACCCCAGGTCCCGCCGCCCTCTCTCTCCCTCACGGCCTCTCTCTCTCTCCCGCAGGTGCTCGCCGGCGACGAGGCGTAAAGCTCGTCGTCCCGAGCCGCTCCCGTCTTTTCCGCACCGGATCCGGTGAGCCACCGACCGGATCTATCCATCCCCGGCGCTCCCCGTCGCTCTCCGGCCGTCGTCGTGCCCTCCGCCCTCGCCGGGAACCCGGTGCGCCGTCGCCGCCATGGATCGGGAACCAGCCACCCCGATCGACGTCGTTGACCCTCCGCGTGGGCCTCGCCTCCGGCCCAGCGCAGCGCGCCAAGGCCCAGCGTCGTCGGCCTCGCCTCAGTTGCGCCCCCGCCTCGGCCTGCCCTCTCTCCGCGCCGGCCTGCCTCTGCCCCGGCTGGGCCAGGCCCATGGATGAGCCGCCCCAGCGCCTGCCCTGTTCCAGTTTCAGCCCGTTGCGTGTTTTTTCCGGCTGCTGCATTTAGCTATTATTCCTGAGGCTACTATTTTACAGATTAGTCCCCCTAAATCATGCATTTAATAACTCACTAACCGTGCATCGGTTTAAAATGATTTATATATGAAAAATGCTCAGAAAATTGTGTAGTTTAATAATATCAACTTTCATGCATGTTTAAAATGTTTAACTTGCTGTTTATTTAAACTTGCTCCTATGCCATGTTAAAATGATTTAATTCATAACCAATTAACCGTAACTCGGAATTAAATAAATTATATATGTAAATGGGGTGGAAAAATGCCTAGTTTAACATGTTGCACTTTATTTTCCTGTTTAACAACTTTAAAGTATGTTGTAGGCAGAACAGTACCAAATTCAATATATGCATATGAGGAGTTTCCGGAATTATTGTTTGTTGTTCCGGCCTCATTTAAACTTGTCTAGATAGGTAGTTTTGTTGTGCTTCACCCCCTTGCCATGTTTAACAACATTTAATATTGTTGGGTACATAAACAAGAGAGAACTAAATAATTGTTGTGGTGTTTCATCAATATGCAACTCGTTGCATATTGAGCTCCACTTAATTTGTAGTGTTGTTTGTTGCATTTGCCATGCCATGCTTCATTAAACCGGACATGCATCATTCCTGTTTATGCATCATGTCATATTCATATGTTGTTTGTTTACTATGTTGTGTGCTTCTTTCCTGTGTTGCTTCTTTGGGTTGTTTCCGTTATCATCGCGTTTGTGAGGACCCGTTCGACTACGTCCGTTTGTCTTCTTCATGGACTCGTTCTTCTTCCTTGCGGGATCTCAGGCAAGATGACCATACCCTCGAAATCACTTCTATCTTTGCTTGCTAGTTGCTCGCTCTTTTGCTATGCCTATGCTGCGATACCTACCACTTGCTTGTCATGCCTCCCATATTGTTAAACCAAGCCACTAACCCACCTTGTCCTAGCATACCGTTGTTTGGCTATGTTACCGCTTTGCTCAGCCCCTCTTATAGCGTTGTTAGTTGCAGGTGAAGATGAAGTTTGTTCCTTGTTGGAACATGAAGATGTTGTTCCTTGTTTGGAACATGTTTACTTGTTGGGATATCACAATATATCTTATTTAATTAATGCATCTATATACTTGGTAAAGGGTGGAAGGCTCGGCCTTATGCCTGGTGTTTTGTTCCACTCTTGCCGCCCTAGTTTCCTTCATATCGGTGTTATGTTCCCGGATTTTTGCGTCCCTAACGCGGTCGGGTGATTTATGGGACCCCCTTGACAGTTCGCTTTGGATAAGACTTTTCCAGCAAGGCCCAACCTTGGTTTTACCATTTTCCTACCACCTATTCCTTTCCCTTGGGTCTGATCAACCCGAGGGTCATCTTTATTTAGCCCCCCCCCCCCCGGGCCAATGCTTGTCTAAGTGTTGGTCCGAACCGAGCAACCTGCGGGGCCACCACGGGGAAACTCGAGGGCTGGTTTTACTCGTAGCTTGACTCATCCGGTGTTGCCCTGAGAACGAGATATGTGCAGCTCCTATCAGGATGTCAGCGCATCGGGCGGTTTTGCTGGACTTGTTCTATTGTTGTCGAAATGTCTTGTAGCCGGGATTTCGAGATTGATCGGGTCTTCCCGGGGAGAAGGAATATCCTTCGGTGATCGTGAGAGCTTATCATGGGCTAAGTTGGGACACCCCTGCAGGGTTTTGAACTTTCGAAAGCCGTGCCTGCGGTTATGTGGCAGATGGGAATTTGTTAATGTCCGGTTGTAGAAAACCCGAAGTCGATCTTAATTAAAATACACCAACCGCGTGTGTAACCGTGATGGTCTCTTCTCGGCGGGGTCCGGGAAGTGAACACGGTTGTTGGAGTTATGCTTGACGTAAGTAGTTTCAGGATCACTTCTTGATCATAGTTGCACGACCATGCTTTTGCCTTCTCTTCTCGCTCTCTTTTGCGTATGTTAGCCACCACATATGCTAGTCGCTTGCTGCAGCTCCACCTCATACCTTTTACCCCTACCTATAAGCTTAAATAGTCTTGATCTCGCGGGTGTGAGATTGCTGAGTCCTCGTGACTCACCAGATACTTTCAAACCAGTTTGCAGGTGCCGATGAGCCCGTGCAGGTGACGCACATGAGCTCAAGCAGTAGTTCGATGAAGATCTTACCCTTTGTGTTGTTTCGTTCTAGTCGATCAGTAGTGGAGCCCAGTTGGGGTCGATCTTGGACCTTTGTCGCTTTTGGGGTTTTCTTCTTTTATTTTTGGCTCCGTAGTCGGGCCCTGATTGTAACTATATGATGTATTGTTTTATTCATGTAATTGTGTGAAGTGGCGATTGTAAGCCAACTATGTATCTCTTGCCCTTATGTATTACATGGGTTGTGTGAAGATTACCTCACTTGCGACATTGCTTTCAATGCGGTTATGCCTCTAAGTCGTGCTTCGACACGTAGGAGATATAGTCGCATCGAGGGCGTTACAAACATGACCTGCGTCACTTTGACCAGGCTGAAGTCACTTTCTAAGAAGTCCCTGATGCGGCCTTGCAACAAGGGCACGTCCTTGGATGACCCCAGTCAAGTCCTTTATTGACCCATGACGCTAGTTGTGGTGGGGGACCCGAACGAAAGGCAGATGGCGCCACCCACTTGTTGCCCCTGGGAGCGGTGATATAGAACCACTCTCGTTGCCATAAGCTTAACTCCTCTTGGAAAGAGCCCTCGGGCCATGGAGCATCAGCATTCTTGCTTATAACAGCGCCTCCGCACTCTGCGTGCCGCCCCTCGATCATCTTCGTCATTACTTTAAAAGTCTTGAGCCATAGTCTGAAGTGGGGATTAATACGGAGGAAGGCTTCGCACACGACGATGAAAGAGGAAATGTGGAGGATGGACTCTGGAGCTAAGAAATGAAATTCCAACCCGTAATAGAACATGAGCCCCCTCACGAAGGGGTCCATTGGGAAGCCTAGCCCCCGAAGGAAGTGAGACATAAACACCATGCTCTCACCAGGCCTGGGAGTGCGAATGACCTGCCCTTGAGCAGGTAACCTATGCGAGATTTCGCCGGTCAAGAACCTCGCCTCTCTCAGCTTTAGCACGTCCTCCTCTGTAACAAAAGAGGGCGCCCATCGGCCTCGAAGGTCGGACCGGACATTGTCAAAGATCCGAAGCGCCTGAAATCTGGAACGTTGGGTGTTGGAACTCGAGGCGAAGGGCGAACTCGTTTGAGATTGAAAAGAAGGAGCAAGGCCTTGGTCTCTTTATAAGAGGTGGAATACCAAGGGCCCTCCCCGTAACCGTTTGGGACTCGCCTTTAATCGAGAAAACATGCCAACGGGCACGATTGGGTTACCGACATCCGTATTGATGAGAATCCCGTAAATGAGGGGACATGATCTCTGCTTTGACAAGACTTGCCAAGGAAACCGCCTCGCAAAACGCGCTGAGGTGGGGGAGTGAAAACGATTCAAATAAAGACTTGGTCATGGTGTGATGTCACGCTATGGAATGCGTCAGCAGATTAGATTTGTGTAAATATTATTCTCTCTATGACAATATGTGGAAACTTATTTTGCAGGGTCGGACACTGTCTTTTGTGTTCAAAATCATCTATGAAGTACTTGGAGGAGGAACCCGCCTTGCAATGCCGAAGACAATCTGCACGCCGGACTCGTCGTCCTTGAAGCCTGGTTCAGGGGCTACTGAGGGAGTCCTGGATTAGGGGGTGTCCGGATGGCCGGACTATACCTTCAGCCAGACTCCTGGACTATGAAGATACAAGATTGAAGACTTCGTCCCGTGTCCGGAAGGGACTTCCCTTGGCGTGGAAGGCAAGCTTGGCAATGCGGATATTTAGATCTCCTACCATTGTAACCGACTTTGTGTAACCCTAACCCTCTCCGGTGTCTATATAAACTGGAGGGCTTTAGTCCGTAGGACAACATACAACAATCATACCATAGGCTAGCTTCTAGGGTTTAGCCTCCTTGATCTCGTGGTAGATCTACTCTTGTACTACCCATATCATCAATATTAATCAAGCAGGACGTAGGGTTTTACCTCCATCGAGAGGGCCCGAACCTGGGTAAAACTTTCTGTCCCTTGTCTCCTGTTACCATCCGCCTAGACGCACAGTTCGGGACCCCCTACCCGAGATCCGCCGGTTTTGACACCGACACTTGCTGTTTTAATAAAGTACTTAGATTTGAAAGTTTTTTTAAATAAAATAGAGTCCTCAAATAGTTGCCAGGGAGGCTAGGTAAGTGTGTGATGCCCCCGATTCAATCGTACACTAATCATGCATGCAAATGTGTACGATCAAGATCAGGGACTCACGGGAAGATATCACAACACAACTCTACAAATAAAATAAGTCATACAAGCATCATAATACAAGCCAGGGGCCTCGAGGGCTCGAATACAAGTGCTCGATCATAGACGAGTCAGCGGAAGCAACAATATCTGAGTACAGACATAAGTTAAACAAGTTGCCATAAGATGGCTAGCACAAACGGGGATACAGATCGAACGAGGCGCAGGCCTCCTGCCTGGGATCCTCCTAACTACTCCTGGTCGTCGCCAGCGGGCTGCACGTAGTAGTAGGCACCTCCAGTGTAGACGGAGTCGTCGTCGACGGTGGCGTCTGGATCCTGGGCCCCATCGTCTGGTTGTGGCAACCGGGTAGAAGGGAAAGGGGGAAAAGGGGGAGAAAAGCAACCGTGAGTACTCATCCAAAGTACTCGCAAGCAAGGAGCTACACTACATATGCATGGATATATGTGTAAAGGGCCATATCGGTGGACTGAACTGTAGAAAGCCAGAATAAGAGGGGGATATCTAGTCTTATCGAAGACTACGCTTCTGGTCGCCTCCGTCTTGCAGCATATAGAAGAGAGTAGACTGAAGTCCTCCAAGTAGCATCGTATAGCATAATCCTAGCCGGCGATCCCCTCCTCGTTGCCCTGTTAGAGAGCGATCACCGGGTTATATCTGGCACTTGGAAGGGTGTGTTTTATTAAGTATCCGGTTCTAGTTGTCATAAGGTCAAGGTACAACTCCGGGTCGTCCTTTTACCGAGGGACACGGCTATTCGAATAGATAAACTTCCCTGCAGGGGTGCACCACATAGCCCAACACGCTTGATCCCATTTGGCCTGACACACTTTTTGGGGTCATGCCCGGCCGCGGAAGATCAACACGTCGCAGCCCCACCTAGGCACAACAGAGCGGTCAGCACGCCGGTCTAAACCTAAGCGCGCAGGGGTCTGGGCCCATCGCCCTGAGCTCACCTGCACGTTGCGAACACGGCCGGTGAGCAGACCTAGCAACCTCCAGTACAACGAAAGTCGCGTTACGCGGTCCAACCCGGCGCGCGCCGCTCAGTCGCTGACGTCACGAAGTGCTTCGGCTGATACCACGGCGTCGGGATACCCATAACTACTCCCGCGTAGGTGGTTAGTGCGTATAGACCAAATGGCGAGACTCAGATCAAATACCCAGATCTCGTAAAGCGTGTTAAGTATCCGCGAACGCCGACCAGGGCCAGGCCCACCTCTCTCCTAGGTGGTCTGAACCTGCCCTGTCGATCCGCCTCAAAGTAATAGTCAGGGGCCATCGGGAACCCAGGCCCACCTCTACCGGGATGGAGCCACCTGCCCCTTCAACCCCCATCTCCGAACAGTATCACAGGTAGTGTAACAGTGTAAAGTATATAGTATATGCCCGCGATCACTTCCCGAAGTGATCACGGCCTAGTAATATAGCATGGCAGACGGACAAGAGTGTAGGGCCACTGATGGAACACTAGCATCCTATACTAAGCAGTAGGATTGCAGGTAAAGGTATCAACAGCAGTATCAAAGACAGGCTATGCATCAGGATAGGAATAGCGAAAGCAGTAACATGCTACACTACTCTAATGCAAGCAGTATAGAGGAGAGTAGGCAATATCTGGTGATCAAGGGGGGGCTTGCCTGGTTGCTCTGGCAAGAGAGAGGGGTCATCAACACCGTAGTCGATCACAGGGGTACCCGCATCGGTCTCAGGGTCTACCGGAGAGAAGTAACGGAGGGGGAACACAATAAATAATACAGCAATCAATTGTAACAAAAAGCAAGAAGCGGCAATACATTGTGCTAGAGGTGACCTAACGCAGGGATAGGTGATACCGGCGAAGGGGGGAAACATCCAGGAAAGTATTCCCGGTGTTTCGCGTTTTTGGACCGGTGAACCGGAGGGGGAAAGTTGCGTGTTCGCTATGCTAGGGATGCGTGGCAGATGAACGGGATACGTATCCGGATTCGTCTCGTCGTTCTGAGCAACTTTCATGTACAAAGTTTTTTCATCCGAGTTACGGATTATTTTATATTAATTTTTAAAGTTTTAAATGATTTTCTAATTTTTGGATTTAATTTAATTCGAAACTAAATTAGTATTTAAATGCTATGGGTACACAAGAAGTGTAATCAGAAGTGTGCACTTGAGGCTGACAGGTGGGGATAGTTGACTAAGTCAACTACCCAGTCAGCAGGTCCAGTCAGCAGCCAACAGGGCGTTGACTGGTCAATCCTGACTAATGGGACCCACTGGTCAGTGACAGGGACTACTAACAGTGTTTCAATTAATCTAATTAGACTAATTAGTGAGGTGGGGCCAGGCTGTCAGTGGTTCATTTTTTTAACAGAGTTTTATTTAACCAATCTGATTAATTAGAGAGGTGGCCCCACGTGTTGGTGGCTATTAGGGTGCCAGTTAGTGCTAATTAGCGTTTAGGTCAAAATTAAGCTAGGCGGGGTCCTGCCCACGGCACGTCCAGGGGAGGGCACGGGCAGGTGCGGTTGCCCGCGGTGGTGAGGCGACAGACCAGCCGAACGGGGTGCGGGTGGGAGTAGGGCGATGGGGGGTTGTGCGTGTGCGCATGCGCGCGGTGGCCGGGCTCGGCCCGGACGTCTGAGGGGTGCGCGGATGATAGAAGGGTGCACTAATCAAAGTGACGTGGCATCATTAGCAGGGGAAACATACTCAACTGAACAATGATAGAAGGGTGCACCTAGGAACCTGGACTAGGTAGCACGATCAATGTTCGAATGATGACTCAATAAGCAATAGACTTATAATGAAACTGTAGACCAATAACTTCAAAGCAATAGGGTTGCTAGAAGTTTAGAATTTACACATCACAGACCATTTGTCGGTATTCCGGTTAGAATCAACACGGAGACCAAGAAATGAACGCAAATGGCGAGAGATATTACCATATCAAGAATTCTCAAGAGGTGGTAAAATTACCACGACATTCTTGACATAAAAGGTGGTAATATTCCAAGGTAATGAAGGTCAAATGCTGGATAGCAAGGGAAGCAAAGTATAGCACAAAACGAGAACAAGCTTGTGTTGGAGGGAAGGCAATAACGTGGCCGATGATAGAAGGGTGCACTAATCAAAGTGACGTGGCATCATTAGCAGGGGAAACATACTCAACTGAACAATGATAGAAGGGTGCACCTAGGAACCTGCACTAGGTAGCACGATTAATGTTCGAATGATGACTCAATAAGCAATAGACTTATAATGAAACTGTAGACCAATAACTTCAAAGCAATAGGGTTGCTAGAAGTTTAGAATTTACACATCACAGACCATTTCTCGGTATTCCGGTTAGAATCAACACGGAGACCAAGAAATGAACGCAAATGGCGAAAGATATTACCATATCAAGAATTCTCAAGAGGTGGTAAAATTACCACGACATTCTTGACATAAAAGGTGGTAATATTCCAAGGTAAGGAAGGTCAAATGCTGGATAGCAAGGGAAGCAAAGTATAGCACAAAACGAGAACAAGCTTGTGTTGGAGGGAAGGCAATAACGTGGCCGATGATAACACAAATCATCGGGGGCAAGGATGGTATTTCTCATTATGAATTCGACCGATATCTTGGAAGACCTCAGAATGTCGATGATGATCACAACACAGTTGTCGAGAGGTTTCATGAGGACGTAATTGATCAGCGATGACATCAAGTCAAAGGAATGATGAATCAAGAGGTCAATGGAAGCACAGATACGACACAAACTTGAAATCAAGCTTGCCTTTCAAGGTGAAATAATATGACAAGGAAAATCGACGTAAGCTTAGCTCATCGTCGAGGTGGTGCTCTGAGAATAAGGACCAGGTAGCACAGTTAAAATCACCACGACAATGATATAGCCATACAGGCTAGGAATGGCGTGATCGGGTACAAACTCGTACTTAAAGAAGATTATCAAGTGTCGTTGAACCGTAGTGCAGACTCGGTTCAGTTATCGGTGTCTTTGAGTGTTTAATAACTCAGAGCCCATGAAAAATTGCAATCAGTGAGTATGTAGTACTTGAAGAACTCATAAGAAATTATGTAGTTCCGAGATAATCTCGAGATACCAGGGGGTAATACTCGACGGTAGATCAAAGTAGAGGTTGGACTGGGGTATTGCTCTATAGAAGGCAAGTGCTTAAACTTGCACAGGAAATGGTATTTAAAGGAGAACATGGTCGGAACCATGATTGCAAAGGATCAATTCACAGATACCAAAGGATACTATATCAAGGAAATAGTTACAAGAAGCTTCCATGATAGGATCTACATCGTGTCCATGGGCATGAACACAAAGTTCAAGGTCGACTCCCACTTCTTCAATGTATAACCTTCCATTCACTCCTCGCTTTGATAAAGGCATTAGTGTTGAAAGTTTTACCTGGTGAAATACCAGATGAGTATGACTCGTGAAAACTTCCGAGTTCACACATATAAAGGAAGGCATCGGATCAACCCGTTAGGGTATCGTGGAAACATATACCACAATATTCAAGAGTAGATATCACCAGCTTGAAAGCAGAGCATGGTTGGCAAAAGGAGAGGATACAATTTACCAAAGGCATTATGTATCGAAGAAAGAACTCACAAGGTGATTAATTATGAAGGACATTGTCGGACAATAATACAACAGTGGATATGGCGATCCACAATGGAGCTGGTGTGAGTATCGATACCCAATCAGAGGAAGAAGAATGCATATGCATCGGTTTATAGGACATCTGAATAATTCAACGTTTAAATAGCAAAGGAATTATGATTTTTAAATCAAGGGATCAGGAGCAACGCTCTGATCAAGGATGGATAAGTTGAATAGACTTAGTGGTACCATCGATGGCAATCTGATTGGCCGAGAACCAGCTCATATTCGAAAGACGTCTGAGCGGAAAGATAATTTATAAGGATCAACTGATGATTGCGTGCATTCGCACACATATAGAATCAACAAACTTAAATGATAGTGACAAAGGATGCCAATAAGATTACTAGACTTATGTGATTAACCAAAATGTAAGCAAGCAAGAATTTCAAGAGCAATAGGCTCCTGAGGATTTTTGGAAGATCGAATGGTATTTCGAAGAGTGATGACATACATGAATCAACTGGGGATGAGTGGATACTCGGTAAGTGTGAGAAATTATCCGTAGGGATATTCATGTGTCAAGAACTGCAAGGCAGTAAGCTCAAAGGATTATCAAAACAACGACGAGTGTTTCGGGGTATCTTGTAATATCAAGACCAACTGGGGATGAATGTAAGAATAACAACTGCAAGTAGTTGTCCATAAGGGTTGACAGTGCAAGGGGAATTGCAAGAGGGATGGCACAAAGTATCGAGGGAACATCCGAGAGTATTGTCAGAATCTTCCATTGAAGCAGTTGATCAAACGTACTAAAGGGCTCTCCGGCATGAAATGGTAACGAGAACCTAGAGTTAGATTTTAGCAAATTCATTTAACCCGAATAGAAGAGATGTCAGAGACCCAGAGTATAGATCAAGGAGTAAAAGATCCTACTACCACCCAATGGAGACGTGTGCCCGTAAGACACACAGCCAAGTTAGTAAAAGTTTTGCAATGCCTAGACTCGACTTCGGCCAAGGAGTTGGAAAGCGGGATTCCTACAGGCAGTTGGCTCTGATACAAACTTGTGATGCCCCCGATTCAATCATACACTAATCATGCACGCAAATGTGTACGATCAAGATCAGGGACTCACGGGAAGATATCACAACACAACTCTACAAATAAAATAAGTCATACAAGCATCATAATACAAGCCAGGGGCCTCGAGGGCTCGAATACAAGTGCTCGATCATAGACGAGTCAGCGGAAGCAACAATATCTGAGTACAGACATAAGTTAAACAAGTTGCCATAAGATGGCTAGCACAAACGGGGATACAGATCGAACGAGGCGTAGGCCTCCTGCCTGGGATCCTCCTAACTACTCCTGGTCGTCGCCAGCGGGCTGCACATAGTAGTAGGCACCTCCAGTGTAGACGGAGTCGTCGTCGACGGTGGCGTCTGGATCCTGGGCCCCATCGTCTGGTTGCAGCAACCGGGTAGAAGGGAAAGGGGGAAAAGGGGGAGAAAAGCAACCGTGAGTACTCATCCAAAGTACTCGCAAGCAAGGAGCTACACTACATATGCATGGATATATGTGTAAAGGGCCATATCGGTGGACTGAACTGCAGAAAGCCAGAATAAGAGGGGGATAGCTAGTCTTATCGAAGACTACGCTTCTGGTCGCCTCCATCTTGCAGCATATAGAAGAGAGTAGACTGAAGTCCTCCAAGTAGCATCGTATAGCATAATCCTACCCGGCGATCCCCTCCTCATTGCCCTGTTAGAGAGCGATCACCGGTTTATATCTGGCACTTGGAAGGGTGTGTTTTATTAAGTATCCGGTTCTAGTTGTCATAAGGTCAAGGTACAACTCCGGGTCGTCCTTTTACCGAGGGTCACGGCTATTCGAATAGATAAACTTCCCTGCAGGGGTGCACCACATAGCCCAACACGCTTGATCCCATTTGGCCGGACACACTTTTCGGGGTCATGCCCGGCCGCGGAAGATCAACACGTCGCAGCCCCACCTAGGCACAATAGAGCGGTCAGCACGCCGGTCTAAACCTAAGCGCGCAGGGGTCTGGGCCCATCGCCCTGAGCACACCTGCACGTTGCGAACACGGCCGGTGAGCAGACCTAGCAACCTCCAGTACAACGGAAGTCACGTTACGCGGTCCAACCCGGCGCGCGCCGCTCAGTCGCTGACGTCACGAAGTGCTTCGGCTGATACCACGGCGTCGGGATACCCATAATTACTCCCGCGTAGGTGGTTAGTGCGTATAGACGAAATGGCCAGACTCAGATCAAATACCCAGATCTCGTTAAGCGTGTTAAGTATCCGCGAACGCCGACCAGGGCCAGGCCCACCTCTCTCCTAGGTGGTCTGAAACTGCCCTGTCGCTCCGCCTCAAAGTAACAGTCGGGGGCCGTCGGGAACCCAGGCCCACCTCTACCGGGATGGAGCCACCTGCCCCTTCAGCCCCCATCTCCGAACAGTATCACAGGTAGTGTAACAGTGTAAAGTATATAGTATATGCCCGCGATCACTTCCCGAAGTGATCACGACCCAGTAATATAGCATGGCAGATGGACAAGAGTGTAGGGCCACTGATGGAACACTAGCATCCTATACTAAGCAGTAGGATTGCAGGTAAAGGTATCAACAGCAGTATCAAAGATAGGCTATGCATCAGGATAGGAATAACGAAAGCAGTAACATGCTACACTACTCTAATGCAAGCAGTATAGAGGAGAGTAGGCGATATCTGGTGATCAATGGGGGCTTGCCTGGTTGCTCTGGCAAGAGAGAGGGGTTGTCAACACCGTAGTCGATCACAGGGGTACCGGCATCGGTCTCAGGGTCTACCGGAAAGAAGTAACGGAGGGGGAACACAATAAATAATAGAGCAATCAATTGTAACAAAAAGCAAGAAGCGGCAATACGTTGTGCTAGAGGTGACCTAACGCAGGGATAGGTGATACCGGCGAAGGGGGGAAACATCCGGGAAAGTATTCCTGGTGTTTCGCGTTTTTGGACCGGTGAACCGGAGGGGGAAAGTTGCGTGTTCGCTATGCTAGGGATGTGTGGCGGACGAACGGGCTGCGTACCCGGATTCGTCTCGTCGTTCTGAGCAACTTTCATGTACAAAGTTTTTTCATCCGAGTTACGGATTATTTTATATTAATTTTTAAAGTTTTAAATGATTTTCTAATTTTTGGATTTAATTTAATTCCAAACTAAATTAGTATTTAAATGCTATGGGTACACAAGAAGTGTACCCAGAAGTGTGCACTTGAGGCTGACAGGTGGGGATAGTTGACTAAGTCAACTACCCAGTCAGCAGGTCCAGTCAGCAGCCAACAGGGTGTTGACTGGTCAATCCTGACTAATGGGACCCACTGGTCACTGACAGGGACTACTAACAGTGTTTCAGTTAATCTAATTAGACTAATTAGTGAGGTGGGGCCAGGCTGTCAGTGGTTCATTTTTTAACATAGTTTTATTTAACCAATCTGATTAATTAGAGAGGTGGTCCCACGTGTTGGTGGCTATTAGGGTGCCAGTTAGTGCTAATTAGCGTTTAGGTCAAAATTAAGCTAGGCGGGGTCCTGCCCACGGCGCGTCCAGGGGAGGGCGCGGGCAGGTGCGGTCGCCCGCGGTGGTGCGGCGACAGACCGGCCGAACGGGGTGCGGGTGGGAGTAGGGCGATGGGGGGTTGTGCGTGTGCGCATGCGCGCGGTGGCCGGGCTCGGCCCGGACGCGCGAGGGGCGCGCGGAGGGCGCGGTCGGGCATGGCGACCACGGTGCAGGGCCACGGTGAGCGCAAGCGAGCTCGCGGGCGCGGGCGGAGACGTGCATCACCGGCGTAGGAAACGAGTGGCGCGGCCGGCACGGAGCAGAGGAAGGGAAGGGGGAGGGCAAGGCCCTCACCGGCGTTGAAGAGGAGGGGTGGCAGCGAGGCACGGTGGAGAGCCGCGGGGAGGAGGTTGGGGAGGACGTCCGGCGGCGCTAGGCGAAGCAGAGGCGGGGGGAACGGGGCGGTCCGGCGAGGAAGTGGCGCCGATGAGGGGAGGTGTTGGGGCGGCGTCGACGAGGTGATGTCGCGAAGGAGGACGGAGGCGCGGCGGGCGGGCGACGGGCAGCGTCGGGCAGTGCCCGATCCAGGCGAGGGCGCGCTCGAGGGAGAGAGAGGGCGAGGTGCGGTGATGGAGATGAGGTGGCGGGGCGCGGTCGTCGGTGAAGGGCGACGGGTTCGGGCGAGCTGCGCGGGGCGCCGAGCACGGTTCCCCCGATCCAGATTGGATCTGGAAGGGGGGGAGCGACATGGGAGAGTGGGGGAGGAAGTGGGGTGACCGGGTGCGAGTGGGGGGTTGAACCACTAGGGTTCGGTCGCCCAGGGGATAAGGTGGGGCGATGGGGCGGTTGGGCCGGCCTGGCGGCCCAGAGGCCAGCTGGGCCGAGGCCCAACGAGGGGGGTATGTTGTTTCTTGCTTTGGTTTGGGTTTTTTTATTCTTTTCTATTTTTATTTATAGTTTCTTTTCTGTTTCTTTTAATAATTAATTAATTTTAGTTTTTGTAAAATATATTTTCAACACCTAAATTAGTATTTAGAATTACAACACTGCCACATTAATTTGGACAGCTAAATAAAATAGTTTAATATTTTTTTATTTGAAAAGGTATTAAATTAAATGTCTTGCTGTTGTTTTAACTACCTTAGTGCATCTAAACACTTTACAAAAATGTGGTTTCTGCATCAATATTATTTATGATTAGTTTTCTACAACTTGAACATTTTAGTTTTAAAGTTTGAAAACTTTTGATGTTTGCTTTTAATTCAATTCGAATTTGAATCGGTTTTGAACTAACGTGAGATTATCAACACTAATCAAAGTGACGTGGCATCATTTGCACTAAGGGGTTGAGCATACAAATAAATAAGCGCATGGCAACCTCTGCTTCCCTCTGCGAAGGGCCTATCTTTTACTATTTAGTATTTACTTTTATGCAAAGAGTCAAAGTTTTTCTCTCTATTCCCTTTTATTTTTCTCTTTTGGCAAGCATCATGTGGTGAGGAAAGATCTAGGCACATATGTCCAGTTGAATATGGTTAGCATGAGTTATTATTGTTGACATCACCCTTGAGGTGAATACTTTGGGAGGCAAAACAATAAGCCCCTACATTTCTATGTGTCCGGTTGAAATGTTTTGCTCATGTGTATGCGGTGAGAGTTATCAATCATAGAAGACTGTAAGTTGGTTGAGTATGTGGAGCTCTTACTTAAACTCCGTTGAATAAGTTGAATTGCAATTGCTTCGTGACCAAGAACATAGGTTGTTGAGTTTTAAGAGAGTTCATTGTTTGAACCTTAACATGAGAATTGGTTGCTACTTTAACATGAGAAAATTCATTAGAAATAAATGTTGTTATGATGCTAGGAAAAGTGATTGAAATTATCATTGATCAAACTTGTGAACTTTGCTAGCATTCACACTTCATAAATTATTTCTTTTATCATGTACCTACTTGAGGACAAGTGGGAATTAAGCTTGGGGATGCTGATATGTCTCCAAGTATCTATAATTTATGAAGTATTCATGCTATTATTTCATCATTTTTTAGTGTTTTACAATCATTTTATAGCAACTTTATATCATTTTTTGGGACTAACCTATTGATCCAGTGCCCAGTGCCTGTTGCTGTTTTTTACATCGCAGGAAATCAATATCAAACGGAGACCAAACACCACGAAACTTTACGGAGATTTTTTCTGAACTAGAAGGAACCCAATGGGCCAGAGTTGCACCTGGAGGGTGCCCCGAGGGGGGCACAACCCACCAGGGGGCGCTAGGGGGGCCTGGCGCGCCCAGGTGGGTTGTGCCCACCTCGGTGGCCACCCGCATCTTGCACTATAAATTCCCAAATGTTCCGAAACCCTTCGGGGATAACCTAGATCAGAAGATCCGCCACCGCAGGGCTCCGTAGCCACCAAAAACCAATCTCGGCCCGTTCCGGCACCCTGCCAGATGGAGGAATCATCTTCGGTGGCCATCTTCATCATCCCGACAGCCACCACTATGAGGAGGGAGTAGTCCACCCTCGGGGCTGAGGGTTTGTACCAGTAGCTATGTGTTTACTCTCTCGCTCTCCCTCTCGTGATCTATATCATGGGCTTTGTTAATATAGTCGGATCATATGATGTTTCTCCCCTCTATACTCTTCTTATGATGAATTGAATCTTTACCCTTCGAAGTTTTGTCATGTCGGATTGAATATTAAGAGATGAGAACACATGATGTATGTCTTGCGGTACGAATACTTGAGGTGACATTGGGGTATCTTATTGATTCACTTGATATATGTTATGGCATTCAACTTGCGGATTCCACTGTGATATTGGGGTAATCTTTGCATAGAGGTTGATGCACGTTTTTATTATCTTTTCTCTGATAGAAACTTTGGGTTCCCCTTGTAGTTCTTTGTGTGGATTGAGTATTATGAATATGAATTTGCTATGGTGTTATTTTAGTACTAACTCTTTATTAGATCGATCGGAAAGAATAGCTTGCGTTATTTTAGTACGAACTCTAGGATAGATTGAACGGAAAGAATAGCTTTGAGGTTGTTTCTGTTGGGGAACATTGCAGAAAACAAAAATTTTCCTACGGTTTCACCAAGATCCATCTATGAGTTCATCTAGCAACGAGTGATCGGATGCATCTACATACCTTTGTAGATCGCGAGCGGAAGCGTTCAAAAGAACGGGGGTGAGGTAGTCGTACACGACGTGATCCAAATCACCGGAGATCCTAGCACCGAACGGACGGCACCTCCGCGTTCAACACACGTACGTTTAGCGTAACGTATCCTTCTTCTTGATCCAGCAAGGCAAAGGAGAGGTTGAGGAAGATGGCTCCAGCAGCACGACGGCGTGGTGGTGATGGAGCTGCAGTACTCCGGCAGGGCTTCGCCGAGCTCTATGGAGGAGGAGGAGGTGTTGGAGAGGGAGAGGGAGGCGCCAAGGCAAGGGTGCGGCTGCCCCCCCTCCCCTCCCCCCTTTATAGAGGCCCCTGGGGGGCACCGGCCCTGGGAGATTGAATCTCCCAAGGGGGCGGCGGCCAAAGGGGGTGGAGTGCCCCCCAAGGCAAGTGGGCGCCCCCCCCCCCCCACCTAGGGTTCCAACCCTAGGCGCAGGGGGTGGGCCTTGGGGGGTGCACCAGCCCACTAAGGGATGGGCCCCCCTCCCACTTCAGCCCATGGGGCCCTCCGGGATGGGTGGACCCACCCGGTGGACCCCGGGACCCATCTGGTGGTCCCGGTACAATACCGGTGACCCCCAGATCACTCCCGGTGGCCGAAACTGCACTTCCTATATATAATTCTTCACCTCCGGACCAATCCGGAACTCCTCGTGACGTCCGGGATCTCATCCGGGACTCCGAACAACATTCGGGTTACTGCATATACATATCTTCACAACCCTAGCGTCACCGAACCTTAAGTGTGTAGACCCTACGGGTTCGGGAGACATGCAGACATGACCGAGACGGCTCTCGGGCAATAACCAACAGCGGGATCTGGATACCCATGTTGGCTCCCACATGCTCCACGATGATCTCATCGGATGAACCACGATGTCGAGGATTCAATTAATCCCGTATACGATTCCCTTTGTCAATCGGTATTTTACTTGCCCGAGATTCGATCGTCGGTATCCCAATACCTCGTTCAATCTCGTTACCGGCAAGTCACTTTACTCGTACCGTAATGCATGATCCCGTGATCAAACACTTTGATCATATTGAGCTCATTATGATGATGCATTACCGAGTGGGCCCGGTGATACCTCTCCGTCAAGCGGAGTGACAAATCCCAGTCTCGATCTGTGTCAACCCAACAGAGACTTTCGAAGATACCCGTAGTATACCTTTATAGTCACCCAGTTACGTTGTGACGTTTGGCACACCCAAAGCAATCCTACGGTATCCGGGAGTTACACGATCTCATGGTCTAAGGAAAGGACACTTGACATTGGAAAACTCTAGCAAACGAACTATGCGATCTTATGCTATGTTTAGGATTGGGTCTCGTCCATCACATCATTCTCCTAATGATGTGATCTCGTTATCATTGACATCCAATGCCCATAGTCAGGAAACCATGACTATCTATTGATCTATGAGCTAGTCAACTAGAGGCTTACTAGGGACATGTTGTTGTCTGTTATTCACACATGTATTACGATTTCCGGATAACACAATTATAGCACGAATAAATACAGTTTTCTTGAACAAGGAAATATAATAATAATGCTTTTATTATTGCCTCTAGGGCATATTTCCAACAGTCTCCCACTTGCACTAGAGTCAATAATCTAGTTACATTGTGATGAATCGAACACCCATAGAGTTCTGGTGCTGATCATGTTTTGCCTTAGGGAGAGGTTTAATCAACGGATCTGCGACATTCAGATCCGTGTGCACTTTACAAATTTCTATGTCTCCATCTTGAACATTTTCATGAATGGAGTTGAAACGACGCTTGATGTGCCTGGTCTTCTTGTGAAACCTGGGCTCCTTGGCAAGTGCAATAGCTCCAGTGTTGTCACAGAAGAGTTTGATTGGCCCCGACACATTGGGTATGACTCCGAGGTCGGTGATGAACTCCTTCACCCAAATTGCTTCATGTGCTGCCTCCGAGGCTGCCATGTACTCCGCTTCACATGTAGATCCCGCCACGACGCTCTGCTTGCAACTGCACCAGCTTACTGCCCCACCATTCAAAATATACATGTATCCGGTTTGTGACTTAGAGTCATCTAGATCTGTGTCGAAGCTA
The DNA here is from genome assembly GCA_032464435.1 of Aegilops umbellulata. Classification (NCBI taxonomy): domain Eukaryota; kingdom Viridiplantae; phylum Streptophyta; class Magnoliopsida; order Poales; family Poaceae; genus Aegilops; species Aegilops umbellulata. The sequence continues at coordinate 49,794,538 of CP136060.1, forward strand.
GCATCGACGTAACCCTTTACGACGAGCTCTTCGTCACCTCCATAAACGAGAAACATTTCCTTAGTCCTTTTCAGGTACTTCAGGATATTCTTGACCGTTGTCCAGTGTTCCTTGCCGGGATTACTTTGGTACCTTCCTACCAAACTTACGGCAAGGTTTACATCAGGTCTGGTACACAGCATGGCATACATAATAGAACCTATGGCTGAGGCATAGGGGATGACACTCATCTCTTCTATATCTTCTGCCGTGGTCGAACATTGAGCTGAGCTCAATTTCACACCTTGTAACACAGGTAAGAACCCCTTCTTAGATTGATCCATATTGAACTTCTTCAATATCTTATCAAGGTATGTGCTTTGTGAAAGACCTATGAGGCGTCTTGATCTATCTCTATAGATCTTGATGCCTAATATATAAGCAGCTTCTCCAAGGTCCTTCATTGAAAAACTCTTACTCAAGTAGGCCTTAATGCTGTCCAAGAGTTCTATATCATTTCCCATCAAAAGTATGTCATCTACATATAGTATGAGAAATGCTACAGAGCTCCCACTCACTTTCTTGTAAACGCAGGCTTCTCCATAAGTCTGCGTAAATCCAAACGCTTTGATCATCTCATCAAAGCGAATGTTCCAACTCCGAGATGCTTGCACCAGCCCATAAATCGAGCGTTGGAGCTTGCACACCTTGTCAGCATTCTTAGGATCGACAAAACCTTCCGGCTGCATCATATACAATTCTTCCTTAAGGAAACCATTAAGGAATGCCGTTTTGACGTCCATTTGCCATATTTCATAATCGTAGAATGCAGCAATTGCTAACATGATTCGGACGAACTTTAGCTTCGCTACCGGTGAGAAAGTCTCATCGTAGTCAATTCCTTGAACTTGTCGATAACCCTTAGCGACAAGCCGAGCTTTATAGATGGTCACATTACCATCCGCGTATGTCTTCTTCTTAAAGATCCATTTATTTTCTATGGCTCGCCGCTCTACGGGCAAGTCAATCAAAGTCCATACTTCGTTTTCATACATGGATCCTATCTCGGATTTCATGGCTTCTAGCCATTTGTCGAAATCCGGGCCCGCCATTGCTTCCTCATAGTTCGAAGGCTCACCGTTGTCTAACAACATGATTTCCAATACAGGGTTGCCGTACCACTCTGGTGCGGAACGTGTCCTTGTGGACCTTCGAATTTCAGTAGGAGCTTGATTAGAAGTATCTTGATCATCATCATTAATTTCCTCTCTAGTCGGTGCAGGCACCTCAGGAATGTTTTCTTGAGTTTCGCCATTTTCCGGTTCAAGAGGTAACACTTCATCAAGTTCTACTTTCCTCCCACTTACTTCTTTCGAGAGAAACTCTTTCTCTAGAAAGGATCCATTCTTGGCAACAAAGATCTTGCCTTCGGATCTGAGGTAGAAGGTATACCCAATAGTTTCTTTAGGGTATCCTATGAAGACGCATTTTTCCGACTTGGGTTCGAGCTTTTCAGGTTGAAGTTTCTTGACATAAGCATCGCATCCCCAAACTTTTAGAAACGACAGCTTAGGTTTCTTCCCAAACCATAATTCATACAGTGTCGTCTCAACGGATTTCGATGGAGCCCTATTTAAAGTGAATGCGGCAGTCTCTAAAGCATAGCCCCAAAAAGATAGCGGTAAATCGGTAAGAGACATCATAGATCGTACCATATCTAATAGAGTGCGATTACGACGTTCGGAATAACCATTACGCTGAGGTGTTCCAGGCGGCGTGAGTTGTGAAACTATTCCACATTTTCTTAAGTGCGTGCCAAATTCGTGACTCAAGTATTCTCCTCCACAATCTGATCGTAAAAACTTGATTTTTCTGTCACGTTGATTTTCAACCTCACTCTGAAATTCCTTGAACTTTTCAAAGGTCTCAGACTTGTGTTTCATTAAGTAGATATACCCATATCTACTCAAGTCATCAGTGAGGGTGAGAACATAACGATAGCCACCGCGAGCCTCAACACTCATTGGACCGCACACATCGGTATGTATGATTTCCAATAAGTTGGTTGCTCGCTCCATTGTTCCTGAGAACGGAGTCTTGGTCATTTTACCCATGAGGCATGGTTCGCACGTGTCAAATGATTCATAATCAAGAGACTCTAAAAGTCCATCTGCATGGAGCTTCTTCATGCGTTTGACACCTATGTGACCAAGGCGGCAGTGCCACAAATATGTGGGACTGTTGTTATCAACTTTAACTCTTTTGGTATTCACACTATGAATATGTGTATCATCACGTACGAGATTCATTAAGAATAAACCATTAACCATCAGAGCATGACCATAAAACATATCATTCATATAAATAGAACAACCATTATTCTCAGATTTAAATGAGTAGCCATCTCGAATTAAACGAGATCCAGACACAATGTTCATGCTCAAACTTGGCACTAAATAACAATTATTGAGGTTTAAAACTAATCCCGTAGGTAAATGTAGAGGTAGCGTGCCGACGGCGATCACATCGACCTTGGAACCATTCCCGACGCGCATCGTCACCTCATCCTTCGCCAGTCTTCGCTTATTCCGCAGCTCCTGCTTTGAGTTACAAATGTGAGCAACTGCACCGGTATCGAATACCCAAGAGCTACTACGAGTACTGGTAAGGTACACATCAATTACATGTATATCACATATACCTTTTGTTTTGCCGGCCTTCTTGTCCGCTAAGTATTTGGGGCAGTTCCGCTTCCAGTGACCACTTCCCTTGCAATAAAAACACTTAGTCTCGGGCTTGGGTCCATTCTTTGGCTTCTTCCCGGCAACTTGCTTACCGGGCGCGGCAACTTCCTTGCCGTCCTTCTTGAAGTTCTTTTTACCCTTGCCCTTCTTGAACTTAGTGGTTTTATTCACCATCAACACTTGATGTTCCTTCTTGATTTCTACCTCTGCTGATTTCAGCATAGCATATACCTCAGGAATGGTCTTTACCATCCCCATCATGTTGTAGTTCATCACAAAGCTCTTGTAGCTAGGTGGAAGCGACTGGAGGATTCTATCAATGACCGCTTCATCCGGGAGATTAACTTCCAGTTGAGTCAAGCGGTTGTGCAACCCAGACATCTTGAGTATGTGTTCACTGACAGAGCTATTTTCCTCCATCTTACAGCTAAAGAATTTGTCGGAGACTTCATATCTCTCTACCCGGGCATGAGCTTGGAAAACCATTTTCAGCTCTTCTAACATCTCATATGCTCCATGTCTCTCAAAACGCTTTTGGAGCCCCGGCTCTAAGCTGTAAAGCATGCCGCACTGAACGAGGGAGTAATCATCGGAACGTGACTGCCAAGCGTTCATAACGTCTTGTTCTGTAGGGAGAACAGGTGCTTCACCCAGCGGTGCTCGTAGGACATAATCTTTCTTGGCAGCTATGAGGATGATCCTCAGGTTCCGGACCCAGTCCTTATAGTTGCTGCCATCGTCTTTCAGCTTGGTTTTCTCTAGGAACGCGTTGAAGTTGAGGACTACGTTGGCCATTTGATCTACAAGACATATTGTAAATATTTTAGACTAAGTTCATGATAATAAAGTTCATCTAATCAAATTATTTAATGAACTCCCACTTAGATAGACATCCCTCTTCTAGTCATCTAAGTATTACATGATCCAAGTCAACTAGGCCATGTCCGATCATCACGTGAGACGGACTAGTCAACATTGGTGAACATCTTCATGTTGATCGTATCTTCTATACGACTCATGCTCGACCTTTCGGTCTTCTGTGTTCCGAGGCCATGTCTGTACATGCTAGGCTCGTCAAGTCAACCTAAGTGTTTGCATGTGTAAATCTGTCTTACACCCGTTGTATGTGAACGTTAGAATCTATCACACCCGATCATCACGTGGTGCTTCGAAACAACGAACTGTCACAACGGTGCACAGTTAGGGGGAACACTTCTTGAAATTATTATGAGGGATCATCTTATTTACTACCGTCGTTCTAAGTAAACAAGATGCAAAACATGATAAACATCACATGCAATCAAATAATAAACGTGACATGATATGGGCAATATCACATAGCTCCTTTGATCTCCATCTTGGGGCTCCATGATCATCTTGTCACCGGCTTGACACCATGATCTCCATCATCGTGTCTCCATGAAGTTGCTCGCCAACTATTACTTCTACTACTATGGCTAACGCGTTTAGTAATAAAGTAAAGCAATTTACATGGCGTTTCTCAATGACACGCAGGTCATACAAAAATAAAGACAACTCCTATGGCTCCTGCCGGTTGTCATACTCATCGACATGCAAGTCGTGATTCCTATTACAATAGCATGAACATCTCATACATCACATATAGATCATTCATCATTCATCACAACTTTGGCCATATCATATCACAAAGCACTTGCTGCAAAAACAAGTTAGACGTCCTCTAATTGTTGTTGCAAGTTTTACGTGGCTGAATTAGGGTTCTAGCAAGAACGTTTTCTTACCTACGTGAAAGCCACAACGTGATTTGTCAACTTCTATTTACCCTTCATAAGGACCCTTTTCATCGAATCCGCTCCAACTAAAGTGGGAGAGACAGACACCCGCCAGCCACCTTATGCAACTAGTGCATGTTAGTCGGTGGAACCGGTCTCACGTAAGCGTACGTGTAAGGTTGGTCCGGGCCGCTTCATCCCACAATACCGCTGAAGCAAGATAAGACTAGTAGCGGCAAGAAAGTTGACAACATCTACGCCCACAACAAATTGTGTTCCACTCGTGCAATAGAGAACTACGCATAGACCTAGCTCTTGATGCCACTGTTGGGGAACGTTGCAGAAAACAAAAAATTTCCTACGGTTTCACCAAGATCCATCTATGAGTTCATCTAGAAACGAGTGATCGGATGCATCTACATACCTTTGTAGATCACGAGCGGAAGCGTTCAAAAGAACGGGGATGAGGTAGTCGTACACGACGTGATCCAAATCACCGGAGATCCTAGCACCGAACGGACGGCACCTCCGCGTTCAACACACGTACGGTCAGCGTAACGTCTCCTTCTTCTTGATCCAGCAAGGCAAAGGAGAGGTTAAGGAAGATGGCTCCAGCAGCACGACGGCGTGGTGGTGATGGAGCTGCAGTACTCCGGCAGGGCTTCGCCGAGCTCTATGGAGGAGGAGGAGGTGTTGGAGAGGGAGAGGGAGGCGCCAAGGCAAGGGTGCGGCTGCCCCCCTCCCCTCCCCCCTTTATATAGGCCCCTGGGGGGGCGGCGGCCCTGGGAGATTGAATCTCCCAAGGGGGCGGCGGCCAAAGGGGGTGGAGTGCCCCCCAAGGCAAGTGGACGCCCCCCCCCACCCTAGGGTTCCAACCCTAGGCGCAGGGGGTGGGCCTTGGGGGGCGCACCAGCCCACTAAGGGCTGGCCCCCCTCCCACTTCAGCCCATGGGGCCCTCCGGGATGGGTGGCCCCACCCGGTGGACCCCCGGGACCCATCTGGTGGTCCCGGTACAATACCGGTGACCCCCAGATCACTCCCGATGGCCGAAACTGCACTTCCTATATATAATTCTTCACCTCCGGACCAATCCGAAACTCCTCGTGACGTCCGGGATCTCATCCGGGACTCCGAACAACATTCGGGTTACTGCATATACATATCTTCACAACCCTAGCGTCACCGAACCTTAAATGTGTAGACCCTACGGGTTCGGGAGACATGCAGACATGATCGAGACGGCTCTCGGGCAATAACCAACAGCGGGATCTGGATACCGATGTTGGCTCCCACATGCTCCACGATGATCTCATCGGATGAACCACGATGTCGAGGATTCAATTAATCCCGTATACGATTCCCTTTGTTAATCGGTATTTTACTTGCCCGAGATTCGATCGCCGGTATCCCAATACCTCATTCAATCTCGTTGCCGGCAAGTCACTTTACTCGTACCGTAATGCATGATCCCGTGATCAAACACTTTGATCATATTGAGCTCATTATGATGATGCATTACCGAGTGGGCCCGGTGATACCTCTCCGTCAAGCGGAGTGACAAATCCCAGTCTCGATCCGTGTCAACCCAACAGACACTTTCGAAGATACCCGTAGTATACCTTTATAGTCACCCAGTTATGTTGTGACGTTTGGCACATCCAAAGCACTCCTACGGTATCCGGGAGTTACACGATCTCATGGTCTAAGGAAAGGACACTTGACATTGGAAAACTCTAGCAAACGAACTATGCGATCTTATGCTATGTTTAGGATTGGGTCTCGTCCATCACATCATTCTCCTAATGATGTGATCTCGTTATCATTGACATCCAATGCCCATAGTCAGGAAACCATGACTATCTATTGATCAACGAGCTAGTCAACTAGAGGCTTACTAGGGACATGTTGTTGTCTGTTATTCACACATGTATTACGATTTCCGGATAACACAATTATAGCATGAATAAAGACAATTATCATGAACAAGGAAATATAATAATAATGCTTTTATTATTGCCTCTAGGGCATATTTCCAACAGTTTCGTACCCTACAAACAATTTCTATCTTTTGTTCTCCGCTAATAGGAACTCGGGAGTGATTCTTTATTGCACTTTGAGGGATAATCATATGATCCAACTATGTTAGCATTGTTGAGAGGTTGCACTAGTGAAAGTACGGACCCTAGGCCTTGTTTTCAAGCATTGCAATACCGTTTTTGTGCTTGTTTACTATTTTCTACCTTGCTGTTTTTATTTATTCAGATTATAAAAATATATTTCCACCATCCATATTACACTTTTATCACCATCTCTTTGCCGAACTAGTGCACCTATACAATTTGCCATTGTATTGGGTGTGTTGGGGACACAAGAGATTTCTTGTATTTGATTGTAGGGTCGCTTGAGAGAGACCATCTTCATCCTACACCTCTCACGGATTGATAAACCTTAGGTCATCCACTTGAGGAAAAATTGCTACTGTCCTACAAAACTCTGCGCTTGGAGGTCCAACACGTGTCTACAAGAATAAATTGCATAGTAGACATCACACTTGCAGACATTACCTTGCTGAAAACCACTTGTCATTTCCTTCTGCTCCTCGTTAGGTTCACCACTCTTACTTATCGAAAATAGCTACAATTGATCCCCTATACTTGTGGGTCACCAAGGCTATTTCTGGCGCCGTTGCCGGGGAGTGAAGCGCCTTTGGTAAGTGGAATTTGGTAAGGAAACATTTATATAGTGCGCTGAAATTTTTTGTCACTTGTTACTATGGAAAACAATCCTTTGAGGGGTTTGTTCGGGGTATCTTCACCTCGACCGGAACCACAATTAGCTACCCCTCAACCTACTGCACCTACTGAAAATATTTAATATGAAATTCCTTCGGGTATGATAGAACAACTGCTAGCTAATCCTTATGTAGGAGATGGAACCGAACATCCTGATATGCACTTTATATGTAGAACAAATTTGCGTATTTTTCAAGCTTGCGGGTTTACCCGGAGATGAAGTTATGAAGAAGGTTTTCCCTTTATATTTGAAGGGAAAAGCATTGGCATGTTATAGGCTATGCGATGATATTGGATCTTGGAATTGGAATCGACTAAAATAGGAGTTCCACCAAAAAAATTATCCTATGCATCTAGTTCATCGTGATCAGAATTATATATTTTTTTTGGCCTCGTGAAGGATAAAGTATGGCTCTAGCTTGGGGGAGACTTAAGTGAATGTTATATTCATGCCCCAATCATGAGCTCTCAAGAGAAATTATTATCCAGAACTTTTATGCTCGGCTTTCTCGTAATGATCAAACCATGCTTGATACTTCTTGTGTTGGTTCTTTTATGAAGAAGACTATTGAATTCCGGTGGGATCTTTTGGAAAGAATTAAACGCAACTCTGAAGATTGGGAATTCGACAAAGGTAAAGAGTCAGGTATTAAACTTAAGTATGATTGTGTTAAATCTTTTAAGGATACCGATGCTTTTCAAAAGTTTAGCACTAAATATGGACTTGACTCTGAGATAATAGCCTCCTTTTGTGAATCATTTGCTACTCATGTTGACCTCCCTAAATAGAAGTGGTTTAAATATCACCCACCTATTAAAGAAGAAATTAAAGAACCGGTACCAGTTAAAGAAGAAACTATACTTTACAATGTTGATCCAGTTGTTCCTACTACTTATATTGAGAAACCACCTTTCCCTGTTAGGATAAAGGAACATGCTAAAGTTTCAACTGTGGTCAACAAAAGCTATATTAGATCACCTAAACCTGATGAACAAATCAAAGTAGAACCTAGTATTGCTATGGTTAAAGATATCTTGGAAGAAGATATGGATGGGCATGTTATTTACTTCTGTGAAGAAGCTGCTAGAATTGTCAAACCTGATAAAAAGGATAAACATAGACATGTTGTTGGCATGCCCATTATCTCAGTTAAAATAGGAGATCACTTTTATCATGGTTTATGTGACATAGGTGCTAGTTTGAGTGCTATTCCTTACACCTTATATCAAGAAATTACGAATGACATAGCATCCGCAGAGATAGAAGACATAGATGTTACTATTAAACTTGCAAATAGAGACACTATTTCACCAATTGGGATTGTTAGAGATGTTGAAGTCTTGTGTGGGAAAACAAAATACCCTACTGATTTTTTTGTTCTTGGTTCCCCAAAATATGATTTTTGGCCCATTATCTTTGGTAGACCTTTCTTGAACATCATTAATGCTAAGATAGATTGTGAGAAACAAATTGTCGGTGTTAGTTTTGGTGATGAGTACCATGAGTTTAATTTTTCCAAGTTTAGTAGAAAGCTTCATGAAAAAGAATTGCCTAGTAAGGATGAATTAATTGGTCTTGCTTCTATTATTGTACCACCTACTGATCCTTTAGAAAAATATTTGCTAGACCATAAAAATGATTTTCATATGCATGAAAGAAATGAAATAGATAAGACTTTCTTTGAACAACGTCCTCTACTTAAACACAATTTGCCTATTGAAACTCTAGGAGGACCTCCTCCACCTAAAGGTGATCCTATGTTTGAATTAAAACAATTGCCAGACACTTTGAAATATGCTTATCTTGATGAAAAGAAGATATACCATGTTATTATTAGTGCTAACCTTTCAGAACATGAAGAAAAAGATTATTGAAAGTTCTAAGGAAGCACCGAGCTGCTATTGGATATACTCTCAATGATTTAAAGGGCATTAGTCCCACTCTATGTCAGCACAAAATTAATATGGAACCTGATGCTAAACCCGTTGTTGATCACCAACGTCGGTTAAATCCGAAGATGAAAGAAATGGTAAGAACAGAGATACTAAAACTTCTGGAAGTAGGTATAATTTATCCTATAGCTGATAGTAGATGGGTAAGTCTTGTTCATTGTGTCCCTAAGAAAGGAGGTATAACTGTTGTTCCTAATGATAAGAATGAACTTATTCCACAATGAATTGTTACAGGTTATAGAATGGTAATTGATTTTATAAAATTAAACAAAGCAACTAGAAAAGATCATTACCCTCTGCCTTTTATTGATCAAATGCTTGAAATATTACCTAAGCACACACGCTTTTGCTTCCTTGATGGATATTCTGTTTTTTCACAAATACATGTTTCTCAACCTGATCAAGAAAAGACCACTTTTACTTATCCCTTTGGAACTTATGCTTATAGACGTATGCCTTTCGGTTTATGTAATGCACATGCTACCTTTCAAATATGTATGACTGCTATATTCTCTGACTTTTGTGAAAAGATTGTTGAGGTTTTCATGGATGACTTCTCTGTTTATGGGAAGCCTTTTGATGATTGTTTAAGCAATCTCGATCGAGTTTTGCAGAGACGTGAACAAACAAATGTTGTCTTGAATTAGGAGAAGTGCCACTTTATGGTTAATGAAGGCATTGTCTTGGGTCATAAAATTTCTGAAAGACGTATTGAAGTGGACAAAGCTAAGGTTGTTGCAATTGATAAAATGCCATGTCCTAAAGATATAAAAGGTATTCGTAGTTTCTTAGGTCATGCTGGTTTCTATAGGAGATTTATTAAAGACTTCTCTAAAATTTCTAGGCCTCTTACGAGTCTTTTGCAAAAGGATATCCCTTTTGTTTGTGATGATGATTGCTTAGAAGCCTTTGAAACACTCAATAAAGCCTTAATTTTTGCACCTATTGTTCAACCACCTGATTGGAACTTGCCTTTTGAAATTATGTGTGATGCTAGTGATTATGCTGTTGGTGATGTTCTAGGACAAAGAGTTGATAAGAAACTTAATGTTATTCATTATGCTAGCAAAACTCTAGACAGTGCTCAAAGAAATTATGCTACTACTGAAAAAGAATTCTTAGCAGTGGTGTTTGCTTGTGATAAATTTAGACCTTATATTGTTGATTCCAAAGTAACTGTTCACATAGACCATGCTGCTATTAAATATCTTATGGAAAAGAAAGATGCTAAACCTAGACTTATTCGATGGGTTCTCTTGTTACAAGAATTTGATTTACATATCATTGATAGAAAAGGAGCTGAGAACCCAGTAGCTGATAATTTATCTAGGCTTGAACATGTGCCTGATGACCCACTACCTATTGATGATAGTTTTCCTTATGAGCAGTTAGCTGCAATAAATGCTGCTCATAATACTCCTTGGTATGCTGATTATGCTAATTACATTGTCGCTAAATATTTACCACCTAGCTTTACATACCAACAAAAGAAAAAATTCGTCTATGATTTAAGACATTACTTTTGGGATGACCCACATCTTTATAAAGAAGGAGTAGATGGTATTATTAGACGTTGTGTACCTGAGCATGAACAGGGACAAATCCTACAGAAATGTCACTCTGAAGCTTATGGAGGGCATCATGCTGGAGATAGAACTGCTCACAAGGTATTGCAATCTGAATTTTATTGGTCTACTCTCTTCAAGGATGCATGTAAGTTCGTCTTATCTTGTGATGAATGTCAAAGAATAGGTAATGTCGGTAAGCGTCAAGAAATGCCTATGAATTATTCACTTAATGTTGAACCATTTGATGTTTGGGGTTTGATTACATGGGACCTTTTCCTTCCTCTAATGGGTATACACATATTTTGGTTGCTGTTGATTATGTTACTAAATGAGTAGAAGCTATTCCAACCAGTAGTTTGATCACAACACCTCTATTAAAATGCTTAAGGAAGTTATTTTCCCAAGGTTTGGAGTCCCTAGATATTTAATGATTGATGGTGCTTCACATTTTATTCATGGTACCTTAGTAAAATGCTTGCCAAGTATGATGTTAACCATAGAATTGTATCACCTTATCATCCTTAGTCTAGTGGTCAAGTTGAACTTAGCAATAGACAAATAAAATTAATTTTGCAAAAGACTGTCAATAGGTCCAGGAAGAATTAGTCTAAGAAATTAGATGATACACTTTGGGCTTATAGAACAACATATAAAAATCCTATGTGTATGTCTCCATGTAAAATGGTTTATGGAAAAGCTTGTTTTGCCTCTTGAGTTAGAACATAAAGCATATTGGGCCATCAAAGAGCTCAATTATGATTTCAAACTTGCTGGTGAAAAGAGGTTATTATATATTAGCTCTTTAGATGAATCGAGAACACAAGCTTATGAAAATGCAAAATTATTCAAAGAAAAAGTTAAAAGATGGCATGAAAAAAGAATCCAAAAGCGTGAGTTTAAAGTCGGGGAATATGTTCTTTTGTACAACTATCGTTTCAGATTCTTTGCAGGAAAACTCCTCTCAAAATGGGAAGGCCCCTATGTTATCGAGGAGGTTTATCGGTCTGGGGCCATCAAAATAAATAATTCCGAAGGTACTAACCCGAAGGTTGTCAATGGGCAACGAATAAAACATTATATCTCAGGTACGCCCATTAATGTTGAAAGTAACTAGTAAGATGCCCGTGCGTTGGACGGAGCACGATTCATTGGTACAGTATTTTACAAAATATGTGAGGTTGTGTCAAGTTTAAGAAATATTGATATCTTTCTTCAAATATTCTATTCCCCCCTGAACTAATAAGCATCCAGGTGAATCATAGACGCAGACAGTTTTTTTTTAACAAACATGTTTGAGTGTTCTAGCTGCGTGCAAAATTTCGTGAAGAAATAACATTCATGGTGCTTCCTCAAAATGCCAAAAATGTGTTTAACATGGTTTTTGATTATCAATTTTGTTTTCTACCATGATTGTTATTTTCAAAAAATTGCACACAACACACAACTTGAGTGCTCAAAAAGCTTTAATAAGCACTAAGATTGTTTTTGAATTTTATTGTTGTTATTTAAGCTCAGGAGCCATGTTCACGTCCCATCTTTCTTCTGCTTTTTCCGCAACAATCAGCACAAAGTTAGGGGGAACCTAGAATTACACATGAATCTAGGCATAACAGCATCAAATAGACGGAAAGCACGTGTTGAAATTATGAGAAAGCTAAGCAACCATGCATTGGTTATTGTTCATCCTTCTCAGACAACATATCATTTGGATACGGAACTAATCCGCGCATGAAAGAACTGCCTATGGTTTCCGTCCGACGCTATCCCAGAAACCGCGAGAAAGCTAAGCAACCGTGCACAGGATATTATTCATCCTTCTCAAACCACATATGTGATGGATACGGAACTCATCTGCATACAAAGAAACTGCCTATGCTTTCCGCCTGACGCTCTCCCAGTCCTGCAAAGAATTCAACTGACAGCTACCGTGTAGTCGTACGAAAATCATAAACAAATTGTCGAAACTACACACATCAAAGTTTCATGTATCATGCGTCAGCCTTGTTCCAACATTGGCTTCATCAATGACAAGTTATTGCAAGTGTCACAACCGATAACCGTGAATTGTAAAAAATGCGGTGATTGCACTCACAGTAGATCTCCCGAAATACCAACAAGGCAAGCTTTCTCTAGTAAATCCATTAAATATGAAAACCCCATATAATTAATGAAGAGTGATGAAAACATTCGTTCCTATGAATACAAACAAAATTACTTTACTTCAGCCTATGGTTTGGCCAACTCTATTTTACTGGACGATCATAGATCCTACATTGTTATTTTTGCGGGGAATAATAAATCCAATATGATGCTAGACAATGCCCATACAGAAAAGCTACGTCAGGCCACCTATTCTGAACAACTCCAAACAAGCTGAAACTTCACGGAGATTTTTTATGGATTATTTGAGGAATATTGGAGCAAATAACTACCATAGGGGGCCCACCAGGTGGGCACAACCCACCTGGGCGCTCCAGGGAGCCCAGGCGCCCTGGTGGGTTGTGCTCACCCAGGCCCACCTCCGGTGCCCATCTTCTGGTATATAGGTCATTTTGACCTAAAGAAAATAAGGAGAGGACTTTCGGGATGGAGCGTCGCCGTCTCGAGGTGGAACTTGGGCAGGAGCACTTTTGCCCTTCGGCGGAGCGATTCCGTCGGGGGAACTTCCCTCCCGGAGGGGGAAATCATCGTCATCATCAGCACCAACAATTCTCCCATCTTGGGGAGGGTAATCTCCATCAACATCTTCAACAGCACCATCTCATCTCAAACCCTAGTTCATCTCTTGTGTTCAATCTTGTTACCGGAACTATAGATTGGTGCTTGTGCATGACTAGTAGTGTTGATTACATCTTGTAGTTGATTACTATATGGTTTATTTGGTGGAAGATTATATGTTCAGATCCAATATGCTATTTAATACCCCTATGATCTTGAGCATGATTATCATTTGTGAGTAGTTACTTTTGTTCTTGAGATCACGGGAAAAATCATGTTGCAAGTAATCATGTGAACTTGATATGTGTTCAATATTTGGATAGTATGTATGTTGTTATGTGAACGTCGACTACATGACACTTCACCATATTTGGGCCTAAGGGAATGCATTATGGAGTAGCAATTAGATGATGGGTTGCGATAGTGACAGAAGCTTAAACCCCAGTTTATGCGCTATTCCGTAAGGGACCGATTGGATCCAAAAGTTTAATGCTATGGTTAGAATTTATTCATAATACTTTTCTCGTAGTTGCGGATGCTTGCGGGAGGGTTAATCATAAGTAGGAGGTTTGTTCAAGTAGGAACAACACCTAAGTACCGGTCCACCCACATATCAAATTATCAAAATACCATACACGAATTAAACCAACATGATGAAAGTGACTAAATGAAAATCCCGTGTACCCTCAAGAACACTTTGCTTATCATAAGAGACTGTTTTGGCTTGTCCATTGCCTCAAAAGGATTGGGCTACCTTGATGCACTTTTGTTACTACTATCTTTACTTGCTCGTTACAAATTACCTTGCTATCAAACTACTCTGGTACTTATAATTTCAGCACTTACAGACATTACCTTGCCGAAAACCACTTGTCATTTCCTTCTGCTCCTCGTTGGGTTCGACACTCTTACTTATCGAAAAGAGCTATAATTGATCCCCTATACTTGTGGGTCATCAATGCTTCATGCTATATATTATTTATCAATGATGTATGGCCATCCTATGATGTTTGAGTAGATTCGTTTTGTCCTATGGGTTGATTGATGATCGTGATTGGTTTCAGTTGTATGTTTTATTTTGGTGTTGTCCTATGGTGTCCTCCGTGTCGCGCAAGCGTGTGGAATTACCAATGTATGGTATTGCAATACATTCATAATTCGCTTATAATGGGTGGCGAGAGTGACAGAAGCTTATACCCGAGTAAGGGGGGTTGTTGCGTATGGGAGTAAAGAGCACTTGATACTTAATGCTATGGTTGGGTTTTACCTTAATGATCTTTGGTAGTTGCAGGTGCTTGCTAGAGTTCCAATGATAAGTGCATATGATCCAAGTACAAAAAGTATGTTAGCTCATGCCTCTCCCTCATATAAAATGGCAATAATGATTACCGGTCTAGTTATCGATTGCCTAGGGACAAATCTTTCTCTTGTGTTACAAAAGCTTTCTACTAAACAACTAACTTCTATTATCTTGCAAACTAATCATAGTTTTATTCTCACTAAGTACATCTATTTTATTCTTGCAAACTTATCCTTACAACTACAAAATAGATTCATACATGTTCTAGGTAAAGCGAACGTTAAGTGTGTGTAGAGTTCTATTTGTGGTCTATAAACTTGAAGGGGATATAAATCCTACCTTTAGCTCCTCGTTGGGTTTGACACTCTTATTTATCGAAAAAGCTACAATTGATCTCCTATACTTATGGGTTATCAAGACCTTTTGTGGCGCCATTGCTGGGGAGCAATAGCATGGGGTGAATATTCTCGTGTGTGCTTGTTTTCTTTATCACTAAGTAGTTTTATTTTCTATTGTAAGTTGTTTTATATCTTTAGTTATGGATATGTGGAACATGAAATACAAAAACAATTAGTTGTACTTGCTACTCATGGAGATGGGGAACCTCCTAAAACCCTCGATGCTCGTTATGTGGAAAATATTAAGCACTACTTTGATAATCCTGAGAAAACCCCATTCAACTTGATAATGAGAGACACGTTAGATCAACGTGAATACTTTAGGGATTGTCGCTTGACTCAAAAGGGAAACTCTTATGGGATCAAATTGATTGTTTGAAATGGTATGCTTGGAATTTATGCTTGAGATATGATTATACTTGCTGCTCTAGGATGAAGTCCCCACACCTTCTCTTTTCATGTGAATTTAATGATAAAACCTTGGCTTCTTATGCTAATGGTATATATGATTAATGTGATGTGGAACGAATAGAAGAATTTTTTGCTTTTAAGGGTGCTTGTGAAATTAAATGTTTGTTTGAAGAGTATGAAGATTATGATGATGCTCTTTACAGATCTAAAATTTTTTCTATACTTAAATATTGCTATCAGAATTATAAATACAATGCCTATATTGATGAATTTATCGAGAAGGTCTCCGCTATCCAAGAAGAGACTAATATTTTGCAGCAATCTTTGGAAGAAGAAATTGTTGAAACTGTGAGCTCATTAGATGAAAAAGATGAGGAGGAGAGCAAAGAATAAAAGGGGGAAGAGCGGATTAGCTACCTGTGCCCACCTTCTAATGAGAGTAACTCTTTAACTCATACATTGTTTAATTTCCCTTTGTTCCTACCGAAGGATCTCCACGTCCTCCACCTTCCACGGTCCCTTCCTTCGTATCCACCCCTTCCATATCTTCCATCCATACCCCTTCTACTTCCTCCTACTTGGAACCAACTATTGTCCATGTGAAATGCCAAAACAATTAACTCTGGTGGGTAAAATAATATTTTCCACTGCCAAACTCCATACCCACATTCTTTTGAAACATGTCCCACAAGACCACATGCACCACATAATTTTGACATCTTCTCATACTGCAATGTCATCAGAGTGATGCTTGCTACCGGGTTAAGGGCTTGCATACGTCAATAAGAACACCAACCCTAACCACATTTCCTGCCCCCTTCACCGAAAACTCATCCAGCATGATCACCTACCAAGCCTTCCTCGCCAACTGCTTTGCAATGTTCCCTGTTATGGGTTTTTCTTTAAGATCAAGCACGCGCACCCAAGCCGAAAACCTGACTAGTTTGATAGTATTCAGATCCGCCCATCCATCATACTCTGGCATTAACATCGGGTGACCCTTGAAGATCCATGGACCGCCTCCCATTACCCTCTCCTAATCAGCAAGACACTAGACCTGGACAGAGAAGGGATTGTCCTCCATCACTCGGAAGTCCACGTCCTTTGCCCAGTGCCACCCTCATTGTGACGCCCGGGTAATTAAGCTACAGCAAACCCTTGCTAATCATGCCAGGTCATCATAATTAAACTTTTGATCAACCTCACTTGTTTCAAACTGAGATCAAATTCAAATTCAAATAACAAGTCAAATTATAATTTCATAAAACAGTGAATTAAAAATGTTCAAAAGGTTGTAAGTATTCACTAACCAATTAAAAAACATCAAGCAACATTATTGGGAATGTTGATAGGCCTCTACGATATTTAAAACAGGAGCAAACAACATTTTAATTAACCATTTAAAAATAAACAAATATTTATCCATTTCAAAATGTTTTGAAACTTTGCGTGCAGCTCCATTATATGACCCAATATTTATCTGGCAAGTTTTGTATTCAACAAAATTGATTTGATAGCTGGGACTAAATAGAAAACAGAAAATTAAATAAATGAAAAAGAAAATACAAAACCGAAAACAAAGAAAAGTAAAAAAAGCAAACACCCTCACTGGGCTCCGGCCCAGCAGGCCACCGGCCCAACTGGATCAATGCCACCTCGTCGGACGCCTCCCCACCTCTCCCTCGAGCCGACTTCATCGCGTCTCGCCGCCTCGGACCGCCATCGCCGGACCTCCCTGATCGCTTCCCTGACGAGCTCCACCTCGCCAACATCGTCGGACCGCCGTCGTCCCCGTCCTCCTCGAGCCCGCTGCCACTCCCCTACACCGTTCATGAGCACACCCTTTCTCCCCGTCCCCGTCGCCCGTTCCGGCCACCACGCCGCCAAGCCCCGCCTCTGTCGCCCCTGTGCGCCGCCGGCGTCGACAGCACGCGCGACGCCTCTCCTGCATTTGCTCACCCCTCCTCACGATCATGCGACTGCGCCCTCGCGCCGTCCAGCCACCACCCATGCTCCCCGTGCTGAAGCTTGTCGCGCTGCATCCGCGTCGCGCCCGCCGCCTGCTGTGCGTGCTCGCACGCAACCCCCCTGCGCCGCGCATGGTCGCCACCCTCTCACCCTGCTGACCCGCTCCGGCCGGCTGCGACTGCCTTGCCATGGCCGTCGGCCAGCCCGCGCGCGCCCGGGTCCAGGCGACTCGGCGCTCGCGCCCGTTCGGGCTACGCCGACGCCCGCGCCCGCTAACCGCGTGCCCGATAGGCCCCCTGGGCCTATGACATATGGGCCCACGCCCAGAACGATTTAAATGAAAAAAAGAATTTAAAAAATAAATATATAAATATATAAATAAATAATAATTAAATTTAATTAATTAATTAAGTTAATTAATCCTCTTTAATTAATCTAATTAACTAGTTAGTTTAATTAAACACTAATTAGACTAAACAGTCAATGGCGAACGGGACCCACCTGTTAGGTTGACCAGGTCAACTGCTGACGTCATGATGACGTCAGCAAACACTATTCTGGATAATGTTGATTTAAATAACTAAGTACATCCTAAAAATGTTTTAAACCTTTTAAATCAATATAAAATAAACCATAGCTCGGATGGGAAAACTTTGTACATGAAAGTTGCTCAGAACGACGAGACAAATCCGGTTACGCAGCCCGTTCATCCGCCACACATACCTAGCATAGTGAACACGTAACTTTTCCCCTCTGGTTCATCTGTCCGAAAACGCGAAACGCCGGGGATATTTTGCCGGATGTTTCCCCCCTTCACCGGTACCACCTCATACCGCGCAAGGGCACCCCTAGCACCGCTACTTGTCTTGTCATGCATCGTTATGCATCTGTTTGCATTATATTCATTGTTTCTTCCCCCTCTTCTCTCCAATAGACTATGAGACCGACGCCGCTGCTACCCAGAACGACTACGGTGTTGATGACCCCTCCTTGTTAGAGCAACCAGGCAAGCCCCCCCTGATCACCAGATATCGCCTATTCTTCTCTATACTGCTAGCATTTGAGTAGTGTGGCATGTTACTGTTTTCCGTTAATCCTATCCTGATGTAACACCCCGGATGTAACTTGCCATATTTGTAATCCAACTCTTGCCATTTTCGGCATTGTGATATAATATTTCCTCCGTGGTTGGGTTTCCCGTCGCTTTGCATTTTTGTTCATGTCATGCATTTCATATCATGTCATCATGCGCATCGCATTTGCATACGTGTTCGTCTCATGAATCCGAGCATTTTCCCCGTTGTCCGTTTTGCAATCCGGCGCTCCTATGTCCCCCGGCGTCCCCTTTTAAATTTCTTCGTGTGCGGGTATTAAACATTCTCAGAATGGACCGAGGTTTGTCAAGCGGCCTTGGTATAGCACCGGTAGACCGTCTGTCAAGTTTCGGGTCAATCGGAGGTCGTTTGGTACTCCAACGGTTAACCGGGTAACCGTGAAGGCCTCGTGTGTGTTGCAGCCCAACACCCCTTCAAAACAGCCCAATAACCCATCTAAGTCACTCCCATGTCCACCGCCGTTCGATCACGATCGCGTGGCCGAAAACCACACTCCATTTGGAGCTCCCTAGCTCCTTCTACCTATAAATATACCTCCCCCTCCTCCATTTGCGGATGAATCCTACCCTAACCCTAGTTTTTTCCCCTCCCGCCGCCGCCAGACAAAGATCCGGGCGGACGTACGTGTCCGCCCGCGCGCCCGACGAATCCCGCCGCGCCACGTGTCCGCACCGCCGCCCGTACCGCGCCGGCCCGCCGCCGTCAGCCGCCGCTCCGCCCGGCCGGCCCCGTCGCGCGCCGCCCGCCGACGCCGACGCCGCCCGCCGCCGCCCGCCGACTCCCGGCGCCGCGCGTGCCTCCTCCTCCTCCAGATCCGGCCCGGGGACGGCCGGATCCGCCTCGCCGCCGCCTCCCCGAGCTACTCCGGCGAGATCCTCCTATAAAGTTGAGTCTTACATGAGTTTTGTAATATGCCATGTTACCTTCCCAGAGATTATGCCATGTATTTTTGTGGTCTTTATGGTGACTAGCACAAGCATGCAAACTAGGGTACTTAATGTTGCTGATTTCAGAGACTTGTAATTTCAACGTCCCTGCCTGCTGTTATTTTTATGCCATGTGTTCATGTTGTTTCCGAGAGATCTATGCCTCTTTTGAGAATGATCAGTAAGAGTGTTTTGAGCATGTGGATTCACTCTATCCATCCATGTCTTTGTTTGTATTTATGGAGTGCCATAGCTTGAGTCAATCGAGCTCTACTTTTGCTATAAAATGTTGCTGGCAGATTGTTTACATGTTATTCGATTTTGCCAAGATTGTTGTAGTTGATCCTTGCATGCTATGATGTTATTCTTGACATGTCTAGATTCTATGCCATGTCTTTTTGATGGATGTATGCTTAGTTTATAATGTAATGCTCTATAGTGAGTGCTTCGAGCTCACGAACATGCCTACTTGTTATCTGTTTTTGACATGTCCAGTTTTTCTGCCAAGTCTGAAACCTGTAACGAAACTTGCTTATTTGACATGGGTGTTATCATATTTTCTGATCCTTTTTGGCTAATGGTCAGTAAGGCATTTTTGTCAAGTGCTTTGAGAAGATTCATGCCATGCCTTATTTTGCTATGTCCTGTTCTTGTAGCATGTTGTTTCATTGCTCTAAACTTGTCATCCTTATGTTAGTTTCTGGCATATTGTTATTTTCACTAAGTCTGTGAACCTGTTATCTTTTGCACTTTTGCCATGCTTGTTTGAACCTGTTATGGTGCGATTTAGCCGTAGCTCAGTGTTCATATTTTGTCACGCATCTTGAGTAGATTACTTTCATATGCTTTGTTGATGTGTTTGGGTGCAGTAGCTTAATTTATTGTTGCTTGCTAAGTAGCTTCATGCTGTTAATGGCAGATTCTTGTCATTCTTGTTTTGCTTGTCATTTGCAAACCGTGCATCCGATTCCGGTGATCTTTATATCGATTTCAACCGAAATCACCTCACCTATCCAGTGGCATGCTTGGATTGCCAAGATTATGCCTTGTTCATCTTTTCCTTCCGGAGCACGCATATGCATTGCATATCACATCTCGCATATCATGCCATGTTTTGCATCATGTTGGTTGTGCATTGCATCGTGATTGATGTTTGTCCTCTTTGCTTGTGTTCTTGCTTTGGGTAGAGCCGGGAGACCAGTACGTGGACGAGGAACCTGTTGAGAACGCTTTCGAGGACCAAGCTTTCGACAACTCTGAGAACCTTGCAGGCAAGATGACCATACCCTCGAAATCACTTCTATCTTTGCTTGCTAGATGCTCGCTCTTTTGCTATGTCTATGCTGCGATACCTACCACTTGCTATATCATGCCACCCATATTGCCATGTCAACCCCTAACCATCCATGTCCTAGCAAACCGTTGATTGGCTATGTTACCGCTTTGCTCAGCCCCTCTTATAGCGTTGCTAGTTGCAGGTGAAGATGAAGTTTGTTCCTTGTTGGAACATGGACTTATTGTTCCTTGTTGGGACATGTTTACTTGTTGGGATATCACAATACCTCTTATTTAATTAATGCATCTATATACTTGGTAAAGGGTGTAAGGCTCGGCCTTATGCCTGGTGTTTTGTTCCACTCTTGCCACCCTAGTTTCCGTCATACCGGTGTTATGTTCCCGGATTTTGCGTTCCTTACACGGTTGGGTGATTTATGGGACCCCCTTGACAGTTCGCTTTGAATAAGACTCTTCCAGCAAGGCCCAACATTGGTTTTACCATTTGCCACCACCTACTACTTTTTCCCCCGGGTTTTCGCGAGCCCGAGGGTCATCTTTATTTTAGCCCCCCCCCCCCCCCCGGACCAGTGCTTCTCTAAGTGCTGGTCCGAACCGAGCCGCCTGCGGGGCCACCTCGGGGAAACTCGATGCCTGGTTTTACTCGTAGCCTGTCTCATCCGGATGTGCCCTGAGACCGAGATATGTGCAGCTCCTATCAGGATTTGTCGGCACAATCGGGCGGTTTTGCTGGACTTGTTTTATTACTGTCGAGATGTCTTGTAGTCCGGGATTCCGAGACTGATCGGGTCTTCCCGGTAGAAGGAATATCCTTCGTTGACCGTGAGAGCTTATAATGGGCTAAGTTGGGACACCCCTGCAGGGTATTATCTTTCGAAAGCCGTGCCCGCGGTTATGAGGCAGATGGGAATTTGTTGATGTCCGGTTGTAGAAAACCCGAAGTTGACCTTAACTAAAACACATCAACCGCGTGTGTAACCGTGATGGTCTCTTCTCGGCGGGGTCCGGGAAGTGAACACGGTGTTGGAGTTATGCTTGACGTAGGTTGTTCTAGGATCACTTCTTGATCACTTCTAGCTTCACGACCGTGCTTTGCCTTCTCTTCTCGCTCTCTTTTGCGTTGTAGCCACCATATATGCTAGACGCTTGCTGCAGCTCCACCTCACAATCCTTTCCCACCTATAAGCTTAAATAGTCTTGATCTCGCGGGTGTGAGATTGCTGAGTCCCCGTGACTCACAGATTCTACCAATACAGTTGCAGGTGCCAACGATGCCAGTGCAGATGACGCGACCGAGCTCACGTGGAAGTTCGACGAGGAACGTGGCCGTTACTATGTTTCTTTTCCAGATGATCAGTAGTGGAGCCCAGTTGGGGTGATCCGGGGATCTATGTAGCATTTAGGGTAGTCTTCTTTCATTTTGGTTCCGTAGTCGGACCTTGAGTGTAATCTGTATGATGGATGTTTATTTATGTATTGTGTGAAGTGGCGACTGTAAGCCAACTATGTAACTCTTTCCCTTTATGTATTACATGGGTTGTGTGAAGATTACCTCACTTGCGACATTGCTTTCAATGCGGTTATGCCTCTAAGTCGTGCCTCGACACGTGGGAGCTATAGCCACATCGAGGGCGTTACAAGTTGGTATCAGAGCCTTCCCCGACCTTAGGAGCCGCCACTGATTGATCGTTTTTAGTGGCCGAGTTGTGTCTAGAAAAATGTTTTGAGTCATCTAGGAATTATATATCGGAGAGCTTAGGAATTCTTTTTACTTCCCAGTCTCCTCATCGCTCTGGTAAGGCATCCTGACGTAGAGTTTTGACTCTTCTCTTTTCAAATTTCACTAAAAAAAATTTAAGATCACGCGGGTATATTCCGATGGTTTTATGATGACAACATTGTCTTGGTTGCCTCCCGTCAGCAGGGGTTTTAGTGGAGGTGTCCCGGGGAGTTGAGCTCCGAGGTGTTGTCGTCATAATTTTATCGTTGCGGTTTTGAAATACCTGAGTTTAGTACGCCGACATCAAAAATCTCTTTTGTACAATTGTTGGTGAGATAACCCTGATAGCCCAGTACTGAGGCGTGTGCGGGAGTATTGCCATGACTTGTATAACGGATGCTTTTCGAAGGTTGAGGTAGATGATTTCCGAGGATTTCTTGGTTATGTGTTGAAGGATGGATACAGCTGGATCTAGGTATTGTTAGTTTGGGTGATATATTTTTGTGTCCCCTGTATACCCAACACCTGATTGCATAACCGGAAAGTTTTGGGAGTTTATAAGTGGGAATTCATGGAGCTCTAGTACTTCTTCCATAGATATTTGGTTCGTGATTGGGTAATCCTTACCAAGTATTTGTTCACATCCGTACCTTGTTGATTTTATTCCATACCTTGTTCTAAGTGGCTTCTCAGCTTATGGAAGCGTGATGCTTTACTTTGGAATTCATTCGTTCATTCTCGTTCGAATGTTTATTGTGAAGACTATATGTTGCAATTTCGTTCCTTTGATTCAGCTTGAATATATCTCTTTCAAGATGCTAATGGATGTCACCCTCTTCAGGATGGCTCCGCCAACGCGTCAGAATCCAGAACGCAATGAAGGAAGTCAGGCTAATCCTCCGCCACCACCTCCGCCTCCGGAGGCATGGCAAGCCCTGATGACTGCCACAAATGCCAATGCTCAGATTCTGATTCAGCTCTTGCAAGATCGCAACCAAGGGCAAGGTAATCAAGAGAATCAAGGCCAAGGCAACAATCAGCCACACTCCGCTTCACTCAACCAGTTCCTTGCTAATCAGCCAAAGACCTTCAGCTACTGTGTCAAGGCCACAGACGCCGATGATTGGCTCATGGATATCAGCAAGCATTTCGAGTGTAGCAATGTCAGACCTGAGGACTTTGTCAAGTTTGCCTCTTTTCAACTCAAAGATCAAGCTGTTGAGTGGTTCCAGCAATACAAAGATTCCAGAGGAGGTCGTTTGATTACCTGGGATGATTTCCGCCGTGACTTCAAAGCTCACCACATTCCAGAAAGTGTTGTTGAGATAAGCGTGAGGAGTTCCGCAATCTCAAGCAAGGCAACATGTCTGTCTATCAATACAACACTCAGTTCCAGAAGCTCTCTCGTTTTGCGAGGCAATACATCCCTGATGAGAAGAGTATGATCTACCAATTCAGGCGTGGTCTTAGAGAAGATCTGCAACTTGCTATCGTGCTTTTCGAGCCGTTAAAGTATGATGAATTCTACAACATGGCGCTGAAACAAGAAGCTGCTCAGCTCAAGTGTGAGGCATCTAAGAAGAGAGTCAGAGACACAGTTCAGTCTTCTTCTTCCTCACTTGTGGCAGCTAAGCAACAGAAGTTCTGGTTGCCTCCTCCTCCTCCGTTCCGTCAGCCTTATCAGCAGAAGAACTCAGGTGGTCGTGGATCTTCCCACCCACCCAACCTTGGTTATCAGAACAAGTCTCAGAACCAAGCTCCAAGGCCAAGTGCTCCTTACCATCGTCCGCTCTCAGAGGTGACTTGTAACAAATGTCAGCAGAAGGGTCACTATGCGAACAAGTGCTTCAACCAAAGGCGCCTTCCGCCTCCTCCTCCTGTGAAATCTTCCAGCAATGCAGTGGTCAAGCATAATCCTAAGCATGCCAAGGTGAACATGATGAATGCAGCTCAAGCGGAGGATTCTTCTGAAGTGATCATGGGTAATCTTCCTGTTAATGATATTCCTGCAAAAGTCTTATTTGATACCGGTGCATCGCATTCTTTCATGTCATATCCTTTTGCATCGAAGCACAATTTTGACACAGAGGCGTTACCTAAAGCTTTGCCAATTGTTTCCCCGGCTAAACGTTTGAGATCTACCATGTGCGTTCCGAATGTCGGTATCAAGATGGGTGACTATAGATTTCTGGCTAAACCAATTGTTCTTGGTGACTCTGATATTGATCTTATTCTCGGGATGGACTGGCTTTCTAAGCACAAGGCTCAGCTTGATTGTGCTGCCAGGGAAATTCAATTGACTCACTCTTCTAACGATGTGATCATCTATGCCTCTCGTGATGATACCATTCGGTTGTTTTCTCTCAATGAGAATGGTGAATTGGATGCTATCTCTCAGATTCCAGTCGTTTGTGAGTACCAAGATGTCTTTCCAGAAGAGCTTCCGGGTATGCCTCCCCGTCGGCCAGTTGAATTCGTTATCGATCTTGAGCCTGGCACGGAACCCGTTTGCATGCGTCCTTACAAGCTTGGACCAGATGAGTTGAAGGAATTGAAGAAACAGCTCGATGAACAAGAGCGTCTGGGTTTGATCAGACCGAGCTCTTCTCCTTGGGGTTGTGGTGTTCTTTTTGTCAAGAAGAAGGATGGCACGAACCGACTTTGCGTCGATTACCGTCCATTGAACAAGAAAACTATCAAGAACAAGTACCCACTTCCCAACATCAATGAGCTATTCGAGCAACTTAAAGGTGCTAAAGTGTTCTCCAAGATTGACCTTCGTATGGGGTATCATCAAATCCGCATTCGTGAAGAACATATTCCCAAGACAGCATTCAGAACAAGCTTTGGTTCTTATGAATATACTGTCATGTCTTTCGGCCTCGTCAATGCTCCTCCAGCATTCACTCGCTTGATGAATTTCATCTTCAACCCCTACATCAACGAATTTGTCTTGGTCTATCTCGATGATATTTTGGTCTTCTCCAAGAATAAGGAGGATCATGCCAAACATTTGCGATTGGTGCTCGGCAAGCTCAGAGAGTATAAATTATATGCGAAGTTCTCCAAATGTGAATTCTGGCTTGATGAAGTTCTTTACCTTGGTCATATCATCTCTGCCGAGGGCATTGCTATTAATCCAGAGAGGGTGTCTGCAGTTTTGAATTGGGAACCTCCTTAGAATGTCAAGCAGCTTCGCAGTTTTCTTGGACTTGCAAGCTATTGCCGAAGATTCATTGAGAATTTCTCAAAGATTGCAAAGCCTCTTTCCAACCTCCTACAGAAGCATGTGAAGTATGTCTGGTCTCCTGAGTGTGACGTTGCTTTCAACACTCTCAAAGAGAAACTCGTCACTGCTCCAGTTCTGACTCCTCCTGACGAAGACAAGCCTTATGAAGTTTTCTGTGATGCTTCTCTTCAGGGCCTCGGTGCCGTCTTAATGCAAGAGAAGAAGGTTGTGGCCTATACCTCTCGTCAGTTGAAGCCCAACGAAAAGAACTACCCCACTCACGATCTTGAGTTGGCGGCAGTTGTCCACGCACTAATAACATGGAGACATCTCCTGTTGGGAAGGAAAGTGGACATATTCACCGATCACAAGAGTCTCAAGTACATCTTCACTCAGCCCCACCTCAACCTCAGACAGACTCGATGGGTCGAAATGATTCAAGAGTATAATCCGAGTATTGAATATACTCCAGGCAAGGCTAATGTGATTGCAGACGCTTTGAGCAGGAAGGCTTATTGCAACAGCTTAATCCTCAAGCCCTTTCAACAGGATCTTTGTGAAGCTTTCCACAAGTTGAATCTCCAAGTTGTCCCTCAAGGTTTGCTTGCCAACCTCATCGTCTCTCCTACCTTGGAAGATCATATTCGTGAGGCACAACTGATGGATACCATGGTGAAGAAGGTGAAACGTGGTATTGACAAGGGCATTTCCAAATACAAGTGCTATCGAGTTGATGACAGAGATGCTCTTTTCTTCGAGGACCGGATCGTGGTTCCAAAGGGTGATCTTCGTAAAGTCATTATGAACGAAGCGCACAATTCTCTTCTGTCAATTCATCCTGGAAGTACGAAGATGTACCATGACCTCAAGCAGTCGTATTGGTGGACTCGAATGAAGCGAGAGATTGCTAAATTCGTGAATGAATGTGATGTCTGTCGAAGGGTGAAAGCAGAACACCAACGACCAGCTGGTCTTCTCCAACCTCTTGCTATTCCAGAATGGAAGTTTGATCATATCGAAATGGACTTCGTGACTGGTTTTCCAAAGTCCAAGCATGGAAATGATGCTATCTTCGTCGTCATCGACAAGCTCACCAAAGTGGCTCATTTTCTTCCTATCAAAGAGTCTATCACAGCAGCGCAGCTGGCAGAGCTTTACACCTCCAGAATTGTCTCCTTGCACGGCATTCCACAATTGATCTCTTCAGACCGTGGCAGCATCTTTACCTCCAAGTTTTGGGATTCTTTTCAGAAGGCCATGGGCACCAACATTCGCTTCAGCACGGCTTTCCACCCTCAAACTAGTGGACAAGTCGAGCGTGTCAACCAAATTCTTGAAGATATGCTCAGAGCTTGTGTTATCTCTTTCGGCATTAAGTGGGAGGATTGCCTTCCTTATGCTGAGTTCTCTTACAACAACAGCTTTCAAGCCAGCTCGGGCAAAGCCCCATTCGAGATTCTCTATGGCAGAAAGTGCCGTACTCCTCTCAATTGGTCTGAGACGGGCGAACGCCAACTTCTTGGCAACGATTTGATCTCAGAGGCTGAGGCTATGTGCAAGGTCATTCGTGAGAACCTCAAAGCCGCGCAGTCGCGCCAAAAGAGCTATTACGATAGCAAACATCGTGATTTGGCATTCGAGATCGGAGACCATGTCTACCTCCGCGTCTCTCCAATGAAAGGAACTCGTCGCTTCGGTATCAAGGGGAAACTTGCCCCTAGATACGTCGGTCCTTTCAAGATCATCGGCAAACGAGGCGTTCTCGCCTATCAACTTGAGCTTCCCTCCAACTTTGCAAATGTGCACGATGTCTTCCACGTGTCACAGCTTCGCAAGTGCTTCAAGACGCCTGAGCACACCATCAACTTCGAAGAGATTGATCTTCAAGAAGATTTGTCCTATCATGAGCATCCCGTTGCTATTCTTGAAGAAACTGAGCGCAAGACTCGCAACAAGTCAATCAAATTCCTGAAAGTGAAATGGTCACACCATTCATACCGAGAAGCCACCTGGGAGCGCGGGGACCACCTACGTTCCGAGTATCTAGAGTTCTTTCAGTCCTAGATCTCGGGACGAGATCCTCTCGTAGTGGTGGAGTGTTGTAACACCCCGGATGTAACTTGCCATATTTGTAATCCAACTCTTGCCATTTTCGGCATTGTGATATAATATTTCCTCCGTGGTTGGGTTTCCCGTTGCTTTGCATTTTTGTTCATGTCATGCATTTCATATCATGTCATCATGCGCATCGCATTTGCATACGTGTTCGTCTCATGAATCCGAGCATTTTCCCCGTTGTCCATTTTGCAATCCGGCGCTCCTATGTCCCCCGGCGTCCCCTTTTACATTTCTTCGTGTGCGGGTATTAAACAATCTCGGAATGGACCGAGGTTTGTCAAGCGGCCTTGGTATAGCACCGGTAGACCGCCTGTCAAGTTTCGGGTCAATCGGAGGTCGTTTGGTACTCCAACGGTTAACCGGGTAACCGTGAAGGCCTCATGTGTGTTGCAGCTCAACACCCCTTCAAAACAGCCCAATAACCCATCTAAGTCACTCCCATGTCCACCGCCGTTCGATCACGATCGCGTGGCCGAAAACCGCACTCCATTTGGAGCTCCCTAGCTCCTTCTACCTATAAATATACCTCCCCCTCGTTCATTTGCGGATGAATCCTACCCTAACCCTAGTCTTTTCCCCTCCCGCCGCCGCCGGACAAAGATCCGGGCGGACGGACGTGTCCGCCCGCGCGCCCGACGAATCCCGCCGCGCCACGTGTCCACGCCACCGCCCGTACCGCGCCGGCCCGCCGGGGCCCGAGGCCGCCCCCCCCCCCCCCCCCACCCCCGGCCCGCGGCCGCGCCGCCCGAGCCCGGGCGCCTCCCCGCGCCGCGCTCCTGCGCCAGCTCCGCCCCGCCGCCGTCAGCCGCCGCTCCGCCCGGCCGGCCCCGCCGCGCGCCGCCCGCCGACTCCCGGCGCCGCGCGCGCCTCCTCCTCCTCCTCCAGATCCGGCCCGGGGACGGCCGGATCCGCCTCGCCACCGCCTCCCCGAGCTACTCCGGCGAGATCCCGGCGTTCCTCGAAGACCGCGCCGAGGGTTGACTTTTCTTCCCCCTCGTTTTCTGCTAAGTCCCGGAGATATTTTGCATTATTGTCGCATGTTCATCGCACCATAACTTGTTGTACATTGCTCCGTTTTGTGCGTATAATATGTCAAATTGTTCGCCTCGATGAGTAGATCATTTCATTCCATTGCATCATCTTCATTTCAGTTCATCTTGATGCCCGAAATGCTGTTAGAAGAGGGCTATGTGATGTTAGTTTCTGATTCTTATCAGAACAAGCACTTTTGTCATTTTTGCCATGATTGATATGAGCCTCCTATGAAGTTGAGTCTTACATGAGTTTTGTAATATGCCATGTTACCTTCCCAGAGATTATGCCATGTATTTTTGTGGTCTTTGTGGTGACTAGCACAAGCATGCAAACTAGGGTACTTAATGTTGCTGATTTCAGAGACTTAGTAATTTCACTAAGTCCCTGCCTGCTTTATTTTTATGCCATGTGTTCATGTTGTTTCCGAGAGATCTATGCCTCTTTTGAGCATGATCAGTAAGAGTGTTTTGAGAATGTAGATTTGCTCTATCCATCCGTGTCTTTGTTTGTATTTATGGAGTGCCATAGCTTGAGTCAATCGAGCTCTACTTTTGCTATAAAATGTTGCTGGCAGATTGTTTACATGTTATTCGATTTTGCCAAGCTTGTTGTAGTTGATCCTTGCATGCTATGATGTTATTCTTGACATGTCTAGATTCTATGCCATGTCTTCTTGATGGATGTATGCTTAGTTTATCATGCAATGCTCTGTAGTGGGTGCATCGAGCTCGTAAACATGCCTACTTGTCATCTGTTTTTGACATGTCCAGTTTTCTGCTAAGTCTGAAACCTGTAACGAAACTTGCTTAATTGACATGGGTGCTATTATATTTTATGTTCCTTTTTGGCTTATGGTCAGTAAGGGACTTTTGTTAAGTACTTTGAGTATATTCATTCCATGCCTTGCTTTGCTATATTGTGTTCCTGTAGCTTCTTGTTGCCTTGCTCTAAACATGTCATCCTGATGTTAATTTCTGGCATGATAGTATTTTCACTAAGTCTGTGAACCTGTTATCTTTTGCACTTTTGCCATGCTTGTTTGAACCTGTTGTGGTGTGATTTAGCCGTAGCTCAGTGTTCATATTTTGTCAAGCATCTTGAGTAGATTACTGTAATTTACTTTGTTGATGTGTTTGGGTGCAGTAGCTTAATTTCTTGTTGCTTGCTAAGTAGCTTCATGCTGTTAATGGCAGATTCTTGTCATTCTTGTTTTGCTTGTAATTTGCAAACCGTGCATCCGATTCCGGTGATCTTTATATCGATTTCAACCGAAATCACCTCACCTATCCAGTGGCATGCTTGGATTGCCAAGATTATGCCTTGTTCATCTTTTCCTTCCGGAGCACGCATATGCATTGCATATCACATCTCGCATATCATGCCATGTTTTGCATCATGTTGGTTGTGCATTGCATCGTGATTGATGTTTGTCCTTTTTGCTTGTGTTCTTGCTTTGGGTAGAGCCCGGAGACCAGTACGTGAACGAGGAACCTGTTGAGAACGCTTTCGAGGACCAAGCTTTCGACAACTCTGAGAACCTTGCAGGCAAGATGACCATACCCTCGAAATCACTTCTATCTTTGCTTGCTAGATGCTCGTTCTTTTGCTATGCCTATGCTGCAATACCTACCACTTGCTATATCATGCCACCCATATTGCCATGTCAGCCCCTAACCATCCATGTCCTAGCAAACCGTTGATTGGCTATGTTACCGCTTTGCTCAGCCCCTCTTATAGCGTTGCTAGTTGCAGGTGAAGATGAAGTTTGTTCCTTGTTGGAACATGGACTTGTTGTTCCTTGTTGGGACATGTTTACTTGTTGGGATATCACAATACCTCTTATTTAATTAATGCATCTATATACTTGGTAAAGGGTGGAAGGCTCGGCCTTATGCCTGGTGTTTTGTTCCACTCTTGCCACCCTAGTTTCCGTCATACCGGTGTTATGTTCCCGGATTTTGCGTTCCTTACACGGTTGGGTGATTTATGGGACCCCCTTGACAGTTCGCTTTGAATAAGACTCTTCCAGCAAGGCCCAACATTGGTTTTACCATTTGCCACCACCTACTACTTTTTCCCCCGGGTTTTCGCGAGCCCGAGGGTCATCTTTATTTTAGCCCCCCCGGACCAGTGCTTCTCTAAGTGCTGGCCCGAACCGAGCCGCCTGCGGGGCCACCTCGGGGAAACTCGATGCCTGGTTTTACTCGTAGCCTGTCTCATCCGGATGTGCCCTGAGACCAAGATATGTGCAGCTCCTATCAGGATTTGTCGGCACAATCGGGCGGCTTTGCTGGACTTGTTTTATTACTGTCGAGATGTCTTGTAGTCCGGGATTCCGAGACTGATCGGGTCTTCCCGGTAGAAGGAATATCCTTCGTTGACCGTGAGAGCTTATAATGGGCTAAGTTGGGACACCCCTGCAGGGTATTATCTTTTGAAAGCCGTGCCCGCGGTTATGAGGCAGATGGGAATTTGTTGATGTCCGGTTGTAGAAAACCCGAAATTGACCTTAACTAAAACACATCAACCGCGTGTGTAACCGTGATGGTCTCTTCTCGGCGGGGTCCGGGAAGTG
Organism: Aegilops umbellulata; assembly: GCA_032464435.1. Taxonomy (NCBI): domain Eukaryota; kingdom Viridiplantae; phylum Streptophyta; class Magnoliopsida; order Poales; family Poaceae; genus Aegilops; species Aegilops umbellulata. The sequence goes on from CP136060.1 coordinate 49,826,138, forward strand.
AACACGGTGTTGGAGTTATGCTTGACGTAGGTTGTTCTAGGATCACTTCTTGATCACTTCTAGCTTCACGACCGTGCTTTGCCTTCTCTTCTCGCTCTCTTTTGCGTTGTAGCCACCATATATGCTAGACGCTTGCTGCAGCTCCACCTCACAATCCTTTCCCACCTATAAGCTTAAATAGTCTTGATCTCGCGGGTGTGAGATTGTTGAGTCCCCGTGACTCACAGATTCTACCAATACAGTTGCAGGTGCCAACGATGCCAGTGCAGATGACGCGACCGAGCTCACGTGGGAGTTCGACAAGGAACGTGGCCGTTACTATGTTTCTTTTCCAGATGATCAGTAGTGGAGCCCAGTTGGGGTGATCCGGGGATCTATGTAGCATTTGGGGTAGTCTTCTTTCATTTTGGTTCAGTAGTCGAACCTTGAGTGTAATCTGTATGATGGATGTTTATTTATGTATTGTGTGATGTGGCGACTGTAAGCCAACTATGTAACTCTTTCCCTTTATGTATTACATGGGTTGTGTGAAGATTACCTCACTTGCGACATTGCTTTCAATGCGGTTATGCCTCTAAGTCGTGCCTCGACACGTGGGAGCTATATCCGCATCGAGGGCGTTACACCTGATGCATAGCCTCTCCTTGCTACTACTATTGTTACCTTTACCTGCATTCCTACATGCTTAGTATAGGATGCTAGTATTCCATCTATGGCCCTACATTCTTGTCTGTCTGCTGTGCTATACTATCGGGCCGTGGTCACTCGCGAGGTGATCACGGGTATATACTATATACTTTATACATGATACATGTGGTGACTAAAGTCGGGTCGGCTCGTGGAGCACTCGTGAGTGATTCACGGATTGGGGGCTGAAAGGACCTTTGTCCCGACGGCCCTCTGGATGGATCTTTGTGGCGGAGCAACAGGGCAGGTTGAGACCGCCTAGTTGAGAGGTGGGCCTGGCCCTGGTCGGTGTCCACGGTTACATCATTAACACCCTTAACGAGATCTTGGTATTTGATCTAAGTCTGGCCATTTGGTCTATACGCACTAACCAACTACATGGGAAAGATATGGCACTCGGCATCGTGGTATCAGCCGAAGCCTTCGTGACGTCAGCAACTGAGCGGTGCGCGCCGGATTGGAACGTAAGCCTGTTCTTGTATTAAGGGGGCTAGTTCTGCTTCCGGCCGCGTACACAACGTGCAGGTGTGCTAAGGGCGATGGGCCCAGACCCCTGTGCGCTTAGGTTTAGACCGGTGTGCTGACCTCTCTGTTGGCCTAGGTGGGGCTGCGACGTGTTGATCTTCCTCGACCGGGCATGACCCCGAAAAGTGTGTCCTGCCAAATGGGATCGAGCGTGTTGGGTTATGTGGTGCACCCCTGCAGGGAAGTTTATCTATTCGAATAGCTGTGATCTCCGGTAACAGGACGACTTGGAGTTGTACCTTGACCTTATGAGAACTAGAACCGGATACTTAATAAAACACACCCTTCCAAGTGCCAGATATAACTCGGTGATCGCTCTCTAATAGGGTGACAAGGAGGGGATCGCCGGGTAGGTTTATGCTATGCGATGCTACTTGGAGGACTTGAGTCTACTCTCTTCTTCATGCTGCAAGATGGAGACTGCCATAAGCATAGTCTTCGACAGGATTAGCTATCCCCCTCTTATTCTGGCATTGTGCAGTTCAGTCCACTGATATGGCCCTTTACACATATACCCATGCATATGTAGTGTAGCTCCTTGCTTGCGAGTACTTTGGATGAGTACTCACGGTTGCTTTCTTCCCCCTTTTACCCCCTTTCCTTTCTTTCTGGTTGTCGCAACCAGATGCTGGAGTCCAGGAGCCAGACGCCACCGTCGACGACGACTCCTACTACACTAGAGGTGCCTACTACTACGTGCAGCCCGCTGACGACGACCAGGAGTAGTTAGGAGGATCCCAGGCAGGAGGCCTGCGCCTCTTTCGATATGTATCCCAGTTTGTGCTAGCCTTCTTAAGGCAAACTTGTTTAACTTATGTCTGTACTCAGATATTGTTGCTTCCGCTGACTCGTCTATGATCGAGCACTTGTATTCGAGCCCTCGAGGCCCCTGGCTTGTATTATGATGCTTGTATGACTTATTTATGTTTTAGAGTTGTGTTGTGATATCTTCCCGTGAGTCCCTGATCTTGATCGTACACATTTGCGTGCATGATTAGTGTACGATTGAATCGGGGGCGTCACAAGTTGGTATCAGAGCCGACTGCCTGTAGGAATCCCCATTCCAACTCCTTGGCCAAAGTCGAGTCTAGTTATTGAAAAGGTTTTTACTAACATGGCTGTGCGGCTTACGGGCCCACGTCGCCATTGGGTGGTATTAGGATCTTTTATTGCTCGACCTATACTCTGGGACTCTAACCTCTCTTCTATTCGGGTGAAATGATTTTACTAACTCTGACTCTAGGTTCTCGTAACTACTTCCTTCCGGAGAGCCCCTCACTCCAGATGATTGCTTGGTCCAGTGAAGGATTTCGAAGATACTCTCTGATGTTCTCGAGACTTTGTGCTCGTTGCTTTTGCAACTCCCTACCACTGATTTATCCCTATGGATAAATACTTACACCCGTCGTTCTTAATTTTATTCCAAGTTGATCTTGTTAATACAAGATGCCCTGAACCACTCTCTGTTGTTCCAAGAATCCTTTGAGCTTACTTCTTTACAGTTCTTGCCTCATGAAAATCCTTACGGATAATTCCTCGCACTTATCAAGTATCCGCTCTTTCCTAGTTATTCATGTGTTTCACAAAAGTTTTCGAAATACCATTCGATCTTCCAAAAATCCTGAGCATCCTCTTGCTCTTGAAATTCTTGCTTGCTTGCAATATGGTTAATCCCATAAGTCTCGTAATCTTATTGGCATGTCTTGTCATTATCATTTTGAGTCTGTTGATTCAATTTGTTGCGAATGCTCGCAATCCTCAATCAGATCCTAGAATTCATCCTTACGGCTCAGACGTCATTTTAAACATGAGCTGGTTCTCGCCAATCAAATTGTCGTTGATTGTGCCCCTATGTCTAATGAACTTATTCATCCTTGATCAGAGCGTCTGCTTCTGATCCTTCGCTTTGTAAATCATAATTCCTTTTCAATTGAGCTCTAAGTTACTAAGTTGTTTCTATAATCCAAGGTCTTTGCATTGATTCTTCCTCTGGTTGTGTGTCGATACTCACATCAGATCCTTTATGGACCATCAGAACCTTGTTGGATTTTATCCGACAACGTCCTTCATATTCAATCACTTTGGAAGTTCTTTCCCCGATACATAATGCCTTTGATAAATCCTATTCCTTGATTTGGCCAACCATGCTCTGCCTTTGAGCTGGTGATATTTACTATTGAGGCTTGTGGTATATGTTTCCACGATGCCCCGATGGGTTGAACCTATGCCTTCCATAATATGTGTGAACTCGAAAGTTTTCATGAGTCATACTCTTCTGGTATTTTGCCAGATAAAATTTCAACACTGCAACTTCATCAAACGCAAGGAGTGAATGAAAGGTTATGCATTGAAGAAGTGGGAGTCAACCTTGAACTTTGTGTTCATGCCCATGGACACGCACTACTAGGGAAAAGCCTAGCAGCAGCGCGGGTTTTGGGCCTATTAGTAGCGCGGGGGCCGGCGCTACAGCTAACGTATAGCAGTAGCGCGGGTGCAACCCGCGCTACTACTACGTCCGTTAGTAGTAGCGTGGGTAAAAACCCGCGCTACTACTAACCCGTGCTTTGAAATCTGAAAATTGAATTTTTTTTTATTTTTTTGCTCGAATTTTCAAATTTCTGAATTATTTTAACCTCTAATCTTCAATCACCCCTCATCTACTATTACGTCTGTTAGTAGTAGCGTGGGTAAAACCCGCGCTACTACTAACCCGTGCTTTGAAATCTGAAAATTGAATTTTTTATTTTATTTTTTTGCTCGAATTTTCAAATTTCTGAATTATTTTAACCTCTAATCTTCAATCACCCCTCATCGCTGCTCAGTTTCATCTCTAATCACCCCTCATCATTCCAAATAATCTAACTTCCCGGACGGTCACCCATCCTCCCACTACTCCAGCCTGAGCACGCTTAACTTCCGGGTTCTATTCTCCCTCGATTCAAAGTCTGCACTTGTTGTTTTAATGATAATAGTAAGATGTCAATCCTATTAACCCTCGGGAGTTTAGCTTGAGCATGAAGTCACACATTTCACTGTTTGAGTTTAAAACTATTGTTCTAAAAAACAATAATTATTTAGTAACACTAATATTTCTTGAATAAGTAGTTTGACCAAAGTTTGACCAAAGTTTGACCAAAGTTTGACCACAGTTTGACCAGATTTGACCAAACATCCAAAAAACTGAAATAATTATTTAGTAACACTAATATTCTTGAATAATTATTTAGTAACACTAATACTTCTTGACTAAGTAGTTTGACCACAGTTTGACCAGATTTGACCAAAATTAAAAAAACTAAAATTTGAGCATAACTTTTTTTCCTTTTAGAATTTGAGGATTCTAAAAATTTGCAAACAGGCCGTAGGCGGCCTCCATCGGATGCGGATTTTCGTGCTGAACATTTTGATATATTATACTTTTTTTCTGACATCGTATGCAAAAGTTATAGCTGTTTTACATTTTCCCTACACTTTTTGCAAAACATGTCCAAATTTAAGTTTTAAAATTTTCCTAACTAGTAGATGTAGTAACATAACTACATCTCAAAGGATTTTAATTTTTGAAACATTTTGATATATTATACGTTTTTTTCTAACATCGTATGCAAAAGTTATAGCTGTTTTACATTTTCCCTACACTTTTTGCAAAACATGTCCAAATTTAAGTTTTTAAATTTTCCTAACTAGTAGATGTAGTAACATAACTACATCTCGAAGGATTTTAATTTTTGAAGTTTTTATCATTTTCTTTTGCTTTTTACAAAACCGAAAAGGCGATCCACGGGGGGGTAGAGTTTCAAAATGGGACCTTTAGTAGTAGCGAGGGATTTTACCCCTCGCTAATACTATGGCATGTCCTGGAGGGGCACGGTTGAGACCTCTTAGTAGTAGCGAGGGGTAAAACCTTAGTATTAGTGCGGGTTTATAACCCTCGCTACTACTATGGCATGGCCTAGGGGCACGGTAGAGACCGCTTAGTAGTAGCGCGGGGTAAAAACCAGCGCTACTGCTATCAACTTAGTAGTAGCGAGGGTTAAAAACCTGCGCTACTACTATGGCATGTCCCGGGGGGCACGGTAGAGACCGCTTAGTAGTAGCGAGGGTTAAAAACCAGCGCTACTGCTATCAACTAAGTAGTAGCGAGGGTTAAAAACCCGCGCTACTGCTACTTAGCAGCAGCGCCTGATTTTAAAGCGCGCTGCTGGTAAGATTCTGTGTATAGGCTTTTCCCTAGTAGTGATGATATAGATCCTATCATGATAGCTTCTTGTAATAATAACTAATTCCTTGATATAATATCCTTTGGTATCGGTGAATTGATCCTTTGCAATCATGGTTCCGACCATATGTTCTTCTTGGATCCCATTTCTCGGACAAGTTGAAGTACTTGTCTTCTCCAAAGCAATACCCTAGTCCAACCTCTACTTTGATCTGTCTTCGAGTATTACCCCCTGGTATCTCGAGATTATCTTGGAACTGCATAACTTCCTATGAGTTCTTCATCAAGTACTACATTCTCACTGATTACAATTTTTCATGGGCTCTGAGTTATTAAACACTCAAAGACACCGATAACTGAACCGAGTCCGCACTCCGATTCAATAACTCTAGGTAATTTTCGTTGCTTACGAGTTTAATAATCCTTCAAGTTATTCCTAGCCTGACCGACTATATCATTATTGTGCTAAAAATTTAACTGTGCTACCTGGTCCTTTTTCCCGGAGCACAAATTTCGACGGTGAGCTAATCTTACGTCGATCTTCCTCGTCATATCATTTCTCCCTGAACAGCGAACTTGATTTCGAGTTTCTGTCATACCCATGGTTCAAATAACCTTTCACTCCATCATTTGTTTGACTTGATGTCATCATTGATTGATTACATCTTCATGAAATCTCTCGACAAATGTGTCGTGATCATCATCTGTATTCCGAGCTTTTCAGGATATCAATTGAATTCATGATGAGAAAAACCATCCTTGCCCTCGATGATTTGTGTTATCATGAACAACATTATTGCCTTCCCTCCAACACAAACTTGTTCATGATATGGAGCTCCTGGCTATCCAGAATTTGTTCTTTACCTTGGAGTATTACCATCTTTTATGTCAAGAATGTTGTGAGGATTGCTCCACCTCTTAAGAATTCTTGCTATAATGATACTTATCACCATCACCATTCTTTCTTTGTCCTCGTGTTGATTCCAACTGGGGTACCCACAAGTGAACGGTGTTGTTTGGATTCTGCACTTATAGCAACCCTATTGCTTTGAAGTTAATGATCGATAATTCATTCTTAGCCTATCGGTTGCTGAACCACCATTCTAACATTGATCATGCTACCTAACCCCATATTTCGGGTGCACCTTTCAACCAATGTTTAATTATGTATGTTTTCCTCGAGCATACCTCATTATGTCATCTAATCTGACAAATGTTATCTCCTTATTCACATAGTTGTGGAAATCCATCCTTTTGGAAATCTCGAGGAGACGCTGAGTCCATCAGCCACCTCCTCATTCTCTCCTTGATTTAATGATGAACTCTTGTTTCGGAACTCGCTTACATAGTTCAATTCCCGAGAATCTTAAAATGTCATCTCGACAATTTGTGTTGCACCTTTCTTCTCAGGCATCCTGAGTCTGAGGTATCCTAACACCGATCACATCTGAATCTCGGTCAGATATGATGGTTGGAACATTTTTCCAAGAGTTATAACACTGGTCTTTTATGACCCGGTAAGGTGATGGCATGCCCAGCACACCTGGCCGGATGACCTGTGTTATAGTTTCCTTATTAGCAAGGTTATCCATTCTTCCATGAGGAAATTGTAAGACTTATTCTACAAGTTGTTCCTGGTGGATCCTTCCTGTATCCAAAGTCTGACCTTTGCTTGAAGACCTTGTCAATGCTATCTCGAAGCATGTCTAAGGTGCTCCGATTTTCAACAAGAACATTTGAAGCCTAATGATAAATGTTACTTGCTCAATTATCCAAACACCGTTGCATGGGTAATGTCATGAAATTTCTCTCCCCTTTCCTAAAGAGTTTTCTACATTACATCCTGCCAAGGATATCATGCTCTGCTTGTCCTTGGGAAGGATATACCCCTGAAATATGTGTTTAAACACATTTTACTTTCCATTGTCCTGTTTAATATGATAATCATATTTTCCCTTCAATTGTTTGGTTTAACCTTTCTTGTGATCTATATGATCTAAGCAGTAATATTCTTCTGCTTGTGTAAACACCTTGATGTGAAATTTTGTCAGTAAGACCCTGTTACTATTGTTGATGCCATTCTGGTAACCACCGATGGACGAGAACTTTGCCTACTGGTCTGCCTCGTTCAACGAGCAGGAAAATGGTTCTCTTCGTTCCTCGCCCTTGGTACCGACATTATTGCCGACATAACTAACAGACTACCCTCTGACATGCCTTGCTATCGTGACCGTGCAAAATGTCGAACCCCTTTCTACTTTAAACCACATGGTGGGCTCATAACCCACAGTTCCACATGATCAAAACCTAACTCTCCTGTACACTCCCTATTCCCAAGGTTGTTCCTCACGCATGGCCTCGTATGTAATTCATGAGTCGCCTTCCTAGTGATCTAATCTGGTATCAGACGCAATACTTATTCCCATTGCTTTGAGCCCCTTTCGAGCCATGTTTCAGGCATCGAACGGTTGCCTGCTCGCTCGAAACATCCCATGAAACCTCATTACTTTGCTCTCGATATTTTCTTAGGTTTCAATTCGAGAGTTACTTTCTGCCACCTTCCCCGATGTTATCGACCAGATAGTCAGCCTTGTATAGGTTCGTTCTCCCGGAATACCCCCCTTATTCTTTCGCAAGTACAATGGAACCCCCGAAGAAAGGATGCCGACTTCATCTTGATGACTTGAAGCAGAAAAAGGAAGACATCAATATAATGGATCGACCAATTCGAGAAGAGGAACCAAGACCGAGAAGATCTGTTAGCATTCCGTAACTAGACCTTTCCCCCCTTCTCTACCTCTTAAATCTCGGGACGAGATTTCTTGTAGTGGAGGAGAATTGTGACGCCCGGGTAATTAAGCTACAGTAAACCCTTGCTAATCATGCCAGGTCATCATAATTAAACTTTGATCAACCTCACTTGTTTCAAACTGAGATCAAATTCAAATTCAAATAACAAGTCGAATTATAATTTCATAAAATAGTGAATTAAAAATGTTCAAAAGGTTGTAAGTATTCACTAACCAATTAACAAACATCAATTATTGGGAATGTTGATAGGCCTCTATGATATTTAAAACAGGAGCAAACAACATTTGAATTAACCATTTAAAAATAAACAAATATTTATCCTTTTCAAAATGTTTTGAAACTTTGCGTGTAGCTCCATTATATGACCCAATATTTATGTGGCAAGTTTTGTATTCAACAAAATTTATTTGATAGCTGGGACTAAATAGAAAACAGAAAATTAAATAAATGAAAAGGAAAATACAAAACCGAAAACAAAGAAAAGTAAAAAAGCAAACCCCCTCACTGGGCTCCAGCCCAGCAGGCCACCGGCCCAACTTGGCCATGACCCACCAGGCTGGCCCAACCGGCCACACCCCCCACTCCCTTATCGGGATTGGGGCACTCACCCCCGCCGCCGCCGCCCAGTGCCGCCCCGGCCCCGTCGTAGACCACCACCACCCCTTGGATCGATGCCACCTCGCCGGATGCCTCCCCACCTCCCCCCTCGAGCCGACTTCATCGCGTCTCCCCGCCTCAGACCGCCATCGTCGGACCTACCCGATTACTTCCTCGACGAGCTCCACCTCGCCAACATCGCCGGACCGCCGTCGTCCCCATCCTCCTCGAGCCCGCTGCCACCCCCCTACACCGTTCGTGAGCACCCCCCTTTCTCTCCGCCCCGTCGCCCATTCCGGCCACCACGCGCCAAGCCCCGCCTCTGCCGCCCCTGTGCGCCGCCGGCGTCAACAGCATGCATGATGCCGCTCCCACATTTTCTCACCCCTCCTCACGATCACGCGACCGCTCCCTCGCGCCGTCCAGCCACCACCCATGCTCCCCGTGCTGAAGCTTGTGGCGCTGCATCCGCGTCGCGCCCGCCGCCTGTTGTGCGTGCCCGCATGCAACCCCCCGCGCCGCGCATGGTCGCCGCCCTCTCACCCCGCTGACCCGCTCCGGCCGGCTACGGCTGCCTTGCCGTGGCCGTCGGCCAGCCCGCGCGCGCCCGGGTCCAGGCGACTCGACGCACGTGCCCGTTCGGGCTACGCCGACGCCCGCGCCCGCTAACCGCGTGCCCGATAGGCCCCCTGGGCCTATGACATATGGGCCCACGCCCAGAACAATTTAAATGAAAAAAAGAATTAAAAATAAATATATAAATATATAAATAAATAATAATTAAAATAATTAATTAAGTTAATTAATCATGTTTAATTAATCTAATTAACTAGTTAGTTTAATTAAACACTAATTAGACTAAACAGTCAATAGCGAACGGGACCCACCTGTCAGGTTGACCAGGTCAACTGCTGACATCATGATGACGTCAGCAAACCGTAGCTCGGATGGGAAAACTTTGTACATGAAAGTTGCTCAGAACGACGAGACGAATCCGGTTACGCAGCCCGTTCGTCCGCCACGCATACCTAGCATAGCGAACATGTAACTTTCCCCCTCCGGTTCATCTGTCCGAAAACGCGAAACACCGGGGATATTTTCCCGGATGTTTCCCCCCTTCACCGGGACCACCTCATACCGCGCAAGGGCACCCCTAGCACCACTACTTGTCTTGTCATGCATCGTTATGCATCTGTTTGCATTATATTCATTGTTTCTTCCCCCTCTTCTCTCCGATAGACTTCGAGACCGACGCCGCTGCTACCCAGTACGACTACGGTGTTGATGACCCCTCCTTGCCAGAGCAACCAGGCAAGCCCCCCCCCCCCCCCGTTGATCACCAGATATCGCCTATTCTTCTCTATACTGCTTGCATTAGAGTAGTGTAGCATGTTACTGTTTTCCGTTAATCCTATCGTGATGCATAGCCTGTCCTTGCTACTACTGTTGCTACCTTTACGTGCATTCCTACATGCTTAGTATAGGATGCTAGTATTCCATCTGTGGCCCTACATTCTTGTCCGTCTGTTATGCTATACTATCGAGCCGTGATCACTCGGGAGGTGATCACGGGTATATACTATATACTTTATACATGATACATGTGGTGACTAAATTCGGGTCAGCTCGTGGAGCACCCGCGAGTGATTCTCGGATTGGGGGCTGAAAGGACCTTTGTCCCGACGGCCCTCTGGGTGGATCTTTGTGGCGGAGCGACAGGCAGGTTGAGACCGCCTAGGTGAGAGGTGGGCCTGGCCCTGGTCGGTGTCCATGGTTACATCATTAACATGCTTAACGAAATCTTGGTATTTGATCTGAGTCTGGCCATTTGGTCTATACGCACTAACAAACTACGTGGGAAAGATATGGGCACTCGGCGTCGTGGTATCAGCTGAAACCTTCGTGACGTCAGCAACTGAGTGGCGCCCGCCGGGTTGGAACATAAGCCTGCTCTTGTATTAAGGGGGCTAGTTCTGCTTCCGGCCGCGTACGCAACGTGCAGGTGTGCTAAGTGCGATGGGCCCAGACCCCTGTGCGCTTAGGTTTAGACCGGCGTGCTGACCTCTCTGTTGGCCTAGGTGGGGCTGCGACGTGTTGATCTTCCGCGGCCGGGCATGACCCCGAAAAGTGTGTCCGGCCAAATGGGATCGAGCGTGTTGGGTTATGTGGTGCACCCCTGCAGGGAAGTTTATCTATTCGAATAGCCATGATCTTCGGTAACAGGACGACTTGGAGTTGTACCTTGACCTTATGACAACTAGAACCGGATACTTAATAAAACACACCCTTCCAAGTGCCAGATATAACCCGGTGATCGCTCTCTAACAGGGTGACGAGGAGGGGATCGCCGGGTAGGTTTATGCTATGCGATGCTACTTGGAGGACTTCAGTCTACTCTCTTCTACATGCTGCAAGACGGAGGCTTCCAGAAGCGTAGTCTTCGACAGGATTATCTATCCCCCTCTTATTCTGGCATTCTGTAGTTCAGTCCACTGATATGGCCCTTTACACATATACCCATGCATATGTAGTGTAGCTCCTTGCTTGCGAGTACTTTGGATGAGTACTCACGGTCGCTTTCTTCCCCTTTTTCCCCCTTTCCTTTATTTTTGGTTGTCGCAACCAGATGCTGGAGTGTAACGCCCTCGATGCGGCTATATATCCTACGTGTCGAAGCACGACTTAGAGGCACAACCGCATTGAAAGCAATGTCGCAAGTGAGGTAATCTTCACACAACCCATGTAATACATAAGGGAAAGAGATACATAGTTGGCTTACAAACGCCACTTCACCCAACACATGAGTAAAGCATTACATCAAATAGATACAAACAAGGTCCGACTACGGAACCAAAATAAAAGAAGACTACCCCAAATGCTACACAGATCCCCGATCGACCCCAACTGGGCTCCACTACTGATCGACTAGAACGAAACAACATAAAGGATAAGATCTTCATCAAGCTCCTCCTTGAGCTCGGGTGCGTCACCTGCACGGTTTCAACGGCACCTGCAAACTGGTTTTGGAAGTATCTATGAGTCACGGGGACTCAGCAACCTCACACCCGCGAGATCAAGACTATTTAAGCTTATAGGTAGGGTAAAAGGTATGAGGTGGAGCTGCAGCAAGCGACTAGCATATATGGTGGCTAACATACGCAAATGAGAGCGAGAAGAGAAGGCAAAAGCACGGTCGAACAACTATGATCAATAAGTGATCCTGAACTACTTACGTCAAACATAACTCCAACAACCATATTCACTTCCCGGACTCCGCCGAGAAGAGACCATCACGGTTACACACGCGGTTGGTCTATTTTAATTAAGATCAACTTCGGGTTTTCTACAACCGGACATTAACAAATTCCCATCTGCCACATAATCGCGGGCACGGCTTTCGAAAGTTCAAACCCTGCAGGGGTGTCCCAACTTAGCCCATGATAAGCTCTCGCGATCAACGAAGGATATTGCTTCTCCCCGGGAAGAACCGATCAGTCTCGGAATCCCGGCTACAAGACATTTCGACAGTAATAAAACAAGTCCAGCAAAGCCGCCCGATGCGCCGACATCCTGATAGGATCTGCACATATCTCGTTCTCAGGGCAACACCGGATGAGACAGGCTACGAGTAAAACCAGGCCTCGAGTTTCCCCGAGGGGGCCCCGCAGGCGGCTCGGTTCGGACCAACACTTAGACAAGCATTGGCCCGGGGGGGCTAAATAAAGATGACCCTCGGGTTAGCTACTCCCAAGGGAAAGGTATAGGTGGTAGGCAAATGGTAAAACCAATGTTGGGCCTGCTGAAAAAGTCTTATTGAAAGCGAACTGTCAAGGGGGTCCCATAAATCACCCGACCGCGTTAGGGACGCAAAATCCGGGAACATAACACCGATATGACGGAAAACTAGGGCGGCAAGAGTGGAACAAAACACCAGGCATAAGGCCGAGCCTTCCACCCTTTACCAAGTATATAGATGCATTAATTAAATAAGATATATTGTGATATCCCAACAAATAAACATGTTCCAACAAGGAACAACATCTCCATGTTCCAACAAGGAACAAACTTCATCTTCACCTGCAACTAACAACGCTATAAGAGGGGTTGAGCAAAGCGGTAACATAGCCAAACAACGGTTTGCTAGGACAAGGTGGGTTAGAGGCTTGGTTTAACAGTATGGGAGGCATGATAAGCAAGTGGTAGGTATCGCAGCATAGGCATAGCAAAAGAGCGAGCAACTAGCAAGCAAAGATAGAAGTGATTTCGAGGGTATGGTCATCTTGCTTGAGTTCCCGCAAGGAAGAAGAACGAGTCCATGAAGAAGACAAACGGACGTAGACGAACGGATCCTCACAATCGCAACGTTATCGGAACTAACCTGAAGAAGCAACACCGGAAAGAAGCAAACAACAAAGTAAACAACCACCACATAAACATGGCATGATATGCGAGATGTGGTATGCAATGCATATGCATGCTTCGGAAGGAAAAGATGAACAATGCATAATCTTGGCAAACCAAGTATGCCACTGGAAAGATGAGATGATTTCGGTTGAAATCGATATAAAGATCACCGGAATCGGATGCACGGTTTGCGAATGCCGAGCAAAACAAGAATGACAAGATTCTGCAAGTAACAGCATGATGCCACTTAGCATGCAACAAGAAATTAAGCTACTGCACCCAAACATATCAACAACGCATATGGCAGTGATCTAATCAAGATGCTTGACAAAAGATGAACACTGAGCTACGGCTAAATCACACCATAACAGGTACAAACAAGCATGGAAAAAGTGCAAAAGATAACAGGTTCACAGACTTAGTGAAAATAACATGCCAGAAATAAACATCAGGATGACATGTTTAGAGCAAGGAAACAACAAGCTACAGGAACACAATATAGCAAAGCAAGGCATGCCATGAATCTACTCAAAGCATAGAAAAAAAGTCCCTTACTGACCATAAGCCAAAAAGGACAAGAAAATATAATAACACCCATGTCAATTAAGCAAGTTTCGTTACAGGTTTTCAGACTTAGCAGAAAACTGGACATGTCAAAAACAGATAACAAGTAGGCATGTTTACGAGCTCGATGCACTCACTACAGAGCATTGCATGATAAACTAAGCATACATCCATCAAGAAGACATGGCATAGAATCTATACATGGCAAGAACAACAATATATCATGCAAGGATCAACTACAACAAGCTTGGCAAATTCGAATAACATGTAAACAATCTGCCAGTAACATTTTATAGCAAAAGTAGAGCTTGATTGACTCAAGCTAAGGCACTCCATAATTACAAACAAAGGTACGGATGGATAGAGCAATTCCATATGCTCAAAACACCCTTACTGATCATGCTCAAAAGAGGCATAGATCTCTCTGAAACAACATGAACACATGGCATAAAAATAACAGCAGGACATGACTTAGTGAAATTACTAAGTCCCTGAAATCAGCAACATTATGTACCCTAGTTTGCATGCCTGTGTTAGTCACCACAAAGATCACAAAAATACATGGCATAAATCTCTGGAAAGATGGCATGGCATATTACAAAACACATTTAGGACTCAAATCCATAGGATGCACACATCAATCATGGCAAAAATGACAAAAATGCATGTTCTGAAACAGATCTCAAACTAACATCACGTAGCCCTCTTCTAACAGCATTTCGGGCAACAAGATGAACTCAAATGAAAATTATGCAATGTGATGAAATTATGTACTCATCGAGACGAACAATTTGACATGCTACACGCCCAAAACGGAGGCAGGGGTGCAAAGTTATAATGCGATGAACATGGCATGAAAATATGCGGATCTAGGGACAGAAAAAATGGACCTCGGGGAAAAAGTCAACGGCGACTCCGGCGAGCTCGGGGTGCAGCGGCGAGGCTCCTCCGGGCCGGAGCTCACCGGATCCGACCGGTGGCAAGCAGGAGAGGCGGCGGGGCGAGCGGGGCCGGCGATGGAGGAGGCGCGGCGCGGTCGTCGGCGGGGCACGGCGCGGCGCGGCGGACGGAGCGAGGCGGCGGGGCAGCGCGGCCGGGCGGCGGTCGGCGGCGAGCTGCGGCGGTGGCGGCGCGCGGCGGACGGGCGGCAGAGCGCGGGGCAGCGCGCGGGAGGAGGCGGCGGGCGGCGCGGCGCTAGGGCGCTCGGGCGGCGCGCGGGCCTGGGCGGGCCCGACCCGGGCCCCGGCGGGCCGCGGCGGCGCAGGAGGAGAGAGAGGGGGCGTGGGGCTGAGGTGGCGGCTCCGGAGTGGACGGTGGCGGCGGCGGGGTGACGTGGCGGCTCCCCATTGGACGAGGTGAGGTGGCCGGTGGACATGTCCGGCGCGGACGGACGTGTCCGGCGGCGGAGAGGGAGCGGGGCTAGGGTTTCATCTGCGATTTGGACGGGGGAGGCACATATTTATAGGTAGAGGGGGCTAGGAAGCTCCAAATGGAGTGCGGTTTTCGCCCACACGATCGTGATCCGACGACCGAGAGGATGGAGATGACTTAGATGGGTTTTGGGCCACTTTGAAAGGGGTGTTGGGCTGCACACCAAAGAGGCTTTTACGGTTACCCGGTTAACCGTTGGAGTATCAAACGACCACCAGTTGACCCGAAACTTGACAGGCGGTCTACCGGTGCTATACCAAGGCCGCTTGGCAAACCTCGGTCCATTCCGAGAAAATTTAATACCCGCTCACGGAAAAAGGTAAAAGGGGATGCCGGAGGACGTAGGAGCGCCGGATTGCAAAACGGACAACAGGGAAAAGGCTCGGATGCATGAAACGAACCCGTATGCAAATGCGATGCACATGATGACATGATATGAAATGCAGATGATGATATGGCAAAGTGCAACATGCAAGCACATGACATGGCAACGACGGCGAATAACTGGCGGACACCTGGCGCATCGAATCCGGGGTGTTACATGGAGTCCAGGAGCCAGACGCCACCGTCGACGACGACTCCTACTACACTGGAGGTGCCTACTACTACGTGCAGCCCGCTGACGACGACCAGGAGTAGTTAGGAGGATTCCAGGCAAGAGGCCTGCGCCTCTTTCGATCTGTATCCCAGTTTGTGCTAGCCTTCTTAAGGCAAACTTGTTTAACTTATGTCTGTACTCAGATATTGTTGCTTCCGCTGACTCGTCTATGATCGAGCATTTGTATTCGAGCCCTCGAGGCCCCTGGCTTGTATTATGATGCTTGTATGACTTATTTATGTTTTAGAGTTGTGTTGTGATATCTTCCCGTGAGTCCCTAATCTTGATCGTACACATTTGCGTGCATGATTAGTGTACGATTGAATCGGGGGCGTCACACTCATATCACCATACATCGCGCCATGACTGAAGTTCCTCGTCATGAACACCTGCGCTAGGGCTAGCCATTGGGCATCAGCTTCGAGTTCCGCCAGATACTAGTCCAGCAATACGCCCTCCTCTTCATCCTCCCTTGCATACTCAACAATAGAACCTCAATCGGCACCTTTCCCCCTGGTCTGACTTCACACTACTCCTCGCCTCCGACCCCTCCTCCAAAATCCTACCTCTACCATCCTATCGTCTTTGACGTGCCTGAATGCATTACTCAAAGGGGGCAAATCCCAGGTTTACATCGAGAAGCGAGAGGCGAGGTAGTGCCGCCATGTCGAGTCCAGAGAATAAAGTCTGAGATGATGTTTTGATGACATCCCGCTTCCTTGCAGCCAAACTCATGTGCAATGGCCAAGGAAGGAAAGCCCGCACCTCTTTATGTAGATCAGGCTAAGAATCACACTTGGAGCCGGTGAGAAGTCCGGCCCGGAGCAGGGGATACGGTGGCATCCTCCGCGTTGCCTGGATGTGTTTGGTTTCTGGAATGGACTGGAATGTCACAGGTCGGATCCGTTCCTGGGCCTAGTTCTCGCGTTTGGTTCGTAGATGGAATGGTAACCAACTCGTTCCCGCAGACTGAATATTCGGCCCAGATGCGGAACCGAGTGGAACCTCCAAATCTAGCGGACGACATGGAACCGTCTCCCTCGTCTCACTCCCGTCTCCCGCAAACCCTGTCGACCGTCACCTCCGCCGCCTCCCCTCGCCTCCCTCCCTCCTCTATCTGCTCCGCCGCCCTGATTCCTTCCAAATCTCGCCGCCGACTCATTCTTCTTTTCTCTCTCGATCTGCAGCACCACAGGGGAGTCACGGACGGGGTAGAAGACCCTCCTCTCTCGATCTGCAGCTGTGTGGCGGCGTTCTTGCAGTGGGGCGGCAGTCTAGGTGTGACTCCGGTGGGCTCATGGTTCGCTCGTCCGTTCGTCTGTTAGATGGTCGCTCGTCCGTTCGCAGCTTGACCCTCTCCTTCATTTTTGTTTCCTCAGATGGGAAAGTGCGTGAGGACGACAACAAGCAGCGGACGGAGCGACGGCAGTCAGCACTGGAAGCGGCGAATTGATTTGTTGTCTTTCCAAGCCATGGTCAGCGGTGAAGGCTCAGTTCCTCTCCCCTGATGGTGAATTATGCAACTCACCGCAGCAAGCAGTGTACAGATGGATCTGTATGAGTTGCAGAATTAACTCTGGCTTTACAATTATTCATTAGTTGACAAAGTACAATGTACCTATGTTACAGAATAGAAAATACTTGGTTAAGTATGACACTGGTGTAAATTTCGGATTGGATGTATATTGTTTGGTTAGCTCCAAAATGTTTGTTTGTATGCTTGTGAATGCACTTTGTTAACTGTTTGTGCTGCAAACAAAAATGAATATGTTGCTGAAAATTCAAAAACTATGCATGTAGTTCAGTTTGCAAAGGCTATATTTGTTTCACGTTGTACAACATCTATATATGGGAGATAATCTCGCCATCCATATAAAAGAGATGAGTGGAATTTTGTCCCATTCCATTTCTCCAACCAAGAACATAACCGTTCCGTTCTATTTTTTAGCTCCAACCAAACATAGGAATGGAACCGACCCGTTTCCTGGAATGGAACCATTTCATTCCATTCCATTTGGTTCCTCAACCAAACATGGGCATGTCCAACGCGGACGCTAAGAGCCAGGCGCCAGAAATAATTCCCTGCTCGATAGGCAGTTGGACCTTTGAATCATGGCGCTTGGTCACGCGCGGCGCAAAAGAGGGAGCCGGACGCTTAGGCTAATTGTTGTGGACTGTTGCCTTTTTTTAAATATAATTCAAGCGCCTGCTTAAGCAGATGTGCGTTGGGAATCTACATTTTTGCAATCTGTGCTTAAGGCTGGTCACAATGGGCAAGAACATAAGCTAGTAACTTACACACTTCCCTAAACTATGTTACTACCTCCATAGTGGGTAGGAACATCTATGTAGTGTCATGCAACGATGTATTTATTAGGTTATAGACTCATTGTTTCTTGGAGTGTGTGATGTTCCGGTAACTTAGCTAGTTATCACAAGCACCTCTCTCTTCATTAAATATGTGACACATAAGCAAAGTTGTATTGAAGTGTGTGATGTTACTCCTAAGTTTCTCCCCATTATGACCAGCCTAATGAAATCCCATCGTTTTTCACCTCTAAGCGCCTGGTTAAGCGGCTGTGCATTGAAGATGCGGAGAGGAACCATAACACGTTAGGGGAAAAGACAGATGGCTGAGTTTATTTGCTAAAGAGGTTTGCAGTTAGCCTGTTCTCAGATTGGTTTCCGATGAAAAAGAACAGAACAAGATTCATACACCAAAGAATTCCGGCGATTATCCTCCTTTTTGAAAAAAAGAACACACCAAAGAATTCCGTTATTCATTCCCGAGTCGAAAAACACACATGCATGTTGTTGTTGTTGCTGCTGCTGCGTGCATGCAATTGGTCAGTACGTCCTGTGTGCCACCCGAAAGCAGAAGGAGCTAGCATAGGCCCTAGGCAACAACGCCGGGGAGCAAGCCACAGACGCGGTTGACGACGGGGAGGTAGGCGGCCCCCAAGTGGAGGCGGGAGAATACGTCGACGACGCACTTCTCGCCGACCTGCCCCAGCACCACGCAGCACTCCTTGCTGAGGTGCGGCACGCCCCGGACTAGCGTCCGGATGATGTCGCGCGCGCACGGCACCGGCGTCTCCATCACGGTCTTCCAGCAGTCGGGGGCGACCGGGCGGCCGCGGTGCCCAGGGGCCTCTGCCGCCGCCGCAACCGTCGTCGACACGGCGTGCCCGACGAAGATGACAAAGACGAGGAGGATCGGGAGGCAAAGGCGGAGGACCGCCATTGTTGTTGTACCACGAGGAGGCAGGTTGTACCGTACGGACGCAACTCTGCAATGCTGCTGTGCTGTGGCAGTAGCACACAGTGCAGTATTTGTTGAGCAAGGTGTCTGTGTCTCGCTTGCAGATTATAAACCGGCCGCCGTAACGCTGTCGATTACTCCCAGGACTCCGTTACCCGTATTGAAGCTATCTTTACGGCCATTGATGGCCATGGTGGAGACTATGAATGTTTATGTCTGTTACAAGATCTGTTAGACAGAGCATGACAATACTAATATCGCTTGAGCAGTGTGAATTTACCACTGGCGAGCAAGCTCATGCACTTGGGTCGCTACTTACTGGGTAAGATATACTCCCTCCGTTTCTTTTTAGTCCGCATATAAGATTTGGTCAAAATCAGATTTTGTCAATTTGACAAAGTTTATAGAAAAAAATACCAAGATTCACAATATGTAATCAATATTGTTAGATGCATGATGAAATTAATTTTTATACCATATAGCTTTAGTATTATAGATGTTGATATTTTTTCCAACAAAGTTGGTCAAACTTTATAAATTTTGACTTTGACCAAATCTTATATGCAGAGTAAAAAGAAACGGAGGGAGTACATGCTGACCAGACCAAACAGAGCTAGAGCTGACAAACAAAAGCTAATTTTGTTACTACTCCTAGAAAAAGCAGTAGCATCAGAAAGAACCAATAGAACAAACCTACTCTACAGCACTGCTGGCTCTAGCCTCTACTGCACATTTTATTCCAAGGCCTGCTACGACTTGCTTGCGCTGTGATTTAGTCAGCAAACCAACGCTCTAGATAATGTAGATACCAAGGAAGAGAAAACCTACGGAGCTACAAAAAAAACTGAAGCCATCTCAGCAGCCTATGCACAGGATTCCGCAGCAGCAACTCATGGATGTATGTGGCACTCCCTTATGAACGCGTGATCGAAATTGACATACTTGGACCAGTAACTGCGGTATTTTGGCAACCCAACCTCAAGCCAAGGTTTCAGATTCCCATTGTAGTGTATGACTGCAGCCCGCTCGATATCCATTGGGTTGACATTCCGCTTGTATCCTAAGCCCAAGAGATGCCATGAGCGATCGAGAGGGAAGGTGTTGTTCCAGAATGTCACCAGGCCAGCAGGGAGTGTTCCTAACTTCCATAACAGTCTATGTTCATTCTGCAGAATGAGATACATGTCCTTGGGTGAACTATATGGTAACAGCAGAACAGAATAGTGAAAACAAACTTAATGTTGAGTATGATACCACAGCTTCAACATAGTTCAATACTTGAAAAAAAAAGGATCAATAGCAAATATATAATGCTCATACAGATAGAATGAAATGCAATTTTCTTTTAGTTGTTGTCGGAGCTCATGCGAAACATAAGGGCGAGGGCAGTTTAACTTTAAACATTGTTGAAAAGCTCACGAATACTCACCTGTTCTTGCCAGTAGTGATACACAGCAGTGATATTCTGCCTTCTCCACTCAGACAAGTCAAACATGTTCATGCCATATGCCCACCCACATGCACGTCGGTCAAACTTCTTGGCTATAAGAGGGTTTGAGAAGTTGAGGTACCTATCAAACCTATGGAAAACTTCACCACAGGTTTTGACAGCAGCATTAACCCTGCCTTTGAGATCTACCGACCAAAGTGGACTTAAGTCCTGCTGGACTACAATGTCATCATCGACAAATAACACCTTGTTAAGTTTTGGGAAGATCTCAGGAAGATAAAACCTCAGATGATTGAGAATAGACAGGTACTTGGGGTTCCGGAACTTGGGATTTCTATCAGGTTTATTCTGTGGAGTACGGAAGTAGTAATTGATCATGAATTGGGACGCCAGTTGCTTCAAAACTGGACTGTAGCTCGAATTTAGCCATGTAAACTCTTCAATTTTCTGAACCTGAATAGCAGCTTTAACCGGGGGATTCACCAAAAACCACATCCTCATTGCAGCATAATTAAGCTTATCAGTCACAATATGGAAGACATGGTCTGCTGGTTTCTGCATTTTAGGTTAAGATATTAGTACTTGGTACATGTAAAACGAATTTGAATTTTCTGAAAATGGTCACTGCACCATAAGTTTTACTTGCAATGATTCAGAGTTATACGTGTTCCCTTATGCACCAAGCACTATACCTTAGCATGTATAAGAGTAGAGTTCACAACCACAGCGGCAGCAAGTACATTGTCAGAGAATAATGCATAGTGATGTAGTTTCGGATCTTCCAACTTGTCTTGATATGGAAAATGCTTATTGTTGGAACTGGATGTATAGTACTCATTTGTAAGCCGCAGTGCAAGACAATGAAGCCTCTTTGGCAGAGCTTTAGCTGCTACCTGTGCTGCGTAGGTAGCCTCTTGCTTGTTAGCCTCGAGCTGGTTCTCTGTCCAGTGAAGGTTTGTTTGTAGCTTATCAATAGCAGCTGCACAGTTATCATGGACTTGTTTGATCTTTGTTAATATCGATTCCATCGCTCTAATTTTTTTATGCACACTGTAAACAATAAAATTGGGTTAAATAGTTAAGAGCAGGTCACTTGCTATAAAAGAGTAACCAAAACAGCAGGTACGCATCATCACTCAACACCAAGGGTGAAGAACTTTTTAATACAAAGAAAGAGAAGTACTTCTTTGGTAACTGCCTATCAATGGTTGTACCACTCAGTGCTTGCTGGATATCCCTCATCCTTCTTCGGAGATCCTTTACAAACCCATGATTGCCTCTAGAAGGTAAAAATCCAATATATATTTTCGCTCTTCTCAACTGGTCCTTGAGAACAAGTATCGTCTTATCTGAAGAAGTTGGGGAATAACTAGTATTACTACTAGTTATCATTGCACCGGACTCTTTTGACGTAGAGTCTGTAATTTGCTGAGATGATTTTTCATTATTCTGGAAAATCAAATCATTATCAGTTAAATCATTACCTAATGCCGAAAGAAAAAGTATACTGTCAGCCTGTGAAAACTAAAAGCTGCAGATTAATTCTATAAATTACACAAAAAGCTTCTCTCAAAAAGTGACTCATAATAATATTTTCCAGGTTCTTTTTTATTCCAAAATACACCACCGCTGGTTCATTATCTATTAATATGTTGAAGAAAAAAGACTGCAGAGCAATAACAACGCCTAAATGATGGCAAGTCCACAACAGGGAGTAAACGGCAGGTTCTCTTCAATTAGTGTTTCTACAAAGAAAGCATTTGTAAGAACAAAACCAAAAGGATTCGTTGCCTCAATAAATGGAAAGGAGATGCACCTACAATTGGTTACAAGAAGGAAAGCTAACAAACATAAGAACCGCAAAGAATTGAAACAAATAGTACTCCCTCCATTCCAAAATACTTGTCGTGGTTTTAGTTCAAATTTAGAGGGGGTACTTTGAGACTAGTCATGACAAAAATTTGATATTCCATCAGGCCACCAGCCCGGCAGCATAGCAGGAACTGCAAACTGAATGTTGACCTAGGATGACTCTGTTAGTGACAGAATGTAATAAACCATGCTCGTCCAGTAATAAGGATTTTGTATGTTCACATAATTCAGAGTTATTTATCTACAAATGTAACACCTATAAATTTTACTTCATGAGCAGGAATGTATGCACAGCTCTAGTCTCCGAAAAACAAATCAGTCATTACCTTGTCCAAATGGGCATTTAGATCTCCAGCATTGTGCATTGCAGGAACTTTGTTATCCCCTGCTGCACCAAAATTGGTCAGGCCACTCTGTTTAGTGACCTGAGCACCCTCCTCCGAAGTAATAACCACGCCATCAGCGCGCTTTCTCTTACTCGTATCATGTGCCGACACCTTGGCCTCTTCTACATTGCCCACTCCGCCGTCCTTACTGCCACTGGATTCACCTGACATCTCCATATTGCTTCCCATGACAACTTGCTGAATTCCACCATTCTGTCCCAGTTGAGTGCCCTGATCGCCCACATTGTTCGCTCTTGTATCCGATGCAGCCTTCAGCACAGGAACAAATGTGTCCTAGGAATATATTCAGCGCTACAAACTTCAGATGACAAACTTTCACATTCATTTCGGAAGAAGAAGAAGAAGAAGAACAAATGGACGCATATGTAAGAAGAAATTCACCTGCGGCAGAGCGTTCAGGCGCTTCCCCGCCTCATTCCGGGAAATCTACGAAAAGGGAAACACGTCAGGACCGCAAAGCTTCAGTCGACCTCCGAAAGCCTTTTCTGAAACGAGTCCCAAAAAAAAAAAGCCTTTCTGAAACATGCAGAAATTCCCAAACGCGGCCATACCAAATTGGAGGGATCGCGACCCAAGGCGCTCCTAGTCACTGCGAAGAGCACCAAGATCAACACACGCGTCAGGGACGGGTTCAGATGGGCACTCTGTCGCGAACGAAGGGGCGAGGGCAAGGGGCGTACGGGCGGGGCCGGAGAAGGGGGAGATGGGTGCGCCGCTGTAGAGCGCGAGGGGCGCGAGCACTGACGCGATGAGCAGCGCGAGCACCGCGTCCCGCGTCCTACATTTTCGCCGCCACCGCCGCGCCGCGGCCATGGCCGCAGTCGATCGTCTCCGGCGACGTGATGATTAGAGGTTGGAGCCGCCGCTTATGAGTGTCCTGGGAGCGTTCGGTTCAGAGAGACCTCCGCGGGCCAGTGCGCATTCCGGGTTCAAGCCAGGCCGTCAAGATCAGGGTTGCCACGTTCCGGTGGTTCTGTTTGGGGCGGGATTTTGCTAATTCTCGCCCGAATGACAAATTAGTTTTGTACTCCTTCAGTCTCATAATAAGAACGTTTTTTGCATAGTATAAGTACACGGTAAGAAAACTTTATCGCATATAGTACATCATAATAAATTCTATTTTTAAATTATTTTTGAAACATAGAAAAATTGTTGAACAAAGCATGATAAACTATGTTTGTATACCATGGCAAATTACATGAACATCACATGTAAAAAAATCAATATTTTCTGTGCCATCTTCTTCTATGTGAAACAAATGGCAACTCAGGTTGACACATAAATTTGTTAATTTTTCTTCTAGTCCCTGCGTTCCTAACTATAAGTCTGTAGAAATTTCACTATAGATTACATACGGAGCAAAATGAATGAATCTACATTCTAAAATGCATTTATATACATTCTTATGTGCTCTATAGTGGAATCTATAGAAATATTTATATTTAGGAATAGAGGGAGTGTATGTGTTTTCAAGTATTGGCATTTTTTAGTTTCATAACTGGTATGGTCTGCTCGTACTGACTTGGCTTTCAAACATAATTGTTAAGTTTTTAAGTTCTAATCCATTTGAACATGGCGGCGGTGTATTATACATATTATGGCAAAAAAATACTAACGAATAATCAAGCCCAAATCCCAGGTTCAAGGCTTGTCAGTAGTCAACATGAAAATTGTCCTTTTTTTTGTCCATTTTTTCTGTTCTTCGCAATGATGACGTTGGATTGAGGGGAGGCCCAATTAAAGTCGTGGCCGACCTTCTGAGGTCGCGCTAGGAGGTTGTCCTAGTGAACGAAATCGTTAGATGAATTGATCCTCCCTTAGCAAATGTTCGCTCGGGAGAACCAGGAAACCTAGGGCGTGTTTGGTTGCCCGCGTTAGGCCCGGCCTGATCCGCGGGGGAAGAAAGTGGCCCGTGTGGTTGCCTGTTTTCATTGTGCGGCCCGCATCGCACGGAACTTAAAGCACGTCCAGGCCAGGCTCAGGAAAAACGCCTGAATCGCAGTAACTCGTGAGCCTGGCTCGTGCGAGGCAGGGGAGGGCGATGCGCTTCTCCCCTCGTGCGAGCAGGGGAGATGGCGCGAGCTCGCCGCGTCGCCGAAAAATCGGCGGGAGGATTTCGGCTCATCTCCCGCCGAGTCCACCCCTATTTAGCCCCTCCCTCACCGCCCCAACTCCCGCCACCATTCTTCCTCCGTTCGAGCTTTCCCGCCGACGCGCATCGGCACCGACGAGCAGGTAAGCGGCGCATCTTCATCGGCCGGCGGTCCACGGCGTCGGCGCTCCTTCACCGGTCGGCGTTGATCTTCCATGACCGTCCCCCCTCATCCTCAAGCTGCAGCCATGGCGTCTGTGAGTTCAATCCCCTTTCTCTCTGTTCCTTCTAGCTAGATCTGAGCTGCAGCTAGGGTTTGATCTAGATGCATGGTTGATTAGTGGTCTGATCTTTGAGCTGCTATGGTTGATTGCTATGCTGCGGTTGCAATTTGGGGTAGGGCTAGATGTTGAAACTTGTGGTAGGCTAGATTAGTAGTAGAGTTTGAAGTTGAACCATGTGTTTGTGTTGAATCATGCTTAGATCTGTGATCTGTAGCTATTGGTTGTCCATTTGTAGCATGTTGTTTGTTGTAGTTGTATGTTCCTGCTCATAGATTGTCCGGTCTGCTTGGTATGATAGCGATGAAGCATGTGCTTACTATGATAGTGATGAACCATGTAATTGTATGCTTCTGCTTTCATGGATTGTCCGGTATGTTGTGTGTTATGCTTACTGTCAATGCGTGCTACGATTGTAGGACATGACCACGCGG
Organism: Aegilops umbellulata; assembly: GCA_032464435.1. Lineage (NCBI taxonomy): Eukaryota > Viridiplantae > Streptophyta > Magnoliopsida > Poales > Poaceae > Aegilops > Aegilops umbellulata. The sequence goes on from CP136060.1 coordinate 49,851,772, forward strand.
ACGCAAGATCTTAGTCAGGCCCTTGTCGTGTCTGACAGCCAGTTTACTCCATCGTTTATCGAGTACTCGCAGCCTATATCCCAGATGGCACCTGATTCAGAGGTGTTCGCCTCTGACTCCCTCTATGTGCCAGTAGTGCTCGTTGAGCCAACTACTACTGATGCTGCTGCTGCCGCTGCACTCAAGCTAGCAGCAGCAAAGGCAAAGAAGGATGGTAGGTCGAACAACATGAAGTGGCAGCCGTTCATGTCCACGTTCGTGCTGAACAAGGTGTGTGAGCTCATCTCTAGTGGAGTTAGGACTGACAAGGGCTTCAAGGAGGTGCACTTGAACACCGTCGCCAAGCAGGTGTTCGAGTTCTGTGGGCAAGAGGTGTCTGCCACCCAGGTGTACAACCACCTGAGGAAGTGGAGAAGTCGATGGATCCAAGTGTCCAGACTAAGAGACCTTAGTCGTGCCTCATGGGATGAGAACACTTGATCCATAGTTCTGGAGGCAGAGCACTACGCCGACCATGTCGCGTTAGCTCACAGCCCTCTTCCTTTTCATACCTTCCACCATTGCCTACTCCTAATCGCAACTAACAACAGTTGTGTTTCATTCTTAGGACCACCCAAGGGACACTGAGTTCCTCAACACACCCATACAGAAATACAACCAGATGCAGCACATCTTCTCCTTCGGGCTGGCAACTGGGAAGCATGTCATGGGCTCGGGGGAGCCTCTTGGTTCTCCCATGCCAGACTTCCCTGGGACCCCGGACGTCGAGGTCCTCGATGGCCCTGACAAGCCCGCTGCGAAGCCCTTCGACAAGTCATTTGACCCCGTCCATGATAGGAAGAGGAAGAAAGGAGGCCTGATGGAGGAGGAGATTAATGTCTTCTGCAGCATGACTGAGGCGATAAAGGAGGTGGCAACGGCCATCAGGGAGTGCAAGCCCCTCGACGTCCACCCTGACCTGTATGGCGCTGTCATGAACCAGGGTGGCTTCAGCGACGAGGCTCTCATGGCAGCTCTCAGCCACCTGCTTGACAACAAGGCCTAGGGTGTTAGGTTCGTTGCCATGGCCGACGCTCACAGGGTGTTGTGGCTCAGGAGCTGGCTGGGCAAACACTACTACTAGAGTAGTGCTGCCTGTGAGCATGCATGATCCCCGACGGCGATGGCGGTGGCGACGACGACGACGATGACGATGACGACGTACATTTTGTGTAGCTAGGGCTCAAAAACTATTTGATGGTCTGTATATTTTGATGAGGTGGTATATACTAACCCCTCACGCTGATGGTGAACTTGCGGTGGTAGGACGACACCCTCTTTTGGATGTGGTGGTAGGTTAACACCAAAGTAGTGCTGGGAAGAACTTGCTATGCCGTATGATCATGCATGCTTTACTTCTCTTCTGCTCCATTGTTGTTTGTGTGCTACTTTACTTGCTACTTGTGTGCTTCATTGATTTGCTGCTTCAACTCTTGCTCTTGTGCATTGCTAGGGCAAGTGGTATGCCGTGTTCATCGGTAAGGTCCCAGGGGTTTATAGTTCATGGGAAGAAGCCAGTGCACAAGTGGCATCGTATAGCAACAACACCCATAAAGGGTTCAAGACTAGGCAGGCAGCAGAACAAGCTTACTCCAAGTGAGTGCGAAAGTACGGCAACACTGTTGACAGTCGCAATGTTGAAGGTGTCAAGGTGGATCGTCAGTTTGGGCTAAAGCTGAAGAACTTCATCATCTTCACCCAGTTCATCATAATTGCTGTGTTGTGGCGTTGGTGTGCTAGGTGTGGGTAAGCTTGCCAACTAGGGTACAAGGTAAGCACAACATGTACGCCGTATGCAACCAAACGTCGTATTCATGTGGCGCTCGGGCCAATGCAGGCAATCAAACAAAGTGCACTTGGGTATTACCTAATGCAGGGACACTAGATGCAGGCAACCAAACAACTGGCAAATGGCGTATTAGGGCATGTTTTTGCTCAACTAGACTGGTTTGAGAAGTGTATGCGATGCAGGCCCTGTAGCAAACGGCAACCAAACACGCCCCTAATGTTCGGCTCATATCGGTGTCCTTTATTCATGGTTTGCTCCAACCGGCCTTTTGTTTTTGTGAATGTTCTAACTAACCTTGATATTTCGCAGAAAAAAATAACTTGATGTTTCAAAGGTATGCACTTTATGTGGATGACTTGTAAATTTTTGTTGCTATATTGGCCACATGCTATTTCTGCCGATCCTTGGCTCAACTATGAACAACTATTGCCAAAACAATTGGCTGGTGAAGTTTGCCACAAATAAAGATAAACCTTGTTTCGGCAAGATGGGATATGTCACTACTCAAACACACCTTGCCTCACTGAATTTGGGTAATTTGACCATAACTTTTTTTGGTTGTTTAAGAGATAGCTAACCGCTCATTCAATATTTGGGGACCGACAGTGTATTTTGAGGCCAAACGTCTGGGTTCTGGCAAAGCAGTGTGTTTCTGTAGTTCTCTTTTGTATTCTTTGATCATAGGTAAAACCAGGGCAAAAAAATTGGGCAATCTAAGAATTGAACTCAGCCGAGGACTTGGGATTTGTGTTACGCGAAGCCATCGATGCACCGGCGTTTGCTAATGTTCATTCATCCTTAGAGCATCTACAGCTGGACTTGGCAAATCCGGCCCCTCAAACGCCTGCGGGCGCATCCAGATGGGCCCTCATATTTTCTTTCAGATATCCACATATTTCAAATTTGTACTCTCAAATCCATGCAAATACATTCACGTCAATCATGCAACACAATGTCGCACGTAAATAGCAATTGTTGGTACCAAGTATAGATAGCATTTAAATACAATTTATTTTAAGCATGAAACTCAAGCATTGTCTCCTTGGTAACCGTTGTGGGTCCACATGTGCTCCACAAGATCATTGAGTAGTTGCGTGTGCACTTGCTGATCTCGAAGATTCCGATGCATCTGTAAAAAGTTCATCAGCTGAGCCGCATCTTGATCTTTCGAGATTTCAACTTGTCCTCCAGATGCTTTGAAATCATGGGGTTTGGACTACCCCATCAACCTTATCCTCGACAATCATAGTGTGCAGAATAACACAACATGTTATAAGCTGCCACAAAGTTTCTTTTTCCCACATCATTGTAGCGCTCCGCACAATTCTCCAACGAGCCTGAAGCACACCAAATGCCCTCTCCATATCCTTCGTAGCCGCTTCCTGCATTGTTGCAAAGTGGCTATGTTTATTGCCACGCGGCTTAGATATGGTCTTCACAAACACGACCCATTGAGGATAGATACCATCGGCAAGATAGTACCCCGTGTTGTAGTCTCGGCCGTTGACGGTGTAGTTGCAGGGCGGTAGTTCCCCATTGCAAAGGCTCCTGAACATCGGAGATTGTTGAAGCACGCTAATGTCGTTGTGAGAACCCAGCATTCCAAAGAAAGCATGTCAAATCCATAACTCATGTGATGCCACCGCTTCTAGTATGATGGTGGCATCTCTGGTGTGACTTTGATACATTCCCTGCAAACCTTTAGGACAGTTCTTCCATTGCCAATGCATGCAATCAATTGATCTGAGCATTCCTGGAAACCCCCTTGCCTCTCCAATAGCCAACACGCATTTGGTTCTCTGAGATACTCAAGTCCAAACACCTCCACCACGGCGCAGACAAACTTGACAGTACAGTCTTCAGGCATGTGCTCTCCCCCATCCTGACCATCTCACCAACGGCATATGCAGCAGTACCAAGTGCAAGCAGCCGTGCACTTCTGCTTGGCCGAGAAAGAGAGTTGGTCGCAGCAATCCCTTGTGAGTTTTGAAGTAGTCGTCGTGTGCCTACGCTCCCTCCACAATGCGCAAAAACAATAGTTTCCATTTGCGAAAACGGCGACGAAACCATGGATCATCCGGAAAAGTAGGTTTGGGAGCAAAGTAATCCTTGTGGAGTAACTTTGCTCCGTACACCCTATTCCGGTTGGTCATTCTTCTCCCTTTGATTGAGCCCTTGAAGTTGAGAATATGCTCCACTTGTCGGTCCATTTCCTCTTGCATGCTTATGGGCAAAATCATGTCCACTTCTTCGTCTGAATCTGACGAATCAAAGAACTCATCTTGAATCATTTGGTCAAGCTCCGTCGGTCCATACTCCTTGTCTGGCGAAGCATCAGGATCCATCGTTTTACCGAACAAAATCACAAAAGAATCCGGTCGGACAATGTGTCGAACATATCAAGCGCAAAGCGGAGCCGGAGAGTTGTTGGACGTACCACGGTGGCATCCGGGTCGGCGAGGACGGGAGGGCTCTTCCGAAGCTGGCGTCGGAGAGCCTGGGGTCGGCGAGGACGGGAGGGCTCTTCCAAAGCTGGCGGCGGAGTGCCTGGGAACGGCTGCGGAGCAGGCGCGGCGGAGGAGGAAGAAGAGAGGAGATAGCAAATGGATTCGTTTGGTCTTCGGGGTGGATTTGGCGCACTTTGGGATGGGGTCGGGCTGTCGGGTCCGACGTGCCCGGGCGCGCCCGGGCACCCCATATCCGCCCCATATTTAAGCTGGATATGGGGGCGCCGGTCAGCCCGGGCGTATGAGGGCCATTTGAGAGACCCGTTTGGGTCAAAAATCGTGACCGAATAGTGACGGGGCGGTCCATTCAACAGACACGGTTGTAGATGCTTTAAACAGACAGACACGGTTGCATCGCAGAAAAACCCGGTGCTCCACTCGATCACCTGCCATCTGTAGTGCACTAGTACGTAGTCGTCATCGCAGTGGAGCGCGGCATCGCCCAGCACCGACTATGCCATCCCCCGGCGCCGAGGGCCGCCGATACGCAGGGAAGGATGCATGCTGCATGCAATCTCCACACGCAAGGCAACGCAACCACCCCTGCGATGCGACTACAACTGCGACTGCGATAGGAGATCGAGATGCAACTGCCAAGGCGCGCGGAGGCATATCTCTCGAGTCTCGACCAAGGAAGGAGACGGTTGCGCTCGCGCGGGCAGAGGCAGGCGTGCACCGCGCCACGGATTCACCTGGCCTGGCGACGGACGGACGGACGGATGGTCCCGATCGAGCTCCTCCTGGCCACGGAACCCACCTGGTGCATGGGCGGCGGACCCAGCGCAGCACTCCACGCCAATGCCTTTCGCGTTTCCCTCCCTCGTACCACTACACCTCGGCCCCGGCCGTCCACCCGACCGCCCGGATCGCTCCATCCGTTCTGCACCCATGCATGCAGCCTGCGCCCCAGAGTCCGTTTCAGGGTGCCGGTGGACGTGCACATATTATGTGGTCCGGCAACCGGCATGCTAAATGCGACGACTACTCACCGGCGCCTCATCATCTAGAGAAACTTAGCGCTGGCGTCCCCATTAAATCACTCACTGCAGTCATTAGTAACTCGACAAATTCGTAATCAATGTGCTACCACCGGGTTAAGTTAAGACGGTCCAAATTTAGAACGGCAGTTACTGCAACTGGGCAAAGCCCAAATTTTGAGCGCTTGCTCAAGTCGACTCCGGCTTTTGTAAAGCTTCTGGATGAATGCTCGCTCGCCCGCCCAGTTAATCTGGCCGAAACAGTGCATGCTTCTCGGCGCAAACACGCGAAACAAAAGCGTTTCGCGTCCGGCCACAAACTCCGGCAAACGGCCACCGCTCACAGCTCTACTCCAGGCCGGATTACGGATTCTTCTACTCTAGCAGCTGTGATGTTCTTGCATGAAATACAAGCATTTTTTGTTTTTCGCCAGGCCTTCGTTCTTAACCTACACTAGATAGAACAACGCACTTAATCACCACAACCACGAACTTGACTCAAGTTCTCATCGATTTTCACCGGACCTTCAACCTTCGTTCAAAACCGCGACGCTTATTTTGGGTCGGAGGAGTAGAACAATTCAGTTAACCACTGCTAGCACGAACTTGGCTCAAGTTTTTATTGATTTTCGGCGACTGCAACATCTTATCTTACAAAGCAGGAACTTAAAACTGACAACTGAAACATCTTATCTTACATACAGAAAAGTAAAGCAAGGAGAAAGAAGCAAAGCAACAAGAACGAGAGACGGCCTCTCGTCAGATGCATCCATGATTTCCTTCCTAGCATCATCGACCTCTCTATCCAGCGACGTCAGCGCATCGCCGCTGACACGGACGGAACCTCGGGCGGGTGGGGTCCGGGTTCCATGCTGACCTCGCCACGTTGCGTCATGCGGCGGGATTGGCCCCCTCGAGCACGGCGCGCCACATGGGGTCCACCTCGTCGTCGCCGGCGGTGACGACCCACTCCTCCAAGACGACGAACAGCAGCATGTTGCTCGGCGGCGCGATGAAGCGGTCGCCGGGCACGCCTACTGCCGCCATGTGCCCGTCCACAGCCGACCGGAAGAACACCTCCCGGAGCTCCACCAGGGGGCTGGTGACGGGGGAGTCCAGGCCGCCATGGCAACTCAGCCACGGGAAGTCGAACACCCCCGGCGGCGGCTTCCACGCATCCCCATCCCCATTAGCATCCCCACCCTCCACCACCGCCGGCGCCGCCTCATGGAATGCCGCTTCCGCCTGCGCATCAGCCGCCGCCGCCTCCGCCAGAGCCGACATCTTCGCTGGCGGCGAGTCGTTCCCCTCCTCCTCCTCTCCCCGCGCACGCTTCCTGCTGCCCTCCCGCTGATCCATGCACCGCGCTACACACCACAAACACACACACACACACACACGCATGCACACCAACATCTCAGCTCCGACAACAAATATATCTTACTCCACTTTGCATGCAACAACAAGAAACACAGGAGCTATTGTTTGATCGATGTTCAATTGTTCATCGCAAGAACACATGCGCGTGCGTTCAGTTACCTGTTCTTCTAGCCTTCTAGGCAAGGAAGGATAATGTCGGAACTGGGGAGAGGCGCCGGCCCTCTCCTCAGGTGTTCGTTCTTTTGCGGTGGCGGCGGTGGTTGGTGTAGTGGGGGATCGATGCGGTGGTGTGGAAACTATGTTAGGGTGTGTGCGTCTATATATAGAAGACACACGCTGTGTACTGGTGGCCTGGGTGAGAGGCCGAGGGCGATGGACGGTGTTTTGCACGGCATCCGACTACTACTTTTGTATCAACATACTTTTGTATCAACATGGATTCCATGTGACATTGGAAGGCCGGGGGTGGTCCTCCTTTTTGATAAAAGAAATATAAAAAGTGAACTGATTTTGTATGAATTGCAATTTTGTACTGGTGCTGCTTGAATTAGATAGAGTTAAAAGTAGCTTTATGTGCTGATTTCAAGGGTAGCTAGTGAATGTTTTTTTTGAGCATCAATACAGACACAAGCGCTCATATACACGCGCATACACTCACCCATATGAACGCACATACGCACACCCTACCCCTATGAGCACCTCCGAGAGACTGAGTCGGCATATCATCTTGAGATTTACGAAGTCACCATAGGCGCCTCGTCGTCGACGGGAACGTCACGTCCCACTGAAAGCGCATCGCCAGGAATCCTGAAATAAATCCAGGAATAATGCGAGCACCAGGATTTGAATCCTGGTGGGTTGGGGATACCACTGCCCACCTAACCAACTCAACCACAGGTTGATTCAGGGTAGCTAGTGAATGTTATGAATGGCGAACCAATCTGTGGTTGGATGGTTAGAGGGACTGTGGTATCCCCAGCCCATCAGGGTTCAAATCCTGGTGCTCACATTTATTCCTGGATTTATTTCAGGATTTCCGTCGATGCACATTCAGTGGGAGGAGACGTTTCCATCGACGATGAGGTGCCTATGGTGACTTCGTAAATTTCAAGATGATATGTCGGCTCAGTCTTTTGGAGGTGCTCATAGGGATATGGTGTGCGTGTGTGCATTCATAGGGGTGAGTGTATGCGCGTGTGTATGAGCGCTTAGAAAAAAAGTGAATGTTATCAATGTGTTTGGGGCTCTTTTCTTTTTTTGGGCAGTTGTAGTACAACAACAAAAAACATTGTCGATATGGTAAAGAATTAATTAAAGATAAAAAAATACCTGATGCCGAAGGGGTAAGTTGGATATGAGTTCTCGCCGGATCCACATCCAGATCTGCATAGGTTGGTCGACTCCTAATGCTATGGTGACCAATGATTTTTCTATATGGTAAAGAATGAACAAAAGATCGAAAGAATACCTGTTGCAGAAGGGGGAAATCGGATATGAGTTCTCATCGGATCCACATCTTGATCTGCATAGATCAGTCGACTCCTAATGTTATGGCGACCAAGGGAATGTTTTATATGGTAAAGAATTACGAAAGATTGAAGAAATACCTATTGCCAAAGGAGGGGGGGGGGTCGGATATGAGTTCTCACTGGATCCACATCTTGATTTGCATAGATCAGTCGACTCCTAGTGTTATAGCGACCAAGGGAATATTTTATATGGTAAAGAATTACAAAGATTGAAAAAATACCTATTGTCGAAGGGGGAAGTCGGATATGAGTTCTAACCGGATCCACCTACAGATTTGCGTAGGTCAACCGACTCCTAATGTTACGGCAACCAAGGGAATTTTTGATATGGTAAAGAATTAATGGAAGATCAAAAAAATATTTGTTGCCGAAGGGGAAAGTCGGATATGAGTTCTCACCGGATCCACATCCAGATCTACATAGGTTAGCCTACGCTTAATGTTATGCCGACTAGGGGATCTAGGTTCTCGGTGGCTAGAAGAGAGGTTGTTGATATGAGAAACATGGTATCGTGCGGTCGACAGGTTCTATGAGTATGTGACGAGCTTTGCGAATAATAGAACCTTAAGGGTGTCAAGTACTCGAAGTGTGGTATGTGGCTACCTGGATTTATGGTGGAAGGTGGCGATACAAGAGAGAACCAAAGGAGATCAAGGGATGGAAGATGCTTAACTAGATATGCGAAGATCTAAATGGAAGAGGGAAGTCGAGGGAAGGCAAGGGCTAACAAGATCCAAGGTTGCACGGTGCCATACCTATTCGTGAAGAGGAAAGTCAATTACCTATTCTCGCCATCCAATTCACATCAAGATCTATGTAGGCCGACTCACTTCGAGAGCAGTACTCTAGTTTTGGATTCATACTTTCGGTGCTAGAACTGAGGGTGGAGGTGGCGAAGGTGGAATCGCACGAGGAGGGGATACTGGAGCATGGCGATGAGGTTAATTGAATGATAGAACCTTTAGGTGTCAACTACCTAAAATGAGGATGTTGGTACCTGGATCTATTACGGGAGGCGGCGATGCAAGAGAGAACCTAAGGAAGACGAGGGGCGGCGGCGGCCGACCAGAAGCCGGAGGAGGTCGAGGGATGGAAAAGGCAGAGAAGATGGTGAATTTTTTGGTAGCAAGGTTCGTTGGTGATAATAGGTGTAGAGCAGGCCATGGCGATGAGGGGGGATCTGGGCGAAAGGGGGAACATAGTCCCACAGGGAATGGGGAGAAAGAAGGGCGAGCAGAACGATGCTTTATAGAATTTGGGGGGGGGGGGCTCTGTGCGGAAGGGGGAACATAGTCCCATAGGGAATGTAGGAATGGGGAGAAAGGAGGGTGAGCTGAACGGCGCTTTATAGAATTGGGGCGGGGGGGGGGGGGGTCTCAGCAAAAGGGGAATATAGTGCCAGAGGAATGTAGGAGTGGAAGAAAGGAGGGTGAACGAAATGATTCATTATATAACTGAGGGATGGTGCCACATGAATATAGATAACAAAACATTTTGAAAACTTCAACAGATTATAAATCATACCTTTTTCGCGTGTGTTGGTAAAAATTACCTGTTGGCCGTTAAAAAAATCGTAAAGGAAATGATTAGTTTGTTTGTAAATTGAAATTGGCAATAATCGATTTGTTCAAAAAAAGCTGCTCAAACTAACTATTTATTGCCAATTTCAAAAAAGAACATTGATTATGATAATGATATGATGTTTAGTTTGCGTTAATCTGCTCTACCATAATGTGCACGCGACATGGCACACACATTAGAGCCTTCCATGGTGTTTTCAAATTCACACTCCATTTCTATACCTCAATGTACTGATTTGTATTTAATATGGGATCCGCAATTTTGAAAAAACATTGAAGTTTCAGATTTTCAAAAACCTACATATTTGAAATGTGTTTGAGCACATTTTCTATGTGCTTGATTTCAATTTTCCATGAAGTAAAGATATCATTAAATTTGAAATGCATCTCACTTAATTTTAGCAATGGTTTGGTAATTTGAAATTCATTACACTGTATTTCGATCTTGATTCAATAATATTTAGGACACTTCCACAAAAGTGCCAAAAAATATCATCATTTTGAATGCATTCGAAATGCATGCCAGCCATGTTTCGATAATATGTGTATACATTTCACAAAAGTTTGAAATGCATTTTAATCATGATCTAGTCAAATTTCAAATGCATTTTTCTAAATTTTAGTTCAGATTTAGTAAGCTTCAAATGCATTTTAATGAATTTAAGTCTTGATCCCATAACATTTCAATGCATTTAAGAAAAGCCTCAAGTACATGTAAAATGCATATGACAGCCTTTCAGTCATGATTAAGTACATTTAAATTTTTTAGTTCTGGGATCCACAACCAAAATATTCACGCATTTACACAAATTACAATTTTTTTAAAAAAAAATCTAAAAAAATAAGGGTGTTAGGAAACTATTCCGGTTGCACATATAAATCGATATATTTCACCGTTCGGTGTATGTATAAATATACAAAATACATATGTTAGTACTACAAGATAGCATGTAACATATGCATTGCATAAAAAGAGAAACCCTCTCCATCGCGTTCCTCCGGCGGCTCCCCTCCGCCGATGGCCTCGGTCGTCGGTGGTGAGGGGGGTCGCCGGATCCACGTGCATGGATAGTTTTAGGCTAAAGTAGCTTTGTTTTTAGGTTGTTCGTCGTCTTGGCTTTGGCGGGCGATGACAATGCTGAATACAGATTCTTTAGATCCTTCTCTGATAAGGCGACCGGTCCTGTGGTTGGGGATGATTTTAAAAACCAGTCTGCTCAAGCAAGGACGGGTGGCGGTGGCGGCATCCTCGTGGTGGACATGTGTCCTCGGGCTCCGCCGTTGTGACAACGTCTGCTCCAACGTCGGCGCGGAGCTTGGGAGGTAGTCTAAGAGCGGATGCAGATTGTGGTCTGTATCAACGACATCTGGAAGACGGAACGTGTGCCGAGTTCGTGGTTGATGGTTGGCAGGTGCGGTTTCCTCCATCGACGTCTTAGTCGTGGTGGAGTGCCAGATCTGAAGTTCGACGGCGTGTGCGGGGTGTTGCCCCGGTCTAATTCGTTCAACGGCAATGGCTTCACTTCTGGTGAGCCACCTTGGAGGTCCGCAAAGTGAGCCACGTCGAGCTCGGGTGAGGAGGTGATCCATCAATCTTTTCTTCGGTGGCTGCTATGGTGGCGCCGGAGGCAAGTGATGGTCATTGGTGTCAAGCTCAGAGATGTTCTACTATCTTTTTTTTTGTGGGAATGTTCTACTATCTTTTCAATTTTGTCATGTCGGTCTTTACGTGATTTGTGCATTGATCATTTTGATATAAATGAGACACGTATTATCATGCAAAAAAAGAGAGACACAACACACATCTGAAAAAGCATGCGCCGAGGGTGGATTCTTCGCCACGCTAGAAAAATCGTGTTGGTCACGATCTATCCATCAAGGGACACTTGCAAGGATACACGTATCGATCAGTTCATAGATTGATGGTTTTGCAGATATTGTTTTCTTTTTTTGCGCTAATTTTGAAGATATTGTTCCTCGGCACTTAGCAGCACCGATCCTTGACGTAGAAGCAAAAACAGGCGGCACACGACCGACCGACGGGCTCTCACACACAACACAAGCGACGTCACCAGCGGGCATACGTTTCTGGCGTAGGATATGATCGTCCGTTCCCCGCCCACAGCTCTACAGATGAGCGTGCACGCAGAGACTCCCTTAAGCGGCGGGGCAGCCCGGGAGCAAAATTGGCACGTAGGAGCACGCACGCAGGGAGGGGCGATGACAGGAGCACCGCTGGCTCCATCCTATCCATCTACTGCTATCTCCAGCCCCTCGCGTACCCCGCCGGTCCACTGGCTCTCCACCCGCCCCATGGCACGGCCGGGTGGCACCTTTCGTGCTCGTGGCATGCACGCGGCTGCGGTTACCGGTTAGGAAGAGAACAAATGAGTATGAGGGGTCGCGGAAACGGCACGGCACGTACGAGCTGGCGCCGGTGCATCGGCCGGGCGCGCGGGGGGGGGGGGGGGGGGGGCATATGCCGGCCAGCGGGCTGCAACGGCCGCAAGGACCGCACGTTACGGCCACGGCCCCGCAGTAATCTCCGGCTGGAGGTTAAGTCAGTGAGCTGTCAGTGCAAGGAAACGGCAGGGAAAGGTGAACCGGCTTTTTTTTTTGCGAGAGGTGAACCGGCTTTTGTTGGGTGGTGCTGTTGTGCTGCAAGATGACACCGTCCGCTAGTGCGTAAACTGTCAACGGAGTAATTACGTTGGAAGTTAGCAGTAGAGTGTGAGAGAGGTGAGCCGTCCACCCGGCTGTTGATAGGTGGTGGTGGCGGAGTCGTGGAGGAATGCGTGACCCGTCCCCGCCAGTGTGGTTCAATTCTGATATTTACAGTGGAGCTTATGGTGACGAATGGCTCTGGAAACAGTTCGTCACTGGCAGAATTAATTAGCCCTTCGTTTTGGTTTGCATAATGGTGTGGTGTAGAATAACGTGCTCCCGGAGCTGTAGACGTACGTACGTGGGAGGTGGATATCTACTTCGGTGTACCGTCGCTCGCGAACCATGTAGCCCATGCAGGCCATGGCTCGCCGAAAATACGAACGGCTTAGACAAATCATGCGTTATTTTTCGTGTGTTGATGCATGGATCAGGACGGCCGACACGGAGATTCGGTGCGGCCGTCGGCGTCGGTGGGCAGACAGATAGATAGGGCTAGACGGGCACGTACTAGACGGATAGTGTACGTGTGCAGCCCCTACGATGGCGGTCGCATATTGGCATCGCAGGGGAAGATCGCCACATGGCAGTGACGATGGCAGTGGCGTGCGTCAATGACTGTACGTGTAGGAGACTTGAGGGGGTGCCTCCAAATTTGCTCTCTGCTTCCATCTCCAGGATGGGTTCAGACTTCAGACTTTAGAAAGATCCGACATATGATCCTGTCATTTTGCCCACAACCAACTACCATACCTAAATCCACTCCCATTGTTTATGAAATAAAAACAAACATTTCCATTGTCCTCACGACACCAACCTTGTTGCTTGACTTCACAGACCTGTCCGACAACACTTTTAACTTCAAAGGGCATGTTTGGAACACAAGGGGATTTTGCTATGATCAGGAACAGATTAACCAAAGTTCCTTGTATGCCCATCTCGGTAGCACCTTAATGGGCTATAAATCGCAACATAAAAGTGTCATCTGTCACTGCACCTAAGTAAAACGATGGGGTACGTCCACACATGCAGAATGTACACTTACAGGTGCATGAAAACGTACAGGCCATACCGTTGATCAAAACATAACAATCTCACATGAGCATACTATAGAGGAACCAAACCTTGGCAGCCTTTTGGTACATACAGAGTAAGTTCTGACAGACAAGATCTATCAGAGCACACACTTTTGAACAGCACCCCCGGAATGAGATACTGCATGCAATACTACTCATCATATACCAAAGGCACTTTCAGAAGGGTTTGTAGTATTTGGCGCCAGAAAACAATGAAGCAGCCTTTACCCAAGAATTGATTTTTTTAACAAATACTTTAGCAGTCAAAGAAACGATATATAATAGCCATTGTAACTGATCAATGGTGCGCCAGTGCATGTTAGAAGGGCAAAAAATATATAATAGCCATTGTAACTGATTAATGGTGCGCTATCATGTTGACTTCACAGCAGATGCAAGTGACTTCAAGAGAGCTGGTGATGGTCTTCTTAATGTGTGAGTGAGAAGGATCATCAGTGACAGTAGTGTCAATGCCCCAGCTTGGTGAGCTGAGCCTAATGAGGTAGGAACATACATCAAAAGTGTAGATATTCCCAATGTAACCTGAAACAAAATAGGTAGCACAGTTAATAGTACTGCATGTATTAGTATGGGTAACGAAATCGTTCAATGCTGCAGTTCGAAATGTTAGGTTTGGCATATTGTTTGATGCGATAAAATCATTCATCAGCTATACAGAGGTCATTAAGTTTTAAATCAGCTTATGAGTCAGAACTGCATGGATAGTTGAAACATTATTAACACAATGTCAACAAAAGAGCCAAATAAATCAATTTGTGAACTATACCTGAAGAGCAGCCATCCCAAGTGTGCTTCCAACCAGAGACTTGACCGCTGGATGCATATCTACTTTCCTTGCAGCCAGCCATAGGGCACTCACAGACAATAAGGTGCTTGTAGCAAGAACTCGGTGATTAAGCTACAAGAATGTAAAAAACAACATGTTAACCTGCAACAAGTTCTCCGCCGCGTGAAAAGATGGTGGTTATGTGCTACAAGAATCAGTGAACTGGTCCCAAGAAATTAGTACTTATAAGACTCTTCTCAATGTTGGTCGATGCTTTTTTCCAAAGGAGCTATCGATTAATATAAAAAAAAGTTTTTGATTCTAGCCAGGTTACCCTTCATAGAAAAAATGAATAACTCAAACATTAAGGAGCTAAGGGAATGAATGTGCAAACCAATTAAGAAGAGAAGTTTAACACGGCATAATTTTCAGAGCTATAAACTCCTACCATGATTGCGGACAAAATGTTACCTGCACAGTAGATGTATTTTCAAAGAAATTACGAATAAAAGGCTCCATACTGAACACATCTTCTGGAATCCAACTGTCACCCATCTTCGGAAATGTATTGTATGCACGCCCCTGGTCATAACAAATAATTAGGCATACAGGGCAAATGGAAGCTAAGCATAGTTTTTAAGAGAGCAAGAGAAGTATTGACATACTGCATCATTCCCTGCAACGAATGCTCCAGATATGGCAGTAATGCCTACAACAGCACTTGCAGGAATTGCCAGCTTTCTAAATTTTGCTGCCCCTTTAACCCATTTCATTGATTCAGCTGGAGGGTCTGGCATCACTACTGACAGAGCAGTCCATAATATACCACAATATATAACAAATGCAGAGGTCAGGTGAGCTGCCAGCCTGTATGGGCTAACTCTTGGTTCAACATACTCAGATGTTGGTTCCTAATATGAGAAAAAACGAGTAGTGAACCTCCAAGCCACAAACATACTAGTTCAACAAGCGCGTTGTATTAGTACCTCAAGACCACTTTTCACCATCCACCAGCCAATGAGTCCTTGTGCACCACCAAGTGCAAAAAGAGCAGAGAGCCTGATGCCAAGTTGGCGGGTAACATAGCCTTTTGCAACAAAGTATGCAAAAGGAACAGCAAATACAAAGCCCAAAGCTCTTCCCCACATTCTGTGTGCATACTCCATCCAGTATATAAATTTGAAATCTTCAAGGTTCATTCCTTTGTTCACCCTAGATATGTTAATGAAATGGTGCTGCCGCATTAGCAGAAATGTGGGGAAAAAAAGAGCTAGATGCAATTGACTACAGAGGAGAGAAATGAAAGATCTCACAATAATTAGAGCCAAAAGTAATCTTATGATTTCTTCCTAAAATGTGTGGAGTTACTTTTTAAAAAATAACTAGCAAAACCATATCATTATCTAAAATAGTAATTGGATCGGAGAATAAAGCCCAGCCAAAACTTTCTCACAACTTCTATCAGTACCTTCATATAGGTCGCTAGTGTTAAGAACTTATGATCATCAAGTTAGAATGTGAGCTGACAGCCATGTTCTAGCGGGGCCAGTGATGACAATTAATCAATCCTTACGGGGCATCTAAACTAAGGAAATGAAATACTGTCATTTATTCCGTTCCAAACAATTTAAATATCTAAGCCATGTTTTTGCTTAATAAAGTTGTAAACACTTGTTCTCAGATTCATAAATTGACAAGGGGATTTGTTAAGGACTGAGGCAAAAGAGACGTGAAAATCTGTAGCACTAGTACCAATTCTACGAGATAGGGACTTCCTTGAAATGCTACAATCATTTGAGAGGGCAGTAAAAATTAAAGACTGGAGCAAAGCAACAAATAACGAATGCAGCAATTGTATTCTTACATCGTGTATTCAGGTGACTGCTTGTATTTCTCAAATTCCAGTAACCACTCTTCTTCTGACATTGGAGGCAAGCCCCCGGCGAACTTCCAGTCAGTCATTGATAGCCCCGAACGTGTGAGCCGAGTAACTCCACCAAGTATGACCATGCTGAATACCCAGGCAGCACATCCAAAGAGCCATATACCAACTGCCTTCTGTGCTTGAGGCCCTTTGGTAACTAGCAGCTTTAGTCCTGAATTTGCTGCTGCGTTTGCCATATTTGAATTCAGTGCAGCTGCAGTAGTAGACATTTTCCGTGTGCATTGGCCCATAAAACTCTGACATGATGCAAATAAAGCACCAGTAAATTTTGGGAAATTAATTTCAACAAGTGTAGCATTTTGTAACAGAAAATTGAAATTTAAACAGGTGATTGTGATGAGCTACATAGTGTATTCCCTATAAGTAAAGATAATTGATTGAATAGTTAGAGCATGCATTCCACACATAAAACAAGTGTCACTCCTTGGCATCAACATATCCAAGGAAAACAATCAACTCTTTTGAGTTGAGTAATTGCAGCCGACTAAGACACCATTATCAGGTTAGTAGCATGTGATATTCCTCTGAGTGCAAAAAATTTAAGGATGACCACGGCCAAGCATTATTTGGGCTACAACTACAAGTTTATTACAGCAATCAGATAGCATTTTCCACTGCAACGTAATAAAATTGTTAAATTCTAAACCAGAATGTCTCACATAGAATCCGACACTAATGTCTCCTCACAAAATGGTCATCGACGGTTCATTCCACTCGACATTCGACTCATATAAAATTGTTCTACGACTCGCGCGCCTCGAAAATGATGGCATATTCAAGAGGAACCACGCAAGCAGAGGAAGAGGGGAAGGAAGAGAAACGCTCACCTTGGGGCCGAAAGAGCGGAAGGCGTGGTACGAGGCAACTCGGGAGGCGGCGAATAAGCCACCAGCCGATTGCGGGGGTGGAGGCGGGGGGAGGTGGCGGCCGCCGCCGCCGCAGGAGCCGGATCCAACCCTAGGAGGAGCGGGGGACGGAGCTGGAGCGCTCCTCGGGAGGCGAGGGATCGTCATCAGGGCGGAGGCCTGGTCCCTGCCCCGGCGGAGCAGCGACGCGGCCACCCTGCTCCCCATCATGGCACGCGGTTGCGCGGTGGCTTGCGGAGGAAGAAGCAGCGGAAGGCAGAGCTCGCCGGAGATTTTAGAAGCGGAAAAATTGTGGGGTTTAGGCGCTGGTCACGTCGTGCATTTCCATTACACACGGAAAATGCGTGCGGGTGTGCACGCCCGGAAATGGGCTGGCCCGACTTCTAGACTAGGCCGAGTACGAACTTTCGGCTCATTGTACACATTCGATCATCTTTTTCCTTCTTCAAAGAAGCAATGTTCCTAAACATTTTCTATTACTCACTCCGTCCTTAAGGCTGCGCTTGGTATGAATGTAATTTAATACACGTGTATTAAATTTCCGGGTCTAATTTACATGCCAAGAGTTATTTCCGGCTGGAAACCAAAATGACGAACAGAGATCTGTAATTTTTACGCCTGTAAGTGAAGGAAAATGAGAATCCAAGCAGGGCCTAAGGCATCTCTAACGTGGATTACATAAAAGATGTTAGAAGAGTAAAAAATTGGTTTTGTTCTTCTAAACTGCACATAGCCGATCCCTTACCGTTGTTAGAGCAGTAAAAAAATTACTCCTCGGCCGCCCCGACTCTCATATATACTCGACCGCCCACCCGTGGAGTAAAAGTATCCCCTCCATCCCACGTCGGCACCCTCCCCACCCCGCGCCACATCGTCGTAGGTGTTGCCTCCGTGATCATCCTTTGCCTCAATCGATACCCCGCTGACTCCGTTGCCCGCCTGGCCCCACCTCGAAACGCTCACTGGTTGTTGTTGTTGCCAAAATAAAGCTATATCGCCGTCGTCGCCGCGTCAATCCCATCGTCGGAAGCACGCACCACATCTTCTCCCTATGTGCCCCTTCATTGACTGTCGGCCATCTCAAAGCCCCGCCTATCACTAGCATCTTGGGCACCGGCTCAACACCACCGACCGACCGTGACACCTCCTTCGTCCTTCAAGTGTTCAACGGATTGCTTGGGTGAGTTTCTTTGTGATTTTTCATCTCATTTTCTTTTTGGCAATCGAGTTGAAGCTGGTCATTTCTAGTGTAGATGAAGAGGCTCAGGGAGATGATTTTCGACGACTCTTCGTCGGAGGGGGAGGAAGAAGACGGTGATGACTTGGAAATGGTCGTTGCCATAATATTCAACGAGGATTTTCGGAGGCCAAGAGTAGGATCACAATTCGTTCGTATGCACATCAATCGAGATAGAGCAGAGGGTCAGACCAAGATTATGAGAGATTACTTCAACCCCAATGCAACCTATCTCGAGAAGTATTTTCACTGGTGATTTTGGATGCATAGAAGTCTCTTCCTCACCATTGCAAAAGTTGTGGAGAAGCATGATGATTGGTTTAAGTTAAGGAGGAATGCATCGGGGAGATAAGTGCAAGCCCATTGATGAAATGTATCGCAACTATTCGAGTGCTTGTGTATAGTTGTTCAGCCGATGTCGCTGACGACTATGTCCGCACTGAAGAAGATACAGTCTTGGATGCGGTTCGAAGGTACACAAAACTCGTGATTGAGATCTTTGGACCAGAGTACTTGAGGGCACCCACAGATGAAGACATTGAGAGGCTCTTGGGATTGAGTGAAGAACGAGGATGGCCTGGGATGCTTGCGTCAATTGATTGCATGCACTGGACATGGAAGAATTGTCCTGCAGGATAGAAAGGTCAGTACAAAGGCCACTGCAATGTTTTAAAATCATTCTTGAGGTTGTTGCATCGAAGGATATGTGAATTTGGCTTTCCTTTTCTGGATTGGCTGGCTCTCATAATAACATGAATGTGCTCTCGAGATCGCCGTTGTTTCCAAGGCTTGTTGCTGAAGAAACTCCTCCTTGCAACTATGTTATCAATGATCGTCAGTACACGATGGGTTACTACCTTTTAGATGGCATCTTTCCTCCATGGCCCACATTTGTCAAGACAATGCAACATCCTCAAGGGAACAAGATATCTCACTTTGCAATGCGTCAAGAGTGGACAAAGAAGGATGTGGAGAGAGCTTTTGGTGTGTTTTAGAAGCGCTTTGCCATTATTCGGGGCCCTACTGAGTATTGGAACCCCAATGTCCTATGGCAAATAATGACACGTTGCATCATCTTGCATAATATGATCCTTGAAGATGAGAGGGGGTGCAAAAGAATTTTTGGTACATCTCCAATGGGGATCTTGTTGAGTCGGAGTACGATGCAAATAGGATATAGAGATTCCTAAGAGTGCATCAAAGCATCGAGAACCGAGAAGTCCATACTCATCTCTAAGATCATCTTATTGAGCATCAATAACAACTCCATAGTACTTCATAATTGTGCTTTTATCATGCTCTTTACTTCATTTGAATACTTTTCTATGTTTGACTTTGAATAATTTGGTTTGTAAACTTTGAATTTGTAATATTCATGAATTATGTGAACCTCAATTATTATATTTGGATTTAATATGTGTGAAAATATGTAGCTGAAATGTACTATGTAAACTAAAACTAGGATGATTTGGCGAAAAAAATAATAGGGAGATAATTTTAGGGGATCGGCTAGGAATCGCTTTTATTTAGCAGACCAAATATAAGGAGTTGAAGGATAAGATGTCGTTTGAGGGGCTAGATCACAAGGGATTGGTTAGAGATGCTCTTATATTTTTTTTGAAAAGTTTAAAGCACATAAGATAAGAAAAAGACTCTCAAAAACTTTCGGGTTGTCTCCCATGCCGCATTTTTTTAAAGCCATTAAGTTAGACAAAAAGTGCATTTTTTGTATTTTGTATTTTTTTATTTTTTACTTTCAAACCAAAACTAGAAATAAAATAACAAAAAAAATAAAATCTACTCAGTGATATAAGTAAACAAGCATACAAGAAAATATTCGCCCTACGCTATTGCACCCGGACAATGGCGCCAGAAAAGAGCTTGATAATCCCCAAGTGCAAGGAATCATCATATAACTTTCCAAAGATGAAAGTGGTAAGTATGGAGTGTCGAACCCACAATGCACTAAAGGTAAGATCAATAATCTCCGGCCCGATCTGCCGCTAATACTGAGGGAAATATGCCCTAGAGGTAATAAGAAAGTTGTTATTTTATATTTTCTTATTCATGATGAAGGTTTATTATTCATGCTAGAATTGTATTGATCTAAAACCTAAATACATGTGTGAATACATAAACAAATACCTTGTCCCTAGTAAGCCTCTACTAGCTAGACTAGCTCGTTGATCAAAGATGGTTAAGGTTTCCTAACCAGAGACATGTGTTGTCATTTGATAAGGGGATCAAATCATTAGAAGAATGATGTGATGGACAAGACCCATCTGTTAGCTTAGCATAATGATCGTTCAGTTTTATTGCTATTACTTTCTTCATGTCAAATACATGTTCCTTTGACTATGAGATAATGCAACTCCCGGATACCGGAGGAATGCCTTGTGTGCTATCAAACGCCACAACGTAACTGGGTGATTATAAAGATGCTCTACAGGTATCTCCGAAGGTGTTTGTTGAGTTGGCATAGATCGAGATTAGGATTTTTCACTCCGAGTATCGGAGAGGTATCTCTAGGCCCTCTTGGTAAAGCACATCATAAGCTTGCAACCAAATGACTAAGGAGTTAGTCACGAGGTGATGTATTACGGAACGAGTAAAGAGACTTGCCGGTAACGAGATTGAACTAGGTATGAAGATACCAACGATTGAATCTCGAGCAAGTAACATACCAATAGACAAAAGGGAATAACGTATGTTGTCATAACGGTTCGACCGATAAAGATCTTCGTAGAATATGTAGGAGCCAATATGAGCATCCAGGTTCCGCTATTGGTTATTGACCGGAGAGGTGTCTCGGTCATGTCTACATAGTTCTCGAACCCATAGGGTCCGCACACTTAACGTTCGTTGACGATATAATATTATATGAGTTATGTGGTTTGCTGACCAAATGTTGTTTGGAGTCCCGGATGAGATCACGACATGACGAGGAGTCTCAAAATGGTCGAGAGGTAAAGATTGATACATAGGATAATGGTATTTGGACACCGGAAGTGTTTCGGAGGGTACCAGGTACTTATTGGGTCACCAGAAAGGAGTTTCGGGCCCCCCCGACAAAGATATGGGCCTTATGGGCCAAGAGAGGGAACACACCAGCCCACAAGGGGCTGGTGCGCCCCTATACAGGCTGGCCCTATGAGGAGGAGAAGGAAAGAGGGGAGGGGAAGGAAAGTGTGGAGTAGGACTCCCCCATCCTTCCCTCTCCCCCCTCTTTCCTTCCCTTCTTCTTACAAGGAAAGGGGGGGGGGCGCAGGGCAAGGCAGCAAACCTAGGGCTGCCGCCAGGTCTCTTGGGGCGCCCTAGGGGCTGCCTCCTCCCCTTCCACCTATATATACATGGGTAGGGGCGCCACACAAGCACACCCAATATTGTCTTAGCCATGGGTAGGGGATGCTTGATACGTCTCCAACGTATCTATAATTTTTTATTGTTCCATGCTATTATATTATCTATCTTGGATGTTTTATATGCATTTATATGCTATTTTATATTATTTTTGGGACTAACCTATTAACCTAGAGCCCAATGCCACTTTCTGTTTTTCCTTGTTTTTGAGTTTCGCACAAAAGGAATATCAAACGGAGTCCAAATGAGCTGAAAATTTACGGTGATTTTTTATGGACCAGAAGAAGCCCCCTAAGCAAAAGAGTTTGGCCAGAAGAGCCACGAGGCCTCCACAAGGGTGGAGGGCGCGCCCTACTGCTACCTCTTGAGCTTGCGTTGGTTTTTTCCTTGAAGAGGAATGGGTGATGCAGCAAAGTAGAGTAAGTATTTCCCTCGGCTTTTGAGAACCAAGGTATCAATCCAGTTGGAGCAACGCACAAGCCACCGAATACCTACACAAACAAACACCAACTTGCACCCAATGCGATAAAGGGGTTGTCAATCCCTTCACGGTTATTTGCAAAGTGAGATCTGATATATATGGATAAACGGTAAAGTAATATTTTTAGTATTTTTGGTTGACCGAACGAAAAGTAAAAGATTGCAAAGTAGGTAAATAGGAAACTAAAATTGTAGATCGGAAACTTGTATGATGGAAAGTAGACCGAGGGGCCATAGGTTTCACTAGAGGCTTCTCTCAAGATATAAAATATTACGGTGGGTGAACAAATTACTGCCGAGCAATTGATAGAAAAGCACAAAGTTATGACGATATCTAAGGCAGTGATCATGGATATAGGCATTACTTCCGTATCAAGTAGACCGACTCCTGCCTGCATCTACTATAATTACTCCACACATCGACTGACTCCTCCCTGCATCTAGAGTATTAAGTTCATAAGAACAGAGTAACGCATTAAGTAAGGTGACATGATGTAGCGAGATAAACTCAAGCAATATGATGAAAACCCCATCTTGTTATCCTCGATGGCAACAATACAATACATGTTGGTTCCCCTTTGTCACTAGGATCAAGCACCGCAGGATTTGTGACGCCCCCGATTCAATCGTACACTAATCATGCACGCAAATGTGTACGATCAAGATCAGGGACTCACGGGAAGATATCACAACACAAATCTACAAATAAAATAAGTCATACAAGCATCATAATACAAGCCAGGGGCCTCGAGGGCTCGAATACAAGTGCTCGATCATAGACGAGTCAGCGGAAGCAACAATATCTGAGTACAGACATAAGTTAAACAAGGTTGCCATAAGATGGCTAGCACAAACGGGGATACAGATCGAACAAGGCGCAGGCCTCCTGCCTGGGATCCTCCTAACTACTCCTGGTCATCGTCGGCGGGCTGCACGTAGTAGTAGGCACCTCCGGAGTAGTAGGAGTCATCGTCGACGGTGGCGTCTGGCTCCTGGGCTCCGGCACCTGGTTGCGACAACCAGGTAGAAGGGAAAGGGGGAAAAGAGGGAGAAAAGCAACCGTGAGTACTCATCCAAAGTACTCGTAATCAAGGAACTACACTACATATGCATGGGTATATGTGTAAAGGGCCATATCGGTGGACTGAACTGCAGAATGCCAGATAAGAGGGGGATATCTAATCCTGTCGAAGACTACGCTTCTGGCAGCCTCCGTCTTGCAGCATGTAGAAGAGAGTAGACTGAAGTCCTCCAAGTAGCATCGCATAGCATAATCCTACCCGGCAATCCCCTCCTCGTTGCCCTATTAGAGAGCGATCACCGGACTATATCTGGCACTTGGAAGGGTGTGTTTTATTAAGTATCCAGTTCTAGTTGTCATAAGGTCAAGGTACAACTCCGGGTCGTCCTTTTACCGAGGGACACGGCTATTCGAATAGATTAACTTCCCTGCAGGGGTGCACCACATAACCCAACACGCTTGATCCCATTTGGCCGGACACACTTTTCTGGGTCATGCTCGGCCGCGGAAGATCAACACGTCGCAGCCTCACCTAGGCACAACAGAGAGGTCAGCACGCCGGTCTAAACCTAAGCGCGCAGGGGTCTGGGCCCATCGCCCTGAGCACACCTGCACGTTGCGTACGCGGCCGGAGTGCAGACCTAGCAACCTCCATTACAAAGGAAGTCACGTTACGCGGTCCAACCCGGCGCGCGCCGCTCAGTCGCTGACGTCACGAAGTGCTTCAGCTGATACCACGACGCCGGGATACCCATAACTACTCCTGCGTAGATAGTTAGTGCGTATAGACCAAATGGCCAGACTCAGATCAAATACCCAGATCTCGTTAAGCGTGTTAAGTATCCGCGAACGCCGACCAGGGCCAGGCCCACCTCTCTCCTAGGTGGTCTGAACCTGCCCTGTCGCTCCGCCACAAAGTAACAGTTGGGAACCCAGGCCCACCACTACCTGGGTGGAACCACCTGCCCCTTCAGCCCCCATCTCCGAACAGTATCACAGGTAATGTAACAGTGTAAAATATATAGTATATGCCCGCGATCACTTCCCGAAGTGATCACGGCCCAGTAGTATAGCATGGCAGACGGACAAGAGTGTAGGGCCACTGATGGAACAGTAGCATCCTATACTAAGCAGTAGGATAGCAGGTAAAGGTAACAACAGTAGTAGCAAGGACAGGCTATGCAGCAGTATAGGATTAACTGAAAGCAGTAACATGCTACACTACTCTAATGCAAGCAGTAGAGAAGAATAGGCGATATCTGGTGATCAAGGGGGGGCTTGCCTGGTTGCTCTGGCAAGAAGGATGGGTCATCAGCACCGTAGTCGAACTGGGGGTCACCAGCAGCCTCGGGGTTTATCGGAATGAAGTAAAGGAGGGGAACACAATAAATAACAAAGCAATCAAAGCACCACTAAGCGTAACATGGCAATACGTGGTGTTAGAGGTGATCTAACGCAGGGATAGGTAATACCGGCGAAGGGGGAAACATCCGGGAAGGCATCCCCGGTGTTTCGTGTTTTCGGACAGATGTACCGGAGGGGGAAGGTTGCAGGTTTGCTATTCTAGGGACGCGAGGCGGACGAACGGGCTGCGTATCCGGATTCGTCTCGTCGTTCTGAGCAACTTTCATGTACAAAGTATTTTCATCCGAGCTACGGTTTATTTTATATTAAATTTCAAAGTTTTAATTGATTTTCTATTATTATTATTATTTTTAAATAAACCGAATTGACCAAGTCAGTTTGACTGGTCAAAGTGAACAGTAAAGTGGGTCCTGATTGTCATAGACTGTTATCAAATTAACAATAATTAGTTTTATTAGCAGGTTAGTTAGGTTTAATTAAACTTGATTAATTTAGTGTACTAATTATTTAACTATCTAATTAATTAATTAACTCTTAATCTATTTTTATTATTTCTAATATTCGTTCTGGGAGGGCCCACTTGTCATAGGCCAGGGGCCTTAGTGGGCGCTGTGCTAACGGGTGGAAGCCCACGGGGAGCGGGCGTAGCTGGCAACCCGTGGGGGGGGGGGAGCGGGAGGCAGGATGCCGTGGACGGTGCGGCGACGAGCCGCTCGGGCCGGGGAGTAGGGCGTCGTCGGGCGGCTGGCAGGCGCAGGCGCCAGCACGCCAGCACGTGTGTCCGGCGGCGGGTCGACGGACGAGCAGCAGCAGTGGAGCGGGGCACGGGCGTGCGGTCGTGCAGTAGCGCAGCAGCGGGGCGCGGGACGCGGCCGGCGCGTGCCGTGGAGGGCAGCAAGGGCATGGCGAGGCGGACACGTGCTAGGGCGCGCGGAGCTGATGGTGTGGTGGCGCAGTGAGCGCGGGGCGCGGGAGGCAGACGACAGCTAGCGCGGATGAGGCCGTGGCGCACGGGGCAAGAAGGATAGGAGGAGGGCGCGGCCCTCACCAGCGTGCGTGGGAAGAGGGGCGTCGAGGCTCGATGAAGCCGGCGAGGAGGAGGACGGGGACGAGTGACGGAGAGGATGGCGGAGCAGCTCCGGTGATGTGGCTGCTGGTGCTCCGGCAGTCGACTGCGTCGTGGTGGTGGCGGCGTTGTCCAGGGGCGATGGGCGACGCGGGAGGCGCGACGAGCGGGCCGATCTCACAAGGGGGAGGCACGGAAGGTCCGACGACGGCAGTGGTCGGGGCGCCGGCGAGGTGGCAAATGCCCCGATCCCGATCTGGATCGGGGGGAGGAGAGGAGCATGGGGATCGTGGGGGGGGGGGAATGGGAGGTGTCGGTGGGGGTTACGGGTTAGGGTTCGGCCTCCAGGGGGTTATGGAGGAGTGGAAGGGGGCGGCCCGGGCCAGGTGGGCCGGTTGGGCGGCCTGGTGGCCTACTGGGCCAAAGGCCAGTGAGGGGGGGGGGTCTTTTTTTCTGTTTTGTTTGTTTTTACCTTTTATTTATTTTACCTTTTCTATTTTTGTTTTGTTTTCTATTATTTTAGTTTTAGTAAAATATACTCTTAGTAACTAAATTAGTATTTCAACTTAGTCCATAGTCACAAGAAGTCTAGTCCTCAATTAAATTAGTTTGACATTTTATTAATTACAAAAGGTTTTTAAATAATTGTTTTTGCTGTTGTTTTATTCATCTTATAGCATTTAAACATTTTATAAAGGTGCGGTTTCTCCATCATAATTACCTACACAATATTTGGTACAAGCCGATCATTTTTGTTTTAAGGTTAGAAAACTTTAATTGTTTGACTTGATTTTAAATTTGAAATTTAAACAGGATTTGACTCATCGCAAGATTAACAACAGTAATCGTGGTGACGTGGCATCATTAGCGGAGGGTTACTGTAGCGTAACTATCCGGGCGTCACAATTCTCCTCCACTACAAGAAATCTCGTCCCGAGATTTAAGAGGTGTGTAAGGGGGAAGATCTGGTTACGAAATTCTAACGGATCTTCTCGATCTTAGTTTCTCTTCTCGAAGAGGTTGACGCTTCGCATCGATGTCTTCATTTCTCTACTCCAGGTCATCATGATGAAGTGGCCATCCTTCCTTCAGAGTCTTCATCATACTAATGAAAGATTAAGGGGGTATACCGGAAGAATGGACCTCTGCAAGGTAGACTATCTGGTAGACAACAACGAGGAAGGTGGCGGAAAGTAACTCTCGAATTGAAATTTAAGACAATATCGAGAGCAAAGTAAGAAGGTGCAAAATAGAAGTTTCAAGCGCATAGGCAATCGTGCGTTGCGTGAAGTGAAGTGTGAAAGGGGTTCAGAGCAATGGGAAATAAGTATCGCGTCTGGTACCAGATTGATGATCTCATCGTAAGGTGGCTCGCGAATTACACACGAGGTCACGCGTGAGGAATAACTTTGGGAACAGGGGGTGTATAGGAGAGTCAGGTTTCGATCCTGTGGAACTATGGGTTATGGGCCCACCATGTGGGTTAAAAGCAGGAAGGGCGGTGACGTCTTGCACGATCCTGAAAGCAAGACATGGAAGAGGGTAGCCTATCAGTTATGTTGGCAACAATGTCGATACCAAGGGCGAGGGACGAAGAGAACCATTATCCTGCTCGATGAACGAGGCGGACCAATAGGCAAAGTTCTCGTCCATCGGTGGCTACCGGAATGTCATCAACAATAGTAACAGGGTCTTGCTGACAGAATTGTACACCAAGGTGTTTACATAAGCAGGAGAATATTACTGCTTAGATCATATAGATCAACAGTAAGGTTAAACAAAACAATGGAAAGGAAAAGGTGATCATCAGATTAAATAGAACAATGTAAAGGAAAATGCTTCCCAAGGATAAACAGAGCATGATATCCAAGGCAGAATATAATTGTAGAAAACCCTTTAGGTATGGGGAGAGGAATTTTCATGACATTACCCATACAATGGTGTTTGGATAATTGATAAAGAAACATTTAGCATTGGGCTTTAAATGTTCTTGTTGAAAATCGGAGTACCACAGACATGCTTCGAGATAGCATTGACATGGTCTTCAAGCAAAGGTCAGACTTGGATAGACAAAGGATTCATCAGGAACAACTTATTAAACAAGTCATTCAATTTCCTCATGGAAGAATGGTTAACCTTGTTAAAAAGGAAACTATAACACTAGGTCCTCCGGCCAGGTGTGCTAGGCATGACATCACCTTACCGAGTCATAAGAGGACCAATGTTATAACTCTTGAAAGTATGTTCCAACCATCATATCCGACCGAGATTCAGATCTGATTGGTGTGAGGAAACCTCAGGCTCAGGATGCCTGAGAAGACAAGGTGCGACGAAATGACGAGAAGACATTATAAGATTCTCGGGAAATGAACTATGGAACCGAGTTCTGAAACAAGAGTTCATCAGTAAACCAAGGAGAGGATGAGGAGGTGGCTGATGGACTCAGCGACAACTCATCGAGATTTCCAAAAAGATGGATTTCCACAATTATGTGAACAAGGAGATATCATTTGTCTGATCAAATGATATAATGATTTATGCTCGAGGAAAACATACATATTTAAACATTGGTTGAAATTTGCACCCGAAATATGGGTTCGATAGCACGATCAATGTTAGAAGGGTGATTCGATAACCATTGGTCCAAGAATGAAATATCGACCATTAATATCAAAGCATTAAGGTTGCTAGAAGTGCAGAATCACAGCAGTTCCGTTCACTGCATCCCGGTTGGAATCAACACGGGGACCAAGAAACAAAGGGATACGGCGATAAGTATCACCGTATCAAGAATTGTTATGAGGTGGAGCAAGTCTCACAACATCCTTGACATAAAAGATAGTAATACTTCAAGGTAGAATATAATGCAAGTTGGATAGCAGGTTGCATCAATAACAGAACGAGTTTGTGATGAAAGAACGGTAAGGGTGTTGTTGATGGTAACACAAATCATCGAGGGGTAAGGATGGTATTCCTCATCAAGAGCTCCATAGATATCCCGAAAGAGCTCAGAACGTTCATGATGATCATGACACATTTGTCGAGAAGTTTCATGAAGATGTAATCGATCGGTGATGACATCAAGTCAAAGGAATGATGAAGCGAAATGTTCTTGGGACCAAAGGTACGACTCCAACTCGAAATCAAGCTTGTTGTTTAAGTGTAACATCCCAAATTTTCAATTTGGAATGTTATACATTAGATCATCATGCATAACATATTTCTTGCTTTTTTGATCGATCCTAGAAATTTCACGCAACTCAAGGACCCTCGGAGAGAGTTGGAGATTTCGTTATTTTCATATTTGAGTTTTCTCAAATTTTGAAAAAAAGGGGATCATTGGTTTTGTCGGAGTTTGTTTGCCTTTTATTTGGATAGGGAAAAATGCGCGTTTTAAAAAAATTGCATTTTTGCCCGGAGAAAAGTTCATTTTGTTCGACTCATTTTTAGGAGTCGGGGAAAATTTACTTCATTAGTTTTGGAGTCCGGTAGATTTCCTTTTTCTGTGTTTTTCCGCGCGCGAAACCGATTTAAAAAAAAATCCCGCGCGCGCCCTGGGCCAAAGGCCTAGCCGGCCGGCCAGGAGGCCAAGCCCCGCGCGCCGCGCGCCAGGCGCAGGAGGCCGCCGTCGCTACTTCTTTTTGGAAGTCCTGGTAGGACTTTTGTCCTACTTCCGTTTATTCCGTTTTTGTTTCTAGATCTTTCCTACTCCTATTCTTATTCCTTGATCCCTCCTCCAAGTAAACCCCCCCTCCCCAATATAAATACCCCACACACCCCCTCTAAATCATCAAACCCCAAGCCCCAAGCCGCGCCCCTCACCCGCCGCCGCCGCACCTTGCCACCGCCGCCGCCGCCGCCCGACACCGCCGCCGCCGCACCTTGCCGCCGCCGCCCCCGCCGCCGTTCGCCGGAGCCCCTCGCCGGAACCTCGCCGAGGTAGCCGCGCCGCGTCTCCTTTTCTTCCCTCGGTTCGGTTTTTCTTATAAACCGTTCCGATTCTTTTCTTCTCTTACGATTCGTTTTCTTTCCGGTTTATTTCTAAACCGTTCCGGTTTTCTAGATCGGTTTTTCATTCGGTTTTCTTTTCCGAAACTCTAGATCGGATTCGTTTTCTTTTCCGATTTAGTTGCCTCGAGACCGTTCGCCGGACCGTTCGTTCTAACGAACATGATCACCGGATTCTTCTAGGTTAACGAACGTCCGTTCGTTCAACCGTTCTTCTTTTCTTCTCGTCGGATTTATTCCGCGATCGCGATCTCAGATCCGATCTTCATTCTAGTTTATCTTCTCGCTCGTTTATCGGAATCAGGTGATTCAAGCGCCTGGAGTTTCGTTTCGAAACCGCCGTTCCAAATAATCAACTTAAACAAAGTTTTGCTATGGTAAAATTTGACCTAGTTTCACTTTGCTAGAACCGAGTTGTTTTCTTTCGCCGTTTGTTTTCCATTGCTTTGTTCGATTCGATTCTTTTTGCAACCGGAGTTCTTAAGTTGAACTTTCTGGTTCGATTCTTTGTTCGAGTTTTACCTGTGCATTAGATGAGTACTTATTGTATGCTTGTTGTTTGTCTGTGATAGATCACCTGGAGTGCGCCGCCTGTTATTTCGAAGCTCTAGGTTTCGCGGATCCTCAGCAAGGAAAGTAACACTTTGATCATACCTTCTCATTGCCCAGTTTTTATTGCATTAGACCAATCCTCACACATTGCATGATTAGGGTCTGTTTAAAACCGTGGGATGGGAAGTAGTTGAGGTAGTACCTATTACCTGTTTTACTTATGAAACCTTTGGGAGTTACTTCTACGTTTGCTTATTATGCCATGCTATGCTAGTAGACGTGGATTGGGTGAGTGATATCCATGACAGATGTGAGTATTGTTAATTAATGGTTTTATCTAAGGTGGCAACTTAAACACACATCTGGGTGGATTGAGGCACCTGGTTTCTATCAGGACTTGCCTGTTTTTCTTTGGACCGCCACCCAGGCTCAAAGGGGTCATAAGATCATTCATGCTAGTAACTTCCGTGTGCAGCCACAAGCCATTATGGGCTCTGGCATAGTTGATTAAGTCGTGCGAACTCTTACAGGGTAGACTAGCAGATGTAGGGGAAAGTAGGTGTACCGGTCTATCCAAACGTAAGGTGCTAGCGCTTCTGAAAGACTATGTCTCGGTCATCCGTTTCTCAAACACCATGTAGTGCGAGAAAACCAAACGGAGGCGATCGAGTCTTGTGGGGAAAAGTGCGCAAACCTCTGCAGAGTGTACAATCTGATCATGATTAGCCGTGTCCCCGGTTATGGACATCTTGAGTATCTAGTTCTTGAGTATCATGTGAATCTCATCATGTTACTTTAATTAATATTGTTGGGTTTATAATTGTTCATTTAATTGGGATCAGAATGCTGTCAACCATTCTCGATGTTTCAACCACCATGAAAGTTAAATAAAAATTGATTCCTTTGCACTAGGGAAAAACTGGCTTTACGCAAAACTGTAACCATAGAGCTTTTCCACCAGCCATATATGCATGTAGTATAGGCTTATCATTCATTATTCTCTATGTGTTACATTGCCAGCATATTCCATGTGCTGACCCATTTTCGGGCTGCAACTTTCGTGTTGCAGAATTTTCAGACGACGAGTAAGGTGCTTTTAGGTCGTGGTTCTATACTCAGTGACGCCGTTGGAGTTGATGGACTCACTTATCTTCCAAGTCTTCCGCTGTTATCATTATTAGATGGCCTTAAGCCATATTTATTGTAATAAGTTCTCTTTGAGACACCGATGTAATAAGTGTGTGATTGCTACTCTGCTATAAATCCTTCGAAGTACTGTGTGGTGTCAGCATTACTGATCCAGGGATGACACCGGAGCACAGAGACTTGACCATCTGAGGTCGGGTCGCTACAGAGATGGTATCAGAGCACACGCTGACTGTAGGACACGGCCACTAAATTAAAGCCATAGATCACTACTCTCCTCTCATTTTCTAACTCCTCCTCTTTTCTACTCTTTTAGGATGACGGACGCGAAGATCAAGTACGCTCAACCGGATGAAGGCACACCTTTTGGATTTCACTTGAAGGAAGTCACCAAGTACCTGAACATTGGACTACCAAGCTTCACCGGGACCTTCAACGCCACTCTGCCTGAAGAGGAGCGCTGGAAGATTCAAGCTCACGTTCCGGGAAGGACATTTGCGCCAATCACGAAGCCCAGAGATAGTGTTTTCAGTGCACCAACCTGGAGTCTGGGAAAGAGCATGGCAGCTCACATCAACCATGGGACGCATTGGAGAAGTTTATCAAGAAGACCTCAAGGACACTATCTACCAGATTTGCGGACGCCGAGATGAACAATGGGAGATAGTCAGCACTAAGAAGGATAGGTCCATTGCAGCTTTCATCCAAGAGTTAAACCAGCACATTCGACGCCAAGAGAACCAGATGTGCAATGATATGATAGAGTTGAAGAATGCGAAGGCAAGGATCATCGAGCTAGAAGGAGAACTGAAAGGTACACGCAAGGTCTACATGGACGAGATCGTAGCTCTAGCAAGACACAATCGCGATCTTAAGCATGAGATTGAAGAACTCAAGGGGAGATTAGCATTCAATAATGAAGACAAGTACGTCGCATGCCCGAGCAACTACATCATCATCGACGACACCGATTCGGACCCAAGTGAACCCGACTTTGAAGATGAAGCTGGAGCGGACATCATGGAGTCTTCCACCGATTCAAATTAGTAGATGACCACCATATATTATAAGCATTATTTCCTCCATGTAAACATTTTAGTCCACGCATTTTTGCGATAGTTCTAGACCGTTTGTAAGCCCTTGTTTGAATTGAATGAAGTGATTTTGTGTGAATTTGTCTCATCTGCATTTGGGTAGTGTTTTCTCTTAGACCTCGTTCTATTCTTAATTCGCATCTTTTCTAAAACCCTCAGATGCCTCCGAGACATGACAATGGATTCCCACCGGAGCTCACTCAGTTGATCCAGTAGCAGAACCAATTGATGCAGTTGTTAGTCCAGAATCAGCAGAACAACAACAACAACAACAACAACAACAACAACAACAACAACAACAACAACCCTCCGCCGCCGCCACCTGTTGATCACCTAACCCGTTTCCTTAGGCTAAATCCGCCGGTGTTTTCCAGTAGCACCGAGCCGATAGTAGCAGACGATTGGCTCCGCAAGATAGGAAGGGAGTTCACCACTGCAGGATGCACAGATGTTGAGAAAGTGAAGTTTGCCGCACATCAGCTTGACGGACCCGCGGCAGCATGGTGGGAGAATTTTACAGCCACTTACCCAGTTGACACTGTCACATGGGATCAGTTTCAGCAAGCTTTCCGCACTGCCCGTGTTTCAATAGGAGCTATGGCCATGAAGAAGCGTGAGTTTCGCAACTTACGCCAAGGAGGAAGGACAGTTGGCCAGTACGTTGACGACTTCAGCAAGTTAGCACGTTATGCCCCAGATGACGTTGCTACGGATGCAGCTAAGCAGGAGAAGTTTTTAGAAGGACTAAATGATGAGCTAAGCATGCAGTTGATGGTAGCAAGTTTCAACAACTACCAGGAGTTGGTAGACCGTGCCATCATGATTGAAGGGAAGCAACAGCAGATTGAGAACCGCAAGAGGAAGTATGGACAGGGGAAGTATAACTCTGGAGCCCAGCAGAAGCCCCGTTTTACCCCTAAACCGGGAGTTCAGTTTCAGCATACCCATGGAGGAAGTGGTTCGCACAACCATAATGGCCACAAGAATGGTAATGGGAATGGAGGAAGCAACGGCCATAACCGTACCACCCCATCAACCCCAGCCAAGAGAGATCTGAGTCAAGTCACCTGTTTCAAGTGTTTCAAGACCGGACATTACACCAATGAATGTCCTGAAGGCCAGAATGGCAATGGAAGCTCTGGGAAGAAGCCAAACCCTTTCAATAGGGGACAGGTGAACCACGTTAGCATGGAGGAGGTTGAAGCTCAGCCGGATGCAGTAATCGGTAAGTTTTTGGTTAAGTCATTTACTGCACTCGTTCTTTTTGATACTGGTGCATCACATTCATACATATCAAGGGGATTTGTGGACAAGTATAACCTGCCAACCCAAGCCCTTAGGTCACCCATGTTAGTAACCTCGCCTGGAGCAGAATATATGGCTAGTCGATGGTGTGATCAGTTACCATTAAGGATTGGTAACTATGTGTTTCCCTCAGACCTAATAGTATTGGAATCTCAAGGATTGGATGTGATATTAGGCATGGATTGGTTGTCAAAGTATGAAGGGAACATTGAATGTGCCAGTAAGACAATTTTGCTCACAACGCCCGAAGGAAGAAGAATCAAGTATGTATCTCGACATACGCCAAACAGGACACAAGTAAATTCTTTATCAGGAGTCGTACAGGAGGAAGTACCAGTGGTGAAGGATTTTCCTGATGTATTCCCTGAGGAATTGCCAGGAATGCCACCTGATAGAGATATCAAGTTCTTAATTGAGCTTTTGCCAGGCACTGGGCCAATATCGAAGAGACCGTACAGGATGCCCGCACAAGATTTGGTGGAAATAAAGAAGCAGATCAAGGAGTTATTGGATAAAGGTTACATACGCCCAAGTTCTTCGCCTTGGGGATCACCAGTACTTCTAGTGGAGAAGAAGGATGGATCATTAAGAATGGTTGTTGATTACCGTGGATTGAATGAAGTAACCATCAAGAACAAGTACCCACTGCCAATGATAAATGATCTGTTTGATCGTTTGCAAGGAGCTAAAGTGTTTTCCAAGATCGATTTGCGATCAGGGTACCATCAGTTGAAGATTCGAGAGCAGGACATACCCAAGACAGCTTTTACCACGAGATACGGATTGTATGAGTATACCGTTATGTCATTTGGACTGACTAACGCACCTGCCTATTTCATGAACCTGATGAACAAAGTATTTATGGAGTTTTTGGATAAGTTCGTCGTAGTGTTCATTGATGACATACTGATTTTCTCAAAGAATGAAGAAGAGCATAAGGAACATTTGCGTTTGGTTCTGGAGAAACTAAGGGAACATCAGTTATATGCCAAATTCAGCAAATGTGAGTTTTGGTTGAAGGAAGTTGGATTTCTTGGACATGTTATATCCGGAGAGGGTATAGCAGTTGACCCCACCAAGGTTGAGACCGTAACCAAATGGGAAGCGCCAACGACAGTTGGAGAGATCCGGAGTTTTCTTGGACTCGCAGGATACTACCGGAGATTTATTGAGAACTTCTCAAAGATTGCAAAGCCTATGACTGAATTGTTGAAGAAGGATACTAAGTTCAATTGGACTGAGGAATGTGAGGCCAGTTTTCAGGAGTTGAAGAAACGATTGGTTTCCTCACCAGTGTTGATTTTGCCAGATCAGACCAAGGATTATGAGGTGTATTGCGACGCTTCACGTCGAGGACTTGGAGCAGTACTTATGCAGGAAGGAAGAGTTGTTTCGTATGCCTCACGACAACTGAAACCTCATGAACTAAATTATGCTACGCATGATTTGGAGTTAGCAGCCATAGTGCATGCGTTGAAGACATGGAGACATTTCCTCATTGGAAATCATTGTGAAGTGTACACGGATCACAAGAGTTTGAAGTACATTTTCATGCAGAAGGAGTTGAACCTCAGGCAAAGGAGATGGTTGGAGCTCATCAAGGATTATGACATGAGATTGCATTACCATCCAGGAAAGGCAAATGTAGTAGCCGACACATTGAGCCGTAAGAGCCATGTCAATACATTGATGACGGGAGAAATACCAAAGGAGTTAGCCGAGGATCTTCGTGAGCTATGTTTGGAAATAGTTCCGAGAGGCTATGTAGCAGCATTGGAGATTCATTCAACATTGATGGATAAAATCAGAGAAGCTCAGAAATCCGACAAGGAGATTGCAGACATAAAGAAGAAAATGAGTGAAGGAAAAGCAAAGGGATTTCGTGAGGACGAGCACGATACCTTATGGTTTGAGGATCGTGTTTATGTGCCCAATGACCCGAAGATCAGGAAGTTGATTCTGTAAGAGGCACATGATTCACACTATTCGATTCACCCAGGAAATACCAAGATGTATTTGGATTTGAAGGAAACATTCTGGTGGACCGGAATGAAGAAGGATATTGCAGCATATGTAGCAGTTTGTGATGTGTATCATAGAGTGAAGGCCGAACATCAGAAGCCAGCCGGATTGTTACAACCATTGCCGATACCCAAATGGAAGTGGGATAAGATAGGCATGGATTTTATCACAGGACTACCCCGGACAAAAGCAGGCTATGGCTCGATATGGGTAGTAGTTGATCGTTTGACGAAGGTAGCACATTTCATCCCAGTTAAGACCACTTACACCAGTGCTAAGTTGGCAAAGATATACATGACCAGGATCATTTGTTTGCACGGAGTTCCGAGGAGTATCGTATCAGATAGAGGAACCCAATTTACCTCAAAGTTTTGGAATCAGTTGCATGAAACTTTGGGAACCAGACTAGAATTCAGCACAGCTTTTCACCCACAGATGGATGGACAGACTGAGAGAGTCAATCAGATTTTGGAAGATATGCTGAGAGCCTGTGCACTAGATTATGGATCTAGTTGGGACGATAATTTGCCATATGCGGAGTTTTCTTATAACAACAGTTACCAAACCAGTTTGAAGATGGCACCTTTCGAAGCCTTATACGGAAGGAGGTGCAGGGCACCGTTGTCATGGGACGAAGTTGGAGACCGTCAGTTTTTTGGACCCGATCTGATCAAGGAGTCTGAACGGAAAGTTAAGTTGATTCGCGATAGGCTCAAGGTAGCCCAATCAAGGCAGAAGAGCTACGCAGATTCTAAGCGCAAGGAGACAGTTTACGAAACTGGAGACAAAGTTTATCTTCGAGTATCCCCACTTCGAGGAGTAAAGCGCTTTGGAGTTAAGGGAAAGTTAGCACCGCGTTTCGTTGGACCGTATAAGATTTTGCAACGCATGGGAGAAGTCGCTTATAAGTTGGAATTACCAGAAGGACTGTCAGGATTTCATGATGTATTCCATATTTCTTAGCTGAAGAAATGTCACGCCGAAATGGCGGAGGTACCGCTAAGAGATACAGTGCCGCTTGAAGCGATTCAGTTGAAGGATGACTTAACGTATGAAGAGAACCAGTCAAGATTCTTGAGTATGCCAACAGAGTTACCCGCAGCAAGGTTATCAAGTTTTGCAAAGTTCAGTGGAACCACCACTCAGAGGATGAAGCCACCTGGGAGAGAGAAGAAGATTTGCTCAAGGACCACCCTCACCTATTTTCTAGCCAACCCGAATCTCGAGGACGAGATTCATCTTAAGGGGGGTAGGTTTGTAACATCCCAAATTTTCAATTTGGAATGTTATACATTAGATCATCATGCATAACATATTTCTTGCTTTTTTGATCGATCCTAGAAATTTCACGCAACTCAAGGACCCTCGGAGAGAGTTGGAGATTTCGTTATTTTCATATTTGAGTTTTCTCAAATTTTGAAAAAAGGGGCTCATTGGTTTTGTCGGAGTTTGTTTGCCTTTTATTTGGATAGGAAAAAATGCGCGCTTTCAAAAATTGCATTTTTGCCCGGAGAAAAGTTCATTTTGTTCGACTCATTTTTAGGAGTCGGGGAAAATTTACTTCATTAGTTTTGGAGTCCGGTAGATTTCCTTTTTCTGTGTTTTTCCGCGCGCGAAACCGATTTAAAAAAAAATCCCGCGCGCGCCCTGGGCCAAAGGCCTAGCCGGCCGGCCAGGAGGCCAAGCCCCGCGCGCCGCGCGCCAGGCGCAGGAGGCCGCCGTCGCTACTTCTTTTTGGAAGTCCTGGTAGGACTTTTGTCCTACTTCCGTTTATTCCGTTTTTGTTTCTAGATCTTTCCTACTCCTATTCTTATTCCTTGATCCCTCCTCCAAGTAAACCCCCCCTCCCCAATATAAATACCCCACACACCCCCTCTAAATCATCAAACCCCAAGCCCCAAGCCGCGCCCCTCACCCGCCGCCGCCGCACCTTGCCACCGCCGCCGCCGCCGCCCGACACCGCCGCCGCCGCACCTTGCCGCCGCCGCCCCCGCCGCCGTTCGCCGGAGCCCCTCGCCGGAACCTCGCCGAGGTAGCCGCGCCGCGTCTCCTTTTCTTCCCTCGGTTCGGTTTTTCTTATAAACCGTTCCGATTCTTTTCTTCTCTTACGATTCGTTTTCTTTCCGGTTTATTTCTAAACCGTTCCGGTTTTCTAGATCGGTTTTTCGTTCGGTTTTCTTTTCCGAAACTCTAGATCGGATTCGTTTTCTTTTCCGATTTAGTTGCCTCGAGACCGTTCGCCGGACCGTTCATTCTAACGAACATGATCATCGGATTCTTCTAGGTTAACGAACGTCCGTTCGTTCAACCGTTCTTCTTTTCTTCTCGTCGGATTTATTCCGCGATCGCGATCTCAGATCCGATCTTCATTCTAGTTTATCTTCTCGCTCGTTTATCGGAATCAGGTGATTCAAGCGCCTGGAGTTTCGTTTCGAAACCGCCGTTCCAAATAATCAACTTAAACAAAGTTTTGCTATGGTAAAATTTGACCTAGTTTCACTTTGCTAGAACCGAGTTGTTTTCTTTCGCCGTTTGTTTTCCATTGCTTTGTTCGATTCGATTCTTTTTGCAACCGGAGTTCTTAAGTTGAACTTTCTGGTTCGATTCTTTGTTCGAGTTTTACCTGTGCATTAGATGAGTACTTATTGTATGCTTGTTGTTTGTCTGTGATAGATCACCTGGAGTGCGCCGCCTGTTATTTCGAAGCTCTAGGTTTCGCGGATCCTCAGCAAGGAAAGTAACACTTTGATCATACCTTCTCATTGCCCAGTTTTTATTGCATTAGACCAATCCTCACACATTGCATGATTAGGGTCTGTTTAAAACTGTGGGATGGGAAGTAGTTGAGGTAGTACCTATTACCTGTTTTACTTATGAAACCTTTGGGAGTTACTTCTACGTTTGCTTATTATGCCATGCTATGCTAGTAGACGTGGATTGGGTGAGTGATATCCATGACAGATGTGAGTATTGTTAATTAATGGTTTTATCTAAGGTGGCAACTTAAACACACATCTGGGTGGATTGAGGCACCTGGTTTCTATCAGGACTTGCCTGTTTTTCTTTGGACCGCCACCCAGGCTCAAAGGGGTCATAAGATCATTCATGCTAGTAACTTCCGTGTGCAGCCACAAGCCATTATGGGCTCTGGCATAGTTGATTAAGTCGTGCGAACTCTTACAGGGTAGACTAGCAGATGTAGGGGAAAGTAGGTGTACCGGTCTATCCAAACGTAAGGTGCTAGCGCTTCTGAAAGACTATGTCTCGGTCATCCGTTTCTCAAACACCATGTAGTGCGAGAAAACCAAACGGAGGCGATCGAGTCTTGTGGGGAAAAGTGCGCAAACCTCTGCAGAGTGTACAATCTGATCATGATTAGCCGTGTCCCCGGTTATGGACATCTTGAGTATCTAGTTCTTGAGTATCATGTGAATCTCATCATGTTACTTTAATTAATATTGTTGGGTTTATAATTGTTCATTTAATTGGGATCAGAATGCTGTCAACCATTCTCGATGTTTCAACCACCATGAAAGTTAAATAAAAATTGATTCCTTTGCACTAGGGAAAAACTGGCTTTACGCAAAACTGTAACCATAGAGCTTTTCCACCAGCCATATATGCATGTAGTATAGGCTTATCATTCATTATTCTCTATGTGTTACATTGCCAGCATATTCCATGTGCTGACCCATTTTCGGGCTGCAACTTTCGTGTTGCAGAATTTTCAGACGACGAGTAAGGTGCTTTTAGGTCGTGGTTCTATACTCAGTGACGCCGTTGGAGTTGATGGACTCACTTATCTTCCAAGTCTTCCGCTGTTATCATTATTAGATGGCCTTAAGCCATATTTATTGTAATAAGTTCTCTTTGAGACACCGATGTAATAAGTGTGTGATTGCTACTCTGCTATAAATCCTTCGAAGTACTGTGTGGTGTCAGCATTACTGATCCAGGGATGACACCGGAGCACAGAGACTTGACCATCTGAGATCGGGTCGCTACATTAAGGTGAAATGATATGGCGAGGAAGATCGACATAAGGTTAGCTCATCGTCGAAAATTGTGCTCTGGAAATAAGGATCAGGTAGCACAGTTAAAATTTAGCACAATAATGATATAGCCGACCAGGCTAGAAATGACATGATCGAGTACAAACTCGTAAGTAAAGAAGATTACTAAGAGTTGTTGCACCGTATTGCGGACTCAGTTTAGTTATCGGTGTCTTTGAGTGTTACATAACTCGGAGCCCGTGAAAAATTGAAATCAATGAGAATGTAGTACTTGATGAAGAACTCATAAGAGGTTATGCAGTTCCATGATAATCTGGAGATACCAGGGGGTAATACTCAACGACATATCAAAGTAGAGGTTGAACCGGGGTATTACTCTGGAGAAGACAATTGCTTAAACTTGCACGAGAAATGGTATTTAAAGGAGAACACGGTCGGAATCCACGATCATAAAGGATCGAACCACGGATACAAGATGAACTTATAACATGGGGGTAATTATTTTTACGATCAGCTTCCATGACAAGTTATACATCGTGTCCCTGGGCATGGACGCAAGGTTCAAGGTCGACTCCCACTTCTTCAATGTATAACCTTACATTCACTTTTCGCTTTGATAAAGGCATTAGTGTTGAAAGTTTTATCTGGTGAAATACCAGATGAGTATGACTCGTGAAAACTTCCGAGTTCACACATATAAAGGAAGGCATAGGTTCAACCCGTCAGGGTATCGTGGAAACATATACCACAAGCTTCAATAGTAAATACGACCAGCTCGAAAGCAGAGCATTGTTGTCCAAGCAGATGATACAATTTACCAAGGGCATTATGTATCAGGTAAAGAACTCACACGAATTTTGGTTGTGAAGGACATTGTCAGATAATAACCAGGCAATGGTTATGGCGGTCCACAACGGGGCTGATGTGAGTATCGGAACTCAATCAAAGGAAGAAGGAATGCCAAGGCATCGGATTATAGAAACAGCTGACTAATTCAACGTTTAAATAGCAAAGGAATTATGATTTTTAAATCAAGGGATCAGGAGCAAATGCTCTGATCAAGGATGGATAAGTTGAAAAGATTTAGGGGTACAATCGATGGCAATCTGATTGGTTGAGAACCAGCTCATGTTTAAAATGATGTCTGAGCCGGAAAGATAATTTAAAAGGATCACCTGATGATTGCGTGCATTCGCACACATATAGAATCAACGGACTTAAATGATAGTGACAAAGGATGCCAATAAGATTACTAGACTTATGGGATTAACCAAAATGTAAGTAAGCAAGAATTTCAAGAGCAATAGGCTCCTGAGGATTTTTGGAAGATCGAATGGTATTTCGAAGATTGATGACATACATGAATCAACTGGGGATGAGTGGATACTCGGTAAGTGTGAGAAATTATCCGTAGGGATATTCATGTGTCAAGAACTGCAAGGCAGTAAGCTCAAAGGATTTTCGAAACAACGACGAGTGTTTCGGGGTATCTTGTAATAACAAGACCAACTGGGGATGAATGTAAGAATAACAACTGTAAGTAGTTATCCTTAAGGGTTTACGGTGGAAGGGGAATTGCAAGAGGGATGGCACAAAGTATCGAGGGAACATCCGAGAGTATTGTCAGAATCTTCCGTTGAAGCAGTCGATCATCCGTATTAAAGGGCTCTCTGGCAAGAAGTGGTAACGAGAACCTAGAGTTAGATTTTAGCAAAATCATTTAACCCGAATAGAAGAGATGTCAGAGTCCGAGAGTATAGGTCAAGGAGTAAAAGATCCTACTACCACCCGATGGCGACGTGGGACCGTAAGGCACACAGCCAAGTTAGTAAAAGTTTTTGCAATGTCTAGACTCGACTTCGGCCAAGGAGTTGGAAAGGGGGATTCCTACAGGCAGTCGGCTCTGATACCAACTTGTGACGCCCCCGATTCAATCATACACTAATCATGCACGCAAATGTATACGATCAAGATCAGGGACTCACGGGAACATATCACAACACAACTCTACAAATAAAATAAGTCATACAAGCATCATAATACAAGCCAGGGGCCTCGAGGGCTCGAATACAAGTGCTCGATCATAGACGAGTCAGCGGAAGCAACAATATCTGAGTACAGACATAAGTTAAACAAGGTTGCCATAAGATGGCTAGCACAAACGGGGATACAGATCGAATAAGGCGCATGCCTCCTGCCTGGGATCCTCCTAACTACTCCTGGTCGTCGTCGGCGGGCTGCACGTAGTAGTAGGCACCTCCAGAGTAGTAGGAGTCATCGTCGACGGTGGCGTCTGGCTCCTAGGCTCCGGCACCTGGTTGCGACAACTAGGTAGAAGGGGAAGGGGGAAAAGAGGGAGAAAAGCAACCGTGAGTACTCATCCAAAGTACTCGCAAGCAAGGAGCTACACTACATATGCATGGGTATATGTGTAAAGGGCCATATCGGTGGACTGAACTGCAGAATGCCAGAATAAGAGGGGGATATCTAATCCTGTCGAAGACTACGCTTCTGGCAGCCTCCGTCTTGCAGCATGTAGAAGAGAGTAGACTGAAGTCCTCCAAGTAGCATCGCATAGCATAATCCTACCCGGCAATCCCCTCCTCGTTGCCCTGTTAGAGAGCGATCACCGGACTATATCTGGCACTTGGAAGGGTGTGTTTTATTAAGTATCCAGTTCTAGTTGTCATAAGGTCAAGGTACAACTCCGGGTCGTCCTTTTACCGAGGGACATGACTATTCGAATAGATTAACTTCCCTGCAGGGGTGCACCACATAACCCAACACGCTTGATCCCATTTGGCCGGACACACTTTTCTGGGTCATGCCCGGCTGCGGAAGATCAACACGTCGCAGCCCCACCTAGGCACAACAGAGAGGTCAGCACGCCGGTCTAAACCTAAGCGCGCAGGGGTCTGGGCCCATCGCCCTGAGCACACCTGCATGTTGCGTACGCGGCCGGAGAGCAGACCTAGCAACCTCCATTACAAAGGAAGTCACGTTACGCGGTCCAACCCGGCGCGCGCCGCTCAGTCGCTGACGTCACGAAGTGCTTCGGCTGATACCACGACGCCGGGATACCCATAACTACTCCCGCGTAGATGGTTAGTGCGTATAGACCAAATGGCCAAACTCAGATCAAATACCCAGATCTCGTTAAGCGTGTTAAGTATCCGCGAACGCCGACCAGGGCCAGGCCCACCTCTCTCCTAGGTGGTCTGAACCTGCCCTGTCGCTCCACCACAAAGTAACAGTCGGGGGCCGTCGGGAACCCAGGCCCACCAATACCTGGGTGGAACCACCTGCCCCTTCAGCCCCCATCTCCGAACAGTATCACAGGTAATGTAACAGTGTAAAGTATATAGTATATGCCCGTGATCACTTCCCGAAGTGATCACGGCCCAGTAGTATAGCATGGCAGACAGACAAGAGTGTAGGGCCACTGATGGAACAGTAGCATCCTATACTAAGCAGTAGGATAGCAGGTAAAGGTAACAACAGTAGTAGCAAGGACAGGCTATGCAGCAGTATAGGATTAACTGAAAGCAGTAACATGCTACACTACTCTAATGCAAGCAGTAGAGAAGAATAGGCGATATCTGGTGATCAAGGGGGGGGGGGGGGCTTGCCTGGTTGCTCTGGCAAGAAGGACAGGTCATCAGCACCGTAGTCGAACTGGGGGTCACCAGCAGCCTCGGGGTTTACCGGAAAGAAGTAACGGAGGGGAACGCAATAAATAACAAAGCAATCAAAGCACCACTAAGCGTAACATGGCAATACGCGGTGTTAGAGGTGATCTAACACAGGGATAGGTAATACCGGCGAAGGGGGAAAACATCCGGGAAGGCATCCCCGGTGTTTCGTGTTTTCGGACAGATGTACCAGAGGGGGAAGGTTGCAGGTTTGCTATGCTAGGGACGCGAGGTGGATGAACGGGCTGCGTATCCGGATTCGTCTCGTCGTTCTGAGCAACTTTCATGTACAAAGTATTTTCATCCGAGCTACGGTTTATTTTATATTAAATTTCAAAGTTTTAATTGATTTTCCAATATTATTATTATTTTTAAATAAACCGAATTGACCAAGTCAGTTTGACTGGTCAAAGTGAACAGTAAAGTGGGTCCTGATTGTCATAGACTGTTATCTA
Organism: Aegilops umbellulata; assembly: GCA_032464435.1. Lineage (NCBI taxonomy): Eukaryota > Viridiplantae > Streptophyta > Magnoliopsida > Poales > Poaceae > Aegilops > Aegilops umbellulata. The sequence goes on from CP136060.1 coordinate 49,895,727, forward strand.
ATTAACAGTAGTTAGTTTTATTAGCAGGTTAATTAGGTTTAATTAAACTTGATTAATTTAGTGAACTAATTATTTAACTATCTAATTAATTAATTAACTCTTTATCTATTTTTATTATTTCTAATATTCGTTCTGGGAGGGCCCACTTGTCATAGGCCAGGGGCCTTAGTGGGCGCTGTGCTAACGGGTGGAACCCACGGGGAGCGGGCGTAGCGGGCAACCCGTGGGGGGGGGGGAGTGGGCGGCAGGAGGCCATGGACGGTGCGGCGACGAGCCGCTCGGGCCGGGGAGTAGGGCGTCATCGGGCGGCCGGCAGGCGCAGGCGCCAGCACACCGGCGAGTGTGTCCGGCGGCGGGTCGGCGGACGAGCAGCAGTAGTGGAGCGGGGCACGGGCGTGCGGTCGTGCAATAGGGTAGCAGCGGGGCGGCGCGGGGCACGGCCAGTGCGAGCGCGCACGGTGGCGCGGGACGCGGCCGGCGCGTGCCGTGGAGGGCAGCAAGGGCATGGCGAGGCGGGCGCGTGCTAGGGCGCGCGGAGCTGATGGTGTGGTGGCGCAGTGAGCGCGGGGCGCGGGAGGCAGACGACAGCTAGCGCGGATGAGGCCATGGCGCACAGGGCAAGGAGGATAGGAGGAGGGCGTGGCCCTCACCAGCGTGCGTGGGAAGAGGGGCGTCGAGGCTCGATGAAGCCGGCAAGAAGGAGGACGGGGACGAGTGACGGAGAGGACGGCGGGGCAGCTCCGGCGATGTGGCTGCTGGTGCTCCGGCAGTCGGCTGCGTCGTGGTGGTGGCGGTGTTGTCCAGGGGCGATGGGCGACGCGGGAGGCGCGACGAGCGGGCCGATCTCGCAAGGGAGAGGCACGGAAGGTCCGGCAACGGCAATGGTCGGGGCGCCGGCAAGGTGGCGAATGCCCCGATCCCGATCTGGATCGGGAGGAGGAGAGGAGCATGGGGATCGTGGGGCGGGGGAGGAATGGGAGGTGTCGGTGGGGGTTACGGGTTAGGGTTCGGCCTCCAGGGGGTTATGGAGGAGTGGAAGGGGGCGCCCCGGGCCAGGTGGGCCGGTTGGGCGGCCTGGTGGCCCGCTGGGCCAAAGGCCAGTGAGGGTGGTCTTTTTTTCTGTTTTGTTTGTTTTTACCTTTTATTTATTTTACCTTTTCTGTTTTTGTTTTGTTTTCTATTATTTTAGTTTTAGTAAAATATACTCTTAGTAACTAAATTAGTATTTCAACTTAGTCCATAGTCACAAGAAGTCTAGTCCTCAATTAAATTAGTTTGACATTTTATTAATTACAAAAGATTTTTAAATAATTGTTTTTGTTGTTGTTTTATTCATCTTATAGCATTTAAACATTTTATAAATGTGTGGTTTCTCCATCATAATTACCTACACATTATTTGGTACAAGCCGATCATTTTTGTTTTAAGGTTAGAAAACTTTAATTGTTTGACTTGATTTTAAATTTGAAATTTAAACAGGATTTGACTCATCGCAAGATTAACAACAGTAATCGTGGTGACGTGGCATCATTAGCGGAGGGTTACTGTAGCGTAACTATCCGGGCGTCACAAGATTGAACCCAAAGCTAAGCACTTCTCCCATTGCAATAAAAACCAATCTAGTTGGCCAGACCAAATCGATAGTCCAAAGAGACTTGCAAAGATATCAAATCATGCATATAAGAATTCAGAGGGGATTCAAATAATATTCATAAATAAGCTGATCATAAATTCACAATTCATCAGATCTCGGCAAACACACAGCAAAAGAGTATTACATCGATAGATCTCCAAGAACATTGAGGAGAACATGGTATTGAGAATCAAAGAGAGAGAAGAAGCCATCTAGCTACTAGCTATGGACCGGTAGGTTTGTGGTAAACTACTCACGCTTCATTGGAGAGGCAATGGTGTTGATGTAGAAGCCCTCCTTGATTGAATCCCCCTCCGGCTAGACGTCGGTAAAGGCCCCTAGATGGGTTCTCATGGGTACAGAAGGTTGCGACGGTGGAAAAGTGGTTTCGTGGCTTCCCTGGAAGTTTTTGGGATATTTGAGAATATATAGGTGAAATAAATAGGACGGTAGAGTCATGAGGGGCCCACAAGGGTGGGGGACGCGCCCTACCCCCCTCGGCGCGCCTCTCGACCTTATGGCCTCCTCTTGGCTTTCCTGACATGCACTCCTAGCCTTCTGGATGTCTTCTGGTCCAAGAAAAATCATCGCGGAAGTTTCATTCCGTTTGGACTCCATTTTGTATTCCTTTTATGCGAAACTCTAACACAAGGAAAAAACAGGAACTGACATTGGGCTCTAGGTTGATAGGTTAGTCCCAAAAATCATATAAAATAGCATATTAATGCATATAAAGCTTCCAAAACAGATAATATAATAGCATGAAACAATAAAAAATTATAGATACATTGGAGACGTATCAAGCATCCCCAAGCTTAATTCCTGCTCGTCCTCGAGTAGGTAAATGATAAAAACACAATTTTTTAATGTGGAAAGCTACCTAACATATTTATCCATGTAATTCTCTTTATTGTGGCATGAATGTTCAGATCCGTATGATTCAAAACAAATGTTTAATATTGATATAAAAACAACAATACTTCAAGCATACTAACAAAATAGTTATGTCTTCTCAAAATAACATGGCCAAAGAAAGCTTATCCCTACAAAATCATATAGTCTGGCTATGCTCCAGCTTCATCACACAAAATATTCAAATCATGCACAACCCCGATGACAAGCCAATCAATTGTTTCATACTTTTGATGTTCTCAAACTTTTTCAACTTTCACGCAATACATGAGCGTGAGCCATGGACATAGCACTATAGGTGGAATAGACGGTGGTTGTAGAGAAGACAAAAAGAAGGAGATAGTCTCACATCAACTAGGCGTATCAACGGGCTATGGAGATGCCCATTAATAGATATCAATGTGAGTGAGTAGGGATTTTCATGCAACGGATGCACTAGAGCTATAAGTTTATGAAAGCTCAAAACGATAACTAAGTGGGTGTGCATCCAACTCGCTTGCTCACGAAGACCTAGGGCAATTTGAGGAAGCCCATCATTGGAATATACAAGCCAAGTTCTGTAATGAAAATTCCCACTAGTATATGGAAGTGATATCATAGGAGACTATCATGAAGATCATGGTGCTACTTTGAAGCACAAGTGTGGTAAAAGGATAGTAGCATTGCCCCTTCTCTCTTTTCTCTTATTTTTTTATTTGGGCCTTATCTCATTTTTTTGGCCTCTTTTTTTCGTCCAGAGTCTCATCCCGACTTGTGGGGGAATCATAGTATCCATCATCCTTTCCTCACATGGGACAATGTTCTAATAATGAAGATCATCACACTTTTATTTACTTACAACTCAAGAATTACAACTCGATACTTAGAACAAAATATGACTCTATATGAATGCCTCCGGTGGTGTACCGGGATGTGTAATGAATCAAGAGTGACATGTATGAAAGAATTATGAACGGTGGCTTTGCCACAAATACGATGTCAACTACATGATCATGCAAAGCAATATGACAATAATGGAGCGTGTCATATAAATGGAACGATGTAAAGTTGCATGGCAATATATCTCGGAATGGCTATGGAAATGCCATATTAGGCAGGTATGGTGGCTGTTTTGAGGAAGGTATATGGTGGGTTTATGGTACCGGCGAAAGTTGTGCGGTACTAGAGAGGCTAGCAATGACGAAAGGTGAGAGTGCGTATAATCCATGGACTCAACATTAGTCATAAGAACTCACATACTTATTGCAAAAATCTATTAGTTATCGAAACAAAGTACTATGCGCATGCTCGTAGGGGGATAGATTGGTAGGAAAATACCATCGCTCGTCCTCGACCGCCACTCATAAGGAAGACAATCAATAAATAAATCATGCTCCGAGTTCATCACATAACGGTTCACCATACGTGCATGCTACGGGAATCACAAACTTTAACATGAGTATTTCTCAAATTCACAACTACTTACTACATGACTCTAATACCACCATCTTCATATGTCAAAACAATCATAAGGAAGCAAACTTCTCATAGTATTCAATGCACTTTATATGAAAAAAATTGTTATATCCCTCTTGGATGCCTATCATATCAGGGCTAATTTTATAACCAAAGCAAATTGCCATGTTGTTTTAAAGACTCTCAAAATAATATAAGTGAAGTATGAGAGTTCATCAATTTCTATAAAATAAAACCACCGCCGTGCTCTAAAAAGATATAAGTGAAGCACTAGAGCAAAATTGCCTAGCTCAAAGATATAAGTGAAGCACATAGAGCATTCTAATAAATCACGATTCATGCGTGTCTCTATCAAAAGGTGTGTACAACAAGGATGATTGTGGCAAATTAAAAAGCAAATACTCGAATCATACAAGACGCTCCAAGCAAAACACATATCATGTGGTGAATAAAAATATAGCCTCAAGTAAAGTTACCGATAGACGAAGACGAAACAGGGAATGCCTTCTGGGGCATACCCAAGCTTAGGCTCTTGGTATCCTTGAGGATTATCTTGGGGTGCCTTGGGTATCCCCAAGCTTAGGCTCTTGCCACTCCTTATTCCATAGTCCGTCAAATCCTTACCCAAAACTTGAAAACTTCACAACACAAAACTCAACAGAAAATCTCATAAGCTCTATTAGTATAAGAAAATAAATCGCCACTTTTGGTACTATTGTGAACTCATTATTTATTTATATTGGTGTAATACCTATAGTATTCCAACTTTTCCATGGTTCATACCCCCCGATACTAGCCATAGATGCATCAAAATAAGCAAACAACACGCGAAAAACAGAATCTGTTAAAAACAGAACAATCTGTAGCAATCTGAATATTTCGAATACTTCTGTAACTCCAAAAATCCTAAAAAATTAGGAAGACCTGGGAAATTTGTATATCAATTTAATGTAAAAAATTCAGAATTGTTCGAAGCTTCTGTGATTTTAAAAAATTCTGAGACTGAGCGCATAATTTTTTGTTTTTTCGGCAAGATCAAATCAACTATTACCGTAAACTATCCCAAAGGTCTTACTTGGCACAAACACTAATTAAAACACAAAACCACATCTAACGAGAGGCTAGATGAAATATTTATTGCAAAAAAGAACCTAAAACGCAAAAACAAAAATAAAATTGGGTTGCCTCCCAACAAGCGCTATTGTTTAACGCCCTTAGCTAGGCATAAAAACACGAATAGATCTAAGTGTTATCATCTTTGGCATGCAATCCGCAAGTGGATCTCATAATAGATTCATAAGGCAATTTAATTTTTTTCTAGGGAAGTGTTCCATGCCTTTCCTTAACGGAAATTGAAATCTAATGTTTCCTTCTTTCATATCAATAATTGCACCAATCGTTCTAAGGAAAGGTCTACCAAAAATAATAGGACATGTAGGATTGCAATCTATATCAAGAACAATGAAATCTATGGGCACATAATTCCTATTTGCAACAATAAGAACATCATTAATCCTTCTCATAGGTTTCTTAATAGTGGAATACACAAGATGCAGATTTAAGGAACAATCATCAAATTCACGGAAACCTAACACATCACATAAAGTTTTTGGAATCGTGGAAAAACACTAGCACCCAAATCACACAAAGCATGGCATTCATAATCTTTAATCTTAATCTTAATAGTAGGTTCCCACTCTTCATAAAGTTTTCTAGGAACAGAAACTTCCAATTCAAGCTTTTCTTTGAAAGATTGCATCATAGCATCAATGATATGTTTAGTAAAAGCTTTATTTTGATTATAAGCATGAGGAGAATTCAACATGGATTGCAACAAGGAAATACAATCTATTAAAGAACAATTATCATAATTAAATTCCTTGAAATCCAAAAGAGTGGGTTCATTGCTACTTAAAGTTTTGACCTCTCCAATCCCACTTTTATCAATTTTTGCATCAAGATCTAAAAACTCTGAATCATTGGGACGCCTTCTAACTAAAGTTGACTCATCTCCAGTCCCATCTTTATCAAGATTTACATTGCAAAACAAAGATTCAATAGGAGTCACATCAATCACTTTAAGATCTTCATCCTTATTCTCACGGAAACTAGAAGAACATGCTTTTATAAACCAATCTTTTTTAGCACGCATCTTAGCGGTTCTTTCTTTGCACTCATCAATGGAAATTCTCATAGTTTTGAGAGACTCATTGATATCATACTTGGGTGGAATAGATCTAAGTTTCAAAGAATCAACATCAAGAGAAACTTTATCCACGTTCCTAGCCAAATCATCAATCTTAAGCAATTTTTCTTCAATCAAAGCATTGAAATTCTTTTGCAAACTTATAAATTCTTTAACACTATTATCAAATTCAGAGGGCATCTTATTATAATTTCAATAAGAATTGTTGTAGGAATTACCATAATTATTAGAGGAATTACTAGGGAACGGCCTAGGATTAAAATTACCTCTATACGTGTTATTACCAAAATTGTTCCTACCAACAAAATTCACATCCATAGATTCATTATTGCTTTAAATCAAAGTAGACAAAGGCATATCATTAGGATCAATAGGAGCACTCTTACTAGCAAATAATTTCATAAACTCATCCATCTTTCCACTCAAAACATTAATCTCTTCAATCGCATGCACCTTTTTACTAGTGGAAGATCTTTCAGTATGCCAATGAGAATAATTAACCATAATATTATCTAGGAGTTTGATAGCTTCTCCTAACGTAATTTCCATAAAAGTACCTCCCAAGGCCGAATCTAAAAGATTTCTAGAAGCAAAATTCAATCCGGCATAATTTTTTTGTATAATCATCCACAAATTCAAACCATGACTGGGCCAATTTCTAATCATTAATTTCATCCTCTCCCAAGATTGTGCAACATGTTCATGATTTGCTTAAAATTCGTAATATCGTTCCTAAGGGAGATGATATTGGCGGGAGGAAAAAACTTGGAAATAAAAGCATCTTTACACTTATTCCATGAATCAATACTATTTTTAGGCAAAGATGAAAACCAAGTTTTAGCACAATCTCGAAGCAAGAACGGAAATAGCTTCAATTTAACAATATAATTATCCACATCTTTTTTTTTCATATCACACAAATCAACGGAATTATTAAGATGGGATGCGGCTCTTCATTGGGAAGGTCGGAAAGATTCAGCAAATTGGTATTAGTTTCACAAGCTTCCGCATTAGTACCGGGAGCAATCGGAGTACTAATAAAATCATTGTTGTTGGTATTGGAAAAGTCACACAATTTGGTATTATCTTGAGCCATCGTGACAAAGCAAGCAATCCAACACACGAGCACACAAAAACCAAACGAAGGAGACGAACGGAAGAGGGGCGAAGAAAATGCGAATCTTTTCGAAAATCATTTTAGAAGTGGGGGAGAGGAAAACGAGAGGCGAATAATGTAATGCGGGGGATGAGAGTTTATGATGGGTACTTGGTATGTCTTGGCTTGGCGTAGATCTTCCCGACAACGGCGCCAGAAATTCTTCCTGCCGCCTCTTGAGCTTACGTTGGTTTTTCCCTTGAAGAGGAAAGGGTGATGCAGCAAAGTAGAGTAAGTATTTCCCTCAGCTTTTGAGAACCAAGGTATCAATCCAGTAGGAGACAATGCACAAGCCACCGAATACCTGCACAAACGAACACCAACTTGCACCCAACACGATAAAGGGGTTGTCAATCCCTTCACGGTTATTTGCAAAGTGAGATCTGATATAGATGGATAAACGGTAAAGTAATATTTTTAGTATTTTTGGTTTACGGAATGAAAAATAAAAGATTGCAAAGAAAGTAAATAGGAAACTAAAATTGTAGATTGGAAACTTGTATGATGGAAAGTAGACCCGGGGGCCATAGGTTTCACTATAGGCTTCTCTCAAGATAGAAAATATTACGCTGGGTGAACAAATTACTGCCGAGCAATTGATAGAAAAGCGCAAAGTTATGACGGTATCTAAGGCAATGATCATGGGTATAGGCATCACATCCGTATCAAGTAGACCGACTCCAGCCTCCATCTACTATAATTACTCCACACATCGACCGACTCCTGCCTGCATCTAGAGTATTAAGTTCATAAGAACAGAGTAGCGCATTAAGTAAGGTGACATGATGTAGCGGGATAAACTCAAGCAATATGATGAAAACCCCATCTTGTTATCCTCGATGGCAATACTACAATACGTGTCAGTTCCCCTTCTGTCACTAGGATCGAGCACCGTAAGATTGAACCCAAAGCTAAGCACTTCTCCCATTGCAAGAAAAATAAATCTAGTTGGCCAAACCAAATCGGTAGTTCGAAGAGACTTGCAAATATATCAAATCATGCATATAAGAATTATGAGGAGATTCAAATAATATTCATGGATAAGGTAATCATAAATCCACAATTCATTGGATCTCAGCAAACACACCACAAAAGAGTATTACATCGAATAGATCTCCAAGAACATCGAGGAGAACATGGTATTGAGAATCAAAGAGAGAGAAGAAGCCATCTAGCTATTAGCTATGGACCCGTAGGTCTATGGTAAACTACTCACACTTCATCAGAGAGGCAATGGTGTTGATGTAGAAGCCCTTTGATAACCCACAAGTATAGGGGATCAATTGTAGCCTCTTTCGATAAGTCAGAGTGTCGAACCCAACGACGGTCTAAAGGTAGAACAAATATTCCCCCAAGTTCTATCGACCACCGATACAACTCTACGCACGCTTAACGTTCGCTTTACCTAGAACAAGTATGAAACTAGAAGTACTTTGTAGGTGTTTTTGGATATGTTTGCAAGATAATAAAGAGTGCGTAAATAAAAACTAGGGGTTGTTTAGATAAAGACAAAATAAATTAAATATAGCGAGTGTGGAAAAGTGGTGGTAGGAGTTGCGAAATTGTCCCTAAGCAATTGACTACTTTACTAGACCGATAGCAAGTTTTATGTGGGAGAGGCCACTGCTAGCATGTCATCCCTGACTTGGAATTCTATGCACTTATGATTGGAACTATTAGCAAGCATCCGCAACTACTAACGTTCATTAAGGTAAAACCCAACCATAGAATTAAGATATATTGGTCCCCCTTCAATCCTGTATGCATCAATTTCTATGCTAGGTTGAAGCTTCTGTCACTCTTGCCCTCCAATACATAGTCCTATCAACATACAACTAACCCTATGGTGTGATCCACGCGCGCGCTCATATGATGGGCACCAAAGGACAACAATGTAACCACAAGCAAATTAAATCAATCATAGCAATTCATCAACCACCGATAGGACAACGAAAATCTACTCAGACATCATAGGATGGCAACACATCATTGGATAATAATATGAAGCATAAAGCACCATGTTCAAGTAGAGGGTACAGCGGGTTGCGGAAGAGTGGACCGTTGTAGAGAGATGAGGGAAGGTGATGAAGATGTTGGTGAAGATGACAGCGGTGCTGGTGAAGATTGCGGTGATGATGATGGCCCCCGGCGGCGTTTCGGCGCCACCGAAAGCGAGGCAGAGAGAGCCCCCTCCTTCTTCTTCTTCCTTGACCTTCTCCCTAGATGGGAGAAGGGTTTCCCCTCTGGTCCATGACCTCCATGGCATGGGAGGGGCGAGAGCCCCTCCGAGATTGGATATGTCTACCTGTCTCTCTCTGTTTCTGCGTTCTCGTATTCTGCCCTTTCACCGTTTCGTGTATATATATATATATATATATATATATATATATATATATATATATATATATATATATATATATATATGGAGATCCGTAACTCCAATTGGATTGAAACCTTTGCCCAGATTTTTCTCCGAAAATTAGCTTTCTTGCGGCCAAAGAAGAGCAGCAACCGCCTTACGAGGTGCCCACGAGGGTCAGGGGCGCGCCCCTGCCTCGTGGCCACCTCGGACACCGTCTCGCGTTAATTCTTCCCCCCATATTCTCCAAATATTCCAAAAATATTCTCCGTCTGTTTTTACCCCGTTTGGACTCCGTTTGATATGGGGTTTCTGCGAAACATAAACATGCAACAAACAGGAGCTGACACTGGGCACTGGATCAATATGTTAGTCCCAAAAATAGTATAAAAAGTTGCCAAAAGTATATGAAAGTAGCATAATATTGGCATGGAACAATCAAAAATTATAGATACGACGAAGACGTATCAGCATCCCCAAGCTTAATTCCTGCTCGTCCTCGAGTAGGTAAATGATAAAAAGATAATTTTTTATGTGGAATGCTACCTAGCATAATCTTGATCATGTATCTAATCATGGCATGAATATTAAGACACGAGTGATTCAAAGCAATAGTCTATCTTTTGACATTAAGACAATAATACTTCAAGCATACCAACCAAGTAATAATGTCTTATCGAAATAACATAGCCAAAGGAAGCTCATTCCTACAAAATCATATAGTCTGGCTATGCTCCATCTTCACCACACAAAGCATTCAAATGATGCACAACCCCGATGACAAGCCGAGCAATTGGTTCATACTTTTTAACGCGCTTCAGCCTTTTCAACCCTCACGCAATACATGAGCGCAAGCCATGGACATAGCACTATAGGTGGAATAGCATATGATGATGGAGGTTGTGTGGAGAAGACAAAAAGGAGAAAGTCTCACATTGACGCGGATAATCAACGGGCTATGGAGATGCCCATCAATTGATGTCAATGTGAGGAGTAGGGATTGCCATGCGACGGATGCACTAGAGCTATAAGTGTATGAAAGCTCAAACTGGAAACTAAGTGGGTGTGCATCCAACTTGCTTGCTCATGAAGACCTCGGGCATTTGAGGAAGACCATCATCAGAATATACAAGCCAAGTTCTATAATGAAAATTCCCACTAGTATATGAAAGTGATAACTCAAGAGACTCTCTATATGAAGAACATGGTGCTACTCTGAAGCACAAGTGTGGTAAAAGGATAGTAACATTGTCCCTTCTCTCCTTTTCTCTTTTTTTTTATTTCTCTTTTTTCCCTTTTGTTTGATGGGCTTCTTTGGCCTCCTTTTTTTATTTCGGCTTCTTTGGCCTCTTTTATTTTGATAACCTCACATGGGAAAATGTTCTAATAATGTTGATCATCACCCTTTTAATTACTTACAACTCAATATTACAACTCGATGTCTAGAACAAAGTATGAATCTATATGAGTGCCTCCGGTGGTGTACCGGGATGTGCAATGATCTAGCGTAGCAAAGATATAGAAAATCGGACAAGCCATGAATATATCATGCTAGCTATCTTACGATCATGCAAAGCAATATGACAATGAATGCTCAAGGCATGTATATGATGATGATGGAAGTTGCATGGCAATATATCTCGGAATGGCTATGGAAATGCCATGATAGGTAGGCATGGTGGCTGTTTTGAGGAAGGTATAATGAGGCTTATGCATGATAGAGCGTATCGTATCATGGGGTTTGGATGCACTGGCGAAGTTTGCACCAACTCTCGAGGTGAGAATGGGCAATGCACGGTACGGAAGAGGATAGCAATGATGGAAGGGTGAGAGTGCGTATAATCCATGTACTCACATTAGTCATAAAGAACTCATATACTTATTGAAAAAGTTTATTAGCCCTCGAAGCAAAGTACTACTACGCATGCCCCTAGGGGGATAGACTGTAGGAAAAGACCATCGCTCGTCCCCGACTGCCACTCATAAGGAAAGCAATGAAAGAACACCTCATGCTCCGACTTCGTTACATAACGGTTCACCATACGTGCATGATACGGGACTTGCAAACCTCAACACAAGTATTTCTCAATTTCACAATTACTCAACTAGCACGACTCTAATGTCACTACCTTTATATCGCAAAACTATTGCAAGGAATCAAACATATCATATTCAGTGATCTACAAGTTTTATGTAGGATTTTATGACTAACCATGTGAATGACCAATTCCTGTCATCTCTCTAAATAGATATAAGTGAAGCAAGAGAGTTTAATTCTTTCTACAAAAGATAAGCCCACGCTCTAACAAATATAAGTGAAGCAAAAGAGCATTCTACAAATGGCGGTTTTCTATGTGAAGAGAAACAGACAATCCAAACTTCAAATGATATAAGTGAAGCACATGAAGCATTCTTTAAAGCCATACTAAAAAAAACAATAAGTGAAGTGCAATGAGCATTATATAAATCAACCAAGGACTATATCATACCAGCATGGTGCATAAAAGAAAAGTGAAAACTAAATGCAAAAGACGCTCCAAGATTTGCACATATCACATGAACGAAACGAAACCGAAAACATACCGATATTTGTTGAAGAAAGAGGGGATGCCTTCCGGGGCATCCCCAAGCTTAGACGCTTGAGTCTCCTTGAATATTTACTTGGGGTGGCTTGTGCATCCCCAAGCTTTAGCTCTTGCCTCTCTTCCTTCTCCTCACATCGAGACCTTCTCGATCATCGAACACTTCATCCACACAAAACTTCAACAAAAAACTCGGTAAGATCTGTTAGTATAATAAAGCAAATCACTACTCTAAGTACTGTTCCAAACCAATTCATATTTTCTTTTTTCATTGTAGCTACTGTAATATAACTTTTTCATGGCTTAATCCACTGATAGGAATTGATAGTTTCATCAAAACAAGCAAACTATGCATCAAAATACAGAATCTGTCTAAAACATAACAGTCTGTAACAATATGTACATTCAGCATACCTATGGTACTCCACAAATTCTACCAAAATTAGGAAAAATAAACAATTTGTATATAAAGACAGTGCAAAAAGTTTCAGAACCATTTGACGTTCCAGTAAAAAAATGTAAAATCGTGCACTACAGCCAAAGTTTCTGTCCTGCACCGCACAAACCAACAAGCATTGTAAACATCCTAAAGGCAAACCTTGGCACATTATTTTTATAATACAATGGAACTGTACAAGGGGATAATTATTTTTTTGAAAAGTTTCTGTAATTAAGATTCACAAAGTTTCCATGGGCAAGAACAAAGTTCAAGGACGTCCCCCACTTTCACAATGCTCGTCTATCTCACTTTCACTTTTCTTTTTGAAAAGTTTTGGGTTCCCCTCTTTATTTATTTTTTGTTTTTAAACTATATGAAAGCACTCAACAGAAATAAATGACTCTCTAAAACTTCCGGGTTGTCTCCCTGGCAGCGCTTTCTTTAAAGCCATTAAGCTAGGCATATAGTGCTCAAGTAATGGATCCACCCGGATCCCAAGGTATATCAAAGCCAATTTTAATTAACAATGATTTGTAATTTAGTAGTGAGCACAAAGTAACATATGTCAAGCAATGAAGAAGTCTAACTCTCTTCCTATGCATCGGCATGTCATAAAAGAACAATTCATGCACACATAGTAAAGGCCAATGCATAGTATAAACAGTTTCTTGCAATTTTATTGTATTGGAATCATAGAGAGGTGGAGATATACTTCCTCTCTCATAATAATTGCAAGTAGGAGCAGCAAGCACATGCATATTATATTCATCAAAATCATCATGTGCAACGGTAAAAGGCAACCCATCAATATAATCCTTAATAAAAGCAAACTTCTCCGATATAGTGTAGTTTGGAGAATTCAAAAAGATAATAGGACTATCATGTGTGGGTGCAATAGCAACAATTTCATGTTTAACATAAGGAACTATAGCAAGTTCATCTCCATAAGCATAATTCATATTAGCATCTTGGCCACAAGCATAGCAAGCATCATCAATAAGGGATATTTCAAGAGAATCAACGGGATCATAACAGTCATCATAGCAATCATCCTTCAGTAAGCATAAAGGAAAATTAAACAATGTATGAGTTGAAGAGTTACTCTCATCAGAAAGTGGGCACGGGTAGCTAATCCGCTCTTCCTCCTTTTGTTCTTCGCTCTCCTCCTCATCTTTTTCATCCAATGAGCTCACAGTTTCATCAATTTCTTCTTCCATAGATTCCTGCAAAATATTAGTCTCTTCTTGGACATCGAAGACTTTCTCAATAAATGCATCATTATCGGAATTGAATTCATAATTGGCATAGCAATATTTAAGGATAGCTAAGTTTTCAGGTCTATAAACAACATCATAAAGATTTTCAAACTCTTTGAACATAGATTCAATTTCATAAGCACCCATAAAAGCAAGAAATTCTTCTATTTGTTCCACATCATAGTAATCATATATACCTCTAGCATAAGAAGACAAGGTTTCATTATCATTAAATTTTCATGAAAAGGGAAGGTGTGGAGCCTTCATCCTAGAGCAACAAGTATAATCATATCTCAAGCATACTTGCCGAGCATACCACTTCAACATATAAATTTGATCCCATAATAGTTTCCCTTTTTGAGTCAAGCGATAATCCCCAAAGTATTCACGTTGGTCCAACGTGTCTCCCATTACATAATGGAATGAGGTTTTCTCAGGATTATCAAAGTGGTACATAATATTTTTCACATAATGATCATCGAGGGTTTTAGGAGGTTCCCCATCTCCATGAGTAGCAAGTACACCTAATTTTTTTGGCATTTTGTGTTCCATATCCATAACTAAAGATAAAGAACAACTAAGAATAACAAATAAAAATTACTTGTGATAAAGCAAACAAGCACACATGAGAAAATTCACCCCACGCTATGACTCTGCGGCAACGGCGCCGGAAAAAGGTCTTGATAACCCACAAGTATAGGGGACCAATTGTAGCCTCTTTCGATAAGTAAGAGTGTCGAACCCAACGAGGAGCTAAAGGTAGAACAAATATTCCCTCAAGTTCTATCGACCACCGATACAACTCTACGCACGCTTAACGTTCGCTTTACCTAGAACAAGTATGAAACTAGAAGTACTTTGTAGGTGTTTTGGATAGGTTTGCAAGATAATAAAGAGTGCGTAAATAAAAACTAGGGGATGTTTAGATAAATACAAAATAAAGTAAATATAGCGAGTGTGGAAAAGTGGTGGTAGGAGTTGCGAAATTGTCCCTAAGCAATTGGCTACTTTACTAGACCGATAGCAAGTTTTATGTGGGAGAGGCCACTGCTAGCATGTCATCCCTGACTTGGAATTCTATGCACTTATGATTGGAACTATTAGCAAGCATCCACAACTACTAACATTCATTAAGGTAAAACCCAACCATAGCATTAAGATATATTGGTCCCCCTTCAATCCCGTATGCATCAACTTCTATGCTAGATTGAAGCTTCTGTCACTCTTGCCCTCCGATACATAGTCCTATCAACATACAACTAACCCTATGGTGTGATCCACGCGCGCGCTCATATGATGGGCACCAAAGGACATCAACATGACCACAAGCAAATTAAATCAATCATAGCAATTTATCAACCACCGATAGGACAACGAAAATCTACTCACACATCATAGGATGGCAACACATCATTGGATAATAATATGAAGCATAAAGCACCATGTTCAAGTAGAGGGTACATCGGGTTGCGGAAGAGTGGGCCACTGTAGAGAGATGGGGGAAGGTGATGAAGATGTTGGTGAAGATGACAGTGGTGTTGGTGAAGATTGTGGTGATGATGACGGCCCCCGGCGGCGTTCCGGCACCAGCGGAAGCGAGGGGGAGAGAGCCCCCCTCCTTCTTATTCTTCCTTGACCTTCTCCCTAGATGGGAGAAGGGTTTCCCCTCTGGTCCATGGCCTCCATGGCATGGGAGGGGCGAGAGCCCCTCTGAGATTGGATCTGTCTCTCTGTCTCTCTCTGTTTCTGCGTTCTCGTATTCTGCCCTTTCACCGTTTCGTATATATATGGAGATCCGTAACTCCGATTGGATTGAGACCTTCGCCCAGATTTTTCTCCAAAAATTAGCTTTCTTGCGTCCAAAGAAGAGCAGCAACCGCCTTATGAGGGGCCCATGAGGGTCAGGGGCGCGCCCAGGGGGGCAGGCGCGCCCCCTGCCTCGTGGCCACCTCAGACACAGTCTCGCCTGATTCTTCCTCTCATATTCTCCAAATATTCCAAAAATATTCTCCGTCCGTTTTTATCCCATTTGGACTCCGTTTGATATGGGGTTTCTGCGAAACATAAAACATGCAACAAACAGGAACTGGCATTGGGCACTGGATCAATATGTTAGTCCCAAAAATAGTATAAAAAGTTGCCAAAAGTATATGAAAGTTGCATAATATTGGCATGGAACAATAAAAAATTATAGATACGACAGAGACGTATCACCCTCCGTGATCGATGATTTCTACTACGCAACTTTATTCTTGTAGACACGTGTTGGGCCTCGAAGCGTAGAGTTCTGTAGGACAATATCAATTTTCCCTCTAGTGGATGACCTAAGGTTTATCAATCTGTGGGAGGCGTATGATGAAGATGGTCTCTCTCAAACAACCATGCAATCAAATACAAGAAATCTCTTGTGTCCCCAACACACCCAATACAATGGAAAATTGGATAGGTGCACTAGTTCGGCGAAGATATGGTGATAAAAGTGTAATATTGATGGTAGAAATATACTCCAAGCCCTCCGCGCGCCTGCCGATCGAATCCGATTGGGCGCCGATCATGGAGTTCACCGCTGCGGACATCTTCCAGCACTCACCCGTCGGCGACATCCTGAAGTCACTAAAGTCTCTCTCTTTATCAGGAGAACCCTGGCCGGACTACCGTCAGCAAGGTTGGGATACGGACGATGAAGAAACTCAAAGCCCACCCACCACCCACTTCGTAGCCACTTTCGATGACTTAACCGACATGCTCGACTTCGACTCCGAAGACATCGACGGTATGGACGACGATGCAGGAGACGACCAAGAACCAGCACCTATAGGGCACTGGAAGGCCACCTTGTCGTATGACATATATATGGTGGAAATTCCAAAAGATGGAGATGGCGATGGAACAGCGGGGGATGACACCTCCAAGAAACAACCCAAGCGCCGGAGTCAGCGGCGCCGCTCTAAATCCCGCTAAAGCAAAAATGGTGATTCCGGCACGGGAGATAATAATACTCCGGATAGTGCCGAAGAACACCCCCTCCAGCAAGATTCAGCACAGGAGGATGGAGAAGCCAGCCCTCACAAGAGAGCGGCAGACGGAGAGGTTGAGGATGATGATTATATGCCTCCCTCCGAAGACGAGGCAAGCCTCGACGACGACGAATTCGTCGTGCCAGAGGATCCCGCCGAACAAGAGCGTTTTAAACGCAGGCTTATGGCCACGGCAAGCAGCATCAAGAAAAAGCAGCAACAGCTTAGAGCTGATCAAGATTTGCTAGCCAATAGATGGACTGAAGTCCTTGCGGCCGAAGAGTATGAACTCAAACGCCCCTCCAAGAGTTACCCAAAGCGCAGGCTGCTACCCCGATTAGAGGAGGAAGCACCTAAACCTACATCACCAGTGCATGACATGGCCGACTGGCCACCTCGTGGCCGTGACAGAGAGGCCTCTCGGCCCTCCACTCAAGCCGTGCCCCGGCGCCGCTCCAAACATACCAAGGCAAGGGAAAATGCGCCGGACCTGCGAGATATATTGGAGGACAAGGCAAGACAAACAAGATCGATCTACGGATCACGTGGGCGCCCCACGACACGTGACGGGGATCGTCACTCCGGACACAATAAATCCGGCCGGGCCGAACACAACAGACAAAGCTCATTCGAGCTGCTCGTGATATAGCCCAATACAGAGGCGCCGCACACCCACTATGCTTCACAGATGAAGTAATGGATCATAAAATCCCTGAGGGTTTCAAACCCGTGAACATCGAATCATATGATGGCACAACAGATCCTGCGGTATGGATCGAGGATTATCGCCTTCATATCCACATGGCCCGCAATGATGATCTACACGCCATCAAATACCTCCCGCTCAAACTTAAGGGACCGGCCCGGCATTAGCTTAACAGCTTGCCAGCAGATTCAATCGGTTCTTGGGAGGACCTGGAAGCCGCATTCCTCGACAATTTCTAGGGTACCTATGTGCGACCACCAGACGCCGATGACCTAAGCCACATAATTCAGCAGCCAGAGGAATCGGCCAGGCAATTCTGGACACGGTTCCTAACAAAGAAAAACTAAATAGTCGACTGTCCGGACGCAGAGGCCCTAGCAGCCTTCAAGCATAATATCTGCGACGAGTGGCTTGCTCGGCACCTGGGACAGGAAAAGCCAAAATCTATGGCAGCCCTCACGACACTCATGACCCGCTTCTGCGTGGGAGAAGACAGCTGGTCAGCTCGCAGCAACAACTTACCCAAGAACCTTGGTAATTCGGATACCAAGGACAAAAGTGGCAGGTTGCATCGGAACAAGCAAAAGCGCCATGTTAACAGCGACAACAACGAGGATACGGCAGTCAATGCCGGATTCAGAGGCTACAAATCCGGTCAGCGGAAAAAGCCATTCAAAAGAAATACTCAAGGCCCATCCAGTTTGGACCGAATACTCGACCGCTTGTGCCAAATACATGGCACCCCCGAAAGGCTAGTCAATCACACCAACAGGGATTGTTGGGTGTTCAAGCAGGCAGGCAAGTTAAATGCCAAAAATAGAGACAAGGGGCTACGTAGCGACGACGAGGAGGAGCCCAGGCCGCCAAACAATAGTGGACAAAAGTGTTTTCCCCCACAAGTGCGGACGGTGAACATGATATACGCAACCCACATCCCCAAGAGGGAACGGAAGCGTGCGATACGGGACGTATACACGATAGAGCCAGTCACCCCAAAGTTCAACCCATGGTCCTCCTGCCTGATCACTTTTGATCGAAGGGACCACCCCACTAGCATCTGTCATGGCGGGTTCGCCGCATTGGTTCTAGACCCAATTATTGACGGATTTCATCTCACAAGAGTCCTTATGGACGGCGACAGCAGCCTGAACCTGCTTTACCAGGACACTGTGCGGAAAATGGGCATAGATCCCTCGAGGATTAAGCCTACCAAAACAACCTTTAAAGGCGTCATACCAGGTGTAGAGGCCAACTGCACAGGCTCAGTCACACTTGAGGTGGTCTTCGGATCTCCGGATAATTTCCGAAGCGAAGAGTTAATCTTCGACATAGTCCCGTTCCGCAGTGGCTATCACGCACTGCTCGGGCGAACCGCATTTGCAAAGTTCAATGCGGTACCGCACTACGCATACCTCAAGCTCAAGATGCCAGGCCCTCGAGGAGTAATCACGGTCAATGGAAACACCGAACGCTCCCTCCGAACGGAGGAGCACACGGCGGCCCTCGCAGCGGAAGTACAAAGCAGCCTCTCTAGGCAGTTCTCCAGTCCGGCCGTTAAAAGACCGGACACTGTCAAGCGCGCCCGGAGTAACCTACAACAAGACCGCCTGGCACGTTCTGAGCAGGTGTAGCAATGCGGCCCCAACCCCAGCCCCCGCGAAATAGCGAAACCAGTGCTTCGCGTACATAACTACGCTCTCAAAATACCATGGGCGCAGGGGAAGGGGCACCATCACGGCACACCCGAAACACGGCTTAAACCGTACTAGGGGCTGCCGAATTCTTTCTTTATCTTCTCTTACTCAGGACTACATACTTCGGACGACCTGTTCGGCAATTCAACTGTCGCACAAACGTTGCAAGAACTAGGGAAGCAGACAAGCCATGCCGCATTATGGACTCCCAGGTGGTCTCTATCACGAGCAGTATACCTGTTTTGCATATAAATTCAGCGGCCCGCCCCTGGACCGGACATGTTAAATAAGTCCAACTTTTTGCTTATCGCGCTATTTGTATCGTTCTGCTTTGATCGCAGCCTTTGTAAACAATGCATAGTCTTTATCTATTTTTTTTGCATTACCTTTTTTACAAATATATGTTCATTAATGACATGTTGCACCCGTACACTGTGGTATGGCAAATACGCCAGGGGCTTCAGTACCCCCCAAAAATGGTGTGAGAAGTCCGAACACTTTCACAAGTGCGGCACCCCGAACTTATAGCATTATATGCATCGGCTCCGAATCATGTCTTGGGTCAATAGTAGGGTTTGCCCGGCTCCTATGTTTTGGTGCCTTACGTTCCGCTATATCGGCTAAGGTAGCACTAGGAGAACTACCGTGATTGTGCCCCAGTTGAGCTGGGCTGAGCACCTCAGTAGAGAAAACTAAAACTGACTATCATGATGAAGCGAGAGACCGGTCGTTGTTCGAGAGGTTTTTCGAGTCCCTAAAGACTTATGCCGCTTAGAGCGAGGACCGACTTTGTCCGACCAAGGCATGGATAGCGCCCCGAACTCGGTCTTTCGAATACTAGGGGCTTCGCCGAAATTTAAAATTATAGAGTTCTATGGCTAAGTGAGAGTGTTCAAGCATTATAGTCCGATTGCCTTGTTCGTTGAGCTGAGCGCCTCCCTCGAAGGACCCAAACATGGGAAAAAGAGCGCTCATGTTTATCCTGAACACCCCAGCACTGGTGGCATGGGGGCAGAAGCCGACGACTGGCCATCTCTCAATTTTTGATAAACGGCCGCACAGAAAGTAATATTTTAAATTCAAAAAGCATTGCTTAGCGCACATGAACAAGTTTTCAGCGCACAGGACAACACGAGCGAGTTCATTCAAAAATTACATCCTTGGTACATTCATCCGCCATAAGGCGGGCACCCTTCAGAACATCCTTATAATAGTTCTCGGGTTTGCGATGCTCCTTCCTCGGCGGTGGCCCGTCCTTCACAAGCTTCTCACCATCCAGCTTGCCCCAGTGCACCTTAGCATGGGCAAGGGCCCTCCGGGCACCTTTGATGCAGACGGAGCGCTTGATGACTTCAAGCCTTGGACAGGCCGCCACCAGCCGCTGAACCAGTCCGAAGTAGCTCCCAGGCAGGGCCTCTCCAGGCCACAGCCGAACTATGAGGCCATTCATGGCCTGTTCGGCCGCCTTGTGGAGCTCGACCAGCTGCTTCAGCTGGTCGCTCAAGGGCACAGGGTGTCCGGCCTCAGCATACTGAGACCAGAACACCTTCTCCGTCGAGCTGCCTTCTTCGGCTCGGTAGAATGCGGCGGCATCGGACACGCTACGGGGAAGATCTGCGAATGCTCCTGGAGAGCTCCGGATTCGGGTAAGTAACAAGTAGTTCACTTTTATATGTCTGCTTTGCATAAAGAATGCCTTACCCGCCGCTATCTTTTTCACCGCATCCAACTCCTGGAGGGCCTTCTGGGATTCGGCCTTGGCAGACTTGGCAGTTTCGATGGCCGCCGCGAGCTCGGACGCTTGCGTCTTCGAGTCAAGCTCCAAACTCTCATGTTTTTTCATGAGAGCCTGAAGCTCTTGCCGCGCCTCGCCGACCTGCGCCTCAAATTTCTCTCGCTCGATGCGCTCCGAGGCCGCTCTCTTCTCGGCCTCGGACAGCGCCTGCTTGAGGGTCGCCACCTCAGTTGTGTCCCCTGCAATAAGCAGCACAATCCTGTCATTTTTGCAATTGCATCTTTTTATATATTTTTCTATAAGGTATCTCTTACCTTCTTTCTCCTCGAGCTGCCGCTTGGCAAGGCCAAGCTCTTGCTCGGACCGCTCGAGACCCTGCTTCAGGGTGCCTACCTCCGCAGTCAGTGCGGCGGTCGCAAGCAGTGAAGCCTGCACACGCATATTGACTCTTTTTTGTTAGACTCCTGCGAAATTTATTAGATCCTGTATTCGGCTTTTCTTTCTGAATGCCAAACGGAGCATCAGGGGCTACTGTCTATGCGGTAATTTTTTTACATATTTTTACTTACCACGAAGCCTGTTAGAAGGCTGGCACAAGCTTCAAGAGCGGACTGAACCTTCTGGATCACCGTACTCATAATAGTACGGTGCTCCTCGTCGATGGAGGCGCCGTTAAGCACCTCCAACAGATTGTCCGGCACCTCCGGTTGGACGGGGGCCGCCGGCTCAGAAGGCTTGCTCCTCTTGGTAGGAGTTCGCCTACCGCAGTCCAGAACCGTTGAAGATTCCGGCGCGGTGTTCGGCTCAAAGCCGGACTTGGAACCCTGGGGGGTCTTGTCCCCTTTACTCCTGGAGTCCGGGAGGTCGCCTCGCGGCTCCTCCAGGACCACCTCCTCTTGGCCCGGAGCTTGTCGTGACGCCACTTAGGCGTCGTCCGCAGTGCGGGGGGAGGCAGCGGGCGGAACTGAATTCACGTACGAGGAATCCAGGGAGCCGCTCGACGACTCGTCGAGCCCGGCCTTGGGCGGACTGCATAATTATATTCGACATAAGGAAAAGCTGTGCAACAAAGGAATGCTATGAGTTACTCTAGTGTCTGAATACTTACGATGTCGCCGGGCGCCTATCCCTGTGCGGCCACTCCTCTTCGCCCTCGTTGGCGTCGGTGGAGCAATCCGGAGGGAGGGTCTTCCCCTTCTTGGACCCTTCGGCCTCCCCTATTGGGGCGGCCTTCCTCTTCTTTCCTCCCCTGCTGGAGGGGGAGAGGTTTCTTCTTCCTCCTCCTCGTTTTCACGGGAGGAGCGCATCTCGGATTCGTCGGATGAAGAATCCGACACCTCCTGGCGCCGGGAACTCTTTTGAGTCCCCGTGGCCCTCTTCTTGGCCTTCTTCACCGGCACCACGTAAGGTGCCGGAGCCAGCAGCTTCGCTAAGCGACCGTCGGCTGGGTCTTTGGGCAAAGGGGCCGGACAGTCGATCTGTCCGGACTTCGCCAGCCAATCCTGTCAAAAGAAAGGGAGTTTAGATCCCGCATAGAGTCAAACTATGGAAAACCAACATCCTGTAAAAGGTAAAAATAGCTTACCGCACTAGCGGGAAGCTGCATGCTGAATCCGCGGTCCTCGGAAGCGGATGCAGGAGCCTCGGCGCCTTTGAATAGCACCTTCCAGGCGTCTTCGTACGTTGTGTCGAAGAGCCTGCTCAGGGTTGGGTGCTGCGCCGGGTCGAACTCCCACAAATTGAAGCCCCATTGCTGACACGGGAGGATCCGGCGGACGAGCATAACCTGGACTACGTTAACAAGCTTAAGCTACTTGTTCACCAAGGTTTGGATGCATTTTTGCAGTCCGGTTACCTCTCCTTATTGCCCCACGACACGTCGTCTCTTTCCAAGACGTGATCCGCGTAGGGGGTCCGGACCGGAACTCAGGGGCTGCGACCCATTTGGGATCGCGCGGCTCGGTAATGTAAAACCACCCCGATTTCCACCCCTTCAGGGTCTCCACAAAGGAGCCCTCGAGCCATAGGACGTTGGCTATCTTGCCTGCCATGGCACCTCCGCACTCCGCCTGGTTGCCGCGCACCACCTTGGGCTTGACATTGAAAGTCTTGAGCCGTAGGCCGAAATGGGGGCGGACGCAGAGGAAAGCCTCACACACGACGATAAACGCCGAGATGTTGAGGACGAAGTTTGGGGCCATATCGTGGAAATCTAGGCCATAGTAGAACATGAGCCCCCGGACAAACGGGTGGAGAGGAAAGCCCAGTCCGCGGAGGAAATGGGGAAGGAATACTACCCTCTCATGGGGCCTTGGGGTGGGGAGGAGCTGCCCCTCTTCAGGAAGCCGATGCGCGATGTCGTTAGACAAGTATCCGGCTTTCCTCAGTTTTTTGACGTGTCCCTCCGTAACGGAGGAGACCATCCACTTGCCTCCCGCTCCGGACATGGCTGGAGAAGGTTGAGGTGGGAAGTGCAGGCTTGGGCGCTGGAGCTCGAGTGCGCGGAAGATGGATAGGCAAAGGAGGAAGAAGGCGTAGGTAAAAAGGTGGATCCGTATCCCCTTATATGGGCGGATGCGACTATGCGTCCCCACCAGCCTGGTAAAACTCGCTTATCTCCCAAGCGCCATGATAAATGGCGCGGTTGGGTTACCCACGTCCGTATTGATGAGAATCCCGTAAATAAAGGGGACACGATCTCTGCTTTGACAAGACGTGCCAAGGAAATCGCCTCGCAAAACGCGCTGAGGTGGGAGAGCAAAAACGATTCGAATAAAGGCTTAGCCGTAGTTTGATGTCACGCTACGGAATACGTCAGCAGATTAGATTTGTGTTAATATTATTCTCTCTATGGCAATACGTGGAAACTTATTTTGCAGAGCCGGACACTATCCTTAGTGATTAACAATCTTTTATGAAGTACTTGGAGGAGGAACCCGCCTTGCAATGCCGAACACAATCTGCATGCTGGACTCGTCGTCATTGAAGCCTGGTTCAGGGGCTACTGAGGGAGTCCTGGATTAGGGGGTGTCCGGATGGCCGGACTATACCTTCAGCCGGACTCCTGGACTATGAAGATATAAGATTGAAGACTTCGTCCCATGTCCGGATGGGACTTTTCTTGGCGTGGAAGGCAAGCTTGGCGATGCGGATATTTAGATCTCCTACCATTGTAACCGACTTTGTGTAACCCTAACCCTCTCCGGTGTCTATATAAACCAGAGGGTTTTAGTCCGTAGGACAACACAACATACAACAATCATACCATAGGCTCGCTTCTAGGGTTTAGCCTCCTTGATCTCGTGGTAGATCTACTCTTGTACTACCCATATCATCAATATTAATCAAGCAGGACGTAGGGTTTTACCTCCATCGAGAGGGCCCGAACCTGGGTAAAACTTCGTGTCCCTTGTCTCCTATTACCATCCGCCTAGACGCACAGTTCGGGACCCCCTACCCGAGATCCGCCGGTTTTGACACCGACACCCATCCTCCTCCATGGCGCCGAAAGAGGCCGCCGCCTCGCGCCACCGGTGTCTAGGAGCTCGCCGGTCTTCCACCGATGTCTAGGAGGCCGCCGCCCCGCGCCACCACACCAGAGCACCTCGCCACCGGTGACTAGCTCCGCTGCTCCCTACATCACCTTCCTCTCTCCCTCGGTTTTCCTTTTCTCTCTCTCCCTCTGGTTTGACTCACCCTCCCATGTCCATGCCCGTGCATGTCGTCGCCATGGATGACCCGGAGCTATCTGGCATGGTCGGGAAGAGGAGCCCCACGCCGCGGCCTGGCTCTGCCATAGAAACGGGCCCTCTCCAATAGCCACTGCTGGATCTGGTCTTCCGCTGTCCGTTCATGCCTCCGGCGATGCCAATCTTCGCTAGATCTTACCATTGCTGCCATTGACAGCACGCACGGGATCGAGATTTTTTTGTTTTTGAAAGTAATAGCAGTAGCGCGGGGTATAAGACCCGCTACAGCTAATTAGCAGTAGCGTTGTTTGCAACGCACGCTACAACTAACCATGTATAGCAGTAGCGTGTGACAACACGCGCTACTGCTACAAGTTAGCTGTGGCGCCGTATCAGTAGCGCGGGCACCCGCGCTACTGATACACCCAAAACTCGCGCTGCTGCTAGGCTTTTCCCTATTAGTGTAATATGCGAGTGTGTTTCATGAATGGATCAATGATTGAGCATGATGGGCTTGAAGGAAATATGCCCTAGAGGCAATAATAAAGTTGTTATTTATATTTCCTTATATCATGATAAATGTTTATTATTCATGCTAGAATTGTATTAACTGGAAACTTAGTACATGTGTGAATATATAGACAAACTAAGTGTCACTAGTATGCCTCTACTTGAGACTAGCTCGTTGAATCAATGATGGTTAAGTTTCCTAGCCATAGACATGAGTTGTCATTTGATTAACGGGATCACATCATTAGAGAATGATGTGATCGACTTGACCCATTCCGTTAGCTTAGCATTTGATCGTTTAGTATATTGTTATTGCTTTCTTCATGACTTATACATGTTCCTATGACTATGAGATTATGCAACTCCCGAATACTGGAGGAACACCTTGTGTGCTACCAAACGTCACAACGTAACTGGGTGATTATAAAGGTGCTCTAGAAGTGTCTCCGAAGGTACTTGTTGGGTTGGCATAGATCGAGATTAGGATTTGTCACTCCGATTGTCGGAGAGGTATCTCTGGGCCCTCTCGGTAATGCACATTACTATAAGCCTTGCAAGTAATGCAACTAATGAGTTAGTTGCGAGATGATGTATTATGGAACGAGTAAAGAGACTTGCTGGTAACGAGATTGAACTAGGTATTGAGATACCGACGATCAAATCTTGGGCAAGTAACATACCGATGACAAAGGGAACAACGTATATTGTTATGCGGTTTGACCAATAAAGATCTTCGTAGAATATGTAGGAGCCAATATGAGCATCCAAGTTCCTCTATTGGTTATTGACCAGAAATGAGTCTCGGTCATGTCTATATAGTTCTCGAACCCGCAGGGTCCGCACGCTTAAAGTTCGGTGACGATTGGTATTATGAGTTTATGTGTTTTGATGTACCAAAGGTAGTTCCGAGTCCCGGATGTGATCACGGACATGATGAGGAGTCTCCAAATGGTCGAGACGTAAAGATTGATATATTGGACGGCTATATTCGGACCGGAGTCTCCAAATGGTCGAGACGTAAAGATTGATATATTGGACGGCTATATTCGGACCCCGGAAGTGTTCCGGATGGTTTCGAAGAAAACCGGAGTGCCGGATGGGTTACCGGAACCCCCCCGGGGAAGTATTGGGCCTTAGTGGGCCTAAGGGGAGAGAGAGGGCAGCAGCCCGGGTGGTGGCGCGCCCCCTCCCATGAGGAGTCCGAATTGGACTAGGGGAGGGGGGCGCGGCCCCTCTTTCCCTCTCCCTCTCCCTCTCTTTCCTTCCCCTTCCCCCTTCCTAGTAGGACTAGGAAAGGATGAATCCTAATCCTAATAGGAGGAGGATTCGTCCTCTCCTTGGGGCGCACCAAGGCCGGCCGGCTTCCACCTTGCTCCTTTGTGTCCGGCTTTTTAACAGCCGTACTGGAGAGTTGCCTAAGAAGGCTGCTTTGTACTTCCGCTGCGAGAGCCACCGTGTGCTCCTCCGTACGGAGGGAGCGTTCGGTGTTTCCGTTGACTGTGATTACTCCTCGAGGGCCTGGCATCTTGAGCTTGAGATATGCGTAGTGCGGCACCGCATTGAACTTTGCGAATGCGGTTCGTCCGAGCAGGGCGTGATAGCCACTGCAAAACAGGACTATATCGAAGATTAACTCTTCGCTTCGGAAATTGTCCGGGGATCCGAAGACCACGTCAAGTGTTACTGAGCCTGTACAGTTGGCTTCTACACCTGGTATAACGCCTTTAAAGGTCGTTTTTGTGGGCTTAATCCTTGAGGGATCTATGCCATTTTTCGCACTGTATCCTGGTAAAGCAGGTTCAGGCTACTGCCGCCGTCCATGAGGACTCTTGTGAGATGAAATCCGTCGATGATTGGGTCGATAACCAATGCGGCGAAGCCGCCATGACGGATTCTAGTGGGATGGTCCCTTCGATCAAAGGTGATCGGGCAGGAGGACCATGGGTTGAACTTTGGGGCGACTGGCTCCATCGCGTATACGTCCCGTAGCGCACGCTTCCGCTCCCTCTTGGGAATGTGGGTTGCGTATATCATGTTCACCGTCCACACTTGTGAGGGAAAGCCCTTCTGTCCATTGTTGTTCGGCAGCCTGGGCTCCTCCTCGTCGTCGCTATGCAGCCCCTTGTCTTTGTTTTCGGCTCTTAACTTGCCTGCCTGCATGAACACCCAACAATCCCTGTTGGTGTGATTGGCTGGCCTTTCGGGGGTGCCATGTATCTGGCACAAGCGGTCGAGTATTCGGTCCAAACTGGACGGGCCCTGGGTATTCTTTTTGAATGGCTTTTTCCGCTGACCGGATTTATGGCCTCTAAATCCGGCATTAACTGCCGTATCTTCATTACTGTCGCTGCTAACGCGGCGTTTTTGCTTATTCCGACGTGTCCTGCCACTTTTGTCCTTGGTATCCGAATTACCAGGGTTCTTACCTAAATTATTGCTGCGAGCTAGCCAGTTGTCTTCTCCCGCACAAAAGTGGGTCATGAGTGTCGTGAGGGCTGCCATAGATTTCGGCTTTTCCTGTCCCAGGTGCCGGGCAAGCCACTCGTCACGGATGTTATGTTTGAAGGCTGCTAGGGCCTCTGCGTCCGGACAGTCGACTATCTGGTTTTTCTTTGTTAGGAACCGTGTCCAAAATTGCCTGGCCGATTCCTCTGGCTGCTGAATTATGTGGCTTAAGTCGCCGGCATCCGGTGGTCGCACGTAAGTGCCCTGGAAGTTGTCGAGGAATGTGGCCTCCAGGTCCTCCCAAGAACCGATTGAGTCTGCTGGCAAGCTGTTAAGCCAATGCCGGGCCGGTCCTTTAAGTTTGAGCGGGAGATATTTGATGGCGTGTAAATCATCGCCGCGTGCCATGTGGATGTGAAGGAGATAATCCTCGATCCATACCGCCGGATCTGTTGTGCCATCGTATGATCCGATGTTAACGGGTTTGAAACCCTCGGGGATTTTATGATCCATTACTTCATCCGTGAAGCATAGTGGGTGTGCGGCGCCCTTGTACTGGGCTATATCACGACGCAGCTCGGAAGAGCTATGTCTGTTGTGTTCGGCCCGGCCGGATTTATTGTATCCGAAGTGAAGATCATCGTCACGTGCCGTAGGGCGCCTGCGCGATCTGTAGATCGATCTTGTTTGTCTTGCCTTATCCTCCAGTACGTCTCGCAGGTCTGGCGCGTTTTCCCGTGCCTTAGTTGAGCGGCGTCGGGGCATGGCTTGGGTGGAGGGCCGAGAGGCTTCTCTGTCGCGGACGCGAGGTGGCTGGTCTGCCATGTCGTGCGCTGGTGATGTAGGTGCTTCCTCCTCTGATCGGGGTAGCGGCCTGTGCTTTGGGTAACTCTTGGAGGGGCGTTCGAGTTCATACTCTTCGGCCGCAAGGACTTTAGTCCATCTATCAGCTAGCAAATCTTGGTCAGCTCTAAGTTGTTGTTGCTTTTTCTTGAGGCTGTTTGCCGTGGCTAAAAGCCTGCGTTTGAAACGCTCTTGTTCGGCGGAGTCTGATGGTGCGACGAATTCGTCGTCATCGAGGCTTGCCTCGTCTTCGGAGGGATGCATATAGTTATCATCCTCAACCTCTCGGTCTGCCACTCTCTCATGAGGGCTGGCTTCTCCATCTTCCTGTGCCGAATATTGATGAGGTGGGTGTTCTTCGGCACTATCCGGGGTAGTATTATCTCCCGTGACGGAATCACCGTTTTTGCTTTGGCGGGATTTAGAGCGGCGCCGCTGGCACCGGCGCTTTGGCTGTTTCTTGGAGGGGTCGTCCCCCGCTGGTCCATCGCCATCTCCATCTTTTGGAGTGTCCACCATATATATGTCATATGACGAGGTGGCCTTCCAGCGCCCTACAGGTGCTGGTTCCTGTTCGTCTCCTACATCGTCGTGCATACCGTCGATGTCTTCGGAGCCGTACTCGAGCATGTCGGTTAAGTCGTCGATAGTGGCTACAAAGTGGGTGGTGGGTGGGCTTTGAATTTCTTCATCGTCCGCATCCCATCCTCGCTGACCGTAGTCCGGCCAGGGCTCTCCTGATAAAGAGAGAGACTTGAGAGAATTCAGGATGTCGCCAAAAGGCGAGTGCTGAAAGATGTCCGCGGCGGTGAACTCCATTATCGGTGCCCAATCGGATTCGATTGGCAGGGGCGCGGGGGGTTCGGAGTCCGGGGAGGAGTCCGGACCCTCGGAGTCACGGGTCATGCAGAGTGCGGGGCTGGCGTTCGGCTCGATCGCCTTTGAGATCGCAGCCCCCGAGGTGACGTCCAACCGCTCATCCTCGATTGGCGCAATAGGCTCCGAGTTAAGGGTCGGAACCGGTGCGGGTGCGGCCTCCAGGACACTGTTCGGAGGCAGAGCTAGATCATGCCCCTCGAGATAGTGCGGCGCGCTTGGCCGTGGCTCGAATCCGTCGAAGATCAAGTCTCCGCGGATATCAGCCGTGTAGTTTAAGCTTCCAAACCTGACTTGATGGCCAGGGGCGTAGCTTTCGATCTGCTCCAGGTGGCCAAGCGAATTGGCCCGCAGAGCGAAGCCGCCGAAGACAAAGATCTGTCCAGGGAGAAAAGTCTCACCCTGGACCTCATCGTTGTTGATGATCAAAGGAGCCATCGGGCCTAAAGGCGACAACACAGAGGAACTCTCAATGAAAGCACCAATGTCGGTGTCAAAACCGGCGGATCTCGGGTAGGGGGTCCCGAACTGTGCGTCAAGGCCGGATGGTCACAAGGGACACGATGTTTTTACCCAGGTTCGGGCCCTCTCGATGGAGGTAATACCCTACTCCTGCTTGATTAATATTGATGATATGGGTAGTACAAGAGTAGATCTACCACAAGATCAAGGATGCTAAACCTAGAAGCTAGCCTATGGTATGATTGTTGTGTATGGAGTTGATTGTCCTACGGACTACAACCCTCCGATTTATATAGACACCGGATAGGGTTAGGATTACACAGAGTCGGTTACGATTGGTAGGAGATCTTGAATATCTGCATCGCCAAGCTTGCCTTCCATGCCAAGGAAAGTTCCATCCGGACACGGGACGAAGTCTTCAATCTCGTATCTTCATAGTCCAGGAGTCCGGCGAAGGTATAGTCCGGCTACCCGAACACCCCCTAATCCAGGACTCCCTCAGGTAGAAAGGCATGACAACGCAATAGAGAATGACCAGGTCGATCGGTTTGTTGTTCTCACATAGGAAAAAGGTGGCTAAAGAGAACAAAAATGGGACGTAATACACATATGCTGCATGGATATTTGTTGCTCTGGGCAACCATACCTCCCTCACCACTCTATGCGTTCGTGGAGGTACATCGTACTAGTGTGCCCATTGTCTGAATGGCCCTCCCATGCTCTTATTGCCACTTTTTTGCTGTTAGTATAACGCCAGCAGTCAAGTCAAGCAATGCTACTGCTAAAGTGATGCCACATTTAACTAATTCCGCACTCAGTCTAATGCCACTGATAAATTTAAGCAATGCCATTTAATGTCACTGGATTATTTCAGAGTTAGCTGTTGATTGTGGATGTATTAAAGATTTTTCAGCTAAGGCATTCTAATGATGTTGCACAGCTAGTATACCAACTATGAATCTTGTTACTACCTTCAGATTTTTGCACTGTTAATGCTTATAGATTACATACCTCACTTTCATGAGATAAGTCAATTTTTTTGTACAATGTCAAGAGGAAAGGTCAAGAGTGGGCACCTCCTCCTCCGGCTGTTCTCTTGATTCGTTCGATCAATTTTTTATGTTTGACCGATTATCAAGATTGGGATAGCAATTTTTAGGTCCCCTCGAGTTCGAAATGATATTTACCTTGAAGGTACATGGTTTGCATTTTTTTATACTGTCATTAGTTAATAATGCTAGTTACCTTTAGACTTTTGTATTTGGTTTAATGCTCATGCACAGCTAGTATACCAATGCTGAAACGTGTTACCTTTACATTTTGTATTGTTAATTCTTATAGAAATCTTCCAGTGCTAGAGTTTATTGAAATTTGTTCAGTAAAACCATTGTACTGTACCCTGTAATAAATAACTACTCTACTGTTGCACTAGCCAATGGATTAGTGTATATTTGTACTATTCGAATGGTGATGCATTAACGTATGGACATAAATAAAGTGTGGCAAGCTTTCCCAGATATGTGCTCAAGAAAACTACTACCTGTTTTTCTAAATACTAGACGTTTGGGTACTTTAAATTGAACTGCGAAAACGTCTTCTATTAAGGAACAGAAGGTGTAGAGTTCACTCAAATTATCCCGGTAAAGCTAGTCACACCTTTGTTAAAATTAATGTTCATTATGTTATCGGAGGAGGTCTGTATGTTAGTCTCTAACGTCTGTCTACTACATACCTGACATCATGATGTAATGTTAAGTCATTTCCTTTTGTATAGTGTCACTGAATTGTCAAGGCGGTGATGGCATTTTATTTTAGTTGAACTGCACAAAATATGCTTAAAAGAAGAGGAAAGGTCAGGAATCAATCATTCTTTCAGAAAGAACTATATATGCCTTCCTGACATCAGCCGATGTTGCCTTATTTATTCCTTCAAACAGGTGGTTAGAAACAGTCTTGCTACCTTTTTCCATTAAGAAATTGGAATGCTTATATTTGTAAACAGGGATGCTCAATTTTAGTGGAACTGCACAAAAAGTCCAAATGGTTCAACATTACGAGCATGTTTTCTTCCAAACCTTTATATCCAATTGGTGGCACTATGTGTTGTTCATTATGAAGGTACATGGTTTGCTACTATCTTGCTACTCTTTTTGTACAGTCATTAGATAGTAATACTAGTGGTTTGCATGTGAATTTATTGGCAGGGTGGACCTACATTGGAGGTGCAGGACATGATCCAATGATTGGATGCTCAATTTCGGTTGTATCGATTTCACCTCTTCCATCACTACGAACATGGATATCCTTGGTCTGATGAAGAATAGGCACTATATTTCAGCTCTGAACCAGCAAATCAATTCAGTATGAAATTGTCCAGGGCAAAATATGACTGTATCAAATTGTCCAGTGCAAAACATGACAGATGCTAAGCGGAAGAGATGTGTTTAAACCGAAAATACAAGGTGGGGTATATGTTTACTAGCTGCTTGATATTTGTGCAGACATAGATGTCTGCTCGTTGCTATTTGGCAAACAAACAAAGTGACCGCAATTTTGGTTGAACTGCACAAGAGAATAGTATAGTCACGGCATGCAGTGCCATTTGAAAATAGGCACGGAAAGATTGGATAGTCACTTCATGGACTGCAGAAAAGTAGTATTGTACTATTTATTGGCCAACACTAGGCGCTTCATTGCTTTGGTCTGATTATACAATGGGCATCATTTTGCCTAAGTTAAAGTTTGTATTCCGAAAATAGTCTCGCCGTGTGGTCGAGAGAAGACCAAATCATATTGCAGTGGATGTTCCTCCATCATGTGTGGTTCATTCTCATGGTTCCAGCTGTTGGTGAAACCACGTACGTTTGCAAGAGGAATTGTAGACTTCACAAACAAATTTATCTTTCAGTCTATACTGAATGTTGGCCAAGAAAAGCATCCATGTTAGTAGGAAGAACATATGTTTTTCTAGATCTTTGCTTTTGGAGCTACATATTTGTATATGATCTGTGAATCATTGAGATGCATTAACATGTTGATCTTACATATGGGAATCGTACTAGTTGGTTTTGAATTTGGGCTACTAATGTGAACATATTACAATGTCAGGCCTGTGAGTCTCGTGTGAACATTTCGAACGGATCGGATCTTACTGTTGTGCACAGCATGATCCTTATTTCTGTGTTCTCAGTGTTTACAAGTTACTAATAGTTCCTTATTTATGTTCGCTCAGTGTTTACAAGTTACTAATCGATCACTAGCTAGCTTATGCGCTCCTGGCAGTTTTAGTTGCGATGCAAGATCCGAAGTGGCCGTTTTTTGAATAAAAATGCCTACCTCTGAAGAAACTGACAAGCTGCTCTGAAGAAACTGACAAGTTGCTCTAAAGAAAATGCCATGCGAATCTGAAGAAACTGCCAGCAAAAACGTTCGCAAATGCCTTATCTCCCAGCTAATGTGATCGTACAAGTACACCATCCGACCTACTCGATCCTACACGTATACTATCCGACCTACTCGATCCTACACGGATAAATAGCAGATCACGCACGTACTACCTCCTTTCCGGTTTGCAGGGCTTAATTCAAGAAACGACCTACTTGATCCTACATGAATAAATAGCGGATCTCGCACGTACTAGTACCTCCTTTCCGGCTTGCAGGGCTTAATTCAAAAATCTCACCAACCAAGGTACTCCCTCTGTCCGGGTTTATTAGTCCCGTGAGCCAAAGCAGCAAGACCAAGGCATGGCAATAATTAACTGCATGTAGAAGTTTGAGCCTAATTAATTCCAGCGATTTAAGTGGCTGCGTGCGTGCCCTCGGCTGCGACTCGTTGCATGCTGCTCCGCGTACTGGCTGCGAGCGATTCTGAGTGGCTGCATGCAGCCGACCGTAATTAAGGCAACTAACTGATGCGAAAAAAGATACGCTTTAATTGCTGTGGGCCTTTAAAATCCGTGGAATCATTTTGACAAGGAGGGAGTACCTCATCTGGGTGATTCGAGTGCACTCGTTTGACCGTCATGCCGGCGTGCGACCCAGCACAAACGGGATGCACCACTAACGGGACGGGACGGCACAGTCATAATTTTATTTTTTTCTAGCTTTCCACGGCAAGCTGGCGCGCTAAGCCATGCCTGCTTATGCATTGAATTCCTATGACCGTCGCGTTTCTCGTGACACGCTAGTTCACCTACCTTCCGCCTATAATTACTATTTCCCGGGCTTCTCCAGTGGCACCATCACCCAACTCGCCCTATCCTCATAAGCCCCCACCAGCCCGACGTCGCTCGCCACGTTCGCCATGCCCCCTCCCGTTCACGATAGGCGATGCCGGAGGCGGTCACCGCCGGAACTAGTGTTCGGTTTTCACCGGAAGGCAGGCGAAGGGAGGAGGCATTCTATCGGTCTTTAGATGGCAATGTGGAGTATGAGGAGTTGTTGGAGCGCGACCGCCTGGCGGAGGAGCATCGTATTGCCGATTTGCACCGCCAGCGGGACATGGAGCAGCAGCGCTCCTACACTCTGAGTCGCGAGCAGAGCGCCCGCAACTGGGCCGACTACGTGGAGGTCGGTGCCCGACAAATAGCCCTGGAGGCTGTCGGGCACGCACGCGTTCGCGACGCTGAATTTTACTACAAGCTCGTCAAGTGGGTTTCCCGCTTAGAAGCCGAAGCTTCGGTGGACCACGCCGGCATGGAAAGGGCCAACGCGCGCGAGCAAAGAGCCCTATCGCACCTCTGGCAAGTCCGAGGCGAGGCAGAGGATGCCGGTGCCGGCGTTTAGCGTGTACCGCAGATTGCGGTCGGCATCGTCTAGTTAGGTAAGAGTAAGTTAGTACTTGTACACTACTAGAGTATTAGTGGGAGTAGAGAGTTAACTTGGCTATGATGGTTGTCAACGTGGAAGTTCAGTACTCTATATCTGGATCAGACCTGTTACTTTGCTCTGAATGTTGAACTTTCCGTTTGAACATATGGAATGGGCTATTTTTTAAAAATAGGTTGTATTTGTCCGCCACGGGTTTAGAGGCTGACTTGTGGGCCTACCAGGTTGACGCGTACACAATCAGGAAATGATTGTACATGGAGAGGATGACAGCAGGGACCCACCAAGGTCATGGTAGTACGCAAGCAAGTGCCTCCTTACTTCAAGCCAATAAAAAATGGCTCCTCCTAATGGATTTGTGACATCTGGGTCCCATGACATTGTCAACGTAGTCAATAAATGAGGGAATTGCACAATGAGCGGCTGACACCAGGGACCCAACAGCTCGCCCAGTTGTTTTTGTTTTGGGTTAATTTGATAAATGCCACTCCAAATCTGGTGATTCTGACAAATGTCACTGCAATTTTCAAACTTTGAAAAATGTCATTTCATGCCATTTCCAGTGGCATTTTTCGAAGTCTGGAGTGACGTTTTTCAAAGTTTGTAAATTGCAGTTGCGTTTTTCAAAGTTTGCAAAAATTGAAGTGGCATTTTTTAAAGTTTGAAAATTGCAGTGGCATTTTTATGAATCGTCATAGTTGGAGTGGCATTTATCTAATTTGTTTTTGAGACGGAAGCAGGGTGTCAACTGGGCTGTGCGGGGCACTCTGGCCTGTCTAGACAGCCTTTTCTTTTATGTTTACCACATACCAGCCCAGTAGTTTTTTTTGTTCTTTTTGAAAATGGTTAGCCCAGTTTTTTTGTAATTTGTCAAGTAAGTCGCTTTGTCAGGCCTGTTGTGCTGCAAACTTTCAAGACGAGGAGAGCTTCATTCGGTTGGCCGAGAAAATGGCCTATCAGTAATGAGAAATGGGTTGTACATTTTTAAAACACATTAAACCAGCAATTAGTTTCAAATTTCTTTTTTTTCCATTGAGATTTTAAATTGCATTGATTTTTATGCGTGGACAACTTGTTGGATTTTATGTTGATATACATTTATTTTTAAAATCAGTTTGAATGTGACTCGAAATTTCGGGATTAAAAATTGTTCGGACCGCACCGAAATATGCAAAATTTCATATATTTTTTTAACTGTGCCCACAATATGGGTTGTAATGCTAACAAAAAGAATATAGGCTCCAAAAGGAACCTTAAGAATTAGCAAATAGGTTGTAAATTGTTAAAAATAATGGCAGATGGGTTGTATGCTATTTCCCACAGATTTGAGGCTTTCCTAAAAAAAAGGTTGACGCACAAGCAGTGACTGTTGGATGTCCATCCAACAGCCGTCGTGCTTCTTCAATATTTGTTGTTCCCGCTCCAACTGCTCAAATAAGCGCCGGCGGGACTGCCTGCTCCCTCCTCCCGCGGTCGGTTGTGCTGTCGCGCAGGCCTCACCGCCCCACGTACTCCCATCGCTGGCCTAGCCATTCCTCTACTCACCCACACCTGATGTTATTCTCTGGCGACGGCAGCCGAACCAGTCAACCCTCGTACTCTCCATCATGTGGGCAGCCACTACCGTGTCTTCCCCGACTCCATGCCGTTCCCTTTGTAGGCCTCGCCGTCGTCCACCGCCCTGGTGCTCTCGGCGCGGCGTGGTCAACGTGGTCAACGAACGACATCCATCAGAAGTGGATTGTACGTGGAGAGGCTGACAGCTGGGTCCACGGCCGCACACAAGGAAATGCCTCCTTATTACGCGCAAAATAATGATTCCTCCACCAGACATCTGGGACCCACCGGAAGGGCCTCTGTATTTCGTGAAAAATACGTTCCCCCACTGACAGCTCGGACCCACCAGCTATATCTTCGCACGCAAGGAAGTGCCTCCTTATTGCGCACAAAAGAATAAATACTTCCCCTGCTAGCTGGGACCCAGCATAGTGGGAGGCTGACTTGTGGGCCTACTAAGTTGACAGGGACGGAGGGCTTTGTCAACTTAGTCAATATGAACGATTCTAGCTCCAGTGACCGTACGACGTCCATCCAACGGCTGTAGTGCTTCTTCAACCTTTGGTCTTCTTGCTCCAGCCGCCTAGAGCAGCGCCGGTCGTGTCGCCTGCTCCTGCCTCCCGTGGCCGGTTGTGCTGCCGCGGAGGCCTCACCGCCCCCTACTACTCCCACCGCTGGCCAAGCCCTGCGGCGACGGCAGCCTCACACCA
Organism: Aegilops umbellulata; assembly: GCA_032464435.1. Lineage (NCBI taxonomy): Eukaryota > Viridiplantae > Streptophyta > Magnoliopsida > Poales > Poaceae > Aegilops > Aegilops umbellulata. Next base: position 49,932,798 of record CP136060.1, read on the forward strand.
CAGTCGAACTAGTGAACCCTCGTACTCTTCTCCGCGTGGGCTTCCACTGCCGCGTCTTCCCCGGCTCCACGTCGTCCCCTTCCTAGGCCTCGCCGTCGTCCACTGCCCTGGTGCTCTCGGCACGGCGTGGTCAACGTGGTCAAGGAATGACTTCCATCAGAAGAGTATTGTACGTGGAGAGGCTGACAGCTGGGTCTACGGCCGCAGCAAGGAAGTGCCTCCTTATTACGCGCAAAATAATGATTCCTCCACCTGACAGGAGGGACCCACCGGACGGGTCACCGTATTTCGCGAAAAAAATGTTTCCCCCTGACTGCTGGGACCCACCAGCTACATCTTCGCACGCAAGGAAGTGCCTGACAGTCGGGACCCACCTGGTCGAAGCGTACGTAGCGTTGTCATTCTGGTCGCAAACATGTACGTACATACGATCGGTCTGTCTGCAGGCTGCAGCGATGAACCGTGGTCGTGCAAGGAAGAGCACGTGTCGTAGTAGAGGCGCGCACGTGTCGTAGTAGAGGCGCGCACGTGTCGTAGTAGAGGCGCGCACGTAGCATGTACACGTACGTACAACGGCCAGGGTGCAAGAAAGAAAATATGGCCATGTACGTACATACGGGCGGGGTCTCGAATGCCTACTCACGCATACGTACGGCCAGGGCTCGTGTACATGGCTGTGGCTGGGTCGGAACGGAGAAACTGCGTCGTCGTCATGTTCATGGGGAGCCAACCGGTTGGGTCGGAACGGAATGCGTCGTCGTGTTCATCGGGAGCCAACCGTCTTGGATGGAATAGCCAATGGAAACGAGGCCTGGCGTACCGCAGAACGGAGGAAACGGCCTTGTGTTCGACCGGGCACGATGGAAACGGGATCCTGTTCATCGGGAGGGGTCTGGCGTACCGCAAAACGGAGAAAACGGACCTCCTGCGGTCGAAACGGGGTCCTGTTGACCGGGAGGGGTGTGGTGTGCCGCAAAACAGAGGAAACAAACTTGTGTTGGAGCGCTACGGTCGAAACGGGGATCCTGTTCATCAGGAGGGATGTGGCGTCCCGCAAAACGGGACTCCACGGGATACTGTTCATCTCCACCGTCGACCTCCTCCAGCCTCCGCGGCTACTGTTCATCCACCGTTGACCTCCTCCAGCCTCCACCTGCGACTGTTCATCCACGGGTTCCTGTTCATCCAGCCTCCACCGCTCCTCCACCAGCTACTGTTCAACCAGCCCTCTCCACGGGGTCCTGTTCAACCACCCCTCCACGGGCTACTGTTCATCCAGCCCTCCACCGGCTACTGTTCAACCAGCCCTCCACCGGGTCTTGTTCATCCACCGGCTCGATCGATCGGGGTACTCTTCATCCAGCGGCAACGGCCTCTACTACCACGGGTTCCTGTTCATCCAAACGCCACCGGGAACTGTTCATCCAAACCCCCCAACAACGCTCACTGTTCATCCAGAGGCAGCATCGATCGGCTTTAGTTAGCAGCAGTAGCGAAGGAATCACTCAGGTTCAGTTAACAGCAAGGGATCGATCGATCGCTCGGGTTCAGTAACACGTAGCCTGCAATGCAATCGCTCGGGTTCTGTCGGGGATATACCCCGCGGTATGACCCGGCCGGAGTCGTAACCCGGCTGGGACTTGGAAGACCAATGACAATGTTAAACCGGCAGACCAATGTTAAACCGGCAGACCAATGTTAAACCGGCAGACCAATGTTAAACCGGCAGACAATGTTAAACCGGCAGACGTTAAGAAGCCCAGGAAAGGAAGTGAAAATAGTTTAAGTCTTAGTCCGAGATGGACTCTACATGTAACCCACCCCTTTAACTTATATAAGGAGGGGCAGGGCTCCCCCAAAGGGGGACAAGCAAGAAACAATCTCTAGGGCTAGACACAACTAGAGGAGAGCCGGTTTACGGCGACTCCCTCGTGATGATAATGAGATCTAGCCTCAAACAGCATGTAGGTTTTTACCGGATGATGTTTCTCGGGGCCCGAAGCTGTCTAAACCCTTGTCTTGTGTTGCGTCTCTCGATTCCGCTCAACCCCTTCAAGCTACCACATAGATGCGTTGGCCTCGCGACTAAGTCCTCACACTAAGGACATCTGACGTGTTAATTCCACGACAGGTTCAGTTAGAGCCCAACGCCTCGCACACACGCGCGTACGTACGAGAGAAACGCGCATCGCTCGGTGATACGTCTCCGTCGTATCTACTTTTCCAAACACTTTTGCCCTTGTTTTGGACTCTAACTTGTATAATTTGAATGGAATTAACCCGGACTGACGTTGTTTTCAGCAGAATTGCCATGATGTTGTTTTATGTGCAGAAAACAAATATTCTCGGAATGACCTGAAACTCCACGAAACATCTTAGAAAAAACAATAAAAAATCCTCGCCAAAGATGAAGATCAGGGGCCCACACCCTGTCCACGAGGGTGGGGGCGCCCCCCTTAGGGCGCGCCCCCTACCTCGTGGGCCCCCTGGATGCCCTCCGACGCCAACTCCAACTCTATATATCTACTTTCGGAGAGAGAAAAATCAGAGAGAAGGAATCATCGCATTTTATGATACGGAGCCGCCGCCAAGCCCTAAAACCTCTTGGGAGGGCTGATCTGGAGTCCGTTCGGGGCTCCGGAGAGGGGGATTCGTCGTCGTCGTCATCATCAACCATCCTCCATCACCAATTTCATGATGCTCACCGCCGTGCGTGAGTAATTCCATCGTAGGCTTGCTGGACGGTGATGGGTTGGATGAGATTTATCATGTAATCCAGTTAGTTTTGCTATCCCCTATACTTGTGGGTTATCAAGACCAATTTCTGGCACCGTTGCCGGGGAGCATAGCTCTATTCTTTGAGTCACTTGGGATTTATATCTGCTAGACACTATGAAGAACTTGAAAGACGCTAAGACAACAATTTATCCCTCAACTACGAGGGGAGGTAAGGAACTGCCATCTAGCCTTGCACTTGATTCACCTTCTGTTATGAGTAAGCTAGCGACACCTAAACCTGCTTCTGCCATTTGTTCTGATATGTCGCATGTTATTGATGATGCCACTTCTGCTACGCATGATACTTATGATGAAACTGCTTCTATGCCTGATACTACTGTGCCCCTTAGTGAATTTCTTGATGAACAAATTGCTAGGGCTAGAGAAAAAGAAATTATTGAATCTGAATACGATGATGATAGTGATGATGAAAATATGCCTGTTATTCCTGAGGGTTATGTTTTTGATATGGAATCTTCTGCCGCTATTTTAGCTTGTAAAGATAGATATGAGCTCAAGAGGTTATTGATTAAATGGAACAAAGAATCACTTAGAGATAAAATGAAACCCGACCCTGCTTTTGCAACCTCACCTATATGTGTTTCTGATAAGGATTATGAATTTTCTATTGATCCAGATATAATTACTTTGGTTGAATCTGATCCTTTTTATGGCTATGAATCTGAAACTGTTGTGGCACATCTTACTAAGTTAAATGATATAGCCGCCCTGTTTACTAAAGATGAGAGATCGTGTTATTTTTATATACTCGAAATATTTCCGTTCTCATTAAAGGGTGATGCTAAGATATGGTTTAATTCTCTTGATCCTGGTTGTGTGCGTAGTCCCAAGAATATGATTTATTACTTCTCTGCTAAATATTTCCCTGCTCATAAGAAACAAGTTGCTTTGAGGGAAATATACAACTTTGTGCAAATTAAAGAAGAGAGTCTCCCACAAGCTTGGGAGAGGCTTCTCAAGTTACTTAATGCTTTGCCTGATCATCCTCTTAAGAAACCTGAATACTTGATATCTTTTATAATGGACTAACCGATGCTTTCAGAGATTACCTGGATAGTTGTGATGGTTCTCTTTTCAGGGAAAGAACACCGGATGAAGCTGAAATTCTATTGAATAATATGTTGACAAATGGAAATAATTGGGCACCTCCTGAGCCAGCTCCCGCTCCAATTAATGAGCCTATTCCTAAACCAACTCTGAAGAAGAGAGGTGTTCTATTTCTCAGTCCCGAAGATATGCAAGAGGCAAAGAAATCTATGAAAGAAAAAGGTATTAAAGCTGAAGATGTTAAGAATTTACCTCCTATTGAAGAAATACATGGTCTTAATTTACCTCCTGTTGAAGAAACATACGATCTCAATTCTTTATTTACTGAAGAACCTCCTGATCCCGATATCCTGACACAGGTAGTAAAGGTAAATTCTCTCTATAGATTTGATGAAGGTGATATCCCTCACTATAAGTCTGCTAGGCAATGCTTTGAAGAGTTTGATAACTTTATTGTCAAACAAGAAAATTTTAATGCTTATTTTGGTAGACAATTAAAATATGATTCCGATATGATTAAACTGGGTGATTATATGGCTAATATTAAAGGTGAACTTAAACTTGTTAGCAAACATGCTTCTATGGTTACCACTCAAGTAGAACAAGTACTTAAAGCTCAAAAAGAAGTGCTTGATGAAATGAATAGTAAGAAAAATGATTATGTTGTTAGAGTGGCTACTAGAACTGGTAGAATGACTCAGGAACCTTTGTATCCTGAAGGCCATCCTAAGAGAATCGAGCAAGATTCTCAGAGAAATAATATTGATGCACCTAGTTCTTCTAAAAAGAAGAAAAAGAAAAATGATAGAACTGTGCAAACCTCTAGTGAACCTATTACTGAACCACCTGATAATCCAAATGATATATCTATTTCTGATGCTGAAACACAATCTGGTAATGAACATTAACCTAATGAAAATGTTAATGATGATGTTCATGATGATGCTCAACCTAGTAAGGATAATGATGTAGAAATTGAACCTGCTGTTGATCTTGATAACCCACAATCAAAGAATCAATGTTATGATAAAAGAGACTTTGTTGCTAGGAAACATGGTAAAGAAAGAGAACCCTAGGTTCAGAAACCCATGCCTTTTCCTCCCAAACCTTCAAAGAAAAAGGATGATGAGGATTTTGAGCGCTTTGCTGAAATGATTAGACCTATCTTTTTACGTATGCGATTGACTGATGTGCTCAAAACAGATCCTTATGCTAAATATATGAAAGATATCATTACTAATAAAAGAAAGATACCGGAAGCTGAAATTTCCACCATGCTTGCTAATTATACTTTTAAGGGTGGAATACCAAAGAAACTTGGAGATCCAGGAGTACCTATTATACCTTGCTCCATTAAAAGAAATTATATTAAAACTGCTTTATGTGATCTTGGAGCCGGTGTTAGTGTTATGCCTCTCTCTTTATATCCTAGACTTGACTTGAATAAGTTGACACCTACTGAAATATCTTTGCAAATGGTTGATAAATCAACTGCTATACCTGTCGGTATTTGTGAGGATGTGCCTGTTGTGGTTGCAAACGTTACTATTTTAACGGACTTTATTATTCTTGATATTCCCGAGGACGATAGTATGTCTATTATTCTTGGAAGACCTTTTCTTAATACTGCAGGGGCTGTTATTGATTGCAACAAGGGCAATGTCACTTTTCATGTTAATGGTAATGAGCATACGGTACACTTTCCGAGGAAACAACCTCAAGTTCATAGTATCAACTCCATTGGAAAAATTCCATCGATTATAATTGGAGGTTTTGAATTTCCTCTTCCTACTGTCAAGAAGAAATATGATATACTTATTATAGGGGATGTGCATATCCCCGTTGAGGTAACTTAGTGTTATTCGAAATTTCTCCGGTTTCATGATTATCGGAATGAGTTTGTTAACAAGACTTGATCAACCTTGTTAGTGGATTCTTTTTTATGAGCATGAGATGGATGAAACTAGAAGCACAATTTTCTGTACCCTCTCTATGCTTGCTGTTATTTCGTAGAAATAAAGTAAAAATAGTCTTTTTCTATCTGTTTCCTGAATTATCCGTGCAATATAAAAATATCCCGAAAATAAAAGTCCTCGGAATGCCATGTCAATTTAATATGATTTTTTCGGGAATATTTGAGGATTTACTGTGCAAAAATTACCTCGGGAGGAGCTGCCACCTGGCCACGAGGGTGGAGGGTGCCCCCCCCCTCTAGGGCGCGCCCCTGCCTCGTGGGCCCACGGTGGCCCTCCTCCACTTATCCCTGCACCCATCTTCTTCCTTTGCCTCACACAAACCCGAAAAACCAACTCAAACACGAGTTCCAGCCACTTTTGATGTGATTTTCGATCTCCTTGCTCAAAGCACCTCTCGCAAAACTGCTTGGGGAGATTGTTCCTTGGTATGTGACTCCTCCATTGGTCCAATTAGTTTTTGTTCTAGTGCTCTATTCTTTGCAAATTTGTGTTGGATAGGTGACCATGTTCTTGAGCTTGCATGTCAAATTTATATGGTTCCAAGTAGTTCTAATGCTTGATATAGGCTCTAGGCACTTGTAAGAGTAGTTGATATCAGTTTTATTGAGGTTGGTTCACTTTTGTTTGAAGTTACTAAAAATTTCAGAAATTTTTCAGAGAAAAGCAATATGCTTAGGAAGATGTTCCAAGGTGATTCTTCAAGGAAGCAAGGACCCAGAATTGCTATGTGTGATGCTGACGAGGATCCACCAAGAGACGCTCCAGTACGGCCTTGCGAATGGCCGTCGGAAAATTTTATGGACCGTGCGGGAATTAAAGAAGAATTCAAAGCATATTTGCGCAATGCCGGTCTTGAGGATTTTGAGGCTAACAAATGCCCCCGGTATCATGATCTCACAAGTTCATTTGTGAGGAGGTTTGAGTATTCATCTTCGCGTAATTCTCCTTCAGACATGTTTGATCTTTATGACAAATCGTATACCATGGACTTAGAGGATTTCACTCTTGCATGCAAATTTCCATCATGGGGCAATATTAGGGATCCCCCTAAATCTGAATCTAGAAACTTTCTTGCTAGTATAACTGTAGGGGAATCTAGAGATATAACGCAAGCTACCATAGGGAGCATTCACTTTCCTGCTATACATTACTTTGCTCTCTTCATCGGTAGATGCATAAATGCTAAGGATGAAGCATGTCACATGTGTGTCCCTGACCTCAGCATTCTTAGGAGTGCTGTGTTAGGAGACCAATCTTATCATATGGGAGCCATTGTAGCTCGTAGGTTGCATCATAATAGGCATAATGGAGATTTCTTTGGAGGAATTTATGCAACCCGTTTAGCTAATTTTCTTGAGATAGACATCCGTGAAGGAGATACGGAGTTGCCTCCTGCATATTTAGATTATAACTCTATGGCTTTGCACTAGTTTGTCGAGAGGCCTGAATCACCTCTCTTATATCGTTTATTTTTTAACAAACAACACGTTGTCCGTATTACTCTCCCTGCTCCTGCCTTCTTTGATGCTCAGGCAAAACGAAGATACACTATCACTAGAGAGGAGGCAGATGAGTACGAGAGGAGAGCGGAAGCAGCCCGACTCCACGCTGCAGCTCAGCAGGCGATAACTGTTGTATCATAGTACGATCCCAGCTACACATACGGATATCCGCCAGGCTATCCCTGGCAATAGACCAACTTAGGCCAAAAGCCTAAGCTTGGGGGAGTACGTATTTCTCACCGACATTACATTTTATGTTCACACACACTCATTGCTAGATGTCGGTGCTCATACTCTTTCACTGTAATATCCATACTAGTTTATTTTCTTTTTCCTGCTTTTTTCTTGTGTGTTTGTTAAACCTTAAGAAAAACAAAAAAATTAGTAGTAGTTTACTTTCTTGCTGTAGTAGTAATTAAAAAGAAAACCCAAAAATATTTCCTGTTCTTCTTTTGTTTGTTGGGAGCTTTCCCGTGTAAATAGTTTTTATTTCTTTCCTTTTCTTTGGGGGTCAGTAGGAGAAGACCATGATTAAATTGTTGAAGTGGCTTTTATATGCATTATTGTTGATTTAACCAAGAGCCCATATTGCCTTGTCTTCTCCTGTTTATTGAATGCTCGCAGATTCCAGCTTAGTCCAATGCACGTGCACTCTTATTATTATTCACACCGTTCGGTCGTGCAAGTGAAAGGCAATTATGATGATATATGATGGACTGACTGAGATGGGAAAAGCTGGTATGAATTCGACCTCTTTTGTTTTTGTAAATATGATGAGTCCGTCGTTCTTGATTCAGCTTATTATGAATAAACATGTTTGCAATGACAATTAGAGATCATAGTTGCTTGTGCCATGCTTGATTAGCTATGAGTTATAATGATTTACCTTGCGTGCCAACATGCTATTGAGATGGTTATGATGTGGTATGATGGGGTGGTATCCTCCTTTGAATGATTTAAGTGACTTGACTTGGCACATGTTCACGCATGTAGTTGAAACAAATCAACATAGCCTTCACGATATTTATGTTCATAGTGGATTATATCCTACTCATGCTTGCATCCAATGTTTATTAATTTTAATGCATGTACATGGTTGTTGTCGCTCTCTAGTTGGTCACTTCCCAGTCTTTTGCTAGCCTTCACTTGTACTAAGCGGGAATACTGCTTGTGCATTCAATCCCTTAAACCCCAAAGTTATTCCAGATGAGTCCACTATACCTTCCTATATGCGGTACCTACCTGCCGTTCCAAGTAAATTTGTATGTGTCAAACTCTAAACCTTCAAATAAACATTCTGTTTTGTATGCTCTAATAGCTCTTGTATCAACCAAGGTTGTCCTTATCTTTCGTGTTAGGCGGGTTATTCTCAAGAGGAGTGGACTCCGCTCCTCACTCACGAGAAAATGGCTGGTCACCGGGATGCCCAGTCCCATGCTTTATGCAAACTAAATTAAAATTAATTGTAAACAAAACTCCCCCTGGGACCTGATGTATGTTGGAGACACTCGTTGTTTAGAGCAAGTCATGGATTGATGCTTGTTGGTGGAGGGGGAGTATAAACTTTACCATTCTGTTTGGGAACCGCCTATAATGTGTTTAGCATGGAAGATACCACCATCTCTTAGTTGTTACGTTGACAATGAAAGTATACCGCTCAAAATACAATTTATCTCTATTTCAAAACCGAGCTCTGGCACCTCTACAAATCCCTGCTTCCCTCTGCGAAGGGCCTATCCATTTACTTTTATGTTGAGTCATCACCCTCTTATTAAAAAGCACTAGCTGGAGAGCACAACTGTCATTTGCATTCATCATTATTAATCTATGTTGGGTGTGACTATGATTGGATCTGTTTTATCATGAATTACAATGTCTAGTCAGTCCTTGATCTTTAAAGGTGCTCTGCATTTATGTTTTGAGGTTTCAGAAAGGGCTAGCGAGATACCATCTTGTTATATCATATTATGATTGTTTTGAGAAAGTGTTGACATCTGAGATTTATTATTGTGTCTTGCTAGTTGATTATGCAATTGATATGAGTAATTATGAGACCTGAGAATTATTGCAAATGTGGTTAGTTATGATCTATGCTGAAAACTTGAATGATGGCTTGACATAGTTACAATAGCAAGAGCAAACAGAATTTGTAAAAGTTTTTCTTTTTTCCTTTCAGTTTGTCAACTGAATTGCTTGAGGACAAGCAAGGGTTTAAGCTTGGGGGAGTTGCTACGTCTCCGTCGTATCTACTTTTCCAAACACTTTTGCCCTTGTTTTAGACTCTAACTTGTATAATTTGAATGGAACTAACCCGGACTGACGCTGTTTTCAGCAGAATTGCCATGATGTTGTTTTATGTGCAGAAAACAAATATTCTCGGAATGACCTGAAACTCCACGGAACATCTTAGAAAAAAACAATAAAAAATCCTCGCCAGAGATGAAGACCAGGGGCCCACACCCTGTCCATGAGGGTGGGGGCGCCCCCCCCTAGGGCGCGCCCCCTACCTCGTGGCCCCCCTGGATGCCCTCCGATGCCAACTCCATATATCGGCTTTCGAAGAGAAAAAATCAGAGAGAAGAAATCATCGCGTTTTACGATACGGAGCCGCCGCCAAGCCCTAAAACCTCTCGGAAGGGCTGATCTGGAGTCCTTTCGGGGCTCCGGAGAGGGGGATTCGTCGCCGTCGTCATCATCAACCATCCTCCATCACCAATTTCATGATGCTCACCGCTGTGCGTGAGTAATTCCATCGTAGGCTTGCTGGACGGTGATGGGTTGGATGAGATTTATCATGTAATCGAGTTAGTTTTGTTAGGGTTTGATCCCTAGTATCCACTATGTTGTGAGATTGATGTTGCTATGACTTTGCTATGCTTAATGCTTGTCACTAGGGCCCGAGTGTCATGATTTCAGATCTGAACCTATTATGTTTTCATGAATATATGAGAGTTCTTGATCCTATCTTGCAAGTCTATAGTCACCTACTATGTGTTATGATCCGGCAACCCCGAAGTGACAATAATCGGGACCACTCCCGGTGATGACCATAGTTTGAGGAGTTCATGTATTCACTATGTGCTAATGCTTTGTTCCGGTTCTCTATTAAAAGGAGGCCTTAATATCCCTTAGTTTCCAATAGGACCCCGCTGCCACGGGAGGGTAGGACAAAAGATGTCATGCAAGTTCTTTTCCATAAGCACATATGACTATATACGGAATACATGCCTACATTATATTGATGAATTGGAGCTAGTTCTGTGTCACCCTATGTTATGATTGTTACATGATGAACCGCATCCGGCATAATTATCTATTGCTGATCCGGTGCCTACGAGTTTTCCATATACTGGTTCTCGCTTATTTACTTCCCGTTGCTACTGTTACAACCACTATAAAATACCAGAAACATTACTTTTGTTGTCTTTACTTTTGTTACCGTTACCACCACTATCATATTACTTTGCTACTAAACACTTTGCTGCAGATACTAAGTTTCCAGGTGTGGTTGAATTGACAACTTAGCTGCTGATACTTGAGAATATTCTTTGGCTCCCCTTGTGTCGAATCAACAAATTTGGGTTGAATACTCTACCCTCGAAAGCTGTTGCGATCCCCTATACTTGTGGGTTATCACTCGGCCCCCGACCACCCACCGTAACCGGGAACTCCCTAATATTTTCCTCGCCCTCGCTTCTACCACGGTTTTTTCCGTCATGGACGGCCCAAAGAATGTCATGCAGCTGCGTCTCCGGCCCGCCCAGGACGAAAAACCCATTTTCTGTCATGATTTTTTGTCATAGAAGTAGGACCCCACCACATCTATGATGATACCGGGTTTTGTCACAATTATCGTCATAGAAGTGTCATAAGTATGACAAAAAAAAATTCGTTCGGCCCAAAATGTCACGGATGTGTCTTTTTTTGTAGTGTAGGGAGATGTTCATGCGTTTGGAGGACATGATCCTGAGGCCACCCTGGTCGCGAGGTTTACAGATCTCAGTCCACCGAACCATGTGGTACTTCTGCTTATCGCCCTCACCGGCCCAGAAGAAGCGGCCCTGGACTCTGGCAATCTCATGATGAAGCGTCTCTGGCAGGCTATAGAAGCTCATAATGAATAGGAGCAAGCTAGACAGGGACGAGTTAATGAGCATCGTCTGAGCGGCCTTAGATAGCCATCTCCCCTGCCAAGGCTCAATGCGATGTTGGAGCTTGTTCATAGTGGGGTGCAGCTCGGCCACCATGAGCCTAGAGTCACTAATGGGGATCCCCAAATAGGTCATGGGGAAGCATTCGAGCTGACAGTTCAGGCGGTCCATGATGCTCTGGCGTTCGTCCTGGGAGTAGCCCAACAATATCACTGCACTTTTATCGAAGTGAATCCTGAGACCCGATATCTGCTGGAAGTAGAGCAGGAGGAACTTCAAGTTCGTGATGTCGTTATCTGAGCATTCCACCATGATAATGGCGTTATCCGCATATTGGAGGAGGGATATCCCATTCCCTCCTACCAGATGCGAGACTATGCCCCGGATATGCCCCGCCGCCTTGGCCTTATCAAAGATGGCGGCGAGGGCGTGAACAACCATGTTGAAGAGGAATGGGAAGAAGGGATCGCCCTGCCGCACCCCACAGAAGGTGGGGAAGTATGGTCCAATTTCTCCGTCGATATTGACTGCAGTCCGACCTGAGGAGGCCATTTGCATCACGCGGGTCACCCACCGGTCGTTGAAACCCTTCCGAAGCAATACTTCCCGAAGGAAGGCCCGGCTAACCGTGTCATATGCCTTGTGGAAGTCAAGTTTCAGGAAGACACAACAGCGGGCCGGCCAAATGTCTGTGGCCAGAGCAATCCCTCCCAGAGGGGAGGCAGAGAATAGGTCTCTGCAAAAGCCATCTACATGGGCACGGATGGCCTCTGGACGTTGCAGGAGGGTCGCTCTGTCCCAAAGAAGCGGGATGGAGTTTCGGCGCCGCTGACCGTTGGCGATAGCCTGAAAATAGGCCGTATTGGCGTCCCCCATGAGGACCCAATTCTGCGTACCTCGCAGGCGCCAGTATGCCTCCTCGTCAGTGTATATAATCGTGAGCTGGTCCTCAAGATCGTACCAAAGCAGCCATTCCTCGGCTGAGAGGCCTGCGGCGTTAGCCCAGAGGTCAAGGGACTAGATGGAGACTAGAGGAGCTTTCTTCCAAGCAAAAGTTTTATCCAACGTGGCAATAAAAATTGCTTCTTTATCCTGCTATGCACATTGCATGCTCCCTCAGAACGTGCAACATACCGCCGTGCAAGGTTTCACTAGTAATAAAATAGGTTCAAATTGACAATTAAACATTCTTCAAAAGTAACTTACTGATTCTACATCAGATAGAAAGCCTTAAAACCTTTGTCGATTAAACCTAAGGTAATTCCACCTCAAGTGATTAATAATCGACATTTCTAAGCGCATATGATCTACATGTTCTTATGATACCCACCCTGACGTCTAGGGATGCAGAGCGGTGCCCGATCTGCTCCGCTATGTAGTAAAAATAAATCTGGTTAGTTATAATCGCTTTGCTTAGATTTGGTTTAGTTTGAACTAGTCTTCAGTTTTTCCGGGATGCCCGCTTGCATCCCTGCATCTTGAGAACATACCACTTGTTCATTTCTCATACACTAAGGCCCCGTTCTGCAATGCACCGGCTCCTTGAAATCCGCGGATCTGCGGAGCATCGTTTCGCCCACTCCAAGACTTTTCACTGCAGCTCCGTCCGCTCCTGGAGCAGATGGACACCGAACGGGGCCTAATTCTTTATTTAGCTACGCGTAGGTAGATATATGATATCCAAGCATGTATCGGTATTGTTTAAACTCGTACACACTAGAACCCTATAGCAAGATGCTAAACGACATTAGAAGATCATAGTCACATATAAAGACACCATAATACATGAAAGTGACACCAAGTAATACATGGAGGAATAATTTTTATTGGCTGTTTACGACCTCGACAATTTGCCATGTATGACTAGGTAGGACAGGTAGAATAGAATTCGATTTTCCTACATGCCTAATTTTGACAAATACTATGCATTGAATTTGCAATATCCGCACACGACAATTAAATTGGGCACAATATTACTACTACACTGATCAACCGGTGAACTTTGTATTGTAATTTTGACCGATATCATGGTGAGCTTGTGATGCTTCATCCACACACAACAATTAATTAAATGTGTCGAAAGTATGGTGCCCTGTTGATAAGACCCAAGATCCGTCACTGGTTCGAGGACTTTTACATCGCGTAATGTTTAAGACTCTTCGTGATTACAGTGTCATTAGTGTTTTTACTCACCTGTGGCTATGTGACTGAACCAGAATCAAATGTTCGTGGAGTAATAAGTACGTATGTCATCACTACAAACTTCAGTCAGGTACTCCTCCATTTTGATGGATAACTTTGCTCTACCTCATCAGATCCGTCTGACACACCAGAAATGGTGTTGTGAGGCTTTTGTCTGCTCTGAACATGATGCCTTGAACTCATCCTCGCCCTCAAAAGCAAGGAATTGGCCATCACACTGACTGAACTAAAACCCATCAGTGCTCCAGCTATCGACGGGGTCAGCATCGTACCCGTCACTGGCAACAATGCTCCAGCAGCAACGGGTAGCCCAACCTGCAAAGTATCGCATCATAATGAGGCCTGGCAAACAGGATTCTGAGAAGGCATATATTTTTATATCTAAGTGTAACTTCTTTAAAACTGAGGTCCAACATTATCCTGGTAGTTCATAACTTATGAAACACATGAGCAAGGCATAAAGAGACGAGAAAGGGAAACATACAATGTTATACAGAAAAGCCCACCAAAGATTTTGCTTCACTGTTCTCATGGTTTCTTTACTTAACTCTAAAGCATCAACAAGCTGTGTCAAAGAGACAAAGACCCATCAGCGCAGTTTATTAGAAAAAAGAAAGATGGTACTAGCACAAAGAGGGAAGTAAAGTTCAATGAATTTGGCAATGGTGTCAGCGAGTAACTCCAAGCTGTCGTGAATGAATTACCTGAGATAACCTATTACCCATGAGAACAACTGAAGATACGTCACTAGCTGCACCAACACCACCACCCATTGCGATTCCAACGTCAGCTAAAGCTAGGGCTGCAGCATCATTGATGCCATCACCAACCATCGCAACTAACTTGTGCTCCTTTTGAAGTTCAGATATGAACTTCTTTTTCTCATGTGGTTTAACTTCAGAAATCACCTGATGCCATTTAATTATGTACACAAGTAAATCATACTGAAAAGGTAACAAAGGATAAACAAATCATGGTAAGAAAAGAATCCTAATGAATGAAAGAAACGTTTTTTCATGCTTCCCTTTGTGGCTGAAATGGCTTCAATCAAATAGATCTTTATGTTTGCTTAATAGTGCATGGGGATGAGAAATTGCTAATACCAGATGAAATCAATTTATATATTAAAGCCTTTCAGCTTGCTGTAAGATTTCCATGCATAGTCAAAAGCATGAATCCATTTCCTACAAAGATACTCCCTCCGTTCCAAATTACTCGTCGTGGTTTTAGTTTAAATTTGAACTAAAACCACGACGAGTAATTTGGAACGGAGGGAGTACATAATAATATCACAACCTTATGACAAATGTTAATTATTTTTCTTTATGAAAAGTTGAACAGTGGTATTTACCATCTGAATTCATATTTTCAGGTAAAATAATAGGCAGGAAATTTATGCAGCATTGGGCTTCTAAAATTAATGATAAACCAGCACTACCAGTGCACCTTCTAAGATGTATATAAATTGCATATTTGAAGTCAGACAACAGTAGAAGAGGCAGCAAGCACCTGCAACATGTTCATTCTCATACTTTGATGTCATAGTATTACAGAAGTTTGTTGTTTTACTACAAGAACTGTTCACCAGAAAAAAATGTCCACATCGGTAAAGCAAAATTTAGTTGATATTACCTTGTCTAACTGAATGCCAACAACTGAAGCAACATTCATAGCAGCACTCTCCTTGTCCCCAGATAACATATACACACTAATTCCTTGCTTAGACAAGGCACTGATAACTTGATGAGAATCTTCTCTGATCTTATCCTCGAAACAAATAAGACCAGCTAGAGTACCGTCAACTGCTACATATGCAACAGACTGACCAAAACTTTCTGCTTCAGGAAACGGGTCACGAACAACACCATGCCTGAGATATATTGTCAAAACAATTGTTTACTAGTGAGCACAGTTCCTCGGTGCAACATAACAATTACACATGGAGCTAGTGTAATGGAGCAGAAAATTGATGCAATAATCCAAACAAAGTTATATTGCTAGAATGAGGAAAGATATATGTCCCTAGTACAAGTCTTAGCACAACAATTGAATAAATAATTCAAGCGTACCTCCTAATCCAGTCTAATGTCCCAACCGAGACCTGTTTCTCATCAATCGTAGCCACAGCACCAGACCCTGGTTCTTCCATAAAGGACCCATCCTTTGCCTGTAACAATATACATGGGAAAATGGCGAGCATATAAACACAGTAAAATCTGCAACTCTAATGGGGAATAAACTGTGCCATGAAACAGAAATATCAATTAGGTGATCTCATTTTTTATCATAAAAGCATTATCGAGCAGAATATGTCAATTTTCAAGTTAAATGGCAAAGAGTGCAAGATGTTTGTTTTCTTTCAACTCTGGTGCAAGGGTGGTTATGGACCTAATGAGATTCAGCCACGGTCTGAATTCAGGTAGCAGAATAGTTATCCTACAACAGCCGTTTTAGTGTACCGAGGCAATTGGCATACTGAGGTCATTTTATCTCAGACTTGTTGAGCATTTCTGCTCTGAGTACCTTCATATTGATGCAATTGGCAGCCTGGGCAGCTTCCATGATCGCTTTTCCAAGTGGGTGGTTTGTATTTGATTCTACTCCGGCAGCCAAACTAAGAATATCACCTTCTGTCCATTCATTGTTCCAGTAATCTCTGATGACAAAATATGGTTTATCAACAGGAAGATCAGGGAAATAAACTTCACTTCTGCTGCTGAGGGTGCATGAAGTGCATACGTCACACATACGATTTAGAAAGAAAAAAACACTATCCATGGAAATACATTGCAAATTTCAGGGTTCCCATCCTATGTGCAGCTATGTTTTGCAGTGAGTTCCAATTAAATGGGAAGTAAAAAGTAACCGCATAAAAATTCTAAATTATAACCAAGTACAACTTTGAGGAAAGTAATTACATACGACATACAAACTCAGTAAACAGAATAAGAACCACTTAACTTTGTATTTACACCTCCCTCGCTGTGAGAAGCTATTACTTTTGTCACTACAGGTTTCCCAATTGTTAAAGTTCCGGTTTTGTCAAACACAATGGCATCAACTTCCGCAAATTTCTCCAAAACATCCCCACCACGTAAAAGAAGTCCTCTCGTTGCACCTAACGAAGTACCAACCTGGAAACGGTATATATGAATAATTGTTGACAGAATGTTTATTCAGGCAAAAAGGGCCATATACTTTAGTTCCATACCAGCACTGCAGTGGGTGTGGCAAGACCAAGAGCACATGGGCAAGCAATTACCTGCACATGAAGATCGATACTGTTAACTGTTCAGAAAGTAGGGCACATTGTAGGCAAGGAGAAGTTAAATTAGAAAAAAATCTATCCTGAGCCCTGAACTATGGTGTTTGGTCTGACTAGAACACTGAACTATAAAACCTTCTGTAATAGACCCTGAACTTTCTAGAGTCGTTTGTCCTAACTGGTTTTCGATGGTGGTTATGTATTCTGGGGGTTTATAAAAATGTGAACAATCATCAGTGTAAAGGATGTTAGAAGGTGAGAACCTGCAAATTTTCAGCCAAAGATACAACCATTTGTGTCATGAACAAAAGAGGGAAAGATATATCAATCCATCTCATCTTTTTGGTATAGGATACAAATGATCATTATTCTCTGATGCAAATTTCAGCTCCTCATTTTGTCAGTTATTCATGCCCTACACCTACGAAATATTTCACATTTTTCTGGAAAACACAAAAAGACGAGAACATCTATCTTGTTTTTTGCAGGTTCTCATTTTATAGTATTCCATTCCATTGCACCTAACAAAGTTAGTTCAAGTTTAATATAAACATTGTTAAAGTCTAGGGTTGAAATTGGACCAAACACTATATTTCAAGGTTCATGATCATTAACATAAATGAAAACCATAATTTAACATTTAAAATTGTTGGTGAGTTGTATAGAGATATGAGAGGTACATAGGTTTCTGACAGCTACACCTGTGCAACTCAAGTCTTCTTAACATTTAAAATGATAAAAGTATGGGACTAAAAGCATTATTAACAGTTACACCCAATGATCTTATTTCCTTTATAAGAAACCTTTTTTTTAAGTTGAATCTTGAAATGAACCTACACTTATTTCAACGTCCCTGCATTTCAAACAAACATGGCTGTTCTTCATGTCATTTATTTTGAAAGCTCAATAACTGAATTTGGAATTAGACCATTTTCTCTCTCAAGACAACACCATTCAAAGGAGTTTGCAGTATACACTACCATATGCTACTTTAAGCAAAACATTACTCTTTATTCAAGGTAAATAGACAGAATAAGATTGTTAAACATGCGTTCCTGGGATCATACCAGAACACTGCAAGAAAGCTGCAAAGCCAGTGACATTGCACTTCCCTGCTGGATAACAGCAGGTACAAATTGTGAACCAAAAATACTCCAGAACATAAAGGTAGCAGAAGAAAGCGCCATAACGCCATATGTAAAGTTCCCGGCAACCTGTTATGTAATAAAATAATTGACACAATTAATCATAATAATACAGTATAGCCTAAACCTATAACTAATTCAGGTTATGATATGGTAAGTGGATGAAAATATCTCCAAGATTGTTGTAACTGATCAAAGATCCGTCAGCAGTGACCAGGACAAAGACAGTAGAGGACGGTGTAACAAATGCCCTATGCTGAAACATATCAAAGAGCTGATACTAATTATCTAAGACCCCGTTCCCAACACCGGACAAAATCAAGATTCCTATTGGGTTCAGACTGTTTGCTGTGGTATTCCTGTATTATAAACAGACCTTAATTAAAAAAAGGAATCAATATTTCGAGTGACCAGGAACTTAAAAGTAGAATACAGCAGTAAGTGCACACATCCTCTGAACCAAGAAACGTTTTGAACATATGTCTAAGTGCTAAACAGGCTCAATATCTACTGGAAGATACATTTTTACTAAATTGCTAATTACAATCTTGACAAATACACCCTGTCAGCTAATCGTTGAAAATATGATGACAAATATACCTTGTCAGCTAATCGTTGAACAGGGGCTTCCCTTGTCTGCGCTTCTTCCACTAAGTGAAGTATGTCAGACATGACAGTCTCACCGCCAGGTCGTCGAACTTCAACTGTCAGTTTACCATTTAAGTTAATGCTTCCCGCTGATACTTCTGCCTAACAAAGGAAAAAAGAATCAACACCATACTCATGCTAATGTTCAGATATTACCTGAATTCAATGAGCCAGAAGGCACCAATATCTCCACATAAGACAATATTAGGTGGTTCAGAAAACATACCCCTGCAATCTTAGTTACCGGCATAGGTTCACCTGTCAAACTTGACTCGTCAACTGTACTTCTTCCAGCTTTCACAACTCCATCGGCTGGAATACGGTCCTGGACAGTGCATGATAGCAAACATTATACTAATAGGATAATAGCATGCGATCATACACGAGCTACCCATAATGGCTATAACCACATAAACAAAGTTCTATGTGGACCTACGACAAGAACATAATATCATGCACTTGTACCTGTATATGTTATTATGTTTACTCATTAATGCAGAAGCAAATAACATGCCAAACTTTTATAGCTGCGAAGGTAGGAAGCAACAAAACTATTACCCATAAAAAAACATGTGTAAACATTCTTATTAATATGTGTGTTTGTCTGTGTGGCTTATATTTACTCACCCCAGGCAGCACTAATATATAGTCCCCAACAGCAAGAGTACCACATGGGACCTCTGTGAATGATGATTGCTCTGCATCATTATCCACCATTAGGCGTGCTTTTGATGGAAGTATATTGAGCAATCCGGTCATATCACTAGCAGCTTTTAGCTTCGCCCTCTGCTCAAGATTCTTCCCTAGAAGAACAAAAGCTATCAACATAATTGGTTCCTCAAAAAATGTCTTCCATCCCTGCAAGACAATCAGTTGGTATAAAATAACTACCATAAAATAGAGCAGTTGTGCAATTAAATGGAACCTGAATTATGACTTTGCTCAACAACATATGCAGAGCAGAGACAATGATGCAGTTGTGGTAAGGTCCTGGTTCTTATGGTTTGACGTATCTGAGCTCATGCATGCAACTATACAACAATGCAATCCTTCCAGGAAGAAAGTAGGAGGTACCAGCTTTGGAATGAAGGCTGCAACTGAGCTGACAGCAAAAGATGACAGAGCACCTAAACCAACCAACGTATTCATGTTTGGAGAACCCTTGAATAGACTCTTTATTCCATCAATAATTAGTCTTCGTCCAGGCCCAATAAATGTAAATATTGAGAGAGACAAATGGAATCCAGTGGAATGAAATAGGTGCATCAATGGTGCATTAACTCCAAAGAGATGAGAAATATGTCCCAGTAGGCAAACAGCACATAGTGCCCAAGATACAGCAAGTTCTCGACCTAAAATAGAAACCAATGCCATGTTAATCATAGGTCACCTTTTTAATATAGAAGACTCAAACTTGGACAAAGCTCATAGGGTTGATGTTTAATTGCCAATGTGAATTAAGTTTACCACTTTGCTTCAGATTTTGCAGTTTTTCGCCCATCTTTCTTTCAAAAATATTCTGTGAACTGACTTTCGAAGAATCTGCAAATACAATAGACAGTTGCATGAAACTGGATATACTGACACCTTAAAATTTAGAGGGGAATTCAGACATAAACTGGAGGGCAAAGCAGATAAAGTGAATGACAAAGCAATTTCATCTGTCTTGCATTACATAGCATAATGTAACAACGGGACTTTGAGATATATCCAGCTAAAACAATAGGCACTGGACCTCTAAAGCACCATTCATAGATCTTGCATATAAAAACCACTGAAATGCTTAAGCAGCATGCCCAGTCAACTTCTATTGAGGAACCTATCAATCAGCAGATTTTGTGCATTAGGGACAACTAGCAATTCTCTAAGTTCTAAACCATTGTTCAAACAGTCCTCAACACATCCAATTAAATGGTATTATATCAGCCTCACAACATTACAGTATCAATTGTAACAGTTTACCTCGCTGGCTGGATTTGTACCCACATGTTGTCAACTGGCCAGCGAGCTTCTCACCCAACTGCAGTTTCCAATCCTGTACAGCTCTATCTTCTGGCACAGCCCACACAACTGCCATCTCAGTGGCAAGGTTGACAGTTGCGGACACCACCTGGGGCTGCAAATACAAGCACACTGGCTTACAAACACAGCTAGTGAACTAATAAACACCATGCCGGAAAGCATCTCTGAGCCAGTGAGACACGCCGAGGCGACTCACCTCATTCTCTTTTTTTCTTTTTTTGCAAATAACTCACCTCATTCTCCAAAATGCGTTTAACGCTTGCTGCACATCCCCCACAAGACATCCCCTGCAATCAAAAGTTCAAACACTCAAATGACTAATGTAGTCACAAATTACATAGTAATAGTACTAGAAGGAAACATAATTCCCATGACAGCGTGAGAAGTTTCACCATGCAACTATAGCATATAGAACTGAAGTACCATTATTACTAGCATAACGCCCGTGCATTGCTACGTAACCACAAATATGATTCAGTCGTATTGGATTGGTAGCATATAACAACCAATGCATGTGCAACACTGCGGAGAAGAAACCCAATCAAGCAGTCAGTCAACACCACACCTGGGTAACTGTGGCAGCGATGGGAGCACCATTGCAAGATAGATTTTATTCTTTTCAAATCGAGGGGTGTGGTAAGTTCTAGATGAATGAGGGAGATTGAGGTGGAGTGAGGGAGTGAACTCACCACCACCAACTCCAGTGAATAGCTGAGAAATAGAGATAGTCTCTACTATAACAGCTACAGTGATTCCATCTAAGGGGGTTATTTTTCTGGGAGATGAAGATAGGAGGTAAACATTTTCAATTCTCAAGACATACATACCCCAACGTCAAGGATTATGGTATCGGCTTCCAGCCCTGCCGCTTCCTCTGCCACCGCCGTCCCCTGGGAAGCACGCGGCCGCTTCCACCCATCGCCGCCTCCATCACCGCCGCCCCCTCCATCTCCGTTCCCCCTACCGCACCCCCCGCCGGGAGGACCGGCCGACGCAAGGGAGGAAGCCGAGACGCTCGCGAACCAGCGGCGAGGCCCCGCGCGCGGGGAGGCCGGGCCGCGGAGCGCTAGGCGCGCGAGCGAGAGGAGGAGCACGTCGCCGTTCACGGCGAAGCGACGCTGCGCGGAAGCGGCGAAGACAGGGGCGCGGCCGAGTGCGGCCGTGAGGGGGCGGCCGCGGAGGAGGATGTTGTGCGGGGACGAGGCGGGGAACGACCTGGAGCGGGATGAGATAGCCCTGGAGATGGCGAGGAGGGGCGTGGCCGGGTCCATCCTCGGGAAGCTTCTAGAAGGGTCTACGCAGCGGCGGCGGCATGCGGCGGCTCGGCCACTGCTTTGCTACTGCCGTTGTGTGCGCGGCGGCGTTGAGCGCCGGAGGTAGCGGGGATTGTAGAGTATAGGCCCGTACCCGTACGGCGAGGAATTTGGATATTTGCAACCCTGTTTTCAGGAGATATAAATTCATCCCCAAATTTCACTACGGTCACTAGACTTAGAAATAGCCGAAATACGGTCATCAAAGTCACATGTGAACACCGACGGTCACCGTGTATACTTTGGTTCTGTATTCTGTCTATGTGGCATGCTATTTGAGCGATTGACCATTCACATGTGTCAGCAAGCCAGCAAATGAGTGAAAATCATCAGCGGTTATTGGACTTGTCCACAAATTTCACTTTGATCATCATATTCACGAATAAATTAAGGGCGCATGGGCCACGTGCATGCTTTTTTTTTCAAAAATGTCATGATGCCGTGACAATTCTCCTTTCGCCAAATCCCTAGCCCATGTCCACATCGTCCGTCGACCATGTCCTAAATTGCATCCCCGTCTATAGCCTTCGTCGCCATCTCCCGAGGAAGGTACAACCCGCTGGGGTTCAAGGTAGACACGATGCACGGCACCATCAGTGGCCACCGGAGCCATCGAGTGTGAGAGAGGCAACTGTCATTCTGGTATCCCGCCGGGAGGAGGAGGCACAAGAGTCCGGGAGGCGGCACCAAGTTTTACCACATCGGCAATGCCTAAATCCACGAAATAAGCAAACTCGAGGAACACAAGGCAAGACCACGGGGATGCTCCGGGTTGTCTCCCCATGTGAGCCCTCACGGAGGCCTTGCCACCGCGGCCAACACCACTTAGGGCCATCGGCGGCGCATATACGATGTGTTTCTCTCCGCCGAGGTATATATGCTCCATTTTCGCTACAAGCCACCTCACCGACCCTAAGATGGAGCTCTCATACATACCTCGTGGTGACCCTACTGGAGTTGGGTTGCACGCACGAGCACCAAGACCAGTACATGTGCCGCTGCATAGGGATCTACCTGAGCACGCACGCATAAGAGCCCCACAGTGCCCACCCTGGCGACAACCACGATGGGCACAACTTTTGCCTTGTTGGCCTCGATTCATGTCACGCCCTCAATGAGGCTATATCTCCCACGTGTCGAAGCACGACTTAGAGGCATAACCGCATTGAAAGCAATGTCGCAAGTGAGGTAATCTTCACACAACCCATGTAATACATAAGGGAAAGAGATACATAGTTGGCTTACAATCGCCACTTCACACAATACATGAGTAAAGCATTACATCAAACAGATAAAATCAAGGTCCGACTACGGAACCAAAATAAAAAAAGACTACCCCAAATGCTACACAGATCCCTGATCGTCCCGACTGGGCTCCACTACTTATCAGCTGAAATGAAACAACACAACGAACAAGATCTTCATTGAGCTCCTCCTTGAGCTCGGGTGCGTCACCTGCACGGTTTCATCGGCACCTGCAAACTGGTTTTGGAAGTATCTGTGAGTCACGGGGACTCAGCAATCTCACACCCGCGAGATCAAGACTATTTAAGCTTATAGGTAGGACAGGGTAGTGAGGTGGAGCTGCAGCAACGACTAGCATATATGGTGGCTAACATACGCAAATGAGAGCGAGAAGAGAAGGCAAAAGCACGGTCGAGCAACTATGATCAAGAAGTGATCCTGAAACTACTTACGTCAAGCATAACTCCAACACCGTGTTCACTTCCCGGACTCCGCCGAGAAGAGACCATCACGGTTACACACGCGGTTGGTGTATTTTAATTAAGATCAACTTCGGGTTTTCTACAACCGGACATTAACAAATTCCCATCTGCCACATAACCGCGGGCACGGCTTTCGAAAGTTCAAACCCTTCAGGGGTGTCCCAACTTAGCCCATGATAAGCTCTCGCGATCAACGAAGGATATTCCTTCTCCCCGGGAAGACCCGATCAGTCTCGGAATCCCGGCTACAAGACATTTCGACAGCAATAAAACAAGTCCAGCAAAGCCGCCCGATGCGCCGACATCCTGATAGGAGCTGCACATATCCCGTTCTCAGGGCAACACCGGATAAGTCAAGCTACGAGTAAAACCAAGTCTCGAGTTTCCACGAGGTGGCCCCGCAGGTTGCTCGGTTCGGACCAACACTTAGATAAGCATTGGCCCGGGGGGGCTAAATAAAGATGACCCTCGGGTTAGCTACTCCCAAGGGAAAGGTATAGGTGGTAGGCAAATGGTAAAACCAATGTTGGGCCTTGCTGGAAAAATCTTATTCAAAGCAAACTGTCAAGGGGGTCCCATAAATCACCCGACCGCGTTAGGGACGCAAAATCCGGGAACATAACACCGATATGACGGAAACTAGGGCGGCAAGAGTGGAACAAAACACCAGGCATAAGGCCGAGCCTTCCACCCTTTACCAAGTATATAGATGCATTAATTAAATAAGATATATTGTGATATCCCAACAAGTAAACATGTTCCAAACAAGAAACAACATCTCCATGTTCCAACAAGGAACAAACTTCATCTTCACCTGCAACTAACAACGCTATAAGAGGGGCTGAGCAAAGCGGAAACATAGCCAAACAACGGTTTGCTAGGACAAGGTGGGTTAGAGGCTTGGTTTAACAATATGGAAGGCATGATAAGCAAGTGGCAGGTATCGCAGCAAAGGCATAGCAAAAGAGCGAGCAACTAGCAAGCAAAGATAGAAGTGATTTCGAGGGTATGATCATCTTGCCTGAGATCCCGCAAGGAAGAAGAACGAGTCCATGAAAAAGACAAACGGACGTAGACGAATGGATCCTCACAATCGCAACGTTATCGGAACTAACCCGAAGAAGCAACACCGGAAAGAAGCAAACAACAAAGTAAACAACCACCACATAAACATGGCATGCTATGCGAGATGTGGTATGCAGTGCATATGCATGCTTCGGAAGGAAAAGGATGAACCAGGCATAGTCTTGGCAAACCAAGTATGCCACTGGAAAGGTGAGGTGATTTCGGTTGAAATCGATATAAAGATCACCGGAATCGGATGCACGGTTTGCAAATGACAAGCAAAACAAGAATGACAAGATTCTGCCATTAACAGCATGATGCCACTTAGCATGCAACAAGAAATTAAGCTACTGCACCCAAACGTACCAACAAAGCATATGGCAGTGATCTACTCAAAATGCTTGACAAAAGATGAACACTGAGCTACGGCTAAATCACACAATAGAAGGTTCAAACAAGCATGGCAAAAGTGCAAAAGATAACAGGTTCACAGACTTAGTGAAAATACTATCATGCCAGAAATTAACATCAGGATGACATGTCTAGAGCAAGGAAACAACATGCTACAGGAACACAATATGGCAACGCAAGGCATGGAATGAATCTACTCAAAGCACTTAACAAAAGTCCCTTACTGACCATAAGCCAAAAGGGATCAGAAAATATAATAGCACCCATGTCAATTAAGCAAGTTTCGTTACAGGTTTCAGAGGCATGTTTACGAGCTCGATGCACTCACTACAGAGCATTACATGATAAACTAAGCATACATCCATCAAGAGGACATGGCATAGAATCTATACATGGCAAGAATAACATTCATAACATGCAAGGATCAACTACAACAAGCTTGGCAAAATCGAATAACATGTAAACAATCTGCCAGCAACATTTTATAGCAAAAGTAGAGCTCGATTGACTCAAGCTATGGCACTCCATAATTACAAAAAAAAGGCATGGATGGATAGATCAAATCCATATGTTCAAAACACCCTTACTGATCATGCTCAAAAGGGGCATAGATCTCTCTGAAACAACATGAACACATGACATAAAAATAACAGCAGGGCATGACTTAGTGAAAGTACTAAGTCCCTGAAATCAGAAACATCATTATCCCTAGTTTGCATGCTTGTGATAGTCACCACATAGATCACAAAAATACATGGCATACACCCCTGGAAAGATGGCATGGCATACTACAAAACACATGTAGGGCTCAACTTCATAGGGTGCACGCATCAATCGTGGGAAAAATGACAAAAGTGCATCTACTGAAACAGATCTGAAACTAACATCACATAGCCCTCTTCTAGCAGCATTTCGGGAATCAAGATGAGATCAAATGAAAATTATGCAATGAGATGAAATGATGTAATCGTCGAGGCGAACAATTTGACATATTACACACACGAAACGGAGCCACGGATGCAGAGTTATGATGCGATGAACAGAGGTATAAAATATCACAGATCTGGGACTTAGCCAAATATCTCACCCCGGGGAAAAGTCAACGCCGGACGAGAATGTGCGGGACGAGGAGATCCAGGCAGGGGCGTGCGTTTGGTTCGCGGGACGGGTGGATCTCATCCACCCGCCCGGATCTGGCTGGAGACGAACGCCGGCGGGGTCGCCGGAGTTGGTGGAGGAGGAGGTGGCGCGGGCATGGCGGGGCGGCGCCGGATGCGGGTGGTGGCGCGTGCGCGATGGAGCGGCGGCGGACGCCGGAGCGGGCGCGTGCGGCAGCGCACGCCGGAGCGGGCGGCGAGGCGCGAAGGCGGCGAGGGGAGCGGAGCCGGCGGGAGACGGGCAGGGAGCCGGGCGGCGCTGCGGGGGCTCGGGCGCGCGGGCCCGGTCGCGGCTCGGGCGGGCCGGCGTCGGGCTCCGCGGGCCGGCGGCGGGCGCGGAGGAGAGAGAGGGAGGCGCGGCGATGACGTGGCGGAGTGCGGTTGGCTGCGGCGGCGGTGGTGATGATGTGTCGCGCCACGATTGGCCGGAGCGACGTGTCCGGCGGACATGTCCGGCGCGGATGGACATGTCCGGCGGCGCGAGGAGGAAGAAGCTAGGGTTTGGACTGCGGGATTTTCGGGGGAGGCCACATATAAATAGGTAGAGGGGGCTAGGAAGCTCCAAATGGAGTGCGGTTTTCGGCCACGCGATCGTGATCGAACGACCGAGAGGATGGAAGGGGGTTTGCTGGTTTTTTGGCCAATTTGAAGGGGTGTTGGGCTGCAAAGAGAGAGGGGCTTTATCGGTTACCCGGTTAACCGTTGGAGTATCAAACGACCTCCGAATGACCCGAAACTTGACAGGCGGTTTACCGGTGCTATACCAAGGCCGCTTGGCAAACCTCGGTCCATTCCGAGAAAGTTTAACACCCGCACAAGAAAAAGAGGTAAAAGGGGGCGCCGGGAAACATAGGAGTGCCGGATTGCAAAACGGACAACGGGGAAAATGCTCGGATGCATGAGACGAACACGTATGCAAATGCGATGCACATGACGACATGATATGAAATGCAGATGATGACATGGCAAATTGCAACACGCAAGCACATGACATGGCAACGACGGCGAATAACTGGCGGACACCTGGCGCAACAGATCCGGGGCGTTACAATTCATCATTGCAACACTGCCCTAACACCATCGTCATCTACAGTCACGCCTCCACCTCGATCTGGAACCGCCTTCGTTGCTCATTGTCGCCCTACTCGTGCAACTACGTTGGGTGCGCTGCTGCGCATACTAGTCGTCCCAGTTGACCACGGAGAGATCGTACTCCATGGTTGTTGTGGGTTGGGCTCCACGGGGTCGGGGAAGACGAGGCAACTCTCTTGCAGTTACACAGGAGCGTGCTTGATGGAGGTTGATACGTTTCAAGCGTATCTATAATTTATGAGGTATTCATGCTATATTTACATCACTTGTTTATGATTTTGGCACAATATTTATTTGGACTAACATATTAATCCAGTGCCAAAGGTCAGTTCATGTTTTCTATTGTTTTGGGTTTCTAGGTGAAAAAATCACAGAGCCAGAATGAGTTGAAATTTTTCGTTAATTTGTTATGGAATAAAAGACCACAAGGGCCGGAGAGATGGAGGCCGGGGGAGCCACGAGGGCTCCATGCGGCTTGTTCACGCTGCCACCCCCTAGGTCACGTCGAGGCATGCGTGCGTGCTCCTTAAGTCGGTTTGGGGCTCTTCTTTAGTTGGAATACAGATCCTAAAATATAAAAAAAAAACCTTAAATTTCAGCCCCATCGAAGTTACCGATCTCCGACTATAAAAGAACGGTGCTCGACCTCAGCAAAGTACTGAAAACATGAGACAAAAAAGAGTGATCCAATCTAGGGGAGAGCTTCCTCTCTCCCCGGAGGGCCATGGAAGATGAAGAAGAAGGGTGGCCTCCCCCTCTCCTTCGGTGGCGCTTGGACGCCGCAAGGGCATCTCCACCATCACCATCACCAACAACTTTATCTCCGTTCTCATGACGACGTGTGAGTAGCCCCCCCCCCCCACTCCGGGATGAGTGTAATCCCTCCGTCCGGTGAAGAGTGTACATTTGGCTTTAAATTTTGTCCATAAAAGAGTGTACTTATATCTTCCCAATGCACTTTAAAGTAAAAAAAGGGTTTCTCTCTCATCACACCGTAATTAAGACCAATAACATTCTACACTTGGTCTCCTTAATTTCTACATGCACTTAGCTCGTTGGGGGTTGGGTAATTAAAGAGGAGAGAGATAGTGAACTGTACCTTTCCAATGAATTTTTTTACTTCACTACATAATTTGTCCTAAAATTTCTATATCTACATTTTTCACCAGACGGAGGGAGTATGTACTAGTAGGTATGTATTTGATACATCTCTCTCCCATGTTTTTGAAAGATTCTGATCTTGATTGTATCATGAGCTTTATGAATATGGATCATATGATGCTCCCCCTCCATTATTTGTGGTGAATTAAGTCTTGCTCTTTGAAGTTTCTTTATGTTGGATTGAATATTTTGGATTTGAGATTGCATGATCCATGTTTATTAATTAATTTGCGGATACCTGATGGTGCAGAAAATTGTCAGATCCCTCGGTAGGAGTCCAGATGCTAGAAGTTTTGGAATGGAGGTCACACGGAGGTTTTACCCAGGTTCGGGCCTCCGGGGAGTAATACCCTATATCATGCTCGTGTTTGTTATTCACGATGGAGGGATATACCTCGTGCGAAGGGTTTACAATGGTGTGTATGAGATGTCTATCGAGAGTTGTTTCTACGGGAATGAGAGTTCCCTAGACTCTCCTTATATACTCGAGGAGGCTAGGGTTTTCTAGGGTTTAACTGAGGCAGGAAACCAATCTAGGTTTGCTGCCGCACCAACTTGGAGATCAAGTTGGCCGCATGGCGTTTATCTTCTTCTTCGAGCTCCCCCTCGCCGTTGGGCCTTCTGGGCCCTCGAGCAGGCCTTTTGTTGGCCTCTCCTCGGTGAGCAACCCCCAATGTATTACACTGTCAGTAGCATCCCGAGCGTGGCGAAGGTCGCGGGAGCATGTCTTCGAGACCTCCAGCGGGATCCACTGTCGATGACGCTTTGTCCTTGTGATTCTTTCTTAGGGAACTCGTCTCTGGGGCCTGCAACCCTGTATCAGGACGATTCTGACTGGCCTCCAGGAGTCCTAACGGCCACCGACATGGTCCATTGGGCCCATCTAGATCTCTTGAAGTGTTGTTTGCACGAATCCCGCTAATTAAGGGATGTGATGATGATGGTTTCTGAATCCACGTGCATTACCTCGCAAAACGGGGAATTGCAGATGATATATGGCACGTGTCGCGCCGTGAGGCCAGACACTTCGGTTTCAAGCTGGTTATAAGGAGGGAAAACACGAAGGGTTTTTTCCTCCCTCCGTCTTCATCCATTTTCGTCTCCCTGCCCTCAGCTCCCAAAAGCGTGTCGTCACCTCAAAGTCTTCACCACTTGCTCATGTAGCCCCCGTCCGCCCCTTCCTTGCCACCAAGATGGCCCGAACCAAGAGCGAGAAGGTTCCTAGGGTTCCCAGCTAGGATCTGCCCGCCACTGGGGCGGGGATGAAACAACAGCCCGAAGCCCCTAGGACTACGGGAAAGTGGTTCCCTTCCTCAGCCACCGACGAAGAACTTCAGGGCCTCGTGGAGACAGGTCTGATGCCAGTGGATTTGGAGTGCTGCCTCCTAGGGGATGAGGCTCCACCAACTCCTCGCGACGATGAGCACATCCTCTGCCTGGAGTATATATTTTGGGAGGGGCTCGGGTTTCCCCTACACGACTTCGTTTGCGGGCTGCTGCACTTCTACAGCTGCCAGCTACACCACATCCTGTCAAACGGGGTTCTTCACATTGCAAACTTCGTCACATTTTGCGAGTGCTTTCTCGGGACAGTCCCTCACTTTAAGTTGTTCCGATACTTAATTAGGTATGTGTTTAGACCAACGGGGACATCGTCTATGACCCCGCAACACCAAATTCCTTGCCACAGACCTCCGGAAAATAATCCTATACGACCTGGTCTCACGCTTCATCTCGTAAGACCCTCACTAGAGGATCCCACGTGTACTCCACCAATCTTAATGCATCCCTTCTTCCCCAATCCTCCTTGCAATTTATTTCCTATGTCTACCAACATAGCGGCTCACAGCCGTTCCTAGCTCACTCATCAAGTTGAATAGACACACGCAGATCCACCCGCCATGACTGCTACGGCAGCCAAACCTGTGAGACAAGCTTCTACTGCTTTGTATTCAAATCATATGTCCGCCGTGCCGCCGTGCCTCTAGCTGATTAACTGTCGCCGCATTAGGTGCAACTGCTCTCACTCTGAGCCGCCGGTCACACCTCTGCTAGCCCGCTACAGGGCAAGAGATTGGCGGAATCACTTCCATAGTCGCTACTAATACACCATAGCTATTGAATCGAATGTCTCCAATGTGTATATGTCTGATATGTATTTTGTCTCCGCTATTTCAAGATTTGATGTTTAATTGATGAAGCCCAAGCAATCCGGCCCTGCCGACGAGATTTTCTACGGTGCACTAGATGGCTAGATTTTCTACGGTGCCGGGCCTGCCGACGAGGGGCGCGGGGCCATGTAGGAGACTGTTAGGATTCATGGAGCTGGACGCTGAAGGCGTGAAGTTCGGGAAGGAGGATTGAGGAAGAAGGGTGCATCAAGATTGATGAAGAACACGTGGCATCCTCTAGAGTAGGTCTTACGAGATGAAGCGTGAGACCAGGTCGTATGGGATTATTTTCCCGGACCTCCCGAAGGCCCGCAAAGTTAACTGCAGCTGCGTGGACGGCGAGCACCGCACCGCACACGAACGCGAACGCGAACCTGACGCTGCCGCGCCACACAACACGCCATTCGCGCGCGGATCGTCGGATGTCACGCCCACGATTATATTCTCCGGTGCCGCACGTACCATGCGATCGCACAGCTCACGTCGAGAGCTTTTCTGTTTGGCGTCGCCGTCAATGAAACACCTTCCCGTCGAGCCGGCGACGCCTATAAGGCTATAAGTACCTCGCCTGATCGCATCATCACTCCCAAGTACTGCAACCTCTCGACCTCTCACCTAGCGCACATCCATGGCGCGCTTCCTCGTCGCCCTCCTCGCTGCCACCCTGGTCGCGGTAATGGTTCAACAAGCCACTGAGCAACGCCAGCATCTTCTTCATTTTGGCAAACTGCACCTAGTGCATTTTGCATGAGATCAATGAATGACAAACTGGTGCTAACGGCCTGTTTCGTCTCAGGTTCAGGCTGGAGGGCAGCTGGGCCACGCGGCGCCGGCGACGGGGGAGGTGTTCTGGCGCGCCGTGCTGCCGCACTCGCCATTGCCCGACGCCGTTCTCCGCCTCCTCAAACAACCTGCAGCAGGTCTGTCTTGCATCTTCCTCGTAGCCCTCCGTCAACCGTCTTCTCTCGAGTTTGATTGATCACCAAACACAATAATGCATGCACGCGTACGCGTGGGTGTTGAACTGCATACAGAAGCCACCAGCTTCTTGAGAGACCCCGAGGACAGGCCCCCCTTCGACTACCGTGATTACAGCCGCTCGTCGTCCGACGATGAACCGAGCAAGAGCACCGGCGCCGCCTCCGGAGCGGGGGGCTTCGACTACGACAACTACAGCGGGACCGACAAACGCCGTGGCGCCACCGATGAATACAAGGCGCCGAGCAGCAGCCTCGCTGGATGCGGGGCTAGGGGCGGCCAGGCGGAGACGACGACGGTGTTCTTTCACGAGGAGGCGGTGCGCGTCGGCAAGAGGCTCCCATTCCGCTTCCCGCCGGCGACTCCCGCCGCGCTCGGTTTCCTGCCGCGCCAGGTTGCCGACTCCGTCCCGTTCACGACGGCCGCGCTGCCCGGCGTCCTCGCGATGTTCGGCATCGCGTCGGACACCGCCACGGTGGGCAGCATGGAGGCCACGCTGCGCGCCTGCGAGTCGCCGTCCATCGCCGGGGAGTCCAAGTTCTGCGCGACCTCGCTGGAGGCCCTGGTGGAGCGCGCCATGGGAGTGCTGGGGACCCGCGACATCAGGCCGGTGACGTCGACGCTGCCCCGCGCCGGCGCCCCGCTGCAGACGTACACCGTCCGCGCCGTGCAGCCGGTGGAGGGGGGGCCTGTCTTCGTGGCGTGCCACGACGAGGCCTACCCGTACACCGTGTACCGGTGCCACACCACCGGCCCGTCCAGGGCGTACATGGTGGACATGGAGGGCGCGCGCGGCGGCGATACGGTGACCATCGCCACCGTGTGCCACACCGACACGTCCCTTTGGAACCCAGAGCACGTGTCCTTCAAGCTCCTTGGCACCAAGCCTGGCGGCACGCCGGTCTGCCACCTCATGCCGTACGGGCACATAATCTGGGCCAAGAACGTGAAGCGCTCGACGGCGTGAGCGTCCCGGCCAGCTCTGTTGTCTCGCCGGAACCAAGATCGATGTACCACTAGTCTACTACTATCTGCTTCTACCTACGTATTCTGTTGTTCATGCCACCAGATGGTCACCAGAGCAGCGTTTGTAATAAAAGAACAGCTTCTGCAGAGCTGTGTTTATTTACATTACATTTGCAATTCGTATTCAACTGCATACAAAAACTCTGTACTTTTGCATGTCACTGTGCCACAGAACCACTAGCATGCCAAGAAATGGCTTCCTGGACCGCTTAAGTGACCAATATGGCTGTTCGAATCATATTCTTGTAGAAGAACAAATGGGACATTCTGTAGAAGAAACATAAAGAATTTTTTCTTGTAGAAGGAATATGGCAGGACCCTGCCATTTGGCTAACAAAGTGACATTCTGTAGAAGAAACAGAAAGAAATTTCCCAAGGAATATGGCAAAAGACATCTGCCTTTTGGTTGGAAGGAAAAACGACACTGTAAAAGAAACAGAAAGCGTTTTCCGATAGTTTTGAAATTAGGTCAAGAAACACGTAGCAAATAATGTTCACACATTAAAATCTTTTACAAAATAGGTGGCTACCATGCCTTGCCAGTTGCCACTCACAGATTAGAATTTCATAGTCATTACCCCTTAACACTTTGTAGATATGGGTTGCAGTATCTATCTGAATAAGTGTAGCAGCTGACCAAAATCTACTTAAGAAACATCTGCAGTTGAACAACAGGGCTACATTTACTAGGAAAAAACTGCATCGACATCTACTAAAAACATCTGCAGTTGATCAAAATCACCTCATTAAACTGCGCATCTCATGGGCGAAACTCACGCACGTACTTTTAGCAATACAGATACAGAAGGCCATTGATATGGCAACCATCCATCAATCGATCTTCACAGACGCGAAGAGGTAGTGCACGAAGGATATTGACGTCAAGAAGCCAATGGTTCCAGTGGCGAGCATGATCGCGAATGCCATGAGGAATGAGTAGCCGATGTAGAGCATTGCAGAGACAGGCCCGCTCAGGCTTCTGAGATCAAAGACCAAGTAGTTGATGGAGTAGAGGAACACATAGAGAGCAACAGAGCCCGATGCAAAGAAGGCCTTCCACCACCACCTCCAGTCCTCAACACAGAGATTCATGTATGTAAGGACAACAGATACCTCGGCGCAAACAATGACAAGCATCAGCAGGACAATCAGCAGGAAGCCAAACACATAGTAGAACCTTCCAAGCCAGATGCTCGACAGAATGAAGAACAGCTCAATAAACAGGGTTCCAAATGGCAGCGTGCCTGCTCCAAGGACCAGAAGCCATGATGGATATTTCCGTGCAGGGATCTCTCTAGGAATCTGGTTGGTGCGAACAGGGAATTCAATTTGCTCTGCTCTTGTACCAAGGAAGCCACCGACAAGCGTTAACGGCACAGAGATACAGAACCACAGAGCCAGAAGGGTGAAAAATAATGATATAGGTAAAGCTCCAGTGCTCTTGCTTCCCCACAGCACAAAGTTTAAGATGGTAAGGACCGTAAACATGACACCAGGGAAAAAGCAAGCAGTCAACCATGAGAGTGATCTCCATCCTTCAGACGTTCCCTTAATAGTCCTCCATAGCCGAACACTGACATACCCAGCTACAATACCAAGGAAAAGATAGAGAATAATCATTCCGGTAAGAAGCATTCCTCTTGAAGCTGGAGACATGAACCCAAGTGTGGAAAAAACAATTGTAACAATTGACATGCCCAGAATTTGAACTCCATCACCAATCATGATGCATAATAGCTTGGGGCAAGTTGGCTCTCTGAACACATCTCCAACAACAAGCTTCCACCCAGACAGCTCCTCATTCATCTGTGCTTGCGCTTCCTTGTCGAGCTCTTCATATGTGGTGAGATCCCTCCTGACAGTTCTCAGGAATATAATAAAGACGATTCCTGCCAAGAACAAGATGACCATGAGGGAGTTCATTATAGAGAACCAGTGGACCTTGGCACCAGCCTCCATCTTCAGATAAGCATCCCACCTAGATGGCCACCTGATGTCACTCTTCACAAACTCAACATCATAGGTAAACGTGATCCTCTCCTGTTGCCTGATCACTTGGGACATTCGAAGCTCCACCGGGCAGCTCACAGGTTCAATGGTGTCATGCATGTTAAGCTTAGAGAAATCCTCGGGGTCACGCTTCACACTGCAAGGCACGACCTCAAAACCAACAATCTGATACCCAGACATCCCCTTCTTGTCCATCTCTGATATGACAGCAGATCCTTCTTCTCCAGTACCGATGATTTCTACATTTGTTCCTTCGTACTCATGGACCAAGACCTTGAACTTTAAATGGTTGATGATATAATCATCAGCACTACCAGCGGGAGTGTAACCAACAGGAAAACCAGTCCACTGTACTGTGATACCATTCTGCTCAGCGAAACGCATGACAGGCAGATTGTCCAGCATCATGTTCACCTGATAAAGATCACGGGCCCGCTGCTTGAGAAGCTTTGCATCATTCTCATTAAGCCCTTTCGTGGTGCAGAGGAAGAGGGACTCATTGACATTCACACGGAACCGGTAGGGTGAGTTGTCGATCTGGTCACCCATGAGAAGCTCACCCAGGTTCTCGGCGCTCTTCTTGATGCCACCAGGTGGACGGCAGTATGGCAGACTGTAGTAGCTGAACGGCATCTCAGTCTCAATGGATGTGAGTGAATTAACCTTTGCCCATATATCCTCACCTTGGGAGTATGTGTGCATGTAGCTGCCAGGCAAGTAGAATGCATTGCCTGGAGACAAAGTCAGCAACAGCACAGCCAACAATAACAGAGCCGGACAACAAGAACTGTGCAGCGCCCCAGCCATCTGAAGCACAAACTCTCACCAACGACCTAGAACATGTGAGGTATACCCTGTAACAAGAACATTTTTATTGATCAAAATCACGCATAAATTACATCCATCATTATTTTGGTGTAAATCTTTTTATCTGGACAACAACATCTAAAAGGTGTAATGATAATTGCAGAAGACTAGTCATTTCCTAGAGCAAGAACATGCAAAATCCATCCATTCCCTCATAATCTAGAACAATCACATCTAAGTTACTAGTAAACATTAATCCCCCCTCCAATTAAACGATAATTGACTACGTTAAGAAGTAACTAACGCAGTGCAACCAAACTAGAACAGTGATTTCTAAGTATAGAAGCGTGATGACAAAAATTCTCCAACAAACAGAGGGCACAGCCACTCACTGGGAGCAAAATACTGCAAAAGGTTACTATGAAAACCTAAAATACAACCGACCTTGCCTCTAACCAGACGAGCAATTCCCTATTTCCTACGCGCCTAAAATCGGAAGCGTTCGGCAACCATGAAACACTTCACAGTTCACTCATCGATGACAGAGCAGGTACTACGGCCCACATGACCACGTACCTACGCCGAAAAACCCCGCAGATCTACAGAAAAGCGCCTAAGGAACTCGGAGATCTAGAGCAAGCAACTGCGGGGGAACGAAATCCGGGCGCAAGGCTGCAACCCCGCGCTGGTGGTAGAGCTAGGGACGCGAATTGAAGGAGTGGGAATGGATGGAAGCGTAGAGAAGGTTCGAGAACTGCGGTGGAAGGTACCTGACGGTGGCGCACCGGGAAGAAGCGAGGGCGGAGCTGGCGAACGGGATGGGTGGATCCGGGGAGGGGAAATATGGGAGGGCAGGCGCACGGGAAAAAAGTGGGCAAGGGGGGGGCGAGATATTTGGGTGGCGCATCCAAATCTTGGCGATGTTGGGCTGGGCTGCTGCAGGATAGGATTTCCATTTCCTGGACGGTGGTGGTGCTGCCGTTTCTTTTTTTTTTTTAGAACAGATGCCGTCACTTTATTTAAGAAACATAGTCCGGAATGTCATCCGAAATTACATCTACAAACACAGTCGGGGGGACACCAACCCAAACATTACATAACTCCTCTCCAACCCTAACTTTAGCTAATTTATGCGCGGCAACATTTGCAGATCGTCTAACCCACGAAACTTTGAACTCAACTCTTGTACCTAGCATCTGTTTAATCTCCCTAATCCATGGACCCGCAGTAGAAAGATCCGGTTGCAAATGACACCACAGCCTTACTGTCCAGCTCGACATGCACCTTGTCAATGATCACGTTTATCGCAATCTGCAAAGCCTTCTTGCAAACCAAAATTTTAGTCGCCTCAGGATCAACTATATGAAGGAAGTGGTGACAATATCCAGCAATAAAAGCACCATTGTGATCACGAAGAACAGCCCCACCACCACCTTTTCCGCCAAATTTGGAAACAGACCCATCCGAGTTGAGTTTAGTCCAACCCTCCTCGGGCGCCTCCCACTTTTGCACATGCAAATCTGCAACATTCATTACCTTTGGTTGATGAATATTCCTCCATTCAAACATATGATGCACAACTTCTTTCATAATTTCATGTGGCGGAGCAATCTTCTTTTCATCCCTAGCTTCGTTTCTAGCCAACCATAGACCATACGTAGCATGGATCATAGCCTCCCTTTCATTATCTTTCGCCCCAATGAACCATTCCAGCAACCAGCGGGCCAGTGCCCCCTGTGTGTCAATAATGGCTGATGGTGTTGCCGCTTGAATTCCGTTCACAAAGCACATCAGCTTCCAAAAGAGAGCAGAGTGAGGACAGGTCCAAAATCTATGCAGAATTCTTTCCTCAAGACCACAAGCGATACAAAAAATGTCCGGCTTAATCTGACGACGATGGAGCTTAGTCCCAACAGTCGGACCATTTCGAAGCATCCTCCACATATGAATCTTCGCTTTACCCGGAGCATTTGTCTCCACAGCGCTAAATATGATTTGTATTTATCCACTGAAGATGAAGAACCAGGAAGACCCAACCTCGCTTTTTTCAGAGACATACACAGATGGTGGGTAGAACGAACAATAAAATTCCTATTTTTAATAAAGTTCCACGCCAAAAAATCTTCCGAGCCCGGACCCCCAAACAGCAACCTTCTTTATATCAGTCGCGTCCGACACCGAAAACATCTCATCAACTCTCTCACAGTCCCAATCGGTACCTGTTGTCTACTACACAACTTGTCCTTGTAGACTCGTGTTGGGCCTCCAAGCACAAAGTTTGATAGGACAGTGGCAAATTTCCCTCAAGTGGATGACCTAAGGTTTATCAATCCGTGGGAGACGTAGGATGACCATGGTCTCTGAGGGAGTCCTGGATTAGGGGGTGTCCGGATAGCCGGACTATACCTTCAGCCGGACTCCTGGACTATGAAGATACAAGATTGAAGACTTCGTCCCGTGTCCGGAAGGGACTTTCCTTGGCGCGGAAGGCAAGCTTGGCGATGCGAATATGTAGATCTCCTACCATTGTAACCGACTCTGTGTAACCCTAACCCTCTCCGGGGTTTATATAAACCGAAGGGTTTTAGTCCGTAGGACAGAACAACAATCAATACCATAGGCTAGCTTCTAGGTTTTAGCCTCCTTGATCTCGTGGTAGATCTACTCTTGTACTACCCATATCATCAATATTAATCAAGCAGGAGTAGGGTTTTACCTCCATCGAGAGGGCCCGAACCTGGGTAAAAACATCGTGTCCCTTGTCTCCTGTTACCATCCGCCTAGACGCACACTTCGGGACCCCCTACCCGAGATCCGCCGGTTTTGACACCAACATTGGTGCTTTCATTGAGAGTTCCTCTGTGTCGTCACTTTTAGGCCCGATGGCTCCTCCGATCATCAATAGTGATGCAGTCCAGGGTGAGACCTTTCTCCCCGGACAGATCTTCGTCTTCGGCGGCTTCGCACTGCGGGCCAATTCGCTTGGACATCTAGAGCAGATGGAAAGCTACGCCCCTGGCCATCAGGTCAGATTTGGAAGTTTAAACTACACGGCTGACATCCGCGGGGACTTGATCTTCGAGGGTTTCGAGCCACTGCCGAACGTGCCGCACTGTCATGTTGGGCATGATCTAGCTCTGCCGCCGAACAATGCCCTGGAGGCCGCACCGGTGTCCGCTCCGACCCTTAACTCGGAGCCAACCACACCAATCGAGGGCGGGTGGTTAGACACCGCCTCGGGGGCTGCAATCTCTACGGCGATCAAGCCGAACACCAGCCCTGCCCTCCGCGAGGCTCGTGACTCCAAGGAGCCGGACTCCTCTCCGGACTCCGAGCCCTCCGCGCCCCTGCAGATCGAATCCGATTGGGCGCCGATCATGGAGTTTACCGCCGCGGACATCTTTCAGCACTCGCCTTTCGGCGATATTCTGAAGTCACTAAAGTCTCTCTCTTTATCAGGAGAGCCCTGGCCGGACTACGGTCAGCAAGGTTGGGATACGAACGATGAAGAAATTCAAAGCCCACCCACCACCCACTTTGTAGCCACCATCGACGATTTAACCGACATGCTCGACTTCGACTCCGAAGACATCGACGGTATGGACGCCGATGCAGGAGATGATCAAGAACCAGCGCCTATAGGGCACTGGAAATGTTGGGGAACGTTGCAGAAAAACAAAAATTTTCCTACGGTTTCACCAAGATCCATCTATGAGTTCATCTAGCAACGAGTCATGGGAAAGAGAGATTGCATCTACATACCACTTTGTAGATCGCGAGCGGAAGCGTTCAACGAACGGGGATGAAGTAGTCGTACACACCGTGATCCAAATCACCGGAGATCCTAGCACCGAAAGCACGGCACCTCCGCGTTCAACACACGTACGGTCAGCGTAACGTCTCCTTCTTCTTGATCCAGCAAGGCAAAGGAGAGGTTGGGGAAGAAGACTCCAGCAGCAGCACGACGGTGTGGTGATGGTGGAGCCGCAGTACTCCGACAGGGCTTCGCCGAGCTCTTACGGAGGAGGAGGATGTGTTGGAGAGGGAGAGGGAGGCGCCAGGGCAAAGGGTGTGGCTGCCCCCCTTCCCTCCCCCTTTTATATAGGCCTCTGGAGGGCGCCGGCCCTGGGAGATCTGATCTCCCAAGGGGGGCGGCGGCCAGGGAGGTTTCCCTCCCCCCAAGCCATCTAGGAGGTGCCTTCCACCACTAGGACTCCTCCCTTTTGGAACCCTAGGCGCATGGGCCCCTTTGGGGCTGGTTCCCCTTGGCCCATGCAGGCCAAGGCGCACCCCCTAAGGCCCATGTGGTCCACCGGGGCAGGTGGCCCCACCTGGTGGACCCCCGGGACCCCTCCGGTGGTCCCGGTACAATACCGATAACACCGAAACTTGTCCCGATGGCCGAAATAGCACTTCCTATATATAATTCTTTACCTCCGGACCATTCCGGAACTCCTCGTGACGTCCGGGATCTCATCCGGGACTCCGAACAACATTCGGGTTACTGCATATACATATCTTCACAACCCTAGCATCACCGAACCTTAAGTGTGTAGACCCTACGGGTTTGGGAGACATGCAGACATGACCGAGACGGCTCTCGGGCAATAACCAACAGCGGGATCTGGATACCCATGTTGGCTCCCACATGCTCCACGATGATCTCATCGGATGAACCACGATGTCGAGGATTCAATTAATCCCGTATACGATTCCCTTTGTCAATCGGTATTTTACTTGCCCGAGATTCGATCGTCGGTATCCCAATACCTCGTTCAATCTCGTTACCGGCAAGTCACTTTTCTCGTATCGTAATGCATGATCCCGTGATCAAACACTTTGATCACATTGAGCTCATTATGATGATGCATTACCAAGAGGGCCCGGTGATACCTCTCCGTCAAGCGGAGTGACAAATCCCAGTCTCGATCCATGTCAACCCAACAGACACTTTCAGAGATACCCGTAGTATACCTTTATAGTCACCCAGTTACGTTGTGACGTTTGGCACACCCAAAGCACTCCTACGGTATCCGGGAGTTACACGATCTCATGGTCTAAGGAAAGGATACTTGACATTGGAAAACTCTAGCAAACGAACTATGCGATCTTATGCTATGTTTAGGATTGGGTCTTGTCCATCACATCATTCTCCTAATGATGTGATCCCGTTATCGATGACATCCAATGTCCATAGTCAGGAAACCATGACTATCTGTCGATCAACGAGCTAGTCAACTAGAGGCTCACTAGGGACATATTGTTGTCTGTTATTCATACATGTATTACGATTTCTGGATAACACAATTATAGCACGAATAAAGACAATTATCATGAATAAGGAAATATAATAATAATGCTTTTATTATTGCCTCTAGGGCATATTTCCAACAGTCTCCCACTTGCACTAGAGTCAATTATCTAGTTACATTGTGATGAATCGAACACCCATAGAGTTCTGGTGCTGATCATGTTTTGCCTTAGGGAGAGGTTTAGTCAACGGATCTGCGACATTCAGATCCGTGTGCACTTTACAAATTTCTATGTCTCCATCTTGAACATTTTCACGAATGGAGTTGAAGCGACGCTTGATGTGCCTGGTCTTCTTGTGAAACCTGGGCTCCTTTGCAAGTGCAATAGCTCCAGTGTTGTCACAGAAGAGTTTGATTGGCCCCGATGCATTGGGTATGACTCCGAGGTCGGTGATGAACTCCTTCACCCAGATTGCTTCATGTGCTGCCTCCGAGGCTGCCATGTACTCCGCTTCACATGTAGATCCCGCCACGACGCTTTGCTTGCAACTGCACCAGCTTACTGCCCCACCATTCAAAATATACACGTATCCGGTTTGTGACTTAGAGTCATCCAGATCTGTGTCGAAGCTAGCGTCGACGTAACCTTTTACGACGAGCTCTTCGTCACCTCCATAAACGAGAAACATTTCCTTAGTCCTTTTCAGGTACTTTAGGGTATTCTTGACCGCTGTCCAGTGTTCCTTGCCGGGATTACTTTGGTACCTACCTACCAAACTTACGGCAAGGTTTACATCAGGTCTGGTACACAGCATGGCATACATAATAGAACCTATGGCTGAGGCATAGGGGATGACGCTCATCTCTTCTATATCTTCTGCCGTGGTCGGACATTGAGCTGAGCTCAATTTCACACCTTGTAACACAGGTAAGAACCCTTTCTTAGATTGATCCATATTGAACTTCTTCAATATTTTATCAAGGTATGTGCTTTGTGAAAGACCTATGAGGCGTCTCGATCTATCTCTATAGATCTTGATGCCTAATATATAAGCAGCTTCTCCAAGGTCCTTCATTCAAAAACTTTTCTTCAAGTAGGCCTTAATGCTGTCCAAGAGTTCTATATCATTTCCCATCAAAAGTATGTCGTCTACATATAAAATGAGAAATGCTATAGAGCTCCCACTCACTTTCTTGTAAACACAGGCTTCTCCATAAGTCTGTGTAAACCCAAACGCTTTGATCATCTCATCAAAGCGAATGTTCCAACTCCGAGATGCTTGCACCAGCCCATAAATCGAGTGTTGGAGCTTGCACACCTTGTCAGCATTCTTAGGATCGACAAAACCTTCCGGCTGCATCATATACAATTCTTCCTTAAGGAAACCATTAAGGAATGCCGTTTTGACGTCCATTTGCCATATCTCATAATCATAGTATGCGGCAATTGCTAACATGATTCGGACGGACTTCAGCTTCGCTACCGGTGAGAAAGTCTCATCGTAGTCAACCCCTTGAACTTGTCGATAACCCTTAGCGACAAGCCGAGCTTTATAGATGGTCACATTACCATCCGTGTCTGTCTTCTTCTTAAAGATCCATTTATTTTCTATGGCTCGCCGTTCAACGGGCAAGTCAGTCAAAGTCCATACTTCGTTTTCATACATGGATCCTATCTCGGATTTCATGGCTTCCAGCCATTTGTCGGAATCCGGGCCCGCCATTGCTTCCTCATAGTTCGAAGGTTCACCGTTGTCTAACAACATGATTTCCAAGACAGGGTTGCCGTACCACTCTGGTGCGGAACGTGTCCTTGTGGACCTTCGAATTTCAGTAGGAGCTTGATTATAAGTATCTTGATCATCATCATTAATTTCCTCTCTAGTCGGTGCAGGCACCTCAGAAACGTTTTCTTGAGTTTCGCCATTTTCCGGTTCAAGAGGTAACACTTCATCAAGTTCTACTTTCCTCCCACTTACTTCTTTCGAGAGAAACTCTTTCTCTAGAAAGGATCCATTCTTGGCAACAAAGATCTTGCCTTCGGATCTGAGGTAGAAGGTATACCCAACAGTTTCTTTAGGGTATCCTATGAAGACGCATTTTTCCGACTTGGGTTCGAGCTTTTCAGGTTGAAGTTTCTTGACATAAGCATCGCATCCCCAAACTTTTAGAAACGACAGCTTAGGTTTCTTCCCAAACCATAATTCATACGGTGTCGTCTCAACGGATTTCGACGGAGCCCTATTTAAAGTGAATGCGGCAGTCTCTAAAGCATAGCCCCAAAAAGATAGCGGTAAGTCGGTAAGAGACATCATAGATCGCACCATATCTAATAGAGTGCGATTACGACGTTCGGACACACCATTACGCTGAGGTGTTCCAGGCGGCGTGAGTTGTGAAACTATTCCACATTTTCTTAAGTGCGTGCCAAATTCGTGACTCAAGTATTCTCCTCCACGATCTGATCGTAGAAACTTGATCTTTCTATCACGTTGATTTTCAACCTCACTCTGAAATTCCTTGAACTTTTCAAAGGTCTCAGACTTGTGTTTCATTAAGTAGACATACCCATATCTACTCAAGTCATCAGTGAGGGTGAGAACATAACGATAGCCACCGCGAGCCTCAACACTCATTGGACCGCACACATCGGTGTGTATGATTTCCAATAAGTTGGTTGCTCGCTCCATTGTTCCTGAGAACGGAGTCTTGGTCATTTTACCCATGAGGCATGGTTCGCATGTGTCAAATGATTCATAATCAAGAGACTCTAAAAGTCCATCTGCATGGAGCTTCTTCATGCGTTTGACACCTATGTGACCAAGGCGGCAGTGCCACAAATATGTGGGACTATTGTTATCAACTTTAACTCTTTTGGTATTCACACTATGAATATGTGTATCATCACGTACGAGATTCATTAAGAATAAACCATTAACCATCGGAGCATGACCATAAAACATATCTCTCATATAAATAGAACAACCATTATTCTCGGATTTAAATGAGTAGCCATCTCGTATTAAACGAGATCCAGACACAATGTTCATGCTCAAACTTGGCACTAAATAACAATTATTGAGGTTTAAAACTAATCCCGTAGGTAAATGTAGAGGTAGCGTGCCGACGGCGATCACATCGACCTTAGAACCATTCCCGACGCGCATCGTCACCTCGTCCTTCGCCAGTCTCCGTTTATTCCGCAGCTCCTGCTTTGAGTTACAAATGTGAGCAACTGCACCGGTATCAAATACCCAAGAGCTACTACGAGTACTGGTAAGGTACACATCAATTACATGTATATCACATATACCTTTGGTTTTGCCGGCCTTCTTGTCCGCTAAGTATTTGGGGCAGTTCCGCTTCCAGTGGCCACTTCCCTTGCAATAAAAACACTCAGTCTCGGGCTTGGGTCCATTCTTTGGCTTCTTCCCGGCAACTTGCTTACCGGGCGCGGCAACTTCCTTGCCGTCCTTCTTGAAGTTCTTTTTACCCTTGCCCTTCTTGAACTTAGTGGTTTTATTCACCATCAACACTTGATGCTCCTTCTTGATTTCTACCTCTGCTGATTTCAGCATAGCATATACCTCAGGAATGGTCTTTACCATCCCCTGCATATTGTAGTTCATCACAAAGCTCTTGTAGCTAGGTGGAAGCGACTGGAGGATTCTGTCAATGACCGCTTCATCCGGGAGATTAACTTCCAGTTGAGTCAAGCGGTTGTGCAACCCAAACATTTTGAGTATGTGCTCACTGACAGAGCCATTTTCCTCCATCTTACAGCTAAAGAATTTATCGGAGACTTCATATCTCTCGACCCGGGCATGAGCTTGGGAAACCATTTTCAGCTCTTCGAACATCTCATATGCTCCATGTCTCTCAAAACGCTTTTGGAGTCCCGGCTCTAAGCTGTAAAGCATGCCGCACTGAACGAGGGAGTAATCATCGCAGCGTGACTGCCAAGCGTTCATAACGTCTTGTTCTGTAG
Source organism: Aegilops umbellulata (assembly GCA_032464435.1). Classification (NCBI taxonomy): domain Eukaryota; kingdom Viridiplantae; phylum Streptophyta; class Magnoliopsida; order Poales; family Poaceae; genus Aegilops; species Aegilops umbellulata. Next base: position 49,977,713 of record CP136060.1, read on the forward strand.
GGAGAATAGGTGCGTCACCCAGCGGTGCTCGTAGGACATAATCTTTCTTGGCAGCTATGAGGATGATCCTCAGGTTCCGGACCCAGTCCGTATAGTTGCTACCATCGTCTTTCAGCTTGGTTTTCTCTAGGAACGCGTTGAAGTTGAGGACTACGTTGGCCATTTGATCTACAAGACATATTGTAAATCTTTAGACTAAGTTCATGATAATAAAGTTCATTTAATCAAATTATTTAATGAACTCTCACTTAGATAGACATCCCTCTACTAGTCATCTAAGTATTACATGATCCGAGTCAACTAGGCCGTGTCCGATCATCACGTGAGACGGACTAGTCAACATCGGTGAACATCTTCATGTTGATCGTATCTTCTATACGCTCATGCTCGACCTTTCGGTCTTCTGTGTTCCGAGGCCATGTCTGTACATGCTAGGCTCGTCAAGTCAACCTAAGTGTTTTGCGTGTGTAAATCTGTCTTACACCCGTTGTATGTGAACATTAGAATCTATCACACCCGATCATCACGTGGTGCTTCGAAACAACGAACTGTCGCAACGGTGCACAGTTAGGGAGAACACTTTCTTGAAATTATTATGAGGGATCATCTTATTTACTACCGTCGTTCTAAGTAAACAAGATGCAAAACATGATAAACATCACATGCAATCAAATAATAAATGTGACATGATATGGCCAATATCACATAGCTCCTTCGATCTCCATCTTGGGGCTCCATGATCATCTTGTCACCGGCTTGACACCATGATCTTCATCATCGTGTCTCCATGAAGTTGCTAGCCAACTATTACTTCTACTACTACGGCTAACGCGTTTAGCAATAAAGTAAAGTAATTTACATGGCGTTTCTCAATGACACGCAGGTCATACAAAAATAAAGACAACTCCTATGGTTCCTGCCGGTTGTCATACTCATTGACATGCAAGTCGTGATTCCTATTACAATAGCATGAACATCTCATACATCACATATAGATCATTCATCATTCATCACAACTTTGGCCATATCATATCACAAAGCACTTGCTGCAAAAAAACAAGTTAGACGTCCTCTAATTGTTGTTGCAAGTTTTACGTGGCTGAATTAGGGTTCTAGCAAGAACGTTTTCTTACCTACGTGAAAACCACAACGTGATTTGTCAACTTCTATTTACCCTTCATAAGGACCCTTTTCATCGAATCCGCTCCAACTAAAGTGGGAGAGACAGACACCCGCCAGCCACCTTATGCAACTAGTGCATGTTAGTCGGTGGAACCGGTCTCACGTAAGTGTACGTGTAAGGTTGGTCCGGGCCGCTTCATCCCACAATACCGCTGAAGCAAGATAAGACTAGTAGCGGCAAGAAAGTTGACAACATCTACGCCCACAACAAATTGTGTTCTACTCGTGCAATAGAGAACTACGCATAGACCTAGCTCATGATGCCACTGTTGGGGAACGTTGCAGAAAAACAAAAATTTTCCTACGGTTTCACCAAGATCCATCTATGAGTTCATCTAGCAACGAGTCATGGGAAAGAGAGATTGCATCTACATACCACTTTGTAGATCGCGAGCGGAAGCGTTCAACGAACGGGGATGAAGTAGTCGTACACACCGTGATCCAAATCACCGGAGATCCTAGCACCGAAAGCACGGCACCTCCGCGTTCAACACACGTACGGTCAGCGTAACGTCTCCTTCTTCTTGATCCAGCAAGGCAAAGGAGAGGTTGGGGAAGAAGACTCCAGCAGCAGCACGATGGTGTGGTGATGGTGGAGCCGCAGTACTCCGACAGGGCTTCGCCGAGCTCTTACGGAGGAGGAGGATGTGTTGGAGAGGGAGAGGGAGGCGCCAGGGCAAAGGGTGTGGCTGCCCCCTCCCCTCCCCCTTTTATATAGGCCTCTGGGGGGGGGCGCCGGCCCTGGGAGATCTGATCTCCCAAGGGGGGCGGCGGCCAGGGAGGTTTCCCTCCCCCCAAGCCATCTAGGAGGTGCCTTCCACCACTAGGACTCCTCCCTTTTGGAACCCTAGGCGCATGGGCCCCTTTGGGGCTGGTTCCCCTTGGCCCATGCAGGCCAAGGCGCACCCCCTAAGGCCCATGTGGTCCACCGGGGCAGGTGGCCCCACCTGGTGGACCCCCGGGACCCCTCCGGTGGTCCCGGTACAATACCGATAACACCGAAACTTGTCCCGATGGCCGAAATAGCACTTCCTATATATAATTCTTTACCTCCGGACCATTCCGGAACTCCTCGTGACGTCCGGGATCTCATCCGGGACTCCGAACAACATTCGGGTTACTGCATATACATATCTTCACAACCCTAGCGTCACCGAACCTTAAGTGTGTAGACCCTACGGGTTCGGGAGACATGCAGACATGACCGAGACGGCTCTCGGGCAATAACCAACAGCGGGATTTGGATACCCATGTTGGCTCCCACATGCTCCACGATGATCTCATCGGATGAACCACGATGTCGAGGATTCAATTAATCCCGTATACGATTCCCTTTGTCAATCGGTATTTTACTTGCCCGAGATTCGATCGTCGGTATCCCAATACCTCGTTCAATCTCGTTACCGGCAAGTCACTTTTCTCGTATCGTAATGCATGATCCCGTGATCAAACACTTTGATCACATTGAGCTCATTATGATGATGCATTACCAAGAGGGCCCGGTGATACCTCTCCGTCAAGCGGAGTGACAAATCCCAGTCTCGATCCATGTCAACCCAACAGACACTTTCAGAGATACCCGTAGTATACCTTTATAGTCACCCAGTTACGTTGTGACGTTTGGCACACCCAAAGCACTCCTACGGTATCCGGGAGTTACACGATCTCATGGTCTAAGGAAAGGATACTTGACATTGGAAAACTCTAGCAAACGAACTATGCGATCTTATGCTATGTTTAGGATTGGGTCTTGTCCATCACATCATTCTCCTAATGATGTGATCCCGTTATCGATGACATCCAATGTCCATAGTCAGGAAACCATGACTATCTGTCGATCAACGAGCTAGTCAACTAGAGGCTCACTAGGGACATATTGTTGTCTGTTATTCACACATGTATTACGATTTCCGGATAACACAATTATAGCACGAATAAAGACAATTATCATGAATAAGGAAATATAATAATAATGCTTTTATTATTGCCTCTAGGGCATATTTCCAACAGGAAAGCCACCTCGTCATATGACATATACATGGTGGACACCCCAAAGAAGGAGATGGCGATGGAACAGCGGAGGATGACCCCTCCAAGAAACAGCCTAAGCGTCGGCGTCAGCGGCGCCGCTCTAAATCCCGCCAAAGCAAAAACGGTGATTCCGGCACGGGAGATAATAATACTCCGGACAGCGCCAAAGAAAACCCCCTCCAGCAAGATTTAGCACAGGAGGATGGAGAAGCCAGCCCTCATGAGAGAGCGGCAGACAGAGAGATCAAGGACGATAATTATATGCCTCCCTCCGAAGACGAGGCAAGCCTCGACGACGACGAATTCGTCGTGCCAGAGGATCCCGTCGAGCAAGAGCGTTTTCAATGCAGGCTTATGGCCACGACAAGCAGCCTCAAGAAAAAACAGCAACAGCTTAGAGCTGATCAAGATTTGCTAGCCGACAGATGGACTGAAGTCCTTGCGGCCGAAGAGTATGAACTCGAACGCCCCTCCAAGAGCTACCCAAAGCGCAGGTTGCTACCCCGATTAGAGGAAGAAGCACCTAAACCTACATCACTAGCACATGATACGGCCGACCGGCCACCTCGTGGCCGCGACAGAGAGGCCTCTCGGCCCTCCACTCAAGCCGCACCCCGGCGCCGCTCAAAACATACCAAGGCACGGGAAAATGCGCCAGACCTGCGAGATATATTGGAGGACAAGGCAAGGCAAACAAGATCGATCTACGGACCGCGCGGGCGCCCCATGGCACGTGACGGTGATCGTCACTCCGGATATAGTAAATCCGACCGGGCCGAACACAATAGACAAAGCTCGTTCGAGCTACGTCATGATATAGCCCAATACAGAGGCGCCGCACACCCACTATGCTTCACACAGGAAGTAATGGATCATCAAATCCCTGAAGGTTTCAAACTCGTGAACATCGAATCATATGATGGCACAACAGATCCTGCGGTATGGATCGAGGATTATCTCCTTCATATCCACATGGCCCGCGGCGATGATCTACACGCCATCAAATACCTCCCACTCAAACTTAAGAGACCAGCTCGGCATTGGCTTAACAGCTTGCCAGCAGAATCAATCAGTTGTTGGGAGGACCTGGAAGCCACATTCCTCGACAATTTCCAGGGCACTTATGTGCGACCACCAGACGCCGATGACCTAAGCCACATAATTCAGCAGCCAGAGGAATCGGCCAGGCAGTTCTGGACACGGTTCCTAACAAAGAAAACCAAAATAGTCGACTGTCCGGACGCAGAGGCCCTAGCAGCCTTCAAGCACAATATCCGTGACGAGTGGCATGCCCGGCATCTTCGACAGGAAAAGCCGAAATCTATGGCAGCGCTCATGACACTCATGACCCGCTTTTGCGCGGGAGAAGACAGCTGGCTTGCTCGTAGCAACAATATGACCAAAATCCCTGGTAATTCGGATACCAGAGATAGTAGTGGCAGGTCGCGTCGCAACAAGCAAAAGCGCCGCATTAACGGTGACAATGCTGAGGATACGGCAATTAATGCCGGATTCAGAGGCTACAAATCCGGTCAGCGGAAAAAGCCATTCAAAAGAAATACTCAGGGCCCGTCCAGTTTGGACCGAATACTCGACCGCTTGTGCCAGATACATGTCACCCCCGAAAAGCCAGCCAATCACACCAATAGGGATTGTTGGGTGTTCAAGCAGGCAGGCAAGTTAAATGCCGAAAATAAATAGAAGGGGCTGCATAGAGATGACGATGAAGAGCCCCGGGCGCCGAACAACAGTGGACATAAGGGTTTTCCCCCACAAGTGCGGACGGTGAACATGATATACGCAACCCACATCCCCAAGAGGGAGCGGAAGCGCGCGTTAAGGGACGTATACGCGATGGAGCCAGTCGCCCCAAAGTTCAACCCATGGTCCTCCTGCCCGATCACCTTTGATCGAAGGGACCACCCCACTAACATCCGTCATGGCGGATTCGCCGCATTGGTTCTAGACCCAATTATTGACGGATTTCACCTCATTAGAGTCCTTATGGACGGCGGCGGTAGCCTGAACCTGCTTTACCAGGATACAGTGCGGAAAATGGGCATAGATCCCTCGAGGATTAAGCCGACCAAAACGACCTTTAAAGGCGTCATACCAGGTGTAGAGGCCAACTGTACAGGCTCAGTTACACTTGAAGTGGTCTTCGGATCTCCGGATAATTTCTGAAGCGAGGAGTTAATCTTCGACATAGTCCCGTTCCGCAGTGGCTATCACGCACTGCTTGGGCGAACCGCATTCGCCAAGTTCAGTGCGGTACTGCACTACGCATACCTTAAGCTCAAGATGCCAGGCCCTCGAGGAGTAATTACGGTCAATGGAAACACCGAACGCTCCCTCCGAACGGAGGAGCACACGGCGGCCCTTGCAGCGGAAGTACAAAGCAGCCTCTCCAGGCAGTTCTCCAGTCCGGTCATTAAACGTCCGGACACCGTCAAACGTGCCCGGAGTAACCTACAACAAGACCGCCTGGCATGTTCCGAGCAGGCGTAGCAATGCGGCCCCAACCCCAGCCCTCGCTAAAATGCGACACCAGTGCTTCGCGTACATAACTACGCTCTAGAAATACAATGGGTACAGGGGGAGGGGCACCATCACGGCACGCCCGAAACACAGCTTAAACCGCACTAGGGGCTGCCAATTTTTAATTTTCTCTTACTTTCAGGACTCTATTCTTCGGAAGGCCTGTCCGGCAGTACAATTGCCGCACAGACGATGCAAGAACCAGGGAAGCAGACAAGCCACGCCGCATTACGGAACTCCCAGGTGGTCTCTATCACGAGCAGTATACTTGTTTCGCATACCATTCCGCAGCCTGCCCCTGGAACGGACATGTTAAATAGTCCAACCTTTTGCTTATCGCGTTATTTGTATCGTTCTGCCTTGATCGCAGCCTTTTTTTAATAAACAACACATAGCTTTTGTCTATTTTTGCATTACTCTTTTTTACAAATATATGTTCATTAACGACATGTTGCACCCGTACACTTTGGTACGGCCAAATACGCCAGGGGCTTTAGTACCCCTCAATATGGTGTGAGAAGCCCGAACACTTTAGCAAGTGCGGCACCTCGAACTTATAGCATTATATGCATCGGCTCCGAATCATGTCTTGGGTCAATAGTTGGGTTTGCCCGGCTCCTATGTTTTGGTGCCTTACGTTCCGCTATATCGGCTAAGGTAGCACTAGGAGAATTACTGCGATTATGCCCCAGTTGAGCTGGGCTAAGCACCTCAGTAGAGAAAGCTAAAACTGACTGTCATGATGAAGCGAGAGTTGGTCGCTGTTCGAGAGGTTTTTCGAGTCCCTAAAGACTTATGCCGCTTAGAGCGAGGAGTCGACTCTGTCCGGCCAAGGCGTGGATAGCGCCCCGAACTCGGTCTTCCGAATACCAGGGGCTTCGCCTAAATTTAAAATTATAGAATTCTATGGCTAAGTGAGAGTGTTCAAGCGTTATAGTCCGATTGCATTGTTCGTTGTGCTGAGCGCCTCCCTCGAAGGACCCAAACATGGGAAAAAGAGCGCTCAGGTTTATCCCGGACACCCCAGCACTAGTGGTACGGGGGCAGAAGCCGATGACTCGCCATCTCTCAAATTTGATAAACGGCCGCACAGAAGGTAATATTTTAAATTCCAAAAGCATTGCTTAGCGCATATGAACAAGTTTTCAGCGCACAGGACAAAACGAGCGAGTTTACTCAAAATTACATCCCTGGAACACTCATCCGCCATAAGGCGGACACCCTTCAGAACGTCCTTATAATACATCTCGGGCTTGCGATGCTCTTTCCCCGGCGGTGGCCCGTCCTTCACAAGCTTCTCAGCATCCAGCTTGCCCTAGTGCACCTTAGCGCGGGCAAGGGCCCTACGGGCACCTTCGATGCAGACGGAGCGCTTGATAACTTCGAGCCTTGGACAGGCCTCCACCAGCCGCCGTACCAGCCCGAAGTAGCTCCCAGGCAGAGCCTCTCCAGGCCACAGCCGAACTATGAGGCCCTTCATGGCCTGTTCGTCCACCTTGTGGAGCTCGACCAGTTGCTTCAGCTGGTCGCTCAGGGGCACAGGGTGTCCGGCCTCAGCATACTGAGACCAGAACACCTTCTCCGTCGAGCTGCCCTCCTCGGGTCGGTAGAATGCGACGTCATCGGACTCGCTGCGGGGTAAATCTGCGAATGCTCCTGGAGAGCTCCGGATTCGGGTAAGTAACAAGTAACTCACTTTTATATGTTTGCTTTGCATAAAGAATGCCTTACCGCCGCTATCTTTTTCACCGCATCCAACTCCTGGAGGGCCTTCTGGGATTCGGCCTTGGCAAACTTGGCATTTTCAATAGCCTCCGCGAGCTCGGACGCTCGCGTCTTTGAGTCAAGCTCCAAACTCTCATGTTTTTCATGAGAGCCTGGAGCTCTTGCCGCACCTCGCCAACCTGGGCCTCATACTTCTCCCGCTCGGTGCGCTCCGTGGCCGCCCTCTTCTCGGCCTCGGACAACGCTTGTTTAAGGATCGCCACCTCAGACGTGGCCCCTACAATAGCCACGATAATCCTGTCATTTCTTGCAATTGCACTTTTTTATATATTTAAACAAGGTATTTCTTACCTTCCTTGTCCTCGAGCTGCTTCTTAGCAAGCCCGAGCTCTTTCTCGGACTGCTCGAGGTTCTGCTTTAGCATGTCCACTTCCGCAGTCAGTGCGGCGGACGCTAGCAGAGAAGCCTGTATACGCATATTGACTCCTTTTTGTTAGACTCCTGCGAATTTTATTTGATCCTCTATTCGGCTTTTCTTCCCGAACGCCAAATAGAGCATCAGGGGCTACTTTCTATGCGGTAATATTTTTACACATTCTTTACTTACCTCAAAGCCTGTTAAAAGGCTGGCACAAGCTTCAGTCAGTCCTCTCTTGGCGGACTGAACCTTTTGGACCACTGCACTCATAATGGTGCGGTGCTCCTCGTTGATGGAGGCGCCTTTAAGCACCTCCAACAGATTGTCCGGCGCCTCTGGTTGGACGGGGGTCATCGGCTCGGTGGGCTTGCTCCTCTTGGGAGGAGGTCGCCCGCTGGACTCTGGAACCCTTGAAGGTTCCGGAGCGGTGTCCGGCCTAGGGCCGGACTTGGATCCCTGGGGGGATCTATCCCCTTTACTCCTGGGGTCCAGGAGGTCGCCTTGCGGCTCCTCCAGGACCACTCTCTCCTGGCTTGGAACCTGTCGGGACGCCACCTCGGCATCGTTCGTAGGGCGGGGGAGGTAGCGGGCGGAAGTGAATTCGCGTCCGACGAATCCAGGGAGCTGCTCGACGACTCGTCGAGCTCGGCCTTGGGCGGACTGCATAGATATATTCGACATAAGGAAAAGCTGTGCAATAAAGGAACACTACGAGTTACTCTGGTGTCCGGACACTTACGATCTCGCCGGGCGCTTGGCCCTGTGTGGCCACTCCTCTTCGCCGTCGTCGGCATCGGTAGAATAGTCCGAAGGAAGGGTCTTCCCCTTCTTGGACCCTTCGGCCTCCCCAGTCGGGGCGGCCTTCCTTTTCTTTCCTTCCCCCGCTGGGGGGGGGGGAGGTTTCTTCCTCCTCCTCCTCATTTTCACGGGAGGAGTGCGTCTCGGAGTCATCGGATGATGAATCCGACACCTCCAGGCGTCAGGCACTCTTTCGAGTCCCTGTGGCCTTCTTCTTGGCCTTCTTCTGCGGCACCGCATAGGGTGCCAGAACCAGCCGCTTCGCCAAGCAAGCATCGGCTGGGTCTTCGGGGAAAGGAGCCGGACAGTCGATCTGTCCGGACTTCGCCTGCCAATCCTGTCAAAGGTAAGGGAGCTTAGATCCCGCATAGAGTCAAACTATGAAAAACTAATACCCTGTAAAAGGTACAAATAGCTTACCGCACTAGCATGACGCTGCGTGCTGAATCCGCGGTCCTCGGAAGCGGATGCGGGAGCCTCGGCGCCCTTGAAAAGCACCTTCCAGGCATCTTCGTACGTCGTGTCGAAGAGCCTGCTCAGAGTTCGGTGCTGCGCCGGGTTGAACTCCCATAGATTGAAGGCCCGTTGTTGACACGGGAGCTCCTCCGGCGGATGAGCATAACCTGGACTACGTTGACAAGCTTGAGTTGTTTGTTCACCAGGGTTTGAATGCATTTTTGCAGTCCAGTCACCTCTCCTTTGTTGCCCCACAACAGGCCCGTCTCTTTCCAGGACGTGAGCCGCGTAGGGGGTCCGGACCGGAACTCGGGGGCTGCGACCCACTCAGGGTCGCACGGCTCGGTGATGTAAAACCACCCCGATTGCCACCCCTTCAGGGTCTCCACAAAGGAGCCCTCGAGCCATAGGACGTTGGGCATCTTGCCCGCCATGGCGCCTCCGCACTCCGCCTGGTTGCCGCGCACCACCTTCGGCTTGACATTGAAAGTCTTGAGCCATAGGCCGAAATGGGGGCGGATGCAGAGGAAAGCCTCGCACACGACGATAAACGCCGAGATGTTGAGGATGAAGTTCGGGGCCAGATCATGGAAATCCAGGGCGTAGTAGAACATGAGTCCCCGGACGAATGGGTGGAGAGGAAAGCCCAGTCCGCGGAGGAAGTGGGGAAGGAACACTACCCTCTCATGGGGCCTTGGGGTGGGGAGGAGCTGCCCCTCTTCGGGAAGCCGGTGCGCGATGTCGTCAGACAAGTATCCGGCCTTCGAGACCATCCACTTGCCTCCCGCTCCGGACATGGCTGGAGAAGGTCGGGGTGAGGAATGCGGGCTTGGGCGCTAGAGCTCGAGTGCGCGGAAGATGGATAGGAAAAGGAGGAAGAAGGCGTAGGTAAAAAGGTGGATCCTTATCCCCTTATATGGGCGGATGCGCTATGCGTCCCCACCGGCCTGATAAAACTCACTTATCTCCCAAGCGCCATAATCAATGGCGCGGTTGGGTTACCCACGTCCGTATTGATGAGAATCCCGCAAATAAAGGGAACACGATCTCTGCTTTGACAAGACGTGCCAAGGAAACCGCCTCGCAAAACGCGCTGAGGTGGGGAGTAAAAACGATTCGAATAAAGGCTTGGCCGTAGCGTGATGTCACGCTACGGAATACGTCAGCAGATTAGATTTGTGTAAATATTATTCTCTCTACGGCAATATGTGGAAACTTATTTTGCGGATCCGGACACTATCCTTTGTGTTCAAAATCTTCTATGAAGTACTTGGAGGAGGAACCCGCCTTGCAATGCCGAAGACAATTTGCGTGCCGGACTCGTTGTCATTGAAGCCTGGTTCAGGGGCTACTAAGGGAGTCCTGGATTAGGGGGTGTCCGGATAGCCGGACTATACCTTCAGCCGGACTCCTGGACTATGAAGATACAAGATTGAAGACTTCGTCCCGTGTCCGGAAGGGACTTTCCTTGGCGTGGAAGGCAAGCTTCGATGCGAATATGTAGATCTCCTACCATTGTAACCGACTCTGTGTAACCCTAACCCTCTCCGGTGTCTATATAAACCGGAGGGTTTTAGTCCGTAGGACAGAACAACAATCATACCATAGGCTAGCTTCTAGGGTTTAGCCTCCTTGATCTCGTGGTAGATCTACTCTTGTACTACCCATATCATCAATATTAATCAACCAGGAGTAGGGTTTTACCTCCATCGAGAGGGCCCGAACCTGGGTAAAAACATCGTGTCCCTTGTCTCCTGTTACCATCCGCCTAGACGCACAGTTCGGGACCCCCTACCCGAGATCCGCCGGTTTTGACACTGACAGTCTCTCTCAAACAACCCTGCAACCAAATAACAAAAAGTCTCTTGTGTCCCCAACATACCAAATATAATGGTAATTTGTATAGGTGCACTAGTTCTACGAAGAGATGTTGATACAAGTGTAGTAATGATAGTAGATATTGATTTTTGTAATAGGAACAATAAAAACAGCAAGGTAGCAATTGATAAGATGGAGCACAAACGGTATTGCAATGCTTGAAAATGAGGCCTAGGGTCCGTACTTTTCGCTAGTGCAATCTTTCAACAATGCTAATCTAATTGGATCATATAACCATCCCTCAACGTGTGATGAAGAATCACTCCAAAGTTCTTATCTAGCGGAGAACATAAGAAGAAATTGTTTGTAGCGTACGAAACCACCTTAAAATTATTCTTTCCGTTCGATCTATTCAAGAGTTCGTACTAAAATAACACAAAGTTATTCTTTCCGTTTGATCTATCCAAGTGTTCGTACTAAAATAACATCATATGATACACATCAACCAACTCTAATGTCACCTAGATACTCCAATGTCACCACAAGTATCCATGAGTTAATTATATGATACACATCAAACAAATTCAGATTCATAATACTCGATCAAACACAAAGAACCTCAAAGAGTGCCCCAAAATTTCTATCAGAGAAACAAGGACGAAAACGTGCATCAACCCCTATACATAGATTACCCCAATGTTACCTCGGGAATCCGCAAGTTGAGCGCCAAAACATATATCAAGTGAATCAATATAATACCCCATTGTCACCACGAATATTCATATGCAAGAGATATATCAAGTGCTCTCAAATCCATAAAAATATTCAATCTGATAAAACGAAATCTCAAAGAGAAAACTCAATTCATCACAACAAGATAGAGAGGGAGAAACACCATATGATCCAACTATATTAACAAAGCCCGCGATACATCATGATCGTGCCATCAAGAACACGAGAGGGAGAGAGAGGTTAAACACATAGTTACTGGTACAAACCCTCAACCCCGAGGGTGTACTACTCCCTCCTCATCATGGAGACCATAGGAGTGATGAAAATGGCCTCCAGTGATGATTCCCCCCGGCAGAGTGCCGAAACAGGGTCTAGATTGGTTTTTCGTGGCTACAGACGCTTGCGGTGGCGGAACTTCTGATCTAGGGTTATTTCTGATGGTTTCTCTATTTATAGGATTTTTCCGTGTTGGAATTACGTGAAGATGGGCCTCAAGGTGAGCACAACCCATCGGGGCAAGTCAGGCCCCTCCGGCACGCCCTAGCGGGTTGTGCCCTCCTCGTGGCTCTTCTGGCCTTCCCACGAAACCTCTAGTGCCTCTTTTGTTCCAAAAAATTGCCAAAAAGTTTCGTTGCATTTGGAGAACTTTTATTTCTATACAAAAACAACACCATGAATCATAATAAAACCATATAAAATTGTTGTAAACATGGCATGAATACTTCATAAATTATAGATACGTTGGAGACTGATACGTCTCTAACATATCTATAAATTTTTATTGTTCCATGCTGTTATATGATCTGTTTTGGATGTTTTATATGCATTAATATGCTATTTTATATTATTTTTGGGACTGGGATCAAGGGAAATGGGGGCGCGGCGGCGACGAGCAGAGGCGAAAGCTTCAATTTGCACTTGGAGAAGAAGAGGGGAACGGTGGTTCCAAGATTGGAAAAGGCACGGAGGGTAAATGAGCAGCGCCCTGACGGCTTCCTCTTTTCTATGGGGAAGACGCGGGCCGCCTCTTTACTATTCACCGCAGGGTGACGCAAGCGTGCAGCGACCGTTCCATGCACGACCCCCACGTCACGCACCCAACGTGGGTCGTGGGGATGCACAACTGGCGAGGAAGCTACTGCGGATAAAACTCTGCCACGCGTACCCACGCACCGTTCTGGGCCTGGCCCAACAAAGCTTCGTGCTTATGTGTGGCCCAGGCCCGGGGGCTCCTGTCGGTGTACAAAAGTAGGGGCCTTTCTATACCCCTTTACTTGTGCACGAGCAGTCGTAGCCTCACCTGCGACCATGCTTAGCGGGGCAGAGGAAGGAAAGGTATGAGACTACCAAGGTAGCACCCAAGCCAGAGGCATGAAGAGCGAAGGGGTAAGATGGGCTTCCCCCGGCAACACCCTTGCCGGGGCGGCCTACATAGCCCCGACAAGAGCCTTGGCAGGGCGACTTGCCCCACACCAGCAAGGCTGCCACCCTTGAGCCTGAGGGCTCTGACACCATCGACAACGTCGAGACCAAGACTCAGGGGCGCCCACGTGGTGGCATGCAGATCTTTGTGAAGACCAAAGGCTTGCGAGTCTAGGTAAGAACCAGAAGACGAAGACCCCCGGCAAGATCCTTGCCGGGGACGCCTGCGAGACCCCGACAAGACCCTTGCCGAGGACATCTGTGGGGCCACAGCTAGGCCCGCACCCACCAACGTTTCGCTGCCCCGCGGCCGTTCTGACGCGGCAACCAGCCCGCCAACTAGGCAAGCGCTTGCGTGGCAGCATGCAGCTTCTAGGCCAACTAGGCAAGCGCCTGCATGGCAGCGTGCAACTTCTAGGCCAACCAGTCAAGCACCTGCGTGGTTGAAAGTGCAACTATCCCTAGGTGGTTTTGGTAATTCATAACAACATATAGCTCATTGAGCTAATGCTATTCCAAGACAATTATTTCAGGAAAGCTCAATGATTGGCATGGCATGGATGGTGAAAGTGGAACCCTCAAAATGCTAAGGACAAAGGATTGGCTCAAGCTCAAAAGATCAAGACTCTTCATTTTACATTTTAGTGATCCAAGATCACATTGAGTCCATAGGAAAAGCCAATACTATCAAGGAGGGATGAGGTGTTGCTTAATGAGCCCTTTGCTTTATGTGCTTAATGATATGCTCCAAAATCCTCAGCTACTTTCCCATATCCACAAATGACCTAAACCCTAAGCCAAACTCGGTCCTACCGATTCTTTCTATCCGGCGCCACCGAGTTTCATATGTCATAAGCCACTGCCAAACCCTAGCAATTCGGTTCTACCGATAGGGATCTCGGTCCCATCGAGATTGCAATGCAAACTCTCTGTTTCCTTTTTGTAACTTTTCGGTCTCACCGAAAGAGCAAATCGGTCCCACCGAGTTTGCCTGACCAACTCTCTGGTTAGCTAATTACCAAATCGGTCTCACCGAGTTTGTGTAATCGGTCTCACCGAGATTACGTTATGCCCAAACCCTAACCATATCGGTCCTACCGAGTTGCATGTCAGTCCCACCGAAAATCTCTAACGGTCACTAGGTTTACCTTTTCGGTCCGACCGAGTTTGTTGATTCGGTCCCACCGAGATTGGTAAATTGTCTGTAACGGTTGGATTTTAAGTGGAGGCTATATATACCCCTCCACCTCCTCTTCTTTCATGGAGAGAGCCATCAGAACACATCTACACTTCCAACCCATATGTTCTGAGAGAGAACCACCTACCCTTGTGTTGAGGCCAAGATATTCCATTCCTATCATATGAATTTTGATCTCTAGCCTTCCCCAAGTTGCTTTCCACTCAAATCTTCTTTCCACCAAATCCAAATCCTATGAGAGAGAGTTGAGTGTTGGGGAGACTATCATTTGAAGCACAAGAGCAAGGAGTTCATCATCAACACACCATTTGTTCCTTCTTGGAGAGTGGTGTCTCCTAGATTGGCTAGGTGTCACTTGGGAGCCTCCGACAAGATTGTGGAGTTGAACCAAGGAGTTTGTAAGGGCAAGGAGATCGCCTACTTCGTGAAGATCTACCGCTAGTGAGGCAAGTCCTTCGTGGGCGATGGCCATGGTGGGATAGACAAGGTTTCTACTTCGTGGACCCTTCGTGGGTGGAGCCCTCCGTGGACTCGCGCAACCGTTACCCTTCGTGGGTTGAAGTCTCCATCAACGTGGATGTAGGATAGCACCACCTATCCGAACCACGGGAAAAACATCCGTGTCTCCAATAGCATTTGAATTCTCAAAACCCTTACCTTTACTTCTTGCAAGTTGCATGCTTTACTTTCCGTTGCCTATATACTCTTTGCATGCTTGCTTGAATTGAGTGATGATTGCTTGACTTGTCCTAAAGTGCTAAAATCTGCCAAGAACTAAAATTGGGAAAAGGCATAGCTTTTATTTGGTCAAGTAGTCTAATCACCCCCCGTCTAGACATACTTCCGATCCTACAAGTGGTATCAGAGCTTTGGTCTCCATTTGCTTTAATTTCCATAGCTTTTGGTGGTCATAGCCTTGGTTTCACAACCTAGGAGAGTATGGCGTCTAGTGAGGGAAATTATCACCGTAGAGGTCCTTACTTTGATGGTACTAATTTTGCTAGTTGGAAGCATAAAATGAAAATGCATATTCTTGGACATAACCCCGCCGTTTGGGCTATTGTGTGTGTTGGGTTGCAAGGTGATTTCTTCGATGGGAAAGAACCAAACCGTGAAGCTACCGTGGTTGAGTTGAAGATGCTACAATACAACGCTCAAGCTTGTGATATTCTCTTCAACGGATTGTGCCCCAAAGAATTCAACAAAACCAGCCGTCTTGAGAATGCAAAGGAAATTTGGGATACTTTGATTGATATGCACGAAGGTACCGACTCCGTCAAGGAATCCAAATTGGATGTTCTTCAAAGTCAACTTGACAAGTTCAAAATGAAGGATGGTGAAGGTGTCGCTGAAATGTACTCTAGGCTTGCTCTCATCACAAACGAGATTGCCGGCTTAGGGAGTGAAGAGATGACCGACAGATTCATCATCAAGAAGATCGTAAGAGCCTTGGATGGAAAATATGATACCGTGTGCACTTTGATCCAAATGATGCTCAATTACAAAGATCTCAAGCCAACGGAGGTCATTGGAAGAATTGTTGCTCATGAGATGTCACTCAAGGATAAAGAGGAACTTCACAACAAATCAAGTGGTGCTTACAAAGCCTCATGTGAAGCTCCCACATCATCAAGTGAGAAACAAAACTTCAATGAAGAATTGAGCTTAATGGTGAAGAACTTCAACAAGTTCTACAAGAGTAGAAGCAAAGATAGAAGCTCCAAGTCAAGGTCCTACAATGACAAGAGATCTTCTAGTCGAGAGCGAAACTGCTACAATTGTGGAAGACCCGGACACTATTCCAATGAGTGTACGACTCCCTACAAAAGAAGAGAAGATTCTCCAAAAAGAAGAGGCAAAAGAGAAGAATCACCATCAAGAGAGAGAAGGAGTAGAGATGATCGTTATGAACGAAGATACTCACGGAGAAGCAAGGATTCGGAAAGAAAGGAGAAATCATCAAGGAGCTACACAAAACGAAGACATCAAGCTCATGTTGGTGAATGGGTATCCGGCTCCGACTCCGACAACCACTCCGAGAGAAGTCATCACTCCGATTCCGAATATACTCAAGATGAAGGTGTTGCCGGTCTAGCACTTGTGTCAACCAACTCCTTCGACATATTTGACTCACAAAATGAAGGAATTGGAAGATGCTTCATGGCCAAAGGTCCTAAGGTAACTCACCCTGAGTATGTTGATTTTAATAGTGATGAAGATGACTTGTTAGGTGATGATGATTTACTTGTTGACAACTCTAGTGGTGAATACTATGATGAAACGTCAATTAATCATGCTAAAACGAATGACAATGATAAGGAGAAAATTGAGGCTCTAAGTAAAGAACTAAACACTCTTAAGTTAGCTCATGAAACTATCTTCGAAGATCATCGAGAACTTTGAAGAGCTCATGAGAGGTTACGCCTTGAAAAGCTCAATCTTGAGCAAGAGCATGAACTTTTAAAGGCAATCAATGATGATCTCTGCAAGAAAAGTTCTTCTTACATTGCCAAACGTTTACTCTTATCCACTTACATGCCTCAAGTCAAGTCTAGTAACAAGAATAAGAAAGATTCTTCCTCTAGTAGTAACAATGATCATGTTAAATCCAATATTGTTGCTTCTAGTAGTTCTCTTGATTCTACTAATGATTCTCTTAGCCAAGTTACACTTGAGCAAGAAAATAGCATATTGAAGGAAATCATAGAGAAAGGTGTGTACAAAAGCCTTGCCGGAAGTAAGCAATTCGAGGAGATTGTACGCAAGCAAAGAAGGCACCGGAAGAATAAAGGTGTTGGTTTTGAACGAAAGTTCAATGCCAATGGAGTTGAGTGGGAAGAAGATCAATACCCCAAGACAAAGTTTGTTCCTCAACAAGAGAAGTATGATCCTACTTCTTTCAAGGGGACACAAACTCAAGATGATCTTCCACCACAAGACTACAAGCAAAAAGGCAAGGACAAGCTTCAAGAGGAAATTGATGCATTTGAAGAAGCTCCTAAGACCTTAGTCAAGTGGATTCCCAAGACTACTTCAAGTTCCACTTCATCAAGTACGACTACAACTCCAAGGATTCCCATCAAGATGGTGTGGATCCAAAAGAAGAAGAACTAGAGAGTTCTTGAGGGTGACTCCGCCAAAATACTTCACTCTTATCATTTTGGCAAGAACAAGTGCAATCAACTTCCACATCTTGCACTAGTTCAAGGAGTCACAAACCCTCTTGTTGGTAAGTCAAGGGACAAGGTAACCTAAAAGCTTTCATAGACATCATCTTGTGTGTGCATCACTCTATGTCTATGGATATACTTGTTTGTTCCTTGTGGGACTAACCCATGTAGGTATTGAAAGTGCAATTCACTCAAAAGGATAGCTCCAAGTGATCTACATCAACATTGAGCATCCACATCTTCAACATCTACATGAAGTCATCATCGACAAAACCCAAGGTTAGTTCATCCCTCTTAGGGGGGATATCACATCTAGGGGGAGCTTTACTCTAAGACTTGAGCTAAAGCAACTCTAATGATGTGAACACAACAATGCTTTATGTAAAAGTGGTAACCCCACTTGAGCTTAAACGATGAGTATGACCTATGATCAAATGTTCTCATTTGACTCCTAAGTCAATATACTCATATATAGATGACCTAGTCATCGCCAATTGCTTGATAGATGCTAGAATTGGTTGTGCATGCTTTGTCACATATTTCAATTGCTATTTTATTGTGTGAACATGTTGGGTGCATATTTTACTCATTCGAGGACATCCACTTGTTGTTTTGATTGTTTGGTTTTATTGTTCTTTTTCCAAGTGGATGGACAAGAATGCCTAAGAACCCCCTCTAGCTATCTATGCTTTTCTCGTCTCAAACTCTATTCATGCTGCATCACAAAATTGATCAAGTCAGATTCGAACCACTCTGTGTGAGGAGCACTCGGAGTCCCCGATTCGTCATAGACTTAAACTTCCAAAACCTCTTTGTGATTCTCGGTTTGACCGATACCCCACTTTCGGTCTTACCGAGATCATAAAGTTGATCTATGTTTTCGATCTCGGTGCAACCGATTTGAACCATTCGGTCACACCGAGTTGCATTAACTGTATACAGTTCTGCATCTCGGTGCCACCGAGTTGTTCCACTCGGTCACACCGACAGGTCGGGCTATATATAGACACGGGCAAAAATTTGGAAATTTCTCTGAACCCCTTCGCCCGCGCGATAGCTCGCTCTGCCTACGTGGTCTCCGGATCGTCTTCTCGCCGCCAGTAGCCTCCAGTCGCTAGTCTCCGTCGCCGTCAACGGGAATCAACCCCGCCATCGCCACCGTAGCAAGTCTCCGCCGAACTAGGGGTCACCAGTCAGTTTGTTCATCATGTCAGACCAAAGTGATAGCCAGAATTTGTCAGAGCAGCCAGTGCAAATGAGTGAGGGCACTAGTCCCTCCAGTTCTTCAGATGATGGCAGCAGGAGTACCCCCAGCAACCTGCCAAAAGCTGCCACAAGACAAAGAAAGAAGAGAACCTCAGAATCAGAGGATGAGGATTATGTGGCAGAGGAGGAAGCAACTTCCAAGAAAGTTGAACTCAAGAAAGAGCATGGCTCAAGGCAGAGCACCATTCCAGGCTTAAAGGTCAAAAGGCCAGCAGGCAAGCAGCCTATGCCAAAGGCCAGAGCCTCAACCAAGATTCCTGAGAAGCCCACTCCCAAAGAACCAGTTGTTGCTGAAGGGAAGAAGGAAAGGAAGAGAGGCAGATGGTGCAAGAAAATTGATCCCATGGCTGAATTTGAACAACATTCTTTTGATGAAGAAGAGGAAGAAGAAGAGGGTGCTGCACCAGCACCTACGGCACCCAAGCTGATGGGTGATGCCATAAGATCAGGGGCAACTGCATCTAAGCCCAAGGAAGCACCTAAGGCTGCTTCCAAGACCAAGCCAGCTCCAAAGCCAAAACCAAAGAGGAATACAAGGAGCATCCCAGCTGCTGAGAAGAACAAGGCCCGAGTGCCTGACATTGCAGAAGAAGAGGAAGGCCAAGTGCTGAGAAAGTTGAAACCCAAGATCCCAGACCACAATGATGCTCATCCTGTGGCTGAGGATATGAAGATCAGAAGAGACTCTGGGCTGAGAAAATGGAGAGCTGAGGATCCCTATGCTACTAGGAGAAGGACTGCTGTTGACTACAGGTTCCACACTAAGGAACATCAGGACTTCTATGAGACAGTCTTGTTAGACAAGAAGCCCATTGTTTGTGATATGAGATGGGTCGACTGGGAATATATCAAGGAAAATGAAGAGCACTACCCTGGAGTGCAAGATAGCTTCAGAGCTTGTGGAGTAGCAGACTTTGTTGGGCAGAAGCTCACAAAGTGGAATGAGGAGCTTATCATGCAGCTCTACTCCACAACACATTTTTATCCAGATGGGAGGATTGTTTGGATGTCTGAAGGTATGAGGTACCAATCAACAGTTGCTGAGTGGGCACAGCTTATCAATGCCCCAGAGGAAAATGAAGATGACTTGGATATCTATTCCAAGAAAAAGATGGATCATAACACTATGGCAAATATGTACAAGGAGATTCCTGCAGATGATCTTGACACTCACCAGTTTGGGTCTGTTAAACACTTGTTGTCAGGTCTGCCTACGATCAACTGGATCCTTAGGCACACACTTTTGCCCAAGTCTGGAGATCACATGATGATCAAAGGTCATGCCATCAACCTGCTACATATCTTTGATGTGCCTCAAAAGTTTAAGGTCATGAGCCTCATAATAGAAACTATCAAGAGGACTGCAGCAGATCAGAAGAGGAGCTGTGGATATGCCCCTCAGATCCAGATGTTGATTAACTCAAGAATGGGCACAGACACATACTTGTTGGACAAGGAACATTTGCCTATTTATCCAGATTTCGAGGACAACCAAGTTGTGATGCATGAAAATGAACCATCATCAGTCCACGCACAAGCCAAGAAGGAGAAGGCAAAGAAGGAGAAAGCTGCCAAGATGCCAACTCAAGAGGAGGCATCTGAGTACTTCTTGAAGAACAAGCAAGAGCAGCTCAGTTACCTGATTGCATCCACCCTGTGGCTTGAGAAAGGACTGGCCACCCTAACTCAGAACCAGGTGAGCTTAGAGAGAATCGAAGAACAAAAGTTGTATGACTTGGATATCAAGGTGACAGAGATTCAGACTGCAGTGGAGCAGCTCCAAGATGACATGCAGGAGAGGAAAGGGAAGACAACCACTGATGCATTTGCCAGAGTGCCACGAGGTCCGAGGTCGTCTGCAGTCCCAGTTCCTGACACAAGAGCAACCGCCTCAGCTCTAGCCGCAGCACCAGCCCAACCTGCTCCAGCATCTACTTCAGCTCCAACTCCAACCACGTCTACTGAAGCCTTCATCCTTGGAGTGATCAGGACTCCACCACCACCAGAAGATCAAGCCTGAGTGTCAATCTAGCACTATGCATTTTCTAGGAACTTTTTGGTAACTTTTTGCCAAAGGGGGAGAGAATGTATAGATCATAGGCTTCGAGAGAGAGAGTGTTGCTTTTCTCTCTTGCTTTATTTGGTGGTTTTTCAAACATTATTTGCTTTTGGTCGAGATACTTTGTTATGCTTGTGAGACATTGATGATCATGTGTTTGATCATAAGCTACACTTATGCATGCTTGATATATCTTATCTATCTTATGTGGCCATTCACTTTTCCTTGGTGATGAGTGCATGTGTATTTCATTATTATCATTTTGAGCGCTCCACCAAGATGTATGTGACATGGAAGAGTAACCCATAATTCTAACTCTTTGTGCATTTGCAGTCCAAAGCAAATTTTAAATATGCACAAATTTAGGGGGAGCTCTTACTTATCACATACTTCTCAAAGCGACGATGTAATTCATTCTTATTATCATTTGTCGAAGCTTTGATCTATATGTTGTCATCAATTACCAAAAAGGGGGAGATTGAAAGTGCAACTATCCCTAGGTGGTTTTGGTAATTCATAACAACATATAGCTCATTGAGCTAATGCTATTCCAAGACAATTATTTCAGGAAAGCTCAATGATTGGCATGGCATGGATGGTGAAAGTGGAACCCTCAAAATGCTAAGGACAAAGGATTGGCTCAATCTCAAAAGCTCAAGACTCTTCATTTTACATTTTAGTGATCCAAGATCACATTGAGTCCATAGGAAAAGCCAATACTATCAAGGAGGGATGAGGTGTTGCTTAATGAGCCCTTTGCTTTATGTGCTTAATGATATGCTCCAAAATCCTCAGCTACTTTCCCATATCCACAAATGACCTAAACCCTAAGCCAAACTCAGTCCTACCGATTCTTTCTATCCGGCGCCACCGAGTTTCATATGTCATAAGCCACTGCCAAACCCTAGCAATTCGGTTCTACCGATAGGGATCTCGGTCCCACCGAGATTGCAATGCAAACTCTCTGTTTCCTTTTTGTAACTTTTCAGTCTCACCGAAAGAGCAAATCGGTCCCACCGAGTTTGCCTGACCAACTCTCTGGTTAGCTAATTACCAAATCGGTCTCACCGAGATTACATTATGCCCAAACCCTAACCATATCGGTCCTACCGAGTTGCATGTCAGTCCCACCGAAAATCTCTAACGGTCACTAGGTTTACCTTTTCGGTCCGACCGAGTTTGTTGATTCGGTCCCACCGAGATTGGTAAATTGTGTGTAACGGTTGGATTTTAAGTGGAGGCTATATATACCCCTCCACCTCCTCTTCATTCATGGAGAGAGCCATTAGAACACATCTACACTTCCAACCCATATGTTCTGAGAGAGAACCACCTACCCTTGTGTTGAGGCCAAGATATTCCATTCCTATCATATGAATCTTGATCTCTAGCCTTCCCCAAGCTGCTTTCCACTCAAATCTTCTTTCCACCAAATCCAAATCCTATGAGAGAGAGTTGAGTGTTGGGGAGACTATCATTTGAAGCACAAGAGCAAGGAGTTCATCATCAACACACCATTTGTTACTTCTTGGAGAGTGGTGTCTCCTAGATTGGCTAGGTGTCACTTGGGAGCCTCCGACAAGATTGTGGAGTTGAACCAAGGAGTTTGTAAGGGCAAGGAGATCGCCTACTTCGTGAAGATCTACCACTAGTGAGGCAAGTCCTTCGTGGGCGATGGCCATGGTGGGATAGACAAGGTTTCTACTTCGTGGACCCTTCGTGGGTGGAGCCCTCCTGGACTCGCGCAACCGTTACCCTTCGTGGGTTGAACTCTCTATCAACGTGGATGTAGGATAGCACCACCTATTCGAACCACGGGAAAACATCCGTGTCTCCAATAGCGTTTGAAATCTCCAAACCCTTCCCTTTACATTCTTTCAAGTTGCATGCTTTACTTTCCGCTGCCTATATACTCTTTGCATGCTTGCTTGAATTGTGTGATGATTGCTTGACTTGTCCTAAAGTGCTAAAATCTGCCAAGAACTAAAATTGGGAAAAGGCATAACTTTTATTTTGTCAAGTAGTCTAATCATCCCCCCTCTAGACATACTTCCGATCCTACAGTGGTGGCATGCTGATCTTCGTGAAGACCTTGTCACCACACCAGCACAGAAACCAGCCAGCCAGCATGGCGTTGCATGCCTTGTTAGCTTGGACGCGCGTCGAAGCAAGGCGGGGCAGCGACGGACGGGACGAGCTCTGTTGCCGCGCCCGATAAAGCAAGAGGGCACGTAGGCAGCGCATTAAATGCGTTTGTCCTATGGTGTCAGGCGATAAACTTGTACATTGTAGATACTTTCCACCTCCTGTGTGCCACTGTGGCGACCCCTTTTGACATATAAAAGGAGGCCCGAGGCGTACTATGGAAGGATTCAGACTTATTTGGACTGGGCATGCACCGCAGCTAGTTGAAGAGCTCAAGAACACTAAATATACACCAAAGCAAGACTAGCGTTTTACGCATCGTTTGCGGCCCGAACCTGGGTAAAAATCCCCTCGCGCTGATCTGTAGACCTGCTCTTTGCGCAGCTCCACGCCCCGCCAACCGTAGAAGGGATTCCTTGGGATCCCATATGTGTTGTTTCCCCGACACCCATCATAAACTCTCATCCCTCGCATAACATTATTTGCCATTCGCCTCTTGTTTTCCTCTCCCCCACTTCTAAAACGATTTTTGAAAATATTCGCCTTTTTGTTCGCCCTCCTTCCGTCCGTCTTCTTCCTTTGCTTCTTGTGTGCTCGTGTGTTGGATTGCTTACCTAGTCTTCATGACTCCTGCAAAGAACGTTGACCCTCACCTTAGGAGGTTAGGCGAAATTGAAAATAATGTTAGAAACTTCATGTCTTTGCAATTTGGGCATAACAATTTCTTTAGAAACAAGCTCAAGGAGCAGAAAAGTTTTATGGAATACATGAATAAAGAGCGTGATGATATGTCTAAGGAATTTTATGGTTTGAGATCTCAGTTTGCGCATCTTGAAATTTTGGTAGGTCAAATTTCTGATAAACAAGCTACTTTAGTAAACAAAATGGTTGCCAAACCAGAGGCTGAAAATAAAGATGAAGATCTTAAAGTGATTGATGTGACCCTATTGAATCTTTGTTTTCCAATATAAATCTTGATAAAGATGGGACTGGAGATGAGTCAACTCTAGTTAGAAGGTGTCCCAATGATTCGGAGTTTCTAGATCTTGATGCAAAAATTGATAAAAGTGGGATCGGAGAAGTCAAAACTTTAAGTAGCGATGAACCCACTCTTTTGGATCTCAAGGTATTTAATGATGATAATTGTTCTTTAATAGATTGTATTTCCTTGTTGCAATCCATGTTGAATTCTCCTCATGCTTATAATCAAAACAAAGCTTTATTAAACATATCGTTGATGCAATCTTTTGAAGAAAAGCTTGAATTGGAAGTTTCTATCCCTGGAAAACTTTATTATGAGCGGGAACCTACTATTAAGATTAAGATTAAAGATTATGAATGTTATGCTTTGTGTGATTTGGGTGCTAGTGTTTCCATGATTCCAAAAACTTTATGTGATGTTTTGGGTTTTCGCGAATTTGATGATTGTTCTTTAAATTTGCATCTTGCGGATTCCACTATTGAGAAACCCATGGGAAGAATTAATGATGTTCTTATTGTTGCAAATAGGAATTATGTGCCCGTAGATTTCATTGTTCTTGATATAGATTGCAATCCTACATGTCCTATTATTCTTGGTAGACCTTTCCTTAGAACAACTGGTGCAATTATGTAACGCCCCCGATGTAACTTGCCTTAATTGTAATCCAACTCTTGCCATTTCCGGCTATGTGTTATGATATTCCCTCCGTGGTTGGGTTCTCTCCGTTTTGCATTTTGGTCATGTCATGCATTTCTTTTCATGTCATCATGTGCATCGCATTTGCATACGCGTTCGTCTCATAAATCCGAGCATCTTTCCCGTTGTCCGTTTTGCAATCCGGCGCTCCTATGTCTCCCGGCGTCCCCTTTTACATTTCTTCATGAGCGGGTATTAAACATTCTCGGATTGGACCGAGGTTTGACATGTGGCCTCGGTATAGCACCGGTAGACCGCCTGTCAAGTTTCGGGTCAATCGGAGTTCGTTTGGTACTCCAACGGTTAACCGGGTAACCGTGAAGGCCTCGTGTGTGTTGCAGCCCAACACCCCTTCAAAACAGGCCAATAACCCATCTAAGTCACTCCCATGTCCTCCGCCGTTCGATCACGATCGCGTGGGCGAAAACCGCACTCCGTTTGGAGCCTCCTAGCTCCTCCTATCTATAAAAAGGCCTCCTCCTCCTCCATTTGCGGGCAAAACACCACGAAACCCTAGCCCCGCTCCTCTCTCCGCACCGGACGCGTCCGTCCGCGCGCCGGACGTCATCCGCCGCCGCGCCCAGCCAGTCCCTGGCCGCCACGTGGCACCGCGTCGCCCTCTGCCGCCGCGGCCCGCTCGGCCCGCCGCCGGCCCCCGCGGGCCCGAGCGCCGCGCCTCCCCCCGCGCGCGACCCGCCTCCCGGCCCGCGCTCCCGCGCCGCCGCCCCAGCGCGCCTGCCCGAGCTCCTCCGCCCCCGCGCCGGCGAGCTCCGCCCTCCGCCCTCCGCGTCGTCGCCGGCGACCGCCGCCCTCCGCGTCGCCCGCGGCCCCGCCGCCTCCTCGCCACCGCTGCTCGCCGCCCGGGCCTCCGCCGCCCGCAGGCGCCAGATCCGGCCAGGTCCGGCCGGATCCGGCCGGCCCCGCCCCCGCCGCGCGCCCGCCTCGCCGCGCCGCCGCACTCCGACGCCGTCGCCGGCCCCGCCTCGTATTCCGCGCCATCGGTTGACTTTTTCCCTCTCCCCTATTTTCTCTAAGTCCCCTAGATTTCACATGATCATCACCTGTTTCGCATGCCATAACTTTGCATCCGTAGCTCCGTTTCGCGCGTATAATATGTTATTTTGTTCGCCTCGAATAGTACATCATTTTTTTCCATTGTACCATTTTCATTTGAAGTCATCTTGGTGCCCGAAATGCTGTTAGAAGAGGGCTAGTTGATGTTAGTTGCTGAATCTTATCTGTACATGCACTTTTGTCATTTTTGCCGTGATTGATGTGTACCTCCTATGAAGTTGAGTCCTACATGAGTTTTGTAATATGACATGTAACCTTTCCATAGAATTATGCCATGTATTTTTGTGATCTATGTGGTGACTAGCACAAGCATGCAAACTAGGTATCTTGATGCTGCTGATTTCAGAGACTTAGCGATTTCACCAAGTCCCTGACTGCTGTTATTTTTATGCCATGTGTTCATGTTGTTTCCGAGAGATCTATGCATAATTTGAGCATGATCAGTAAGGGTGTTTTGAACTTGAGCATTTTCTTAATCCATACGTGCCTTTGTTTGCAATTATGGGGTGCCATAGCTTGAGTCAATCGAGCTCTACTTTTGCTTCAAAATGTTGCTGGCAGATTGTTTACATGTTATTCGATTTTGCCAAGCTTGGTGTAGTTGATCCTTACATGATATGATGTTATTCTTGCCATGTCTAGTTACTATGCCATGTCTTATTGATGTATGTATGCTTAGTTTATCATTAATTGCTCTGTAGTGAGTGCATCGAGCTCACGAACATGCCTAGTCGTTATCAGTTTTCTGCCATGTCCAGTTTTCTACTAAGTCTGAAACCTGTAACGAAACTTGCTTAATTGACATGGGTGTAATAATGTTTTCTGGTCCTTTTTGGCTTATGGTCAATAAGAGACTTTTGTCAAGTGCTTTGAGTATATTCATGCCATGCCTTTCTTTGCTATATTCTGAACCTGTAGCATGTTGTTTCGTTGCTCTGAACATGTCATCCTGATGTTAGTTTCTGCTACTTTGATAATTTCACCAAGTCTGGGAACTTGTTATCGTTTGCACTTTTGCCATGCTTGTTTGGACCTGTTATGATGTGAATTAGCCGTAGCTCAGTGTTCCTCTTTTGTCGTGCATGTTGTGTAGATTACTGTCATATGCTTTGTTGCCATGTTTGGGTGTAGTAGCTTAATTATTTGTTGCTTGCTAAGTAGCATCATGCTGTTTATGGCAGTTTCGTGTCATTCTTGTTTTGCTTGCCATTTGCAAACCGTGCATCCGATTCCGGTGATCTTTATATCGATTTCAACCGAAATCACCTCATCTATCCAGTGGCATGCTTGGTTTGCCAAGATTATGCCCTGTTCATCCTTGTCCTTCCGGAGCATGCATACGCATTGCATATCACCTCTCGCATATCATGCCATGTTTTGCATCATGTTGATTGCGCATTGCATCGTGGTTGATATTGGTTCCTTTGCTTGTTCTCTTGTCTTGGGTAGAGCCGGGAGACGAGTACGTGAACGAGGAACCTGTTGAGAACGCTTACGAGGACCAAGCTTTCGACAACTCTGAGAACCTTGCAGGCAAGATGACCATACCCTCGAAATCACTTCTATCTTTGCTTGCTAGATTGCTCGCTCTTTTGCTATGCCTATGCTGCGATACCTACCACTTGCTATATCATGCCTCCCATATTGCCATGTCAGCCCCTAACCATCCATGTCCTAGCAAACCGTTGTTTGGCTATGTTACTGCTGTTGCTCAGCCCCTCTTATAGCGTTGCTAGTTGCAGGTGAAGATGAAGTTTGTTCCTTGTTGGAACATGGACTTGTTGTTCCTTGTTGGAACATGTTTACTTGTTGGGATATCACAATACCTCTTATTTAATTAATGCATCTATATACTTGGTAAAGGGTGGAAGGCTCGGCCTTATGCCTGGTGTTTTGTTCCACTCTTGCCACCCTAGTTTCCGTCATACCGGTGTTATGTTCCCGGAGTTTGCGTTCCTTACACGGTTGGGTGATTTATGGGACCCCCTTGACAGTTCGCTTTGAATAAGACTTTTCCAGCAAGGCCCAACATTGGTTTTACCATTTGCCACCACCTACTCTTTTCCCCCCAGGTTTTCGCGAGCCCGAGGGTCATCTTTATTTTAGCCCCCCCGGGCCAGTGCTTCTCTCTAAGTGCTGGTTCGAACTGAGCTGCCTGCGGGGCCCCCTCGTGGAAACTCGAGGCCTGGTTTTACTCGTAGCTAGTCTCATCCGGATGTGCCCTGAGACCGAGATATGTGCAGCTCCTATCAGGATTTGTCGGCACAATCGGGCGGCTTTGCTGGACTTGTTTTATTGCTGTTGAAATGTCTTGTAGTCCGGGATTCCGAGATTGATCGGGTCTTCCCGGTAGAAGGAATATCCTTCGTTGACCGTGAGAGCTTATCATGGGCTAGGTTGGGACACCCCTGCAGGGTATTATCTTTCGAAAGCCGTGCCCGCGGTTATGAGGCAGATGGGAATTTGTTGATGTCCGGTTGTAGAAAACCCGAAGTTGAACTTAACTAAAACACATCAACCGCGTGTGTAACCGTGATGGTCTCTTCTCGGCGGGGTCCGGGAAGTGAACACGGTTGTTGGAGTTATGTCTGACGTAGGTTGTTTCAGGATCACTTCTTGATCACTTCTAGCTTCACGACCGTGCTTTGCCTTCTCTTCTCGCTCTCTTTTGCGCTGTAGCCACCATATGCTAGTCGCTTGCTGCAGCTCCACCTCACTATCCTTTTCCCACCTTTAAGCTTAAATAGTCTTGATCTCGCGGGTGTGAGATTGCTGAGCCCCCGTGACTCACAGATATTATCACCACAGCTGCAGGTACCAACGATGCCAGTGCAGATGACGCGACCAAGCTCACTTGGGAGTTCGATGAGGAACGTGGCCGTTACTATGTTTCTTTTCCAGATGATCAGTAGTGGAGCCCAGTTGGGTGATCCGGGGATCTGTTTAGCATTTGGGGTAGTCTTCTTTCATTTTGGTACCGTAGACGGACCTTGAGTGTAATCTGTTTGATGGATGTTATTTATGTACTTGTGTGAAGTGGCGATTGTAAGCCAACTATGTATCTTTCCCCTTTATTTATTACATGGATTGTGTGAAGATTAGCTCATTTGCGACATTGCTTTCAATGCGGTTATGCCTCTAAGTCGTGCCTCGACACGTGGGAGATATAGCCGCATCGAGGGCGTTACAAGTTGGTAATCAGAGCCTTTCCCCGACCTTAGGAGCCCCCACTGTTTGATCGTCTTTAGTGGCCGAGTTGTGTCTAGAAAAATGTTTTGAGTCATTTAGGAATTATATATCGGAGAGTTTAGGAATTCTTTTTACTCCCCAGTCCCTTCGACCTTCTGGTAAGGCTTCCTGACGTAGAGTTTTGACTCTTCTCTTCTCAAATTTCACTAAATTTTTTTTTAGGATCACGCGGGTATATTACAATCGTTCCGATGGTTTTATGATGACAACATTGTCTTGGTTGCCTCCTGACATTTAGGGGTTGTGGCAGTGTCCCGGGGAGTTGAGCTCCGAGGTGTTGTCGTCATAATCTTATCGTCGCGGTTTTGGAATACCTGAGTTTAGTACGACCGACATCGAAAATCTCTTTTGTACAGTTGTTGGTGAGATAACCCTGATAGCCCAGTACTGTGGCGAGTGCAGGAGTATTGCCATGACTTGTATAACGGATGTGTTTTCGAAGGTTGAGGTAGACGATTTTCGAAGGTTTCTTGGTTATGTGTTGAAGGATGGATACAGCTGGTTGTAGGATTTGCTAGTTTGGGTGAGATATTATGCTTCCCCTGTATCCCCAACACCTGATTGCATAACCAGAAAGTTTCAGGAGTTTATAAGTGGGAATTCTTGTAGCTTTAGTATTTCTTCCGCAGATATTTGGTTTGTGATTGGGTAATCCTTACCAAGTATTTGTTCACTTCCGTACCTTGTTGATTTTATTCCTCACCATGTTCTAAGTGGCTTCTCGGCTTTGGAAGTGTGATGTTTTACATTGGAATTCATTCGTTCATTCTCTTTCGAATGTTATTTGTGAAGACTATATGTTGCAATTTCGTTCCTTTGATTCAGCTTCAATATATCTCTGTCAAGATGCTAATGGATGTCACCCTCTTCAGGATGGCTCCACCAACGCGTCAGAATCCGGAACGCAATGACGGGAATCAGGCTAACCCTCCGCCACCACCTCCGCCTCCGGAAGCATGGCAAGCCTTGATGACTACCACAAATGCCAATGCTCAGATTCTGATTCAGCTCTTGCAAGATCGCAACCAAGGGCAAGCTAATCAAGAGAATCAAGGCCAAGGCAACAATCAGCCGCACTTCGCTTCACTGAACCAGTTCCTTGCTAATCAGCCAAAGACCTTCAGCTACTGTGTCGAGGCCACAGACGCAGATGATTGGCTCGTGGACATCAGCAAGCATTTCGAGTGCAGCAATGTCAGACCTGAGGACTTTGTCAAGTTTGCCTCTTTTCAACTCAAAGATCAAGCTGCTGAGTGGTTCCAGCAATACAAAGATTCCAGAGGAGGTCGTGTGATCACTTGGAATGATTTCCGCCGTGACTTTAAAGCACACCACATTCCAGAAAGTGTTGTTGAGAGTAAGCGTGAGGAATTCCGCAATCTCAAGCAAGGCACCATGACTGTCTATCAATACAACACTCAGTTCCAGAAGCTCTCTCGTTTTGCAAGGCAAGACATCCCTGATGAGAAGAGTATGATCTACCAATTCAGGCGTGGTCTCAGAGAAGATCTGCAACTTGCTCTCGTGCTTTTCGAGCCATTAAAGTATGATGAATTCTACAACATGGCGCTGAAACAAGAAGCTGCTCAGCTCAAGTGTGAGGCATCTAAGAAGAGAGTCAGAGACGCAGTTCAGTCTTCTTCTTCCTCACTTGTGGCAGCTAAGCAACAGAAGTTCTGGTTGCCTCCTCCTCCTCCGTTCCGTCAGCCTTATCAACAGAAGAATTCAAGTGGTCGTGGATCTTCCCACCCACCCAACCCTGTCTATCAGAACAAGTCTCAGAATCAAGCTCCAAGGCCAAGTGCTCCTTATCATCGTCCGCTCTCAGAGGTGACTTGCAGGAAATGTCAGCAAAAGGGTCACTATGCGGACAAGTGCTTCAACAAAAGGCGCCTTCCGCCTCCTCCTCCTGTGAAATCTTCCAGCAATGCAGTGGTCAAGCATAATCCTAAGCACGCCAAGGTGAACATGTTGAATGCAACTCAAGCAGAGGAGTCTTCTGAAGTGATCATGGGTAATCTTCCTGTTAATGATATTCCTGCAAAAGTCTTATTTGATACTGGGGCATCGCATTCTTTCATGTCATATCCTTTTGCATCGGAGCACAGTTTTGACACAGAGGTCTTACCTAAAGCTCTGCAAGTTGTTTCCCCGGCAAAACGTTTGAGTTGTACCATGTGCGTTCCCAATGTTTCCATCAAGATGGGTGATTACAAATTTCTATCTTCTCCAATGGTGCTTGGTGATTCTGATATTGATCTTATTCTCGGGATGGATTGGCTTTCTAAGCACAAGGCTCAGCTCGAGTGTGCTGCCAGGGAAATCAAATTAACTCACACTTCGAACGATGTGATCATCTATGCTTCTCGTGATGATACCATTCGGTTGTTTTCTCTCAATGAGAATGATGAATTGGAGGCTATATCTCAGATTCCAGTCGTTTGTGAGTACCAAGATGTCTTTCCAGAAGAGCTTCCGGGTATGCCTCCCCGTCGGCCAGTTGAATTCGTTATTGAGCTTGAGCCTGGCACGGAACCCGTTTGCAAGCGTCCTTACAAGCTTGGACCAGATGAGCTCAAGGAATTGAAGATTCAACTCGATAAACAAGAACGTCTGGGTCTGATCAGACCGAGTTCTTCTCCTTGGGGTGTGGTGTTCTCTTTGTCAAGAAGAAGGATGGCACGGACCGACTTTGCGTCGATTACCGTCCATTGAACAAGAAGACTATCAAGAACAAGTACCCACTTCCCAACATCAATGAGCTATTTGAGCAACTTAAAGGTGCTAAGGTGTTCTCCAAGCTTGACCTTCGT
The DNA here is from genome assembly GCA_032464435.1 of Aegilops umbellulata. Classification (NCBI taxonomy): domain Eukaryota; kingdom Viridiplantae; phylum Streptophyta; class Magnoliopsida; order Poales; family Poaceae; genus Aegilops; species Aegilops umbellulata. Next base: position 50,009,485 of record CP136060.1, read on the forward strand.
ATGGGTTATCATCAGATTCGCATTCGTGAAGAAGATATTCCCAAGACAGCATTCAGAACAAGCTTTGGTTCTTATGAATACACTGTCATGTCTTTCGGCCTCGTCAATGCTCCTTCGTATTTCACTCGCTTGATGAATTTCATCTTCAACCCCTACATCAACGAATTTGTCTTGGTCTATCTCGATGATATTTTGGTCTTCTCCAAGAATAAGAAGGACCATGCCGAACATTTGCGATTGGTACTCGACAAGCTCAGAGAGTATCAATTATATGCGAAGTTCTCCAAATGTGAATTCTGGCTTGATGAAGTTCTTTATCTTGGTCATATCATCTCTGCCAAGGGCATTGCTGTTAATCCAGAGAGGGTGTCTGCAGTTTTGAATTGGAATCCTCCTCAGAATGTCAAGCAGCTTCGCAGTTTCCTTGGACTTGCAAGCTATTGCAGAAGATTCGTTGAGAATTTCTCCAAGATTGCAAAGCCTCTTTCCAACCTCCTCTAGAAGCATGTGAAATATGTCTGGTCTCCTGAGTGTGACGTTGCTTTCAACACTCTCAAAGAGAAACTCGTCACTGCTCCAGTTTTGACTCCTCCTGACGAATCCAAGCCTTATGAAGTATTCTGTGATGCTTCTCTCCAGGGCCTCGGTGCTGTCTTAATGCAAGAGAAGAAGGTTGTTGCCTATACATCTCGCCAGTTGAACCCCAATGAAAGGAACTACCCCACTCACGATCTTGAGTTGGCGGCAGTTGTCCACGCACTAATAACATGGAGACATCTCCTGTTGGGAAGAAAAGTGGACATCTTCACAGATCACAAGAGCCTCAAGTATATCTTCACTCAGCCTCATCTCAACCTCAGACAAACTCGATGGGTCGAAATGATTCAAGAGTATAATCCGAGTATTGAATATACTCCAGGCAAGGCTAATGTGGTTGCAGACGCTTTGAGCAGAAAGGCTTACTGCAACAGCTTAATCCTCAAGCCCTTTCAACCGGATCTTTGTGAAGCTTTCCGCAAGTTGAATCTCCAAGTTGTTCCTCAAGGTGTTCTTGCCAACCTCATTGTCTCTCCTACTTTGGAAGATCAAATTCGTGAGACACTACTGTTGGATACCATGGTGAAGAAGGTGAAACGTGGTATTGACAAGGGCATTTCCAAATACAAGTGCTATCGAATTGATGACAGAGATACTCTTTTCTTTGAGGACCGGATCGTGGTTCCAAAGGGTGATCTTCGTAAAGTCATTATGAATGAAGCGCACAACTCTCTCCTGTCTATTCATCCTGGAAGTTCGAAGATGTACCATGACCTCAAGAAGTCGTATTGGTGGACTCGAATGAAGCGTGAGATCGCTCAATTCGTGAATGAGTGTGATGTCTGCAGAAGGGTGAAAGCAGAACAACAACGACCAGCTGGACTTCTCCAACCTCTTGCTATTCCAGAACGGAAGTTTGATCATATCGAAAGGGACTTCGTGACTGGTTTTCCTAAGTCCAAGCATGGAAATGATGCTATCTTCGTCGTCATCGACAAGCTCACCAAAGTGGCTCATTTTCTTCCTATCAAAGAGTCTATCACAGCAGCGCAGCTGGCAGAGCTCTACACATCCAGAATTGTCTCTTTGCATGGCATTCCGCAATTGATCTCTTCAGACCGTGGCAGCATCTTTACCTCCAAATTTTGGGATTCTTTTCAGAAGGCCATGGGCACCAACATTCGCTTCAGCACAGCTTTCCACCCTCAGACTAGTGGACAAGTCGAGCGTGTCAATCAAATTCTTGAAGATATGCTCAGAGCCTGTGTTATCTCTTTCGGCATGAAGTGGGAGGATTGTCTTCCTTATGCTGAATTCTCTTACAACAACAGCTTTCAAGCCAGCTCGGGAAAAGCCCCATTCGAGATCCTCTATGGCAGAAAGTGCCGTACTCCTCTCAACTGGTCTGAAACCGGCGAACGCCAATTGCTCGGCAATGATTTGATCTCAGAAGCTGAGGCCATGTGCAAGGTGATTCGTGAGAACCTCAAAGCCGCGCAATCGCGCCAGAAGAGCTATTACGACAGCAAACACCGTGATGTGGCATTCGAGATCGGAGACCATGTTTACCTCCGTGTCTCGCCAATGAAAGGAACTCGTCGCTTCGGTATCAAGGGGAAACTTGCTCCGCGATACGTGGGTCCTTTCAAGATCATCGGCAAACGAGGCGATCTAGCCTATCAACTTGAGCTCCCCTCCAACTTTGCAAATGTGCACGATGTCTTCCACGTGTCACAGCTTCGCAAGTGCTTCAAGACGCCTGAGCGCACCATCAACTTCGAAGAGATTGATCTTCAACAAGATTTGTCTTATCATGAGCACCCAGTTGCTATTCTTGAGACAACTCAGCGCAAGACTCGCAACAAGTCAATCAAATTCCTCAAAGTGAAATGGTCACATCATTCAGACCGAGAGGCCACCTGGGAGCGTGAAGACCACCTACGTTCCGAGTATCCGGAGTTCTTTCAGTCCTAGATCTCGGGACGAGATCCTCTCGTAGTGGTGGTGTGTTGTAACGCCCCCGATGTAACTTGCCTTAATTGTAATCCAACTCTTGCCATTTCCGGCTATGTGTTATGATATTCCCTCCGTGGTTGGGTTCTCTCCGTTTTGCATTTTGGTCATGTCATGCATTTCTTTTCATGTCATCATGTGCATCGCATTTGCATACGCGTTCGTCTCATAAATCCGAGCATCTTTCCCGTTGTCCGTTTTGCAATCCGGCGCTCCTATGTCTCCCGGCGTCCCCTTTTACATTTCTTCGTGAGCGGGTATTAAACATTCTTGGATTGGACCGAGGTTTGACATGTGGCCTCGGTATAGCACCGGTAGACCGCCTGTCAAGTTTCGGGTCAATCGGAGTTCGTTTGGTACTCCAACGGTTAACCGGGTAACCGTGAAGGCCTCGTGTGTGTTGCAGCCCAACACCCCTTCAAAACAGGCCAATAACCCATCTAAGTCACTCCCATGTCCTCCGCCGTTCGATCACGATCGCGTGGGCGAAAACCGCACTCCGTTTGGAGCCTCCTAGCTCCTCCTATCTATAAAAAGGCCTCATCCTCCTCCATTTGCGGGCAAAACACCACGAAACCCTAGCCCCGCTCCTTTCTCCGCGCCGGACGCGTCCGTCCGCGCGCCGGACGTCATCCGCCGCCGCGCCCAGCCAGTCCCTGGCTGCCACGTGGCACCGCGTCGCCCTCCGCCGCCGCGGCCCGCTCGGCCCGCCGCCGGCCCCCGCGGGCCCGAGCGCCGCGCCTCCCCCCGCGCGCGACCCGCCTCCCGGCCCGCGCTCCCGCGCCGCCGCCCCAGCGCGCCTGCCCGAGCTCCTCCGCCCCCGCGCCGGCGAGCTCCGCCCTCCGCCCTCCGCGTCGTCGCCGGCGACCGCCGCCCTCCGCGTCGCCCGCGGCCCCGCCGCCTCCTCGCCACCGCTGCTCGCCGCCCGGGCCTCCGCCGCCCGCAGGCGCCAGATCCGGCCAGGTCCGGCCGGATCCGGCCGGCCCCGCCCCCGCCGCGCGCCCGCCTCGCCGCGCCGCCGCACTCCGACGCCGTCGCCGGCCCCGCCTCGTATTCCGCGCCATCGGTTGACTTTTTCCCTCTCCCCTATTTTCTCTAAGTCCCCTAGATTTCACATGATCATCACCTGTTTCGCATGCCATAACTTTGCATCCGTAGCTCCGTTTCGCGCGTATAATATGTTATTTTGTTCGCCTCGAATAGTACATCATTTTTTTCCATTGTACCATTTTCATTTGAAGTCATCTTGGTGCCCGAAATGCTGTTAGAAGAGGGCTAGTTGATGTTAGTTGCTGAATCTTATCTGTACATGCACTTTTGTCATTTTTGCCGTGATTGATGTGTACCTCCTATGAAGTTGAGTCCTACATAAGTTTTGTAATATGACATGTAACCTTTCCATAGAATTATGCCATGTATTTTTGTGATCTATGTGGTGACTAGCACAAGCATGCAAACTAGGTATCTTGATGCTGCTGATTTCAGAGACTTAGCGATTTCACCAAGTCCCTGACTGCTGTTATTTTTATGCCATGTGTTCATGTTGTTTCCTAGAGATCTATGCATAATTTGAGCATGATCAGTAAGGGTGTTTTGAACTTGAGCATTTTCTTAATCCATACGTGCCTTTGTTTGCAATTATGGGGTGCCATAGCTTGAGTCAATCGAGCTCTACTTTTGCTTCAAAATGTTGCTGGCAGATTGTTTACATGTTATTCGATTTTGCCAAGCTTGGTGTAGTTGATCCTTACATGATATGATGTTATTCTTGCCATGTCTAGTTACTATGCCATGTCTTATTGATGTATGTATGCTTAGTTTATCATTAATTGCTCTGTAGTGAGTGCATCGAGCTCACGAACATGCCTAGTCGTTATCAGTTTTCTGCCATGTCCAGTTTTCTACTAAGTCTGAAACCTGTAACGAAACTTGCTTAATTGACATGGGTGTAATAATGTTTTCTGGTCCTTTTTGGCTTATGGTCAATAAGAGACTTTTGTCAAGTGCTTTGAGTATATTCATGCCATGCCTTTCTTTGCTATGTTCTGAACCTGTAGCATGTTGTTTCGTTGCTCTGAACATGTCATCCTGATGTTAGTTTCTGCTACTTTGATAATTTCACCAAGTCTGGGAACTTGTTATCGTTTGCACTTTTGCCATGCTTGTTTGGACCTGTTATGATGTGAATTAGCCGTAGCTCAGTGTTCCTCTTTTGTCATGCATGTTGTGTAGATTACTGTCATATGCTTTGTTGCCATGTTTGGGTGCAGTAGCTTAATTATTTGTTGCTTGCTAAGTAGCATCATGCTGTTTATGGCAGTTTCGTGTCATTCTTGTTTTGCTTGCCATTTGCAAACCGTGCATCCGATTCCGGTGATCTTTATATCGATTTCAACCGAAATCACCTCATCTATCCAGTGGCATGCTTGGTTTGCCAAGATTATGCCCTGTTCATCCTTGTCCTTCCGGAGCATGCATACGCATTGCATATCACCTCTCGCATATCATGCCATGTTTTGCATCATGTTGATTGCGCATTGCATCGTGGTTGATATTGGTTCCTTTGCTTGTTCTCTTGTCTTGGGTAGAGCCGGGAGACGAGTACGTGAACGAGGAACCTGTTGAGAACGCTTACGAGGACCAAGCTTTCGACAACTCTGAGAACCTTGCAGGCAAGATGACCATACCCTCGAAATCACTTCTATCTTTGCTTGCTAGATTGCTCGCTCTTTTGCTATGCCTATGCTGCGATACCTACCACTTGCTATATCATGCCTCCCATATTGCCATGTCAGCCCCTAACCATCCATGTCCTAGCAAACCGTTGTTTGGCTATGTTACTGCTGTTGCTCAGCCCCTCTTATAGCGTTGCTAGTTGCAGGTGAAGATGAAGTTTGTTCCTTGTTGGAACATGGACTTGTTGTTCCTTGTTGGAACATGTTTACTTGTTGGGATATCACAATACCTCTTATTTAATTAATGCATCTATATACTTGGTAAAGGGTGGAAGGCTCGGCCTTATGCCTGGTGTTTTGTTCCACTCTTGCCACCCTAGTTTCCGTCATACCGGTGTTATGTTCCCGGAGTTTGCGTTCCTTACACGGTTGGGTGATTTATGGGACCCCCTTGACAGTTCGCTTTGAATAAGACTTTTCCAGCAAGGCCCAACATTGGTTTTACCATTTGCCACCACCTACTCTTTTCCCCCCAGGTTTTCGCGAGCCCGAGGGTCATCTTTATTTTAGCCCCCCCGGGCCAGTGCTTCTCTCTAAGTGCTGGTTCGAACTGAGCTGCCTGCGGGGCCCCCTCGTGGAAACTCGAGGCCTGGTTTTACTCGTAGCTAGTCTCATCCGGATGTGCCCTGAGACCGAGATATGTGCAGCTCCTATCAGGATTTGTCGGCACAATCGGGCGGCTTTGCTGGACTTGTTTTATTGCTGTTGAAATGTCTTGTAGTCCGGGATTCCGAGATTGATCGGGTCTTCCCGGTAGAAGGAATATCCTTCGTTGACCGTGAGAGCTTATCATGGGCTAGGTTGGGACACCCCTGCAGGGTATTATCTTTCGAAAGCCGTGCCCGCGGTTATGAGGCAGATGGGAATTTGTTGATGTCCGGTTGTAGAAAACCCGAAGTTGAACTTAACTAAAACACATCAACCGCGTGTGTAACCGTGATGGTCTCTTCTCGGCGGGGTCCGGGAAGTGAACACGGTTGTTGGAGTTATGTCTGACGTAGGTTGTTTCAGGATCACTTCTTGATCACTTCTAGCTTCACGACCGTGCTTTGCCTTCTCTTCTCGCTCTCTTTTGCGCTGTAGCCACCATATGCTAGTCGCTTGCTGCAGCTCCACCTCACTATCCTTTTCCCACCTTTAAGCTTAAATAGTCTTGATCTCGCGGGTGTGAGATTGCTGAGCCCCCGTGACTCACAGATATTATCACCACAGCTGCAGGTACCAACGATGCCAGTGCAGATGACGCGACCGAGCTCACTTGGGAGTTCGATGAGGAACGTGGCCGTTACTATGTTTCTTTTCCAGATGATCAGTAGTGGAGCCCAGTTGGGTGATCCGGGGATCTGTTTAGCATTTGGGGTAGTCTTCTTTCATTTTGGTACCGTAGACGGACCTTGAGTGTAATCTGTTTGATGGATGTTATTTATGTACTTGTGTGAAGTGGCGATTGTAAGCCAACTATGTATCTTTCCCCTTTATTTATTACATGGATTGTGTGAAGATTACCTCATTTGCGACATTGCTTTCAATGCGGTTATGCCTCTAAGTCGTGCCTCGACACGTGGGAGATATAGCCGCATCGAGGGCGTTACAAATTATTGATATGAAAGAAGGAAACATTTGATTTCAATTTACGTTAAGGAAAGGTGGAACACTTTCCAAGAAAGAAGATTAAATTGCCTTATGAATCTATTATGAGAGCCACTTATGGATTGCATACCAAAGATGACAATACCTAGATCTATTCGTGTTTTATGCCTAGCTAAGAGCGTTAAAACAATAGCGCTTGTTGGGAGGCAACCCAATTTTTTTTTGTTTTTTGTTTTTGCGTTTTGCTTCTGTTTTGCAATAAATTTTTCATATAGCCTCTGGTTAGATTTGGTTTTGTGTTTTAGTTAGTGTTTGTGCCAAGTAATACCTTTGGGATGGCTTACAGTGATAGTTGTGTTGATCCTGCTGAAAATCAGAAACTTTTGTGCTCAGGAAAACAATTCTTATTTTCTGCTGGAGCATGGAAAAGCTCTGATTTTATTTACACAAGATTGATATACGGATTGCCTCTGTTGTCCTAGTTTTTCAAAATTTTTGGAGTTACAGAAGTATTAGAACAATCCGGATCTTCGCAAACTGTTCTGTTTTTGACAAATTCTGTTTTTCGCATGTTGTTTGCTTATTTTGATGCATCTATGGCTAGTATCGGGGGGTTTGAACCATCGAAAAGTTGGAATACAGTAGATATTACACAATTATAAATAAAGAATGAGATCACAACATTACCAAAAGTGGTGATTTATTTTCTTATACTAACGGAGCTTGTGAGATTTTTTGTTAAGTTTTGTGTTGTGAAGTTTTCAAGTTTTGCGTAAGGATTTGCTGGACTATGGAATAAGGAGTGGCAAGAGCCTAAGATTGGGGATGCCTAAGGCACCCCAAGGTAATAATCAAGGAGGCCAAAGAGCCTAAGCTTGGGGATGCCCCGGGAAGGTATCCCCTCTTTCGTCTTCGTCTATCGGTAACTTTACTTGAGGCTATATTTTTATTCACCACATATGTGTTTCGCTTGGAGCGTCTTGTATGATTTGAGTCTTTGCTTTTTAGTTTTTCACAATCATCCTTGGTGTACACACCTTTTTAGAGAGACACGCATGAATCGTGATTTATTAGAATGCTCTATGTGCTTCACTTATATCTTTTGAGCTAGGCAAATTTGCTCTAGTGCTTCACTTATATCTTTTTAGAGCACGGCAATGGTTTTATTTTATAGAAATTGATGAACTCTCGTACTTCACTTATATTATTTTGAGAGTCTTCAGAACAACATGGTAATTTGCTTTGGTTATAAAATTAGTCCTAATAAGATAGACATCCAAGAGGGATATAATAAAAACTTTCATATGAAGCGCATTGAATACTTATAGAAGTTTGATTCCTTATGATTGTTTTGAGATATGAAGATGGTGATATTAGAGTCATGCTAGTGAGTAGTTGTGAATTTGAGAAATACTTGTTAAAGTTTGCGAGTCCCGTAGCATGCACGTATGGTGAACCATTATGTGATGAAGTCGGAGCATGATTTATTTATTGATTGTCTTCCTTATGAGTGGCGGTCAGGGACGAGCGATGGTCTTTTCCTACCAATATATCCCCCTAGGAGCATGCATGTAGTACTTTGTTTTGATGACTAATAGATTTTTGCAATAAGTATGTGAGTTCTTTATGACTAATGTTGAGTCCATGTATTATACACACTCTCACCTTTCCGCCATTGCTAGCCTCTCTAGTACCGCACAACTTTCGCCGGTACCATAAACCCACCATATACCTTCCTCAAAAAAGCCACCATACCTACCTATTATGGCATTTCCATAGCCATTCCGAGATATATTGCCATGCAACTTCCACTGTTCCGTTTATTATGACACGCATCATCATTATCATATTGCTTTGCATGATCATGTAGTTCACATCGTATTTGTGGCAAAGCCACCGTTCATCATTTTTTATACATGTCGCTCTTGATTCATTGCACATCCCGGTACACCGTCGGAGGCATTTGAGGGAGTCCTGGACTAAGGGGTCCTCGGGCGTCCGACCTGTTAGCTGTGCGTCGGGCTGATGGGCTATGAAGGTACAAAGACCTAAGACTTTACCCGTGTCCGGATGGGACTCTCCTTGGCGTGGAAGGCAAGATTGGCGATCAAATGTGTAGATTCCTTTCTTTGTAACCGACCTTGTGTAACCCTAGATCCTCCCGGTGTCTATATAAACCGGAGGACTTAGTCCGGAGGAGATATTCATTACCATAGTCACATAGGTTAGACTTCTAGGGTTTAGCCATTACGATCTCGTGGTAGATCAACTCTTGTAATACTCATATTAATCAAGATCAATCAAGCAGGAAGTAGGGTATTACCTCCATAGAGAGGGCCCGAACCTAGGTAAACATTGTGTCCCCTGTCTCCTGTTACCATCGACCTTAGACGCATAGTTCGGGGCCCCCTACCCGAGATCCGCCAGTTTTGACACCGACATTGGTGCTTTCATTGAGAGTTCCACTATGTCGTCCCCTAAAGGTTTGATGGCCCCTTCAATCGTCAAAAACGACGCCGTCCAAGGAAAAACCTTTCTCCCCAGACAGATTTTCGTGTTCGGCGGCTTCGCACTGCGGGCCAACTCGCCTGGCCATCTGCAGCAGATTGATAGCTACGCCCCTAACCACCAGGTCAGATTTGGAAGCTTGAACTACGTTGCGGACATCTGTGGAGACTTGATCTTCGCCGGATTCGAGGCCGTGGCGGCCGCTCCCTGTCGCCCCGATGAACATGACCTAAATCTGTCATCAGACCACGCTCAGGAGATTGCTCCCATAACCGCTCCGGCCTTAGATTTGGAGAAGATCGCGCCATCTGAGGACGGGAAGCTCAACCTCACCACGGAGGCCACCAATTTCACGGCTATGGAGCCGCACATAGACTTAACCCCACACGATATCTGTGTCACCGGAACTCCGGACTCTTCTCCGGCCATAAGCTCAGAATCATGTGCGTTCGCGGACGCCGAGCTTGATCAGTTATCGTTCTTCGAATTCAGCGCCGCAGACATCTTCCAGCACTTACCCTTTGGTGATGTGCTAAACTCATTAAAGAACATGTCCTTGGTGGAGGACTCACACCCTAACTATGTCCGGTTCGAACTAGGGGCTGATGATGGAGAATTTTGCTTCCCACCCGCCACCCACTTCATAGCCACTGTCGAGGAATTAACCGACATGCTTGATCACGGCTCCGAAGACATCGACGATATGGATGACAATGCCGACGAGGAACAGGGCCAGAACCCGCCATTTACTGAACGTTGGACGGCCATTTCTTCGTACAACGTGTACATGGTGGATACACCTAAAGAAACCAACGACGATGACAAAGAAGATCCAGTCAAGGATAAACCTCCTGAGACACAGTACAAACATCGGTGTCCCCGGCGTCGCTCTAAGTCACGTCATTCAAAAGACAGCAATACCGGCACCGGAGAAAGTAACACTCCGACACTACAAAAAAAGACACATCCGTGACATTTTGGGCCAAACGAATTTTTTTCCTGTCATACATATGACACTTCTATGACGATAATTGTAACAAAACCCGGTATCATCATAGATGTGGCGGGCTCCTACTTCTATGACAAAAAATCATGATAGAAAGTGGACTTTTTGTCCTTGGCGGGCTGGAGACGCAGCTGCATGACATTCTTTGGGCCGTCCATGACGTAAAAAACCATGGTAGAAGCGAGGGCGAGGAAAATTTCGGGGAGTTCCCGGTTACGGTGGGAGGTCGGGGGCCGAGCGATGCGCGTTCCTCTCGTACACATACGCGCGTGTGTGCGAGGCGTTGGCTCTAATTGAACCCAAGCGAGGCGTTGGGCTCTAACTGAACCCGGGCGATTCCGTTCCGACCCAGCTGGTTGGCTCCCACGCGCTCCGTTGCCTCCCGATGAACACGGCGCATTCCGTTGCCTCCCCATGAACACGACGACGATGTTGTTTCTCTGTTGCCCTCGCCGTACGTATGCGCGAGTAGGCGTTCGAGACCCCGCCCGTATGTACACATACGTGGCCGTATTTTCTTTCTTGCACCCTGGCCGCTGTACGTACGTGTACATGCTACGTGCGCGCCTCTTCTACATCGACCAGTATATATGTATGTACACGTTCGCGACCAGAATGACAACGCTACGTATGCTTCGACTAGGTGGGTCCCGACTGTCAGGCACTTCCTTGCCTGCAAAGATGTAGCTGGTGGGTCCTAGCAGTCAGGGGGGCGAATCATTTTGTTTTTTTTGCCCGGACGCACTTCCTTGCGTGTGAAGGTGTAGCTGGTGGGTCCCAGCAGTCAGGGGGGAAACGTTTTTTTCGCAAAATACGGTGGCCCGTTCGGTGGGTCCCCGCTGTCAGGTGGAGGAATAATTATTTTGCACATAATAAGGAGGCACTTCCTTGCTGCGGCCGTGGACCCAGCTGTCAGCCTCTCCACGTACAGTCCACGTCCGATGGAAGCCGTTCCTTAACCACGTTGACCACGCCGCGCCGAGAGCACCAGGGCGGTGGATGATGGTGAGGCCTAGGAAGGGGACGACGCGGAGCCGGGGAAGACGCGGCAGTGGATGCCCACGCGTAGAGGAGTACGAGGGTTCACTGGTTCGCTGCGGTGTGAGGTTGCCGTCGCCGCAGAATAACAGGGGGTGTGGGTGAGTAGAGGGATGGCTTGGCCAGCGGTGGGAGTAGTAGGGGGCGGTGAGGCCTCTGCCGCATCGCAGCCGGCCACGGGAGGCAGGAGCACGAGGCATGACCGGTGTTGGTTTGGGCGGCTGGAGCAAGAAGACCAGAGGTTGAAGAAGCACTACGGCCGTTGGATGGACATCGTACAGTCACTGGAGCTAGAATCGTGCATATTGACTAAGTTGACAAAGCCCTCCGTCCCCGTCAACTTAGTAGGCCCACAAGTCAGCCTGCCACTATACTGGGTCCCAGCTAACAGGGGGAGTATTCATTTTTTTTGTGCGTAATAAGGAGGCACTTCCTTGCGTGCGAAGATATAGCTAGTGGGTCCGAGCTGTCAGCGGTGGTAACGTTTTTTTTTGCGAAATACAGAGGCCCTTTTGGTGGGTCCCTGATGTCAGGTGGAGGAATCATTATTTTGCGCGTAATAAGGAGGCATTTCCTTGCGCGCGGCCATGGACCCAGCTGTCGGCCTCTCCACGTACAGTCCACTTCAAATGCATGTCGGTCGTTGACCGTGTTGACCAGGCCGCGCCGAGAGCACCAGGGCGGTGGACGACGACGAGGCCTAGGAAGGGAACGACACGGAGGTAGGGAAGACTCAATAGTTGTTTCCCACGTGGAGAGGAGTACGACTGTACGAGGGTTTACTAGTTTGTCTGCCGTCGCCGTAGAATAACAGCAGGTGTGGATGAGTAGAGGGATGGCAAGGCCAGCGATGGGAGTACGGTGGGGCGGTGAGGCCTGCGCGGCAGCAGAGCCGGCCGCGGGGAGGAGGGAGCAGGCAGTCCCGCCGGCGCTTGTTTGAGCGGCTGGAGCAGGAAGAGCAGAGATTGAAGAAGCACGATGGCCGTTGGATGGCCATCCAACAGTCACTGCTTGTGCGTCAACCTTTTTTAGGAAAGCCTCAAATCTGTGGAAAATAGCATACAACCCATCTGCCATTATTTCTAATAATTTACAACCCATTTGCTAATTATTAAGGTTTTTTTGAGCCCATATTCTTTTTGTTAGCATTACAGCCCATATTGTGGCCACGGTTAAAAAATTATACGAAATTTTGCATATTTTGGTGCGGTCCAAACTGTTTTTAATCCCAAAATTTCGACTCACATTCAAACTTATTTTAAAAATAAATATATATCAATATAAAATCCAACAAATTCTCCATGCATAAAAATTAATGTAACTTAAAATCTCGAAATGAAAAAAATATATTTGAAACTAATTGCCGGTTTGATGTGTTTTAAAAATGTACAACCCATTTTCATTACTGATGGGCCATTTTCTCGGCCAGCCGAATGAAAGTTCTCCTTGTCTTGAAAGATTTGCAGCCCAACAGGCCTGACAAAGCGACTTACTTGGCAAATGACAAAAAAACTGGGCTGTGGCCATGGACCCAGTTGTCAGCCTCTCCACGTACAGTACTCTTCCGATGGAAGTCGGTCGTTGACCACATTGACCACGCCGCGCCGAGAGCACCAAGGCGGTGGACGACGGCGAGGCCTAGGAAGGGGACGACGTGGAGCCGGGGAAGACGCGGCAGTGGATGCCCACGCGGAGAGGAGTACGAGGGTTCACTGGTTCGGCTGTGGCGTGAGGCTGCCGTCGCCGCAGAATAACAGGGGGTGTGGGTGAGTAGAGGGATACCCTGGGCCAATGGTGGGAGTAGTAGGGGGTGGTGAGGCCTCCGCGGCATCACAGCCGGCCACGAGAGGCAGGAGCACGCGGCACGACCGGCGTTGCTTTGGGCGGCTGGAGCAAGAAGACCAGAGGTTGAAGAAGCACTATGGTCGTTGGATGGACATCGTACGACCACTGGAGCTAGAATTGTTCATATTGACTACGTTGACAAAGCCCTCCATCCTCGTCAACTTAGTAGGCCCACAAGTCAGCCACCCACTATGGTGGGTCCCAGCTAGCAGGGGGTATTCATTTTTTGGTGCGTAATAAGGAGGCACTTCCTTGCGTGCGAAGATATAGTTGGTGGGTCCGACCTGTCAGCGGGGGGAACATATTTTTAGTCCATTTGGTGGGCTGGTGAAACAATGATGTAGCATCTATGCAGCCCGTTTAAATCCCATTTGCATTTTTATCGAAATCCGCGGACTTGCTGGGCTGGGTGAAAATATCATGTTGGGCTGGACGGAGAAATGTTATAAAAACATAAACACATGATTGCACGTCAGTAAAATCTTTGCAAGCTTATGTACGCAATCACTAGGAGTTAACTTGCCAAGTTATATATAAACAATTATTATTATTATTTTGTAAGAACTTTCAACTTACGAAATAAAATATCATTTTAATTTGATGAGTTAATAGTACGTGGGGTATTATTATTTTTTAGGCTAGACGTGGGACAGTTGAGTTGGTTCTAGGGGAAAGTACTGGGAGAAAACTCAGTTTACATCGAAAAAGAAAGTGGGAGAAAATTCAGAGACCTGCTGGGTCCACCTGAGGAGGGGAATATGTTGGGAGGAAGGAAATTCAAAGCACGGCAGCCGAGTGAACTAGTTTTTTTTACGGACAAGTGAACTAGTTTACATACATAAGCAAATAGCCACTAAAAAAGCAATCAGGTTAATGGGTTCTTAAAAGAAATATTTCGGACAAAACAGATAATTACGACACATAGGCTAATGCATGAAACACTAAGATGATAAAGGTGCTTACAAACAAATAAAGTACAACATCTAGACCTCCCTGGCATGCTTGATCATGCCGCTGCGGCTGTTGTGTACTCGTCGGTTACGGGAAGCAGACACGCCCTCATGTCCAAGATCTGCCTATACATGTCGTAGCATGCGTATGCGTCCTTGGCCGCGTAGGTTATGTAGGCTAGATTCAGAGGTACCTCCCACGTGTTCAGGTCGTCTTCTTTCATGTTGGCGTATCAGGGGTCGATGATGGTCTCAGCAAGGTCAACCACGGAGTCCTTCTCCTGCCCGTTGCTGATGATCTTGTATTGCTTCTGGATGTCGACAAGCTTGTTGCACCAGATGGCCGAATTTCTTTCTCTCCACCGTAGCGAAGGTGCAGTCGGCGCTGCCGATGAAACATGCAAATGCTCCAGAACCTGGTGCAGCCATAGGACTGAGGCGAGGCAGAGCTTCACCGAGTCCGTATCGTTGGTGTACATCACATTCAACTTGGTGCAGCCATAGGACTGAACGACGAACTCAAAGGGGAACTCCTTGCTGAAGTCCATATCCAGCAGGCTCACCCCTCGGATCGCCATTGGAGTCTCTTCGAGTGAACGAGTGTGTAGGCGGCGTCAGCAGTTCATTTTTCAGCTCCTGGGGAACTGGATTCAACAGTAAGCTGTGTGTGTACAGGCGACAATAGTTACTACCCCTCCCTCGTCCGCTGCACGCCCGGCAGAAGATGCACCCTCGGCCACACGTCGGTTCACGAGCGGGTCTTTATTGGTACTGTAATAACAAGGGTTAGTGGTCACTTTACTTAAATTAATTAGCTTTAATAGAAATTTATACTTAAAACAAGCAATGCATTCGCTCGTTCTATCAGTGGCACAGGATCAACATGCACAACAATTAGAATTATTATTCTCAGGATGCACATGATCAACGCATTTGTCGCACATTCACAAAGATAATACTACCAAGTTTGAACTGTTTGTTATGGTTGTTGTCCCCTGCATCATCATGCCGTGTTTCCCAGCTTGCAAGATTCAAAACCAACAAATAAGATCGAAATAATAAGTAGAACAAAGATGCCTACACATCTCATTGATTCCCGGCTTGCAAGATTCAGAACCAAAAAATAAGATCCAAATAATAAGTACAACAAAGATGCCTACACATCTCATTGATTCCCAGCTTGCAAGATCCAGAACCAACAAATAAGATTCAAATAATAAGTACAACAAAGATGCCTACACATCTCACTGATTCCCAGCTTGCAAGATTTAGAACCAACCCATTAGAGCCTTTTGATAAAGTGAATATCGGGATTAAACCCATCTTGGCTAGCCATGTCATACAATCGAAGAACTTGGCGAATGCTCTTGACCGTCACAACATCTGTAGTTGAGTATTCCTATTTGCACAACATGTTTGCACAGCACAAACAAGGAGACAGGAGAGCATGATTTTGCTTTAATAGCGTCCTCCTTGAACTCAACCTCCAGCTCTACTTGGATGAGGTCTGCCTGGAGTTCCATGATTCAATTCATGCGCCTTTTTCTGCAATTCACCTGAAATGAAGCAAAGATTGCATCATTCAGCTAGCAAGAAGTACTTGCTCTTGTGAGCTGGCAGGTTCTTCTTTAGTAGTTGCACTAAAATAGATGAATATTAAGGTTGGCTATCCGGCTCATGTAAGGTGCAACTATAATTTTCTTATCCTTTTATGCAGTTCCACTAAAAGAAAGTGCCATTCTGGTGACAGTGACGGATCCATCTTGCAAAGGCTAATAAAATGTTGCATGAGATTACCAGCAGAACTTGACGGAGATTTTGGAAACTCCAATCACCATTTTGTGCAGTTCCACCAAAATTGAGAGATGTTGCCCACGTGACATTTTAGGTTAACTGCACAAGACACTCATTCCAAAAAAAGTGTTTTGTGCAGTTCACTAAAAGGTCACAATAGCAACAAGGTGAAATGGATATCCCTATCTGCACAAAAAGATAGAAAGTAAACAGTTGCTGGTCAATAAGAATATACGAAACATATACAAAATGAAAAGAAGCATCTTAATTATGTTCATGGCAATCACGCAAGGACAATATAAATTTTAAAACATCAGCAATGCTTCATGTTACCGGAAGCTTACGATCAACAATGAGATTCCTCAAATATGGGATTACTTTAATTGTGGCATTGCTTGTTTACCAGACACAGTAAATCAACAACAGCTAAAGAGTTGGTTTAAGGGCATGGGACCGTGGGGACACCAGGACACTCAGCAGCATAAAGGAGCAACTTACTTATCATACTGGGGAAAGCAGCAGGAGTGCCATTTGTAACACAGTTTAATTGCATCTTATGACTGGAGGCATTAGATTAACAATAACACTGGTTAGACATGTCCCTAAGGTAATAGTGTGGTCGCTTCATTTTACATGCGCCCTTACATTAACAACAACAAAAGGTTGGTATAAGGACATGCGACAGTGGACGCATCAGCACAATGTACCTACAAGGAGGCATAAAGTGGTGATGCCGAGTTTGTTCATGCTATGTGAGGGCAGCAAACCTAATCTCGGAGACCTTGTACTATGTGAGGGCAGCAAATCTAATCCAGGAGACCTTGTACTATGTGAGGGCAGCAAATCTAATCCTGGAGACCTTTTACTATGTGAGGGCAGCAAATCTAATCCTGAGACCTTTTACTATGTGAGGGCAGCAAATCTAATCCTGAGACCTTTTACTATGTGATGGCAGCAAATCTAATCCTGGACATACTCTGTTGACTTGTCCACCAGCCGCCACTTTCTATCCTTTTTTCAACCAATAATAGATCTGTTCCTTATCCAGTTTGTACTGTGTTTTCCCATTATTTCCCTTTTCAACCAAGAGACCGGTTGGGTATCCGGTCTCTACTACTTTCACCATATTATTTCCTCTTTGAATCAAGTCCTAGATTCATGCTACAACTTTCCCCCCTTTCTTCGTTGTTTGAACAAAGCCCTAGATTCGAATGCATGAAGTACCTTTACCTCTAATAATACTAAAAATTTAGGTGGCTTTGGAAGAGCTGATGGGTGTAGAAAAAGATGCACATGCAGACACGTGGGGAGCTGGGGCAGTAGAGCAAGGCCGCTTTCGAAGAACTTCTACCTGAGGGTCGCCGGGATGTCAGCGGCGGCAGGTCGGATCTACGGACAATACGGCAGGGAGGAAGAAGGGTCGGAGGACCTCCCGAGCCGGCTTTGTGTCGGAGAGAATGGCATGGGCAGAGGATTGGGCCCCTCCGGCAGCTATGGGTTTTCTCCCTCGGCGGCGATGACCGCGTGAACGATGCACCTTTTAGTCCTCTACACACACCGGCCGAAGGGATCCAGCCGGATCTGTGACCAGCGGTGAGCATAGAGGAAATGTCGCTACCGCTGTCTTGTTTATATCTGGAGAGGATGAGAGAATGAAGAGAGCAACCCTAGTAAAGCAAGCGCTCAGGCCCCTGCGTCCATATATAGTGGAGTAATTATCTTTTTTCTCTCCACAACAAGCGTTTCAATTTGTGTACGTGGCATTAAAGAAAAGAAACTCTCTATTTAAGGTGACTACTGTACGACTCCTACTTACTACTAGTAGTACTACAGTGTTGTTCACTTGTGCTCCCTGCCCCTCCATTCATTGAACAACCCCACGGGTGAATAAACATACATTAAGTACTGTATTTATATAGAACAAACAAGCTCGAACTATTTTCGCGTAGTTAAAAGTTGAGGGCGGGGCTTTTCCCGGGCAGTACGCGCGACAGTTTTTGGGTAGGCGGTTTGACAGAGAGGCGAGGAGGGTGAGCGAGTGGGGCTATGCGATTTGACGGCGCGTTACTGCTGGAAAGACTTGTGATATGACCACTCACTATAGTCATGAATTACTGGCGCTCCGACTTGGGTGATGCCCCCCTTTCGTTCCGCGCTCTAATCTGGTGCATGACACGTCGACCCGGATGCTGGCTCTCCCACATGTCGGAGTAGTAAGAAGGAGCAAAGAATGATGCGGTATATACTAGTACTATACTACTCCCTCCGTTCCTAAATATAAGTCTTTGGAGAGATTTCACTATGGACCACATATGGAGAAAAATGAGTGAATCTACACATAAAATGCATCTATATACATCCGTATGTGGTCCACAGTGAAATATCTATGAAGACTTATACTTAGGAACGGAGGGAGTACTCAGGTCGGAGGAGTGCGAACCACGGCAGCCCAGTGAACCAGCAGTAGAAAACAATGTGGTGATATGGCCATAAAAAACAATGTGCTACTCTGTTGCATTCACATCGTGCTGACTCTATTCTGCTTCTCCAATTAATTCCCTCTGCATGTAATTGAGGATGCATCATTGACCTTTCAATGTCTCGGGAACCGCTACCCTCTCCCTCCTTGGCATTCAAGCACCTATGGACCCGTCGACGACGAGGTGCCTATGGTGACTTTGTAAATTTCAAGATGATAGTGCCGTGCGTGTGTGCGTTCATAGGGGTGAGTGTATGCACGTGTATATGAGTGCTTGCATCTGTACTGTGTAAAAAACGTAAATACGTGTCAAAAAGATACTAGTCAGTATACTCAATATTGTGCACCTCGGAGAGGAAAATGATAGAACTAGTACGTATTCATTTACGGTGCAGATTCACTCATTTTACTCCATATGTACTCCGTTTCAATGTAGTCTAGTCACTTGTTGAAATCTCTAGAAGGGCAAATAATCCTTTCTGGTTTACAGGGCTATACTAGCAAGTAGTTGTACGTACTAGTACAATAGTGGGCTCACATAGCAATTTTGTCTCATGCAAGAGCCTGGCTATATGCGTGCTCCAATGTTCGCAACTACAACGTTCGGTTTGCGCTTGGCTCTTGGCCTCTTCGAGAAGACGAACAATGATGTTACTACTACTGCTTCTATAGTGTCGAATCCACTGCTGCATGTCCGTCCACTGCGAGCGGGACGGATAGCTTGTTGTAGAAGTATTACTAAGCAAAAGCCTGTCCTCGTTTGCGAGCAACCTAGTGCATGGGCGAGGGAGAAGGCGTGTAGTAATATCAAGCTTCTCCTCGTTGTACGAGTTGATGCGACACATCATAGCACTGGTCCCACATGCTTGCCTCTAAACTTGGCTGAAAGATCCGCAATGTACAATATATTTGCTGCAACCTCTAACATTTACCCACCACAAATTAAAATATATGTGGCCGTATGCATCGTTCTGATGCAAAGGCCGGGGAGTCCCCCCTTTTTGAAAAAAAACAAATTAAAATATATATTCCTGTCTTGACCAGATGAGCGTGCAAACTACAATCACCAGGGTGTCAGGTAGGGCCAGAAGACTATTTTAATTTTTTTAAAAACTTCGAGACGGCCACATAGCATGGAGCCGACCCCAACGATTTTAAGCTTACAGGCACGGTACATGCTATCCTAGACTACTCTACACATGAAACTGCCACACGAGCGTCCGGGCTGCAGCAAGGATCCCGACAACGTCGACGTGCAGGAGCTGACCTTCTTGACAGTTCCGCCCAAGCTGCTGGTCGGGGCTAAGCTTGTGTCCCTCCACATTCAGATTGACAAGCTCACGTCCTAAATATTTCTACAGCGCCTTCTGTTTATCTTAGTAATATGCTAATATAGGGATTACCTTGGTCTACTTTAGCTTAAGAAATGGTGGGTTTTGGTGGCGATGCAGCAATTACTTCGACATCAGATCAGTAATTTCCAACAGTCGAACGGATATTTTGTGTTTGTTGGATATAAAGTTCCTTTGGGTAAGAAGTACTACTTGTCATCAAAATGGATAGAAGAAGATGTATGTAGACGTATTATAGTTCTAGATACGTCCCTTTTTATCCATTTTGATGACAAACACTCCCTCCGTTCCACAATACATGCCTTCCATTTGTCAAAATATAGATGTATCTAGACATGTTTTAGTATATACGTACATCCATGATAGAGCCAATCGGATGGTTGAGAACACTACAATTCGTAGCTACAGATGCGTGTGTGACTCCCAGATGCAAAGGCCGGGGGTCATCATCCTCATTTTCGAGAAAAAACAGACGCGTGTGTGAGAGGACGAGTGCATGCGTGCACCTCTTCTCTTCCTGTATAACGTACACTCAGAGTACAAGTTTTTGTGGGTGGCACGATGGTGCGTGCGAGAAGTCCCGAGAGATAGGTTTAATGCGTCTGAAAAAAGACTAGCCTAGAGCTCGCCACGCGGCTATTCCTGTCGAACGCCCCATTAACCATAAGATATGTATACGACGGTGCCAGTTATTGCACGTACACAACAATACTCCCTCCTTTCCGGTTTATAGGGCTTAATTCAAAAATCTCACCAACCAAGATGGTGAGTGGTGGAATATTTTTTGTAGTTTGCAAAAGCACCTAATTAATGCTCTTGTTTTTCTCAAAATGTTATGTTTATCAATGCATTAATTGCAATGCATGCATGCATAAAGTACATGCATTGGTCAATTTTCTCTTAATACTTGCATGCAATGATCTAATGCACCTTGGAATCTAAACATGTGTTGGGGAACAACCAAATTGAGCCTTATAAAATGGAAATACTAAACTTTTTGAGATAAGCCCTATAAAACCGGAAAGGAGGGAGTAGAAAAAGAAGTACTCCATCCGGGAATAGTGCCGCACTTCGAAACTAGAACCGTCAATAAATTTTGAGCTTGCGTCTCATCACATTCCAAATTACTCCACGCTATATTGAATTGCTAACCTGTTCACACCGATCACAACCTAAACGGTTTCCCACTTAGGAGCGTATTAGTACTCGGTTATAAATACTAGTATGCCAAGATGACTGCACATTCCTCCTCAACTCCTCATCCACAAAAACAAACAAGTCATTCAGCATCCTTCCCTTGCGTCTGCCATGGCCAGCGTGAGTTCTGGGTCGAGAGATTTCCACCAGGGAGAGGCGAGCATGGAAGCGGAAGCACGAGAGATGTCCCGCCTCACTGCGAGAGCAGCCGACATGTCCTGCCGCGCGGAAGTAGCAGCACAGAGGTCCCGCCGCGCCGCTGAAGCAGCACGAAGGTCCCGCAGCGCCGTCGATGCAGCAGACTGGTCCAGCCGTGCCGCGGAAGCAGTAGAGATGTCCCGCCGCGCCATGAATGCAGCAAAGATGTCCCGCCGCGCCGCGGCGGCCTGGGAAAATTTCTCGCGGGCAGGCGACGACTGTTACAGGCGCATGCATGCGATCGTCCATAGCCAGATGGATCAGATCTCCGGCTGGGCGAGGTTGCAGGACGTCATGAAAGCCTCATTTGAACAGGCTACCGGCATCATCCGACAACTAAGGGAGGGCAATGAGAGGCTCGAGGCTGAGCGCGACCTACTGAGGGAGATGATCGTCCGAAGTGCAGACCAGCAGGAGGAGAGCAGTGCCTTGTTGAAGAGGACCGGCGTCATCGTCAAGAAACTTATGGACAAGAATGACATGCTCCGCAACGAGCACCAAAGGCTGGTGGAGGAATCTGTGGATGTTCTCAAGCAGCGTCTTGAGGACACAAAAGAACTCATCGCCGCTCGCCGCGGAGACTAGTTCCCGCGGCCTGCAGCAACGCATCAAGAAAGTAGAGATCAGCGAGCCAAATCCTTGTCTTCCTTCTTCTTTTGCCCTTGTGTATTTCGGGCGTAGCCACATGTGGCTTTTTAAATTATCTTTCTAATTATGTAAGACAATTAATCGTCCTTATCTTTCTGTGGAAGATCAATGTTGCGAGGCTGGAATGAAGAAAACTCTTGCTGTGGCGACCCTGGCGTTGCTGTTCTTCTAGTTGCTGGTGGGCTTCCTTCAGTTTCCTAGTTTCTTCTGATGTAATAATTGGTTTAGGATGTGGATTGTGTCGTCAGTTGTGAAATGTTGGGTTCTAGCGCGGATGTTTGGCCTTTGTTGGCCTCTTGGGATGTTGCAATTTCAATCTGGTAGCTTTTAGTCCTTCGTGTTAGGCTGGAGTTGTGTTGAACTTCTTGTGAATTGTGGTGGTCTTCAGTAATGAAAATCGAAAGGGGCAAGCCCTTCTTTGATAAAAAAAATTAATCGTCCTTATATATTCATCCGTCTTGCTATAAGTCGCAGTAGATGCTATATAGGTCCATCGGATCTTACATCAAGATCCGTGCTTTCAGATTTTCTTTTTTCTCTCTTAAATCTCAGTCGAGTGAGACATAGCCACGCCATTAAACAGAGGCTCGGGCGCCATTAATGGAGACCTTGGGAGAGAGGTGGACGGCAGATGGAGGTCAAATGGCTCTCCTCTCGATAAGCACGCGCATGGGTCTGATCGCACGCCTCTCGTACTCAAATAGCTACCCTGCACGTCGCCTCCTAGCTAATAAAAAATGGGGACGCGTGGCGGCACGTAATAGGTACTAGTAATTAGAACGCCCACGATTTCAATAATACTTGTGTTTCCGATTGTAACGTGACATCACTTGTTCCAAAATGACTTTGTTGATTGTTAATGTGTGCGCCTTCGCAAATCGGACTGCAAATTTACCACAACATGTTGGTGCCATGTCATGGCACCAAGCCAAGTTTCATTATTTTCATGCGTGTTTTGGATTTACAGGAATTAAAAAACTAAGTTTCTCAATGTTTCCAACCCAGCCACGACGCCCAGAATTTTGAATTTCATTCCCATTTCTTGAATGGAACCTAGAAATTTACCCGAGGACACAGATGTGATTTTTCAACCAACTTTGGTGCACTGGAACATGTGCTTGTATTTCAAATTTGAATTATGCACACAAAGGTGACACGTTCCTCCCAGAACCACGAGCCTTCTTGAGAGAAGCTCCGATTTGCAAGAAGCTTATACCAAAATTTGTTCCTATTCGGCCAATTTTTTTACCATGGCATGGTACTACCATGACATGACACCATGCCAAGTTTCGTGATTTTATAACCAAGTTTCTCAATGTTCTCGACCGAGCCACGATGCCCAGATGTTTGAATTTTATTCTCATTTTTTGCATGGGACCTAGTAGAAATTCACCCGAGGACACAAATGTGATTTTTCAACCAACTTTGGTGCACGGGAGCATATGCTTGTAGTTCAAATTTGAATTATGCACATTAAATGACCAAAAACTCAATTAATGTGTAAATAAGGCCAAACGAAGCCGGAATAATTCCAAAATTTAACAGGGCACCCATGTAGTTCTATGTTGCCTTTGTAAATAAACTCAAGGGGGACAACGTATATCATTTCGCACTCAAAGGTGGCACGTTCCCTCTCCGAACCACGAGCCTTCTTGAGAGAAGCTTCGGTTTGCAAGAAGCTTATACCAAAATCTGTTCCTATTTGGCCAATTTTTTTTACCACAACATGGTAGTACCATGACATGACATCCATGCCAAGTTTCATGATTTTCAGACGTGTTTTGGATTTACAAGAATTTTAAAACCAAGTTTCTCAATGTTCTCGGCCGAGCCACGATGCCTAGATGTTTTAATTTTATTCTCATTTCTTGCATGGGACCTATAAATTCACCCGAGGACACGAATGTGGTTTTTCAACCAACTTTGGTGCACGAGAGCATGTGTTTGTAGTTCAAATTTGACTTATGCACATTAAATGACCAGAAACTCAATTAATGTATAAAAAACGCCAAACGAACCCAGAATAATTCCAAAATTTAACAGGGCACTAATGTAGTTCTTTGTTGCCTTTGTTAAGAAACTCAAGGGGGGGGGCGGCGTATATCGTTTCACACTCAAAGGTGGCACGTTCCCTCTTAGAACCACGAGCTTCCAAATCGGCCCAATTTTTACCACAACATGTTAGTGCCATGACATGACACCATGCCAAGTTTCATGATTTCCAGGCGAGTTTTGGATTTACATGAATTTAAAATCAAAGTTTCTCGATGTTCTCTGCCGAGTCATGACGCCCAGATGTTTGAATTTCATTCTCATTTCTTCCATGGGACCTAGAAATTCAACCAAGGACACACATGTGATTTTTCAACCCACTTTGGTGCACCGGAGCATGTGCATGCAATTCATATTTAGATTATGCACATTAAAAGTCCAGAAACACAATTAATGTATAAAAAGGCCAAATGAACCTGAAATAATTCCAAAATTTAACAGGGCACTCATATAGTTCTATGTTGCCTCTGTAAATAAAATCAGGGGGGAGGCGGCGTATATCGTTTCGCACACAGAGGTGACACGTTCCCTCTCAGAACCACGAGGCTTGTTGAGAGAATCTCCGGTTTTGCAAGAGGCTTATACCAAAACTTGTCCCAATTCAGCCAAAAAATATCCGTATGAAAACAGGGTTTAGACTATCCTAAACATCTCGCTACCTAGACCAATAATGTACTATGATTTGAATTCAACATAAAATGGATACAAATATTTGAATTGGAGAGCGTATGGTACATGTAGTTCATAGTGAAATATGATTACTGCTATATGTATGTTTTTTGTTATCAAGATAATATTTAAATTATTCTATAACTTGACAACAATCATATTCAAATAAGGAAAATTGATTCAAATTTAGTCCATATGGTAGACGACAATATATATGTTCACATGGTGGAGTAAAATGTTCATATATGATGGAATATCAAAATGTACGACTACATCAATTGTAAACCGCAAGCTCACCTAACGATATATTCGAATTCAACATAACATGGATTCAAAAATTGAAATTCAAGAACATGGCAGCTGTAATCATATAAAAAGGGACATTACTCTTTCTTTGGTGGGAATTGATTTGTTTTTTGTTGTTGTTGAGGGAAGTGCGAATCGATTTGGTACTATGCAGGGTAATCTTGTTCTCCCGATTTTTTTTACATTTTTCTTGTAGTTTTTTCAATGGCATCTATAGCAATATAGTAAAAGGGGACATGACTCTCTTGTGTCTTGTATGAATTGTTTTTTTACACGTTAAGTTTGTTCTGTCGAACAAGGAATCCGCACCTTGTTATCCCGAAAATTTCAAGCTCGAGTATCTTTTGTCTCACCTGCTTTGAAACTCCCGCTTCTTCAACCCGCGCCGCGCCTTGTTATCCCGAAATTTGGACGCGCGCGAGAACTCCCTCCTCATACGAAATCGCTCCCGCAGCCCAGACACATGAAATCCCCCTTCTACCCCTCAACCGAAAATGAAGCTCCACGTTGCGGTGTCAAAACCGGTGGGGAGGTACGCTGGTAACTTACCCTACATTTTGGACAAGCGCGTCCCTAAGCTTGGCTCCCCCTCCCCGTTCGCCCCCCATTCGTACACCGAGGCCACCAAAACCCGCGAAACCCCACGCTCCTCCTCGGCCTCCCGACCGCCGCCCAGCCGGAGACTCTTCCCCGACTACGTCGTCAACCACAATAGCTCGCCGTCCCTCATCCACCGCACCGGATGAGTATCTGTTGTCGATCTCGTCGTCCCGCCGGATCAGCCGCCCCGTCCTCCACCTCCAAGGAGCTGCCCTGATGTTCGCCTCGTCTATCGCGCCACCTCAATCCCCACAGCGCCGTCTTGACCTACCCCACTGAAACCGCAACACCCTCACCAATTCCTCCGATGAAGTTGAGGCCAACTCGGCGCCACCAAGGAGGTTCTGCACTCACCGCTGCATTTATCTTTTATTCGATATCACGGGGCTGCTGGTGCTCGATACCGAGCAGACATGGCGTGTCTCCATCGACGGCGCCGTCGCCGGCCACATCATCCACGACGTCTCTCCCACATGTCGTTGTTTCCTTGGTGGCGACTTCTACAACGACACTAGCTGCAGCTGCTCTGGCTCTCGCTCGCGCTGCGGCTCTGTTCTTGCTGTCGGTCGCGCTGCTGCACTGCTCCTGCTTCCGTTCATGCTGCTGCTCTACTCTTGCTCTCGCTTGCGCTGCTGCTGCTGCACGACCTCCGACAGCTACAGGAGTTGCTGCTTTAGCACTCGCTCGTGGTGCTACTGCACGACTTGCTCTCTGCTAGTGCACTCCCTACTCGAGCGTCTGCTGATTTAGGTCACTGCTTCTCTGCTAGTAGTGCTCAAACGCCCTAAACATCTATTGCAATGCTCTGTTACTAGTTCAATCAGTTTCGACAGTAAAATTCAGTTTCAACTGTGAAGTTCATTTTCTTTAGTTAAGTTCAGAGTGAACAACACTTATAGCATCTGTTGGACCGGCCGTGGCGCGGCTGATGCATTTTACATCTAGCACTTTTTGGTGATGTATTTTACATCATCTATTGCAGATGATATTAGGGTCCCACTTCATATTAGTGTTGTCTGTCTTGTCATGCTTCAGCCTCGTTGTCGTACACCTTTGTGAAGCTTCTCCAACGACAGAACCGTCCATCATAGCGGAGTAGTACCCTCGGCGCCGTTTCCAGAGGCCTCAGATCTTCTTCCCCGCCTCTGACAGTCACACCAGCATCATCACCATCCTCCATGTCCAACCCAATGATGCTGAGGTCCACAAGGCTATGCCAAAGAGGTTGTACACTCGTCGCATCACTTTGTTTCTCCATTCCTCTGTTCTTCCAATTC
Organism: Aegilops umbellulata; assembly: GCA_032464435.1. Lineage (NCBI taxonomy): Eukaryota > Viridiplantae > Streptophyta > Magnoliopsida > Poales > Poaceae > Aegilops > Aegilops umbellulata. The sequence continues at coordinate 50,036,279 of CP136060.1, forward strand.
ATGTGAGCCAAACACCCAGGTTGACTGAAATCTATGTTTCCAAATGCTCTGTTTTGCACGTGCATTCCTATCATATTCCTGTGTTTTTCCTGTCCCTGCTTTTATAGAATCCTCCAATTATAAGGAGCCCTTACAGATTTACTTCATTTTCAGATAGGCGTCAAAGAAAACTCTGTGTGTTATGTACTGCTCCTGCTGTGCCGTCATCCACCCCACCTGAGGTGAACCATCGACAGAAGCGTTCACTGCAGCAGAGATCCCCCCTGCAGACTTCCTTTTGCCGCCTCAGATCATCTTCCCCGTTGCCGGCAGCCACGCCAACTGCATTACCATCATCGACTGAGTAGATGAACCTGAGGACTACACAGTTACGTTATACATCGCTTATTATTACCTGCTATTTTATCGCTCAATCTTGAGTTTTGAATTGCCCATGGGTCTCATATCGAGCCAGCAACGAATAGTATCTGTCTACTATCTGGTTCATCTGGGGTCTTCTATGTGGTTCATGTTGGGTGGGCAACAAACAATAGATGATCCATTGTCTATCTTTTTAAACTGAAGCTATAATCTACCTGCTATCATTAGTTTTGGATCCATCCACTCATTTGCTACCATCAGTCTTGATTTTTGCATGCACCCCTTAGGCCTTACAAAATCTAACTATGTTTTTTATTATGCATGTCAGATATTGTACACAATCGTACTGAACATGTAGAGAAAAAGAGAAGACCGTTGCGTGCGAATATAATGTCATGCAGACGCCGCTCCATGGTGGGCGAAGTGGCCCCCCTCCTGCATTTCCACGCCTGTTTACCACCTGAGGTGTTTGCTCTAACCTGGCATGCTGATGTTGGTCATATCATGCATATGGCGCCTTGCATTGCTTACATTATACATCTTATATGTCATTAGCTTAGTTTAGATTTGCTTTGTGTGAATGCCACCTGTTTGGTTTCTATATCATACTCCCACCATTCCTAAATATTTGTCTTTTTAGAGATTTCAACAAGTGACAACGTACGGAACAAAATGAGTGAATCTATACTCTAAAATATGTCTATATACATCCGTATGTGGTAGTCCATTTGAAATCTCTAAAAAGACAAATATTTAGGAACGGAGGGAGTATATGGGAATTATGCAATGCCATCTTCTTTAGCCAGGCATCATATACATGAATCATGCAATGCCATCTTGTTTAGCCAGTCATCGTATATGTGAATTGTATCATGCCATATTTTTTCCATAATGTATTCCATTTGTCAACAATGTTTATGCATTCATCTAGTCTTCCTGTGCATCAGCCATTTGAGTCGGTCATGGGAAAATCTGGAGCGAAAACAAGGTCTTTTGAGCAGTCAGTGCTACCTGTCAATGCAGATTTCTTGCTGGTTACAGATAGCTCCTTAGAGGAGGATTCAGATAGAGATGACCAGTGGTATTCCCCCCCGAGGTGCATGATCTAACTTGGCTGGGTTATATTGCTCATATCATGCATACGGTCTCTTGCATTGCCATGCCATCTGCTTAGATTAGACATGCTTTGTGTGAATGCCTCCTGTTTGCTTTCTATATCAGATATGTGAATTATGCAATGCCATGTTTTTCAGCCAGTTAACATATATGTGAATTATGCACCGCCATGGAGCCAAGCATCATATATGTGAATTATCTCATTCCATCTTTCTTTTTCATTACGTATTCCATTTGTCGACAATCTGTGTATATTGAACTACTCTTCATGTGTATCAGCCATTTGAGCCGGTTATGGAAAAATCTGGAGTGAAAACAAGGTCTTCAGAGCAGGCAATGGTACCTGTTGAAGCATATATCTCGATGGTTACAGGGAGCTCCTTAGAGGAGGACTCAGAGACAGATGACCAGTCCTATATCCCACCTGAGGTGTATGCTCTAAGTTGCAATGTTTATATTTCTCATATGATGCATATGGTGTCTTGCATTGCTTAGTTTAGACATCATATGCACAATATTGAATTCTATCTGCTTAGTTTAGAGATCATACATGCGAGTGCCAGCTGCTTAGTATATGAATCAATTATGTCAATTATATCATGCCATCCTGTATACTTAGACAACATGTGTCGGATTTCGGGTTCCGGCAGACCCTTAAGGTTCGAACCCTGGGGTGCGCGCGGAGATTATGCCCTCTACCTCTCCGTCTCGCAAAGATCTAACTACTGAAAGAACAGCACAAGAGACACAGAGTTTATACTAGTTCGGGCCACCATTATGGTGTAATACCCTACGCTAGTTTGTGGTGGGTGGATTGCCTCTTGGGCTGGTGATGATGAACAATACAAGGAAGAGCAGCCTCGCGAGGGTCTGCTCTTGCCTAGGGGGGATGAACTGCTAGGAGGAGTTCAACCACCCTTCTCTCTCTCTCTCTCTCTTGCTCAGGTTCTAGGTTCTGCTTGCCTGATTGCTAGATACCGGATGCCTCTACCCTGGGGGTGGCCAGTCCTATTTATAGGCAAAGGCCCTGGGCCTCTTCCCAAATATTGAGCGGGAAGGCCGCCAACAATTGGCCAATTCGAAGGGGAACATCTGGTACACTTATCCTAACTAAAGTTGGTCCTCGCCTGCCAAAGGCCCTGTGGTGACGCCGTTCTGGGCTCCACGATGACCTCCTTCCCACCGTTGGACTGGTCTTGGTCTCGTTGCACCGAAATGGGTGCCTTTGCTTGATCCTCTCGCCTGCGCTTGCCCCCTTTGCACCAAAGAGGAAAGGGAGGACACTGCGCGGGCTGGTGCCCGCCTGGCGCCCTTGGTCGTCATGGCTTGCGTCACGGGCACCTCGCGAGGTACCCCGCCTTGATCTCTCCGCCTCCTCGTGAGCCAGCCTAACGAGGCCGCGCCTGAGGAAGTGTAGTGTCGTCCGCCCCGCGAGGCTTGTCCCCTCGCAAGGGTCTTGGGTCTTGTGTTGATGAAGATGGGCCATGCTGGGCCTCTTTGAGCCACGCCGCAGGCCGTAGGCAGGCAAGTCTGGGGACCTCCGTTCCCAGAACGCCGACAGTAGCCCCCGGGCCCAAGGCGCGCATGGACTTGGCCGTGGTGAGAGGCGAAAGGGCAAGGGCGAAGCGCCGCGGGCCCTAACAGCCTGCGGCCTTGAGCGCCGCGTGGCGGTTGATTGGACGTGGGCGTCTCCGCTTCCCCACGACGCCTTGGCAACTGCGTGACTTGACTAGTCCCTGCATGCATAGATACGGGTCATTATTACCTAAGATCGTGGTGCTCGGCGGTTGGTTTTCTCCGGCTATAAGTACGGGGCCGCGCGAGCCCCGCCAGTCTGCCCCTTCCTGCTTCTCTTCTTCTTCTCCTTGGCCACTCGCCGCTCTCATGGCTCCGAAGAGGTTCTCAGCCGCAGAGAAGGGAAAAGCTTGCCGGGCAGAGCCCGACCCCCCCGGCCAAGCGTGGCCGGGGTCGTTCCCGCAAGCATCCCTTGGTCCCCATCACGGCTTCCCGTGGCCACACGGGTAGTTCCCCGCGTGGTGGTGAACGCTCGGCTGCCAAGGGGAGGCAGGCCGTGACTGTGCGCCCCCAGGCCGCGCTTTCGCTCGGCGGAGGTGCTGCCGGAGTTCGTCGTGTGGTCAGCGGACCCGACCAACACATGGCTCCAGCTCCCCCGCTTCTTCATCGGCGAGCTGCCGGCCAGCGCCCGGTGCGGCTTCTGGCTCCAGGCTGATGGTTGTTGCAGCAGGGCCTCCTGGGTTTCGCTTGAGGTCTCCCCTTCTGGGAACGGGGCCCTGACTCGTGGTTGGCAAACGTTTGCCCGCGCGCGCGGCCTGAGTCAGCGGTGCACCTTGCACTTCAAGTTCGACAGCGACGCCACCCTCTATGTGAGGGTGTTTGGTGAAGATGGTCGCCGCGCTGGATGCTGCCCCGAGGGCGACGACCGCGGCTAGGGGTCCCGCCCCGACGACGATGGAGGAGACAGTGCCCGCGTGGATGGCGGCGCTTGTTGCTCCCCGAGCTTCACCAACTCTTCTTCAGGCGACTCCTCCAGCGGTGGCCGCAGCCAGCCCCCACGCCGTCGCACTTGCTTGGGGGGCGGCGAGTCGTCCGCCCGTCGCCGCGCCCCGGTGAAGCGTGAGAGGGAGTCCGCCTGAGCCCTGGAGGCATCCTAGGTCGCCTCGGCTGGCCGGAGCGAGGCGAGCCGCGCCGGGCCCGTCCTTTATTTTCCTTTTGTTTCCTGTGTAAAAGAGAGCAACTGCATGGAGCCCCGTGGGGGCGTGTCGGAGGTTATTGCTGTTAACAACTACCTTGATTTAGCTTTCGCGCTTTTCAGCCATGTGTCTGCATGTAAATAGTTCCCGGCCCCAGCCGTGGGGGGCGACCGACCCAGGCCCCGTGCGTGTGTCGCGGTGCCCGAGGGGCACGGACTGGAGGGGTGCTCCCGTAATGGACCCGGGTCGCGAAACCTTAGAACAATTAAAACAGGAACCCTCGCGAGGGCGTTGGGCTACCCCCCCTCTCGCGAGACTTTTTGCAAGAGGAATCAAAACGGGGGAGTGAAAATCAACGAAATATAAACCAATGACGACAATAATTTCAATAAAACTTCAACTGCGAACAAAGCGAGCCAACTGCGGAAAGCAAATGAAAAAGCCGCGTCCGGCACCTAATCTAGTCTTCGACGTCTTCTCACCAGCACGGAGCTAAGTGCTGCCACTGGGCGTGGGAGGGAGCCCCAAGGCCTGAGGCCGGCGCTCCTGAGACTCCGGGGCGTGTACAATCCCACTCATTATTACGTGAGAGTGTCACGGGCGGCGAGCTTCACAGGCGTTGGCCTTCTTCACAGGCTCCGGGCCTTTCTTCGTGGGGTAATGAGCTTCACAGGCACTTGCCTTCTTCACGGGCTCTGGGCCTTTTCCATAAAGGGTTAATCTTCACAGGCGTTCGCCTTCTTCATGGGCTCAGGGCCTTTTCCAAAAAGGGTTGATCTTCACAGGCGTTCGCCTTCTTCACAGGCTCAGGGCCTTTTAGGGGTAGAACCTCCGGAGGTGTTGGATGTTCCACGCATTCTGGATCGGCTCCCCTTCCTGAGTCTCCAAGCGCACGGAGCCTGGCCTGGAAACATGAACAACCTTGAACGGGCCCTCCCACATGGGAGAGAGCTTGTGTAGCCCTTCCCTGGAGAGAACCCGTCTGAGCACGAGATCTCCTACCTCGAGGGTCCTGGGGCGGATGCTGCGGCAGTGATATCGTCGCAGCGCCTGCTGGTACCTTGCCGCCCGCAGCACGGCTTCTCGGCGGCGTTCCTCCCCCAGCACGAGGTCCATCCCCCGCATGGCATCCTGTTGCGCATCGTCGAACGCTAGGACCCGCGCGGAGCGATGTCTGACCTCGTGAGGGAGGACTGCTTCGGCTCCGTAGACCAGGAAGAACGGGGTCTCCCCGGTTGGCTTGGTCGCGGTCGTGCGGATGGACCACAACACGGACTGGATCTCATCGTACCAACCTCTGCCGCAGGCCTCTAGCTTCTTCTTGAATGTCCTTGTCTTGAGGCCCCTCAGGACCTCCGCGTTGGCTCGTTCGGCCTGGCCGTTGCTTCGCGGGTGCGCCACTGAAGCGTAGCATATCTGCGTTCCAAGGTTAGCACAATATGTTTTGAAGAGGTTACTGGTGAACTGCGAACCATTGTCTGTGATGATGCGGTTCGGCACCCCGAACCGGCTCACGATGCTCCTGATGAACCTGACCGTGGAACCCGCGGGGATGGTGCGGACAGCCTCCACTTCTGCCCACTTGGTGAATTTGCCAATGGCGACGTAGAGGTAGCGGTAGCCCCCTGGCGCCCGAGGGAACGGGCCTAGAATGTCCAGCCCCCAAACTGCAAATGGCCACGAAAGGGGTATAGTCTGCAGGCCTCCCGCCGGCTGATGGATCTGTTTGGCGTGAAATTGGCAGGCTTCACAAGCCTTTACTAGTTCGACAGCGTCGTTGAGTGCGGTGGGCCAGTAGAACCCGCTACGAAATGCCTTGCCGACGAGGGTCCGTGATGATGAGTGATGCCCACAGTCCCCGCCATGTATGTCCTCCAGCAGTTCCTTTCCTTGCTCCCTGGAAATGCAGCGCAGGGACACGTCATTCGGTCGCTTCCGGTAGAGCTCTCCATCCCTGATGTAGTATGTCGTAGCTTGCCGCGCCACACGCTCCGCTTCTTCCTCCTTCTCCGGCAGGGCCCCTTGCGTTAAATAACTCCGGAGTTCCGTGATCCAGCACTCCTCTTGAGGTTCCATAGTCAGGAGCAGGCGTGCCCCTGAGGCAGGGCCGCAGGCCGGGGCTCCCGAGGCAGGCGGTTGGGGGAGTTCCTCCCGAGGCTGAGCAGTATTTGATAATGTCGGCTGGGCCGAGGGCTTGAAGAGCCGCTCTTCAAAGACGCCAGGCTCCTGAGGTAACCGCCTGGATGCCCGTCCGGCGATGTCATCGGCTTCCTGATTGGTGCCGCGCGGCACATGCTTCAATTCCAACCCCCAGAACTGCTTTCCATCCTGCGGACCTCCGCTAGATAGGCCTCCATGTGCTCATCCTTCGGCTCGTACACCTTGTTGGAGAAGTTGACAAGGAGCTGCGAATCGCCCTTGACAGTGAGGCGCTTCACCCCCAGTGCTGCTGCGGCCTTCAACCCTGCTATCAGACCCTCATATTCTGCTATGTTGTTGGAGACCTTCTCACCTTGCTGAAAATAGAGCTGTACGTCGTAGTAGAGTTTGTCCTGAGTGGGCGATATCAGCACCGCACCAGCCCCAGAACCGTGCCTGGAGAACGCCCCATCGAAGTACATGACCCAGCCTTCCGGCGCCTCACTCCCCGGGGAGAGGTTTCGATCTTCGTTGTCCTTGAGGCCTTGCGCCTCCGTCCATTCCGCCACGAAATCCACTAACGCCGCTCCTTTGATGACCCGGGTCGTGCTGAACTCGAGTTGAAATGCCTGCACTTCTATGTTCCACTCGGCGACCCTTCCGGCTGAGTTGGGGCTCCTGAGCACTCTCTCCAAGAGGTATGACGAGACGACCTTGATGGGGTGACCCTGGAAGTAGTGACGCAGCTTGCGCGAGGCCACCAGTAGCGCGAGGAGGAGCTTCTGAGGCATAGGGTACCGTGCCCTCACGTCCCGTAACACCGTGCTGACAAAGTAGACTGGATGCTCAACCAAGTTGAGAGCATCAGTGTCCGTGGCACCCTCCTGAGGCAAGGGCGCCTCGCGAGGTGACATGACCTCGGGAGGCGGCCCGTCCAGGCGTGTGGCCTCTCCTGCTTCTGGTGCGTTCTTCAGCGGCTGATCCTCCTCAGCCACGGTTACATCTCCTGTGGGCCTTCCCTGTTTCTACTTCGTCTTGTCCTGAGCTGCTGATGTGGCTCTGATTTGGCGCTCCTCCCTGACCGCCACCAGGGCTGCACTGGCAGAGTAGGGCGTGGCAGCGAGGTAGAGTAGCAGGGGCTCTCGAGGGCGCAGAGCCACCATGACTGGGGGACTGGTTAGGTACCTCTTGAGATCTTGAAACGCCTTATCTGCCTCTTCAGTCCATTCAAAAGGCCCCTTCTTCTTCATTAGCTGGAAGAAAGGCAGTGCTCGCTCCCCCAGTTTGGAGATGAAGCGCCCTAGCGGGGTCACGCGTCCGGTGAGCTTCTGCATTTCTCTGAGGGTTTTCGGCGGGCTCATGTCCTCGACCGCCTTGACCTTCTCCGGGTTAGCCTCGATGCCTCGGTGGGACACGAGAAAGCCCAAAAGCTTGCCTGAGGGGACCCCGAACACACACTTCTCTGGGTTGAGCCGTAGGTTCACTACGTCGAGGCTCGCGAAGGTCTCCTCCAGGTCTTGTATCAGGGTCTTGGCCTCCCGAGACTTCACCACAATGTCGTCAACGTAAGCTTCGACAGTCTTCCCGAGCTGCGGGCCCAAGGTGATGTGCATCAGCCGCTGAAAGGTCGCCCCTGCATTACGCAGCCCAAATGGCATGCATGTATAGCAGTACACCCCGCATGGGGTTAAGAAGGCGGTCTTCTCGACGTCTTCTACCGCCATCTTGATCTGGTGATACCCGGAGAAGGCGTCCAGGAAGCAGAGCAGGTCGCACTCCGCGGTGGAATCAACGATCTGGTCGATGCGGGGGAGCGGGAACAGATCTTGCGGGCATGCCTTGTTGAGGTTGGTGAAGTCGACACACATGCGCTCCTTTCCTCCCTTCTTGGGCACAACGACAGGGTTGTCCAACCAGTCCGGGTATCGGACCTCGCGAATGACCCCTGCGGCCTCTAACTTGCGGGTTTCTTGGACGATGAAGGCCTGCTTCTCCGCGGACTGCCGCCTGGCTTTCTGCTTCACGGGGCGCACGTTTGGGCACACGTTGAGGTGATGCTCGATGACGCTCCGGGGGATCCCTGCCAACTGATCAGGCTCCCAAGCGAACACCTTCTTATTTGCGCGCAGGAACCTGACCAGGGCCTCCTCCTGCTCAGGCTCGAGGTTGGCGCCTATGGTGAAAGTGGCACTGGAGGACCCGTCCTCGTCGACAGGTATCTGCTTGGTTTCTGCCTTGTCCTGGGTGAACAACTGCTTCTTCTTGGCCGGCGCAGCCCCCTTGGGCTCGGGGGTCCCTGCGCCGGCGGGCTGTGCCGACGCCGCCGTCTTGAAGGCGAGCTTGAGCACCCGCAGGGCGTCCCCGGTGTCCCCATGCACGGTGAGGACACCGCTACTTCCGGTCATCTTCATGAGGTTATACGCCGGGTGCGTGGCGGCCATGAACTGGGCCAGTGGGGGTGATGTCAAAGTCGACCATCTCCGTGCGGAAGTTGTCGTAGGTGCCGAAGGTTACTGGGAGCCGGATCTGTCCCAAGGAGCAGGATGACCCGCCCCCAACACCCAAGAGAGACCGACTGGGTTGCAGCCGTTCCGGGGGTATGCAGAGGAGATTGAAGGTCTCGACCGAGAGCACGCTGAGGCCCGCACCACCGTCGACGAGGGTTCTGGTGACGGCTACCTGGCAGATGGTGGGGGTGCACAACATGGGGAGCGCGCCCGAGCCGGCCAAGTTGGCGGGGTGGTCCTCCGAGCTGAAGGTCAGACCGACCTCACGCGCCATCTGGGCCGAGGGAGCCCCCTGCCGTGCGGAAACGGCGTCGACCTGACGGACAAACGGCTTGACGTGGCGATTTGTGGGCGGCGCCTGCGAGCCGCCCAGGAGGGCCGCGACGACCGGTGGTGTTGATGTAGCGGTGCGGTCACCTCGCCGCACAGGCAGATGCTGGGGTAGCGCTTGCTGCTCGTTCCCCGCCGGGCCGGTGGCGGCATTGACGGCGGGCGACGGGGAACGGCGAGGACACCCATCGACGGGGGCCATCTGGGCGACGCGGGAAGCGATGGCGGCCCGGTGCTCGGCGCGGGCCTGACGAGCGTCAGACATGGACGCGACGGTCGGCGGAGAGCGGAGCAGTGGAAGACAAATTCCGGCGCACCCCTACCTGGCGCGCCAAATGTCGGATTTCGGGTTCCGGCAGACCCTTAAGGTTCGAACCCTGGGGTGCGCGCGGAGATTATGCCCTCTACCTCTCCGTCTCGCAAAGATCTAACTACTGAAAGAACAGCACAAGAGACACAGAGTTTATACTAGTTCGGGCCACCATTGTGGTGTAATACCCTACTCTAGTTTGTGGTGGGTGGATTGCCTCTTGGGCTGGTGATGATGAACAATACAGGGAAGAGCAGCCTTGCGAGGGTCTGCTCTTGGCTAGGGGGGATGAACTGCTAGGAGGAGTTCAACCACCCTTCTCTCTCTCTCTCTCTCTCTTGCTCAGGTTCTAGGTTTTTCTTGCCTGATCGCTAGATACCGGATGCCTCTACCCTGGGGGTGGCTATTCCTATTTATAGGCAAAGGCCCTGGGCCTCTTCCCAAATATTGAGCGGGAAGGGCGCCAACAATTGGCCAATTCAAAGGGGAACATCTGGTACACTTATCCTGACTAAAGTTGGTCCTTGCCTGCCAAAGGCCCTGTGGTGACGCCGTTCTGGGCTCCACGATGACCTCCTTCCCACCGTTGGACTGGTCTTGGTCTTGTTGCACCGAAATGGGTGCCTTTTCTTGATCCTCTCACCTGTGCTTTCCCCCTTTGCACCAAAGAGGAAAGGGAGGACACTGCACGGGCTGGCGCCCGCCTAGCGCCCTTGGTCGTCATGGCTTGCGTCACGGGCACCTCGCGAGGTACCACGCCTTGATCTCTCCGCCTCCTCGTGAGCCAGCCTGACGAGGCCGCGCCCGAGGAAGTGCAGTGTCGTCCGCCCCGCGAGGCTTGGCCCCTCGCGAGGGTCTTGGGTCTTGTGTTGATGAAGATGGGCCATGCTGGGCCTCTTTGAGCCACGCCGCAGGCAAGCAAGTCTGGGGACCCCGTTCCCAGAACGCCGACAACATGTATGTGAATTATTTCATCCCAACCTATTTTAGAAAGACATCATATTGTTTTGTCATGTCATCTTGTGTAGGTACTCATCATATGTTGAATTATGCCATTATATCCTGTTAAGTTATCCATCATATATCTGAAACTGTGTCATGCTATCCTGTTTAGTTAGGCATCATATATGTGAAGTTGTGTCATGATGTCCTGTTTGGTTAGACAACATATATGTGAATTACCACATCTGTCTATCATACAATGTGTGTACGTTCAATTTCTTTTCTTGTTTATCAGCCATTTGAATTGGAGGGGGTGATGGCAGTATCTAAGGGAGCAAAAACCTGTTCTTCACGAAAGACAGTGCTACCCGTCGATGCACATAGAACCATGGTTGTACTGGCCCAAAAACTAGCCCCACCACACATAATCGAGACTCTTCCAGATTGCACACTTACACCGTTGGGCAGAGAACCAGCTACAACCCATCTAACCACAACCCCAGCGGATAGTAACCCACTTATAGTTGACAAAGCACCATGTCCACCATAGAGTACCCCCACACGAGCAGTTCGTAAAGCTACTGCAGTGCCCAAAGCACGAAGACCACCACAGCTAACCCAAACTCCATGTTTAAAGCAGAAGAGCAACTGTTCTCAGGTCAGATTCCATAGCTATGGTCCATACTCCTTTGCTTTGCATTACTGTATTTACTCATACCAACTACTTTCAAATTTGAAGGATCCAATTGAAACTCCAATGGCGCAACAGGTATATTTTAAACCTATTTCTTTAACTGGATTGCTGTTCTAACTTCTTGCTCTATGTTGATTTCAGTTTAAGTTGTATAAACAGTTATGTTCTCATGTGATGCACATTACAAGTGCTGCCAATGCTGTGTAGTTTCTCACACTTATATTCTGTCCATGCTGCTGTGTCTTAAAAATATATGAGTTGAACTGTGTCTCTATCTTGATTAGGGAACATAAAGTAGAATGATATGGATAATACAGTGACCATAGTACATAGATATATGTTTGTTTCATGTTGTTATCCTACCCACCTTACTACTAAACCGGTTTACCAAAATGAGTTCCGTATTCTACAAGCTAAACCTGTGATGTGTCTGCTTGTTTCTCTTGTAGTATGCAAACATAATATTGGAGAAGAGCACCCCACTATGCAATGGTAGAGAAAGTAATGCAAATAAGGTTCAAGATAGTGAGACAACCCTGTTGGTCCCCAAGAAAGGTGATAAAAACGATCTTGTAGACAGTGAGAAAACCCCACAGTCCTGTGTTGATGTAGTGTTCGAGTTACTGGACAGTACCGCTGGCACAAGCTCTTCGAACTCGCTGCCTGAATCACTTCGGCTTCTTCAGTCTCAGCTACAAGCTGAAAGGCATCAGTCAGTTGTGCTGCGGCAAGAAGCCGAAGGACTGAGGAAGTCCCTGCAGAATTCAGATGCATACTTTCTTGTGCAATAGCAAGCGCTGGAGGATTTAAGCACCAAACAAGAGAAAGTTAATAAGCTTGCTAAGCATCTTGTCAGCATTATGGGTACCCAGGATATTGTTTCTTGAACTCTTCTGAAGTGGTTTCAGTTCTGGACTTGTTTTGCTACGGCGTTTATATGCTGCTTTGTTCCCTATATTTGCACTGGTGGCGAACTTTGATGCCCAGTGGATGTAATATGTGTAATAGCCGTGATAGCCTAGCATAAGTTGCTTGCTTATTTATTTCCTTGTTGTCTTGTTTATTTGTTTGCTTGTAGTCAGTGTAGTTCTTTTTCCGCGGTTTGCTAGTGGCTGCAATAACCTCTTTTTTAAAACTAGGCCACAATAACCATGGGCTAATATTTACTGTAGTGACACCGGGCCTCCTACGGGCTGTAGAAACAGTGGGCCTTCTAGGGGTCATAGAAACAATAGGCCTTCTACGGGCCGTAGAAACAATGGGCCTTCTACGGGCCATGGAAACAATGGGCCTTCTACGGGCCGTGTCATCAATGGGCCTTATACGGGCCGTATGATTGATTGGCCAAACATGGGCCAATAACAAGCCGCATTATGGCCGTAAACGGGCTAGAGTTGGAATCGTCCGTTCATGGGCCGACCATAATGGGCCATCGTTAATAGGCCGTATTTGATGACGCTATGAAAATGGCCCAACGTATTAACGGACCACAAACGGGCCGACTGTAACCACGCGCTGAATTTGGCCCACAAGCAGAAAATGACAGTAACGGGCCGTAAGTAAACGAATGCTGGAAATGAGCCCAAGAATAAATGGGCTCTGAGAAGGCCGAAAGATAACATGGCCTAGAAATGGCCCAACGGAATAACGGGCCGCTAATGGGTATAAAGTGATACACTGTTCATTACGGGCCAATTTCACCACGAGCTGTTAATGGGTGTAAAGTGATACACTGTTCATTACGGGCCAGTTTCACCACGGGCCGTTAATAGGCCAAGAGTTACATAGGGCCTCATATGGGCCGAAATACGTCATGGGCCAGAAGTGAAAACGGGCTGGAATCATATTGGATGGCCCAGATGACGCTACTGGGCCTAATTCGGATAGGGCGTAACGGGCCTTGGGTTAGTGGGTTGTAAATGGGCTATATGCGAACATGCCATTAACAGGCTTTCCATGGGCCGGCCCGCCACCTTTTGACCAAGTCAAACGGGCCGGCCTTTTCACAGGAATGGGCCTATGTTGGACCGTGCCACGTGTCGACGTATCATAGGCGCCTTCTGTCCATTGAGTGGATGACATCTGTCCCAACGATGAGCCGACACGTGTTTCCTCTAGCCAATGATGATTTTACACATGGAAAATCCCCATTGGTCGGGGCTGTTAACGGGTTATCGGATCCAAAACCCGACCCGATAGCTTAACGGCGTTCCGTTACGGTGGATGCCACGTGTCGGTCACCCTTGACAAAAGCACTTCTGTGACGCGTGATTTATCGTCATGGAAGTGGACACTTCCATGATGATAATTTTGGCAATGTCATGGAACACTTCTATGACAGCACAGGTATGACTATCTTGATTCTGTCATAAATTTGTCATGGATGTACATGCATGACAAAAAACGCGACCTACTGTGACAAACACGTATCATCGTGGAAGTGTATTTTTTTTTTGTAGTGCGGACGATGCCGAAAACGATGAAGACCCTATTGAGGCAACTTCCGAACAGGGGGGACCAAGAAACGGGCAAGTTAGCCCTGATGAATAGGCCATACATGACGACTCGGAGGATGACAATTATCTTCCGCTCTCCGGAGATGAGGCAAGCCTCGACGACGAGGATTTCGTCATGCCAGAGGAATCTTTCGAGCAGGACCTCTTCAAGCGCCAGCTCATAGCCACTGCAAGAAGCCTGAAGAAGAAACGACAGCAGCTTCAAGCTGACCAGGATCTGCTCAACGACAGATGGTCTGATGTCCTAGTAGCCGAAGAATACAGCCTCAAACGCCTAGCCAAGAGTTACCCGAAACGAAGATTGCTACCTCAGCTCGATGAGGAGGCACCGGAGCCCATACCTCCCTCGCGTAATGCGGCCGATCGACCACTACGCGATCGGGATATTGCAGTGGACCAACCACCACACGGTCGGGATAAAGCGAAAACTCGGACCGAACAGCAGCCTACACCACCGGAGCATGAAAATAAATATAAAATAGCTCGGGATTTTGCACACGGCCTTCGGCAGGACCTGGACAACAGAGAAGGTCATACCAAATCGATCTACGGATCGCGAGGAAAAACCTCAATACGCGACGATGACAATCTATTCGAACGTGACGAACCTAGTCACACCCGGGCCGAAAATCGCAGACGAACTCCATCAGAGATACGTCGCGTCGTGGCCCGACATAGAGGTGCCGCACACCCCCTTTGCCTCACTGACGAAGTAATGGATCACGAATTCCCAGAAGGGTTTAAGCCCATAAATATTGAATCATACGATGGAACAACTGATCCGCGGTGTGGATCGAGGATTTTCTTCTCCACATCCATATGGCCCGCGGAGACGATCTTCATGCCATCATGTACCTCCCGTTAAAACTCAAAGGACCAGCTCGACACTGGTTAAATAGTCTGCCTGAAAGCTCGATTGGCAGCTGGGAGGATCTGGAGGATGCCTTCCGCGACAACTTCCAAGGTACATATGTCTGGCCACCGGATGCCGATGATTTAAGTCACATTGTCCAGCAGCCCGGGGAGTCCGCCAAGAAGCTCTGGACTAGGTTCTTAGTTAAAAAGAACCAAATTGTAGACTGTCCAGAGGCAGAAGCCCTAGCGGCCTTCAAACACAGCGTCCGGGATGAGTGACTTGCCCGCCACCCCGGTCAGGAAAAACCGAAATCCATGCCAGCCCTTACGGCTCTGATGACCCGCTTTTGCGCGGGAGAAGACAACTGGCTCGCTCATAGAAGCAATAGCGCCAGCGACCCGGGCACTTCCGAAGTCTGGGATGACAATGGGAAGCCACGACGCAATAAATGCAAACACCGCAATAACAATGAGGGAGCACACGACACAGCGGTCAACGTCGGATTCAGCGGCCCCAGACCCGGTTGACGGAAAAAGCGATTCACGGCAAATAGGGACGAACCATCCAATTTAGACAAGATATTGGATAGGCCCTGCCAGATTCATAGCCACCCCAATAAACAAGCTAATCACACCAACAGAAGTTGTTGGGTTTTCAAACATGCCAACAAGTTAAATGCCGAACATAAGGGGAAGAGGCCGCCTGGCGATAGCGAAGGCAAAGAGACTCACCAACCGAACACCAGGGGACAGAAGAAGTTTCCTTCCAAAGTAAAAATAGTAAACATGGTATATGCCACATACACCCCTAGAGGTGAATGCACGGAAAACTCCCCTCATACAGAAGATCATACTACGGATACCTCAGGCGAACTACAAAGCGGCCTCATCTCACCACATACCTCATCGGCCATTGCGTCGCCGGTCTCCGTCCAACATGACTGGTCAATGTCCATACTGGACTAGCAATTCGGCTTCTGCCGCTCGCCTAATATGCCTACGAAGTCGGTACCGCGCATACATAATTATGCACTTAAAACACCCTGGGCATCGGCGGAAGCACATTAAGGATGGGCCTAGCAATGCTCCCATCAACTACCTTGTTTTTCTATCTATCTCCTTTTTTTACTATCCTCTCTACAGATGGCTCAAAGGCGGGTCACCCACGGACTCTATCGGAGTTCGGGTTCATGCACTCATCCAAAAAGTCATTCCCGTCAAGGAGTACCCTAACCGAGGACAGGCGACGCAGACGTGCGACAAGAAGTCCAAAATAACTTTTAGTAGACCGCACTCAGTATTTCGAGCCTGTAAGTTGCCTTTATCCTTAGCCTTCGACCCTTGGCCTATAAAATAGCCAGGGTGTGGCTTTGTTATCTATATAAACAATTGGCACATCGCTCAGATCCCAGTAAAAATAATCTGCTCTTTTCTACAGAACCAAGTTTTGCCCTTACGGTTGTTTCAAACTTACACCTCGGCATAACTTGCCAGGGGCTCAGTATGGGAACAAACCAGTTGTCGACAAGTTCAAACAGCTCTATAGCGTACTTCGGCGTTGCGAGTTTTGGCCTTATATGCATCAGCTCCGAATCATGTCTTGGGTCAAAAGTTGGGTTGCCCGGCTCATGTGCTTGCTACCTTATGTTCCGCTCTATCGGCTAGGGTAGTAAAGGGAGAACTACTGCGATTGTGCTTCCGATTAACCTGGTTAAGCACCTCAGTAGAGAAAGCTGAAAACTAACTGTCATGATGCGGCGAGAGCTGGTCAACCATTCGATCACTTATTGGAATCATTCGCAATTCCCTCCGTGTCACACGAAGGACCTCTTTCTGGTTAAATATGTAAATGCATCGTATGAGAATAAGCCGCGTACATACCAGGGGCTATATCATAGACCCACCATAAAACTCCTATGGCTAAGTGAAAGTTTTAACGCCCTATAGTCCGGTTGCCCGGTTCACCGCTGAAAGTGCAACTATCCCTGGGTGGTTTTGGTAATTCCTAACAACATATAGCTCATTGAGCTAATGCTATTTCAAGATAAATATTTCAGGAAAGCTTAATGATTGGCATGGCATGGGTTAAGAAAGTGGACCCCTCAAAATGCTAAGGACAATAGGATTGGCTCAAGCTCAAAGCACAAGACTCTACATTTTATTTTTACTGATCTAAGATCACATTGAGTCCATAGGAAAAGCCAATACTATTAAGAGGGGGTGAGGTGTTGCTTAATGAGTTTCTTGCTCAAAATGCTTAGTGATATGCTCCAAAATCCCTCAACTACTTTCTCATATCCACTTATGTCCCAAACCAAAAGTCAAACTCGGCCCCACCGATTTGATCTATCCGGCGCCACCGAGTTCACTTGACATAGCCACTACCACAAACCCTAGTCTTTTCGGTCTCACCGATAAGGATCTCGGTCTCACCGAGATGGGATTTTAATCTCTTTGTTTCCCTTCGTAAAGTTTCGGTCAAACCTAGATGAGCGATCGGTCCCACCGAGATTGCAATGCAAATTCTCTGTTTCCCCTTCGTAACATTTCGGTCCAACCGAGATGAGCGATCGGTCCCACCGAGTTTGCCTGACCAACTCTCTGGTTAGCTTATTACCAAAATCGGTCCCACCAAGTTTGTGTAATTGGTCTCACCAAGATTACGTTATGCCCTAACCCTAATGACATCGGTCCCACCGAGTTGACATGTCGGCCCCACCGAAAATCCTAATGGTCAGATTATGAACCAAATCGGTCCAACCGAGTTCTCTGATTCGGTCCCACCGAGTTTGGTAAATTGTGTGTAACAGTTAGATTTTGTGTGGAGGCTATATATACCCCTCCACCCACTCTTCATTCGTGGAGAGAGCCATCAGAATATGCCTACACTTCCAACATACATTTTCTGAGAGAGAACCACCTACACTTGTGTTGAGGTCAAGATATTCCATTCCAACCACATAAATCTTGATCTCTAGCCTTCCCCAAGTTGCTTTCCACTCAAATCATTTTTTCCACAAATCCAATCCTATGAGAGAGAGAGAGAGAGTTGAGTGTTGTGGAGACTATCATTTGAAGCACAAGAGCAAGGAGTTCATCATCAACACACCATTTGTTACTTCTTGGAGAGTGGTGTCTCCTAGATTGGCTAGGTGTCACTTGGGAGCCTTCGTCAACATTGTGGAGTTGAACCAAGGAGTTTGTAAGGGCAAGGAGATCGCCTACTTCGTGAAGATCTACCCAAGTGAGGCAAGTCCTTCGTGGGCGACGACCATGGTGGGATAGACAAGGTTGCTTCTTCATGGACCCTTCGTGGGTGGAGCCCTCTGTGGACTCGCGCAACTGTTACACTTTGTGGGTTGAAGTCTCCGTCAACCTGGATGTACGATAGCACCACCTATCGGAACCACGGATAAAAAATCTCTGTGTCTACATTGTGTTTGCTTCCTCCAAACTCCTCCCTTTACCTTCATATGCAATTGTTTTAAATTCCGCTGCTATACTCTTAGAATTGCATGTGTAGGTTGATTGCTTGACTTGTGCTAAGTTGCTAAAATCTGCCAAGAATTAAAATTGGGAAAAGGCTAGATTTTTATTTGGTCAAGTAGTCTAATCACCCCCTCTAGACATACTTTTGATCCTACAAGTGGTATCATAGCTTTGGTCTCCATTTGCTTTGATTTACATAGGTTTTGGTGATCATAGCCTTGGTTTCACAACCTAGGAGAGTATGGCGTCTAGTGAGGGAAATTACCACCGTAGAGGTCCTTACCTTGATGGTACTAATTTTGCTAGTTGGAAGCATAAGATGAAAATGCATATTCTTGGACATAACCCCGCCGTTTGGGCTATTGTGTGTATTGGCTTGCAAAGTGAATTCTTTGATGGGAGAGAACCAAACCGTGAAGCTACCACGGAAGACTTGAAGATGCTGCAATACAATGCTCAAGCTTGTGATATTCTCTTCAACGGATTGTGCCCCGAAGAATTCAACAAAATCATCCGTCTTGAGAAAGCAAAGGAAATTTGGGATACTTTGATTGATATGCACGAAGGTACCGACTCCGTCAAGGAATCCAAATTGGATGTGCTTCAAAGTCAACTTGACAAGTTCAAAATGAAGGATGGTGAAGGTGTCGCTGAAATGTACTCTAGGCTTGCTCTCATCACAAATGAGATTGCCGGCTTAGGAAGTGAAGAGATGACCGATAGATTCATCATCAAGAAAATTCTAAGAGCCTTGGATGGAAAATATGATACCGTGTGCACATTGATCCAAATGATGCCCAATTACAAAGATCTCAAGCTAGCGGAAGTCATTGGAAGAATTGTTGCTCATGAGATGTCACTCAAGGATAAGGAAGAGCTCCACAACAAGTCAAGTGGTGCTTACAAAGCCTCATGTGATGCCCCCACATCATCAAGTGAGAAGCCAACCTTCAATGAAGAGTTGAGTCTAATGGTGAAGAACTTCAACAAATTCTACAAGAGTAGAAGCAAGGAAAGAAGCTCCAAGTCAAGGTCATACAATGACAAAATATCTTCTAGTCGTGAGCGTAATTGCTAAAATTGTGGAAGACCCGGACACTATTCCAATGAGTGTACGCTCCCTACAAAAGAAGAGAAGATTCTCCCGAAAGAAGGAGTAGGAGAGAAGAATCACCACCAAGAGAGAGAAGGAGTAGATATGATCGTTATGAACGAAGACCCTCTCACAGAAGCAAGGATTCGGAGAGGAAGGACAAGTCATCTAGGAGCTACACAAAAGGAAGACATCAAGCTCATGTTGGGGAATGGGTATCCGGCTCTGACTCCGACCATCACTCCGAAAGAAGTTATCACTCCGACTCCGAATATACTCAAGATGAAGGTGTTGCCGGACTAGCACTTGTGACAACCAACTCCTACGACATATTTGACTCACCAAATGAAGGAATTGGAAGATGCTTTATTGCTAAAGGTCCAAAGGTAACACACCCCGAGTATGTTGATTTCAATAGTGATGAAGATGATTTGCTAGGAGATGATGATTTACTTGTTGACAACTCTAGTTATGAAAACTATGATGAAGTTGCTATTAATCATGATAATCAAGATAAAATGAATGACGATGATAAGAAGGAGATTGAGTGTCCAACTAAAGAACTAAACACTCTTAAGTTAGCTCATGAAACTACCTTGGAAGATCATCGAGAACTTCTAAAGACTCATGAGAAGCTACGCTTTGAAAAGATCAACCTTGAGCAAGAGCATGAGTTTTGAAAGGCAATCAATGATGATCTTCGCAAGAAAAGTTCTTCTTACATTGCCAAGCATTTAGTCTTGTCTACTTATATGCCACAAGTTAAATCTAGCAACAAGAACAAGAAAGATTCTTCCTCTAGTAGTAACAACAATCATGCAAAATCCAATATCGTTGCTTCTAGTAGTTCTATTGATTCCACTAATGATTATCTTAGCCAAGTTACACTTGAGCAAGAAAATAGCTTATTGAAGGGAATTATAGAGAAAGGTGTTTACAATAGTCTTGCCTGAAGTAAGCAATTTGAGGAAATTGTACACAAGCAAGGAAGACACCGGAAGAATCAAGGTGTTGGTTTTGAACGAAAGTTCAATGCCAATGGAGTTGAGTGGGAAGAAGATCAATACCCCAAGACGAAGTTTGTTCCTCAACAAGAGAGTATGATCCTACTTCTTTCCAAGGAACACAAGCTCAAGATGATCTTCCACCACAAGACCACAAGCAAAAAGGCAAGGACAAGCTTCAAGAGGAGATTGATGCAGTTGAAGAAGCTCCTAAGGCCTTGGTCAAGTGGGTTCCCAAGACTACATCAAGTTCTACTTCATCAAGTACAACTACAACTCCAAAGATTCCCATCAAGATGGTGTGGATTCTGAAGAAGAAGAACTAGAGAGTTCTTGAGGGTGACTCTGCCAACATACTTCACTCTCATCATTTTGGCAATGACAAGTGCAAACAACTTCCATATCTTGCACTAGTTCAAGGAGTCACAAACCCTCTTGTTCTTAAGATAAGGGACAAGGTAACCTAATGCTTTCATGGACATCACCTTGTGTGAACATCACTCTATGTCTATGGATATCCTTGTTTAATCCTTGTGGGACTAACCCGTGTAGGTATTGAAAGTGCAACTAACTCTGAAGGATTGCTCCGAATGATCTACATCAACATTGAGCACCAACATTTTCAACACCTACATGAAGTCATCATCGACAAAACCCAAGGTTAGTTCATCCATCTTAGGGGGGATATCACATCTAGGGGGAGCTTTACTCTAATCAATTGAGCTAAAGCATCTCTAATGGTGTGAGCACAACAATGCTTTATGTAAAAGTGGTAACCCCACTTGTGCTTAAAGGATGAGTATGACCTATGATCAAATGTTCTCATTTGACTCCTAAGTCAATATACTCATATATAGATGACCTAGTCATCGCCAAATTGCTTGATAGATGCTAGAGTGATTGTGCATGCTTTGTCACATATGTCATTAGTCATTTTATTGTGTGAGCATGTTGGATGCATATTTTACTCATTCGAGGACATCCATTTGTTGTTTTGTTTGTTTGGCTTTTTATCCTTTGCCAAATGAATGGACAAGAATCCCTAAGAACTTCCTCTAGCTATCTATGTTTTTCTCATCTCAAACTCCATTCATGCTACATCACAAAGTTTGATCAATTCAGATTCGAACCACTCTGTGTGAAGAGCACTCGGTCCCCGATTCGTCATAGACTTAAACTTCCAAAACCTCTTTGTGCATTTCGGTCTGACCGATTCACCCTTTTCGGTCATACCGAGATCACTAAGTTGATCTAGGTTTTCAATCTCGGTGCAACCGATTAGAACTTTTCGGTCACACCGAGTTGCAGTAACTGCTCGCAGTTTTGCATCTCGGTGCCACCGAGTTGTTCCACTTGGTCACACCGACAGGGTCGAGATATATAAACCCACGGGTGAGATTTTGGAAATTCCATCGAAACCTCCCAGCCCACGCATATCCTGCTCTGCCACCTCGGGTCTCTGGATCGTCTTCTTGCCGCCAGCGACCTCCCACAGCTGGTCTCCGCTGCCGTCAATGGCAAGCTGCCCCACCGTTGCCGCCGTAGCAAGTTCACCGCCGAATTAGGGTATGAACTTGATCCTTTGTGCTATTCCTTAACTCTGATTCTTAGCACATTGCTTTGCCATGATTCTTGCCATGTATGAAATCATCCTGTCCAGCTAAAACTTCCTTAGGTCTAGATTGATTCGAAAATTTTAGGGTTAGCTCTCCGCAGAACTCATCTCGGACCGACCGAACTGTAGAAATCGGTCTTACCGATTCGGCTTAGGCCGTTGCACATGCGCTTTTCGGTCTGACCGAAACGTGCAAATCGGTGTGACCGAGTTCAAGATTTTGTGAAACCCTAGCAATCTTGGTGCCACCGAACTGTGACTCGGCCCAACCGAGTTCACCAGTTTAGGTTCCAAGTGTTGTTTCGGTATCACCGAGTTTGTCAATTCGGTAGCTCCGAGATCACTTCTGTAGTGAACTAAAACAAAGCTTTTTGACTCAAGTGTTTTGCAAAACCTCTGTACTTTGTGATGCTCATCTACTCTACCTCATCTACAACCTATTCACAGGGTCTGCTGACAGTTTTCCTGAAGATGTCTGATCAAAGTGACAGCCAGATCAAGCCCGAGAGACGTTTAGCACTATGCAACTTTTTGGTAACTTGTTGCCAAAGGGGGAGAAAAATGTATAGATCATAGGCTTCGAGAGAGAGTGTTGCTTTTTTATCTCTCTTGCTATTTTGGTTGAACTTCTCGATTGTGTGCTTGTGTGAGATACTTTATGTCCTTGTGAGATACTTGTTTAATCATGTGTTTGATCATATGCTACCCTTAATGCTTGTTGGTTGATACTATCTATTATATCCTAATATGATCATTCACTTGCTTGGTGATGAGTGCAAGGTTTTAAGTTATATCATTTTGAGCGCTCCACCAAGATGTATGTGAGATGGAAGAGTAACCCATGATCCTAATCGATTGTGCATTTGCATTCAAAAGCAAAATTTTAAATAATGCACAAATTTAGGGGGAGCTCTTGCTTATCACATACTTCTCAAAGCGACAATGTTTTTCAATCTTATGATCATTTGTCAAAGTTTTGATCTATATGTTGTCATCAATTACCAAAAAGGGGGAGATTGAAAGTGCTACTATCCTTGGGTGGTTTTGGTAATTCCTAACAACATATAGCTCATTGAGCTAATGCTATTTCAAGATAAATATTTCAGGAAAGCTCAATGATTGGCATGGCATGGGTTAAGAAAGTGGACCCCTCAAAATGCTAAGGACAAAAGGATTGGCTCAAGCTCAAAGCACAAGACTCTACATTTTATTTTTACTGATCCAAGATCACATTGAGTCCATAGGAAAAGCCAATACTATTAAGAGGGGGTGAGGTGTTGCTTAATGAGTTTCTTGCTCAAAATGCTTAGTGATATGCTCCAAAAACCCTCAACTACTTTCTCATATCCACTTATGTCCCAAACCAAAAGTCAAACTCGCCCCCCTCGATTTGATCTATCCGGCGTGACCGAGTTCACTTGACATAGCCACTGCCACAAACCCTAGTCTTTTCGGTCTCACCGATAGGGATCTCGGTCTCACCGAGATGGGATTGTAATCTCTCTGTTTCCCTTCGTAACTGTAAGTGCATCTAGTGCCACCCCAAGTTGGTTTTTGAGTATTGACGACAAACCTGGTTGAGGGACTAATGTGTTTGTGAGAATTGCAGGATAACACAGTGAAAGCACAAGTGCTCCCCAGGTGGTTTTGGTAATTGATGTCAACATATCTCTTGTTGGACTAACACTTTTATCTAGTATGTTTCAGATAAGTTCAACAATGGAGTGGCATGGACTGAAGGATGTGGGAACTCCTTCAAGATGCTAAGGACAAAGGATTGGCTAAAGCTTCAAGCTCAAGATTCTTCATTTTACATTTTAGTGATCCAAGATCACATTGAGTCTATAGGAAAAGCCAATACTATCAAGGAGGGATGAGGTGTTGCTTAATGAGCCTCTTGCTTCATGTGCTTGGTGATATGCTCCAAAACCCTTAGCTACTTTACCACTTCCACATATGACCTAAACCTAAAGTCAAACTCGGACCTACCGATTCTTTCAATCCGGCGCCACCGAGTTTCACATGTCATAGCCACTGCCAAACCCTAAGCAAATTGGTTCTACCGATAGGGATCTCGGTCTCACCGAGATGGGATTGTAATCTCTCTCTGTATGTCCATTACCAAAATCGGTCTCACCGAGTTTAGGCAATCGGTACTACCGAGATTACAATACAAACTCTCTGGTTAACTTATTACCAAAATCGGTCCAACCGAGTTTAGTAATCGGTCCCACCGAGTTTGCCTGACCAACTCTCTGGTTGGTTAATTACCAAAATCGGTCTCACCGAGTTTGTGTAATCGGTCTCACCGAGATTACGTTATGCCCTAACCCTAACCAAATCGGTCCAACCGAGTTGCATATCGGTCCCATCGAAAACCCTAACGGTCACTAGGTTTACTAAATCGGTCTGACCGAGTTTGTTGATTCGGTCCCACCAAGATTGGTAAATTGTGTGTAATGGTTAGATTTTGTGTGGAGGCTATATATACCCCTCCACCTCCTCTTCATTCGTGGAGAGAGCCATCAGACTAAGCCTACACTTCCAGCATCCTATTTCTAAGAGAGAACTACCTACCCTTGTGTTGAGCTCAAGATATTCCAGTCCTACCATATGAATCTTGATCTCTAGCCTTCCCCAAGTTGCTTTCCACTCAAATCTTCTTTCCACCAGATCCAAATCCTATGAGAGAGAGTTGAGTGTTGGGGAGACTATCATTTGAAGCATAAGAGCAAGGAGTTCATCATCAACACACCATTTGTTACTTCTTGGAGGGTGGTGTCTCCTAGATTGGCTAGGTGTCACTTGGGAGCCTCCGACAAGATTGTGGAGTTGAACCAAGGAGTTTGTAAGGGCAAGGAGATCGCCTACTTCGTGAAGATCTACCGCTAGTGAGGCAAGTCCTTCGTGGGCGACGGCCATGGTGGGATAGACAAGGTTGCTTCTTCGTGGACCCTTTGTGGGTGGAGCCCTCCGTGGACTCGCGCAACCGTTACCCTTCGTGGGTTGAAGTCTCCATCAACGTGGATGTAGGATAGCACCACCTATCCGAACCACGCCAAAAACATCCGTGTCTCCAATTGCGTTTGAATTCTCCAAACCATTCCCTTTACATTCTTGCAAGATGCATGCTTTACTTTCCGCTGCTCATATACTCTTTGCATGCTTGCTTGATATGTATTATGAATGTTGAAATTGTGCCTAAACTCCACTTAAACCGAAAAAGTTTAAAAACTGCAACTTTAGCACTCACTGTCTAATCACCCCCCCTCTAGACACATCTTCTCAAGATCCTACACACAGGTAGTAGTCCCTCATCGATTCGGTTTACTTACCAGAGATGACCCCTAAAAATGTATGAAGACATTGACGACAATGGTGGTATATGAACATATTCAGATTGAAGATTATGACATGAGAAGACATTGAGTGAAGACTATGGAGCGCGAAGACTTAGTCGTTTCGTCGTTTCCTTTTCTTCTTTGTTGAGTCATAGGAACCACCGTACTGTGAAGTGGGGTCCAAGTGAACAAAGTCAGAGTGATTGAAGTGATGCTCAACAAGAATCCTATGTCTTCGAGCGAAGACTATGAGAGCAAATCTTATCCAGAGCTGGATGAGTCAGCTTTGCTTGTAGCCCAAGTAAAGTTGCCGTGTGTGTTTGAAATCTGACCGTTGGAACACGTGTCAGTTCCTTAGTGACCCAGGGTCATTTCAGACAAATCAGGTTGGGTTGCCTAGTGGCTATAAATAGCCCACCCCCTACACCATAAATTGGTGGCTGCTCAGAGTTAGTGCACGACTTTTGTCATTTTAAGAGAAACCCACCTCGAAGCTTTTGAGAGAGAGAGAAATCCTTGCGAGGACAAAGCCCAAACACCCAGAGCCAAAGAGTGTTAGGCATCACTGAAGTCTTTCTGTCTGCATGACCTGAAGACTTGTTACACTTGAGGATTGTGAATCCTCCAGCCGGTTAGGCGTCGCGTTCTGAGCATCCAAGAGTCATTGTGGATCGCTGGTGAACGAAGTTTGTGAAGGTTTGGAAGTCTACCTTGAAGACTTACCAGAGTAATTGGGCGAGGACTAGGTGTCCTTAGCTCAAGGGGAATAAGGTGAAGACACGGTCTTCTGAGTTCAATCTCAGCTTCTCTAACCAAACGTACAGTTGTCACAGCAACTGGAACTGGTCCAATAAATCTTGTGTCCTCAACAAGTGACTAGTTCTATCCTCTCCCTCTCATTACTCACAATTTGTCTACGTGAAGTCATTGCCTGCTTGCACTCCCTGTTTGACTTCACTGTGTGACTACTATCTTTGTTTGGCTTCATACTATCTTCCATCCTGTTCTTTACTACCTAGCTGCTATTAGTCTTCGTGATTTCACTTCATTATATACCTGACTATGGCTTGCTTAGTGTAGTCTACCTTCCACTGCATATCAATAGGTTCATTTCTTGTGTTTGTCTTTGAAACTTCCATGTTTTGAAGACATCCATAAAAATCGCCTATTCACCCCCCTCTAGTCGATAACTAGCACTTTCAATTGGTATCAGAGCAAGGTACTCCCTTGTTCTGTGTGATTCGGTTTAACCACCTGGAGTTTTAGCTATGTCGACTGCAGGGATAATCAAAGTCTCCGCTGCTTGCCCTATTTTTGATGGTCATGATTATCCCAAATGGAAGACTATGATGAGGAAGCGACTCCTTGCAATGGACAGTGAGCTTTGGACAGTCACGGAGATTGGCCTCACTGAATTATGCAAAATGGTGCATGCAGACGATATTCAAAAATTTACTCTGCTGGACGCCAAAGCGAAGGCCATTATTTGCTCCTCTCTGTCCAGAGATGAGTTCAGGCGCATCATGCATCTCTGCAATGCAAAGCTTATATGGGATCAGATCTCTGATGTTTATGAAGGTCATCGGGCGTGTCAGGATCCCTGGTTCCTCGAGTTCAAGGAGTCACTTAAAACAATGTCTCCCGAACCCGAACCCGAACCCGAACCCGAACACGAACCCGAACCCGAACCCGAGACGTCACAGGTATAGAAGCCAAGCCTGTTAAGACGGCCGAATCCGGACCGGTGATAGACTTTATATCTGGGGTCGTACACCGTTATGGCGTCCCCAACAGCATCATCACTGATAACGGCACAAACTTTACGGCCGATGAGGTAAAACTCTGGTGCAAAAACATGGGCATCAAGCTCGATTATGCTTCCGTCTATCACCCACAAACCAACGACCAGGTCGAACGTGCAAATGCTCTTATCATGAGCGGCATGAAACCCAGATTAGTGCGGTCCCTTAAGGAATCTAATATGCACTGGGTAGAGGAGCTCGACTCCGTACTCTAGGGGCTGCGGACCACGCCCAATCGCACCACCGGATACACACCATTCTTCATGGTGTACGGCGCAGAAGCAGTTTTGCCCTGCGACATAATTCATGACTAACCTCGAGTACGCATGTACGAAGGAAGAGAAGCCGAGCTTGATCGACAGGACAGTTTGGACGCCTTGGAGGAGGAGCGTGACGTGGCAAAAGCCCGTTCCGCATTCTATCAACAGCAGGCTCGAAGATATCAAAGCAGAGAAGTACTGGCAAAAAATTACGACGTTGGCAAATTAGTTCTACGCCTGCCGGACAAGAAAAAGGACAAACTCAAGCCCAAGTGGGAAGGTCCCTTCATAATTGACCAAGTCCTGACTGGTGGAGCGTACCGCCTGCGAGATGCATCGGATAACCGACTCGAGCCGAACCCATGGAACGCAGCCCGTCTCCGAAGATTCTATGCCTAGCTCCGGACTCTGTGTTCGTCTCCTTCCCCTGTCCATTTTTTATATTTTCTGTCTTACATTCCTCTCCTTCTCCCCTTTCTTTCTAGCCTTTAAAGGCCCAACAAGTGATGCGCTATCCGCCCTCATTAAACCTGGGGGCTTCTTTGAACAGAAGCTTATTTAAACGGGCTTCACGCCCAACACATGTGTCACACTTCCGCATGTACCTTTATTCACCATTATATGCATCGATATGACTTAAGTTTTGGTCAAGCTGGGTTGCCTGGCTCCTGTGCTTAACCCTACGTTCCGGATTGTTCGTCTAGGTGGTAAAGGGAGCACCTCTGCGATTGTTACTGCCGGGTCAGCCGGATATGTACCTCAGACTGGGTGAAGCCGAAAGCTAGCGTTCTTAAGGGAATATTCGGTCGGTGAACTAAAGATGACCTTTTCACTTATTTATTTATGTGCCCCCAGATGATTTTTCCTGCGTCTCTTTTCGCAGCATGGACATGCACTTTAGGGCATGCCTCCCAGGGAAAGGAACCCCTAAGAGAACTATTCTCCCTGGAAGATGTCTCTTACTAACCATGTAATATAACATAACTAGTTGGGCACTTGTCTGTTCAAGCACTAATGACCCCTACGCCTGGTCTCCATGCATACCCTGGTTCTTATATAACCGCATGCGAATTCGGACACACTTCGGACCGTCAGGTCCCGAGGCTGAAGCGAAAAGGTCGGCCATGACAAACGATCTACAATCCGGCTAGAAGGCATTACAAATGTCAATTAAATTACATAGTCATTCTGACTGATTGTGTTCCTCTTCAATACCATCTAACAGGCTGTCTAATTTACAGTCCTGCTGTGAATACTTTGCGGCCAATTCTACTTGGCCGCATACTAAGCTTACAGGGATCTCCTTCTGTAACACCCCGGATGTAACTTGCCATATTTGTAACTCCAACTCTTGCCATTTTCGGCAATGTGATATGTTATTCCCTCCGTGGTTGGGTTTCCCTTCATTTTGCATTTTGTCCTTGTCATGCATTTCATGTCATGTCATCATGAGCATCGCATTTGCATACGTGTTCGTCTCATGAATCCGAGCATTTTCCCCGTTGTCCGTTTTGCAATCCGGCACTCCTATGTTCTCCGGCGCCCCCTTTTACCTCTTTTCGTGTGCGGGTACTAAACGGTCTCGGAATGGACCGAGGTTTGCCAAGCGGCCTTGGTATAGCACCGATAGACCGTCTGTCAAGTTTTGGGTCATTCGGAGGTCGTTTGATACTCCAACGGTTAACCGGGTAACCGCATAGCCTCTTTTGGTGCAGCCCAACACCCCCTTCAAAGTGGCCCAAAACCCATCTAAGTCACTCCATCCTTTCGGCCGTTCGATCACGATCGCGTGGCCGAAAACCGCACTCCATTTGGAGCTTCCTAGCTCCCTCTACCTATAAATATGTGTCTCCCTCCGAATTTCTCGCGCAGATCAAACCCTAGACCCGCTCCCCTCGCGCCGCCGGACATGTCCGCTCCGCCGCCGGATGCGTCCACCGCCTCCAGCCACGTCGCCCGGCCAATCGCATCGCTAAACGTCATCGCGTCGCCGCCGCCTGTCCAATCTGACGACGCCACGTCACCCCGCCGCCAACTCCACCGCGTCGCCGCCCCGGGGCCCAGATCAGGCCCGCCCCGGGCCGAACCGGGCCACGCTGGGCCCGCCACCGCCGCCGCCCGCTCCACCGCGGCTCTGCGTGCCGCCCCGCCATCCGTTCGCCGGCGCGCCTCGCCTCCCGCGCTGCCGTCCGCGCCCGCCCGCGGCCACGCTGCCCTCCGCCGCCTTCACCAGCCACGGCCGCCGTCTGGCACCACCACGCCCCTCGCCACCAAGCGCCGCCGCCCCGCCTCAGCTCCGCGCCGCCACGCTCCTCGCCGGCCGCGATCTCCAGCGAGCTCGCCTCCGCTGTGCCGCCGCTCCTCGTCGAGCTCCGGCCAGATCCGGCGACTCCGCGCCCGAATCCGGCCGGCCCCGACTCCCTCCGACGTCCCCGACCTCCTCCGGCGTCTTCCCCGAGATCCGGCCACCTCCTCTCCATCTCCGGCGAAGAATCCGGCGAGATCCGCCGCTGCCTCGGTTTGCGTGCAGGGTCAACCCCCAGATCCGGAGGGTATATTTCTCTAAGTCCCGAAATTGTTGTATATTTTCATGCCATGGTCATCGTATCATAACTTGCTGCATACTGCTCCGTTTCGTGCGTGTGATATATCAAATTGTTCGTCCCGATGAGTACATCATTTCATCTCATTGCATCATTTTGATTTGAGCTCATCTTGATGCCCGAAATGCTGTTAGAAGAGGGCTATGTGATGTTAGTTTCAGATCTGTTTCAGAACATGCACTTTTGTCATTTTTGCCATGATTGATGTGTGCATCCTATGAACTGGAGTTCTACATGTGTTTGGTAATATGACATGCCATCTTTACAGGGGTGTATTCCATGTATTTTTGTGATCTTTGTGGTGACTAGTACAAGCATGTAAACTAGGGATCATAATGTTGCTGATTTCAGAGATTTAGTAATTTCACTAAGTTATTCCTGCTGTTATTATTATGCCATGTGTTCATGTTGTTTCAGAGAGATCTAGGCCTCTTTTGAGGATGATCAGTAAGGGTGTTTTGATCATTTGGATTTTCTCTATCCATACATGCCTTTGTTTGTAATTATGAAGTGCCATAGCTTAGTCAATCGAGCTGTACTTTTGCTATAAAATGTTACTGACAGATTGTTTACATGTTATTCGATTTTGCCAAGCTTGTTGTAGTTGATCCTTGAATGCTATGATGTTGTTCTTGTCATGATTAGATTCTATGTCATGTCTTATTGTTGGGTGTATGCTTAGTTTATCATGCAATGCTCTGTAGTGAGTGCATCGAGCTCGTAAACATGCCTACTTGTTATCTGTTTTTGACATGTCCAGTTTTCTGCCAAGTCTGAAAACTGTAACGAAAGTTGCTTAATTGGCATGGGTGCTATTGTATTTTCTGGTCCTTTTTGGCTCATGGTCAGTAAGGGACTTTTGTTCTATGCTTTGAGTAGATTCGTGCCATGCGATATTTTGCTATGTCCTGGTCCTGTAGCAGGTTGTTTCCTTGATCTGAACATGTCATCCTGATGTTAAATTCTGGCATGTTGTTATTTTCACAAAGTCTGTGAACCTGTTATCTTTTGCACTTTTTCCATGCCTTTTTGAACCTGTTGTGGTGTGATTTAGCCGTAGCTCAGTGTTCATCTTTTGTCAAGCATCTTGAGTAGATCACTGCCATATGCCTTGCTGATATGTTTGGTCGCAGTAGATTAATTTCTTGTTGCATGCTATGTGGCATCATGCTGTTAATGGCAGAATCTTGTCATTCTTGTTTTGTTTGTCATTTGCAAACCGTGCATCCGATTCCGGTGATCTTTATATCGATTTCAACCGAAATCACCTCACCTTTCCAGTGGCATACTTGGTTTTTCCAAGATTATGCCTTGTTCATCTTTTTCCTTCCGGAGCACGCATGTGCATTGCATACCACATCTCGCATATCATGCCATGTTTTGCATCAGGTTGCTTGCGCAGTGCATCGTGGTTGATAGTTGTTCCTTTGCTTGTGTTCTCGTTTTGGGTAGAGCCAGGAGACGAGTTCATGAACGAGGAACCTGTTGAGAACACTTACGAGGCTCAAGCCTTCAACAACTCTGAGAACTTTGCAGGCAAGATGACCATACCCTCGAAATCACTTCTATCTTTGCTTGCTAGTTGCTCGCTCTTTTGCTATGCCTATGCTGTGATACCTACCACTTGCTTATCATGCCTCCCATATTGTTAAACCAAGCCTCTAACCCACCTTGTCCTAGCAAACCGTTGTTTGGCTATGTTACCGCTTTTGCTCAGCCCCTCTTATAGCGTTGTTAGTTGCAGGTGAAGATGAAGTTGTTCCTTGTTGGAACATGGAGATGTTGTTCCTTGTTGGAACATGTTTACTTGTTGGGATATCACAATATATCTTATTTAGTTAATGCATCTATATACTTGGTAAAGGGTGGAAGGCTCGGCCTTATGCCTGGTGTTTTGTTCCACTCTTGCCGCCCTAGTTTCCGTCATATCGGTATTATGTTCCCGGATTTTGCGTCCCTAACACGGTTGGGTGATTTATGGGACCCCCTTGACAATTCGCTTTGAATAAAGCTCTTCCAGCAAGGCCCAACATTGGTTTTACCATTTGCCTCATCCTATTACCTTTTTCCCTTGGGAGTCGTGCATCCCGAGGGTCATCTTTATTTAGCCCCCCCGGGCCAATGCTTGTCTAAGTGTTGGTCCAAACTAGAGCCCTTTGTAGCGCCACCTCAGGGAAACTTGTGGTCTGGTTTTAGTTGTACGGACTGCTCATCCGGTGTTGCCCTGAGAACGAGATATGTGCAGCTCCTATCAGGATGTCGGCGCATCGGGCGGCTTTGCTGAACTTGTTTTATTACTGTCGAAATGTCTTGTAGCCGGGATTCCGAGACTGATCGGGTCTTCCCGGGGAGAAGGAATATCCTTCGTTGATCGCGAGAGCTTATAATGGGCTAAGTTGGGACACCCCTGCAGGGTTTGAACTTTCGAAAGCCGTGCCCGCGGTTATGTGGCAGATGGGAATTTGTTAATGTCCGGTTGTAGAAAACCCGAAGTTGATCTTCATTAAAACACATCAACCGCGTGTGTAACCGTGATGGTCTCTTCTCGGCGGAGTCCGGAAAGTGAACACGGTGTTGGAGTTATGCTTGACGTAAGTAGTTTCAGGATCACTTCTTGATCATAGTTGTTCGACCGTGCTTTGCTTCTCTTCTCGCTCTCTTTTGCGTTGTTAGCCACCATATATGCTAGTCGCTTGCTGCAGCTCCACCTCATACCTTTTACCCTACCTATAAGCTTAAATAGTCTTGATCTCGCGGGTGTGAGATTGCTGAGTCCCCGTGACTCACAGATACTTCCAAAACCAGTTTGCAGGTGCCGATGAAACCGTGCAGGTGACGCACCCGAGCTCAAGGAGGAGCTCGATGAAGACCTTGTTCATTGTTTTGTTTCGTTTCGGATGATCAGTAGTGGAGCCCAGTTGGGACGATCGGGGATCTGTGTAGCATTTGGGGTAGTCTTCTTTTATTTTGGTTCCATAGTCGGACCTTGATTGTATCTGTTTGATGTAATGCTTTACTCATGTATTGTGAAGTGGCGATTGTAAGCCAACTATGTATCTCTTTCCCTTATGTATTACATGGGTTGTGTGAAGATTACCTCACTTGCGACATTGCTTTCAATGCGGTTATGCCTCTAAGTCATGCTTCGACACATGGGAGATATAGCCGCATCGAGGGCGTTACACCTTCCCATCGGGCCCCACAGGACCGACCTCGGCCATGTGGTTGGGGTCAGCCTTTGTGTACCGCGTCTTCACCATGGCATAGGCCTCCCTAGCGCCTTGACGGCAGGCCGATATCTTCCATAGTCAGAAGCGCCGCCGCGCTCCCTTCAGCTTCTCTGCTAGCTCTCCAAGACCTTCGGGCATGGAGATGGATGGCCACATGGCCTGGGCGACGCCTTGCATCGCCTGCCGAACTCGCTTGTGCAGTTGGGAGAGCTCGGGAAGAAGGTCACCCGTAGAACCGGGCATCTCCTCTACAGGATGGCCTGTTAGCACACCTACAGACATTACTCTGTTAGTCGACTTCCCCGCCGAATTCTTTTTCAAAGGTTCGTTCAAGCACTTACTAAATATGCCGCGCCGAAGCCGCTGATTCTCCTTAACGGAGTCTGACAGTTGGGCACGAACATCTTTCAGTTCAACGCCCAGCTTGGTGTTAGCATCTTGGAGATCATTCTTCTCTCGCCTCACCCTTGTCAGCATGCTCTCACCAGCCTTTAACTGGTGTAGGAGTTGTTGCCTTTCCAGATCTAATCCGGCGCCGTCTGCAATTTTGTTTGTCAGATTTGCACACACGCCGCACTTCACAAAATACTTATATATTGAAAGTATATATTACCAACGGGGGTCTCCTTGGGCTCCCCTGTCGCGGCTAGTGCGGCCTCAAGTTGGGCTTTGCACTCTCCTAGCTCCTGGGATAGTTGGGTATTCTTTTCCGCAAGACCCTGCATTATTAAATGATCCTTAAATCAGTTCTTCTAACTGCTTCAAGTCTCGGGGGCTACTGATATATATAACCATTAAATTTTCTCACCCTTATGTCTTTTACATATTGCTCCGTGGCTCTGGCTAGACCATTTTGAGCGGCACGGAGGTACGCATCTCCCGAATTGAAGGCATCCAACGCCTCTTGGGAGAAACAAGCGTCGCGGAGAACTATCCGGAGACGCCTGTGGTTCAGGTACTTATCGCCACGAATCAGCATGTATTGCGACGAACGATTTTGTTGCAATAGACCCGGATCCTTGTAGTGCCACCTTAGAATTAGTGGCAGACAACCTGTCCACATCCTCCGTCGGAGGAGCGTCCGGTGCGCGCCTCGTGTTCGCCTCCGCCTCCGGACCAGGCTTTGGAGCCTGGCTGGTGGAGGCGCGATTGGCAGCCTCTCCGGATATAGTCCGGCGAGGTCTCTTTGTCCTAAAGAGAGCATGAGTGTTAATATGCCTTGAAGGTATAACACCTGGGATAAGAGGGCGCGCTATACCTTTGCGCTGACGCCTCGGTCCGGACTACACCTCTTTTCTGCCCACGGGGCCCTACAGCCCCTCGTTGGCTTGTCGCCGCAGGTTCGGCCTCCTGTCTCAAAAACCTCCCCTGCAAAGCACGGTTGTAATCAGGAAACTGAAAACACGAGAGGGTGGACCCCTTTTTGGTGTACTGGGACTTCGATCTCAGTTACCTGAGAGGCCGGGATTAGCCCTGGGAAATCGGTTGTAATGGCCACCAAGGCGTTGTACTTGCTCAATTGATGGAACACTTCATCAATCAGCTCCACAGATAAGTCCGGACCCTCTTGGGAGGCCGGGTCAAGGGACCGTCCCAGATCCTCGGGCTGTGGAGGAGGGCTGTTTATTTCTTTAACAGCCTGGCGCAGTTCCTGCGTTGAAGTCATTAGACTGTATACTTAAACGATGGGAATATAAAGCGGATGGGCAAGTAAAAGTGTCCACTTACCCAACTCGGAGGATTGTACATAGTAAATCCGCCCTGTGGGTTGACACGGAGAAATTCCTCCTCTTCTCCCTTGTACAAAGCGGACAAGATCTTTGTCAGGGAGGCAGCCGAATCCGGTCCCTTACGATCGTGACGGGTGGCGTCATCCTCCCCGTTGAAGTCCCACATGGGGTGGCCTCTATACTGAAGTGGCTGCACCCCCCGCATGATGCATGCGGCCATGACTCCTATCATGGTTAGTCCGGAATGAGCTAATAATCTTATCCGGCCCATCAGGTAAAGGACGTCCCTGTCACTTTCCCTCTGAGGGCTCCGTGGACGCCAGCTTAGGTGCTTCTTCAGGGGAGCAGTGTCTAACTCAGGAAGGCCGATCCGAATAGGGTCCGACAGCGGGACGTCCTCTATATAAAACCATTCCGAAGGCCAATTCTCGGATACCTTCTTTGGGGTTCCGGATAGATATCCGGTCCCGGCGATGCGCCACACTTCGGCTCCGCCCACTTGATATATTGACCCCTCCTGAGAACGGGGCACCAGGAAGAATAGCCTCTTCCATAGCCCGAAATGAGCCTCAACACCCAAAAAAAGCTCGCATAGGGCTACGAAGCCCGCGATATGCAATACGGAGGCATGCGTAAGATTGTGTAGCTAGAGGCCATAGAACTCCAGGAGCCCCCGGAGAAACGGATGGATTGGAAATCCGAGCCCTCTTATTAAATAAGGGACAAGGAATGCCCGCCTTTGGAGGGATTAGGGGCACTCTCCGCTTGCTCTCCGCCATTATAGGTGGCAAGACCGGCTCGAACCGGGACCATATAGGCCGGAGGAAGAAATCACTTGGTCTGGAGCGTCACTAGCTCGCTATGGAGGATGGAGCATCTCTCCCAATCTCCAGGCTGAGGGCCGGAAGGGCGAGAGGAGGAGTTGTGAGGGCTGGCCATGGTGGAATGGACCTTTGTCGAATGCGCTCTGATGAACACTCGCGGAGGGGAGAAGGTGTGGTTTAGATCTAAATCCTCGTCCCCTTAAATAGGCGGCTCATTTACGCGGCTAGGGGTGTGAATGTAAAAACACCCCGACTTTTCGTATTCGTTTGACACGTGGGAGATGGCCATTATTGGGCGTAGAAGCCAAGGAGCGCAACATTTACAAGAAACCGGACTTTATTCAACAGGTACACGGAATTTGGAGGAGAACCCGCCTTGCAATGCCAAAGACAATCTGCGCGCCGGACTCATCGTCATTGAAGCCTGGTTCGGGGGCTACTAAGGGAGTCCTGGATTAGGGGGTGTTCGGATTGCCGGACTATACCTTCGGCCGGACTCCTAGACTATGAAGATACAAGATTGAAGACTTTGTCCCGTGTCCGGAAGGGACTTTCCTTGGCGTGGAAGGCAAGCTTGGCGATACGAATATGTAGATCTCCTACCATTGTAACCGACTCTGTGTAACCCTAGCCCTCTCTCGTGTCTATATAAACCGGAGAGTTCTAGTCCGTAGGACAGAACAACAATCATACCATAGGCTAGCTTCTAGGGTTTAGCCTCCTTGATCTCATGGTAGATCTACTCTTGTACTACCCATATCATCAATATTAATCAAGCAGGAGTAGGGTTTTACCTCCATCGAGAAGGCCCGAACCTGGGTAAAAACATCGTGTCCCTTGTCTCCTGTTACCATCCGCCTAGACGCACAGTTCGGGACCCCCTACTTGAGATCCGCCGGTTTTGACACCGACAGCGATACTATCATTTGAAGCACAAGAGCAAGGAGTTCATCATCAACACACCATCTATTACCTCTTGGAGAGTGGTGTCTCCTAGATTGGCTAGGTGTTACTTGGGAGCCTCCGTCAAGATTATGGAGTTGAACCAAGGAGTTTGTAAGGGCAAGGATATCGCCTACTTTGTGAAGATCTACCCTAGTGAGGCAAGTCCTTCGTGGGCGACGGCCATGGTGGGATAGACAAAGTTGCTTCTTCATGGACCCTTCGTGGGTGGAGCCCTCCGTGGACTCGCGCAACCGTTACACATCATGGGTTGAAGTCTGCATCAACGTGGATGTACGATAGCACCACCTATCGGAACCACGGACAAAAAATCTCCGTGTCTACATTGTGTTTGCTCCCTCCAAACTCCTCCCTTTACCTTCATATGCAATTGTTTTAAATTCTGCTGCTATACTCTTAGAATTGCATGTGTAGGTTGATTGCTTGACTTCTGCTAAGTTGCTAAAATTTGCCAAGAATTAAAATTGGGAAAAGGCTAGATTTTTATTTGGTCAAGTAGTCTAATCACCCCCCTCTAGACATACTTTCGATCCTACAGCCGCATTGACACCTCCTTCACGGACCAAGACGTTGGGTCAAGAGTGATCAGATGCTTTTCCGAACACCCCCGTATTTCCGACGAGGGGGCTGAAGCCGACGATTGGAAAACTTTTAGATCATATACAAATGGCCACGCAGGAGGAACAAAAGCCTTTAGGCAAAACTAAAACATAGTCTGATTATAAAAATTGTCTTTTACAATTCGCATACACTTCACTCGAATATTATGCCTTTCGAACATTGACCCTCTATCAAGCGGGCAGCCTCCAAGATGTCCTTGAAATAATGCTCTGGTGCGTGATGGTCCTTGCCCTGGGGTGGCCTCTTCGCTGCAACATCGATGGCCTTCATCTTCCCCCAGTATGTCTTGACACGGGCAAAGGCCATCCGTGCACCTTCAATGCACGCCGACTGCCTAATGACGCCGATACGTGGTGTTGCATCAACAAGCCGCTGCACCAAGCCGAAGTAGCTATTCAGAATAGGCTCAGTCGGCCACAACCAGATTATGACGTTCTACATGGTAGCGCCGGATATCCTTTGAAGCTCAGCCCATTGGGACATATGTTCATTCAGCAGCAGAGGGCGCTTTGATGCACCAAACTGTGACCAAAAAAGCTTCTCCGTTGCATATCCCTCTTGCGCTTGGTAATACTGCGCCGCATTGAAAGAACTCTTCGGCAAGTCCAAAAACACGTCTGGAGAACTCCACACTTGGTTAAGCTAAACATAGTTCGGATCGACGAACTTAGTCTGTAGTAAAAAGGGCTTACCAGCCGCAATCTCCCTAGGTTGCCGGATCTCCTCACGGGCCGCTCTAGATTCGGACCATGCTTCTTTCGCCTCTCGTAAGGCCTTGTCAAGATCAGCTGTTTTGGCTTTATTCTCCTTCTCAAGGAATTCACAGCGGCTAGCAGCATTTTTTAGTTCGAGTACCATCATGGATATTTTCTCCTCGTCTTGGTGTCGAGTAGCTTGTTCGACCTTTAACTCGGCCGATGCCTTCTCGGCAGCCGCATTACTAAACCAGGCATGCTCCTTGGCCCGGGCCAGCTCTGCCCAAAGAATCTCAATGGCGGTGGCACCATCTGCAGCCATGCATACCCCAGTATACAATTTTTAGCATCACACTTATATTACAAACACGTATGTGTAATGACTGCTCTGAATACATACCTTGCGACTCGTCAAGACGCCTATTGATTAACGCAATGTCATCCCCTGCCACATCAAGCTTCTGCTGCAGCTCGACAATATCCTTAGTCCGGGCAGTCGTCAGGGGAGAAACAACCTGTGTTTCAATTAACCAGATTATTCCCTGAGCATTTCTTCTTGATCCTCGGATCGCCTCCCATGGGA
Organism: Aegilops umbellulata; assembly: GCA_032464435.1. Classification (NCBI taxonomy): domain Eukaryota; kingdom Viridiplantae; phylum Streptophyta; class Magnoliopsida; order Poales; family Poaceae; genus Aegilops; species Aegilops umbellulata. The sequence goes on from CP136060.1 coordinate 50,074,612, forward strand.
AGCCAACCCGAGTCTCAGGGGCTACTACCTATACACAGTTGCATTTTGCAAATAAAATACAGTTGAAAGCATTACATCACAAACCTCGAAGCCTCTTAGCAGGCTCATGAAGGCTTCATTCAATCCGCTCTTCGCGGACAGAATCTTCTCAACCACTGTACCCATCAAGGTACGCTGTTCCTCCATGACAGATGCTTCTCGCAGCATATCCTTCAACATATCCGGCGTCGCCGGGTGAGGGAGTCCTGGATTAGGGGGTGTTCGGGTAGCCGGACTATACCTTCGCCGGACTCCTGGACTATGAAGATACAAGATTGAAGACTTCGTCCCGTGTCCGGATGGGACTTTCCTTGGCGTGGAAGGCAAGCTTGGCGATGCGGATATTCGAGATCTCCTACCATTGTAACCGACTCTGTGTAACCCTAACCCTATCCGGTGTCTATATAAACCGGAGGGTTGTAGACCGTAGGACAATCATCTTCATACACAATCATACCATAGGCTAGCTTCTAGGGTTTAACCTCCTTGATCTCATGGTAGATCTACTCTTGTACTACCCATATCATCAATATTAATCAAGCAGGAGTAGGGTATTACCTCCATCGAGAGGGCCCGAACCTGGGTAAAAACATCGTGTCCCTTGTCTCCTGTTACCATCCGGCCTTGACGCACAGTTCGGGACCCCCTACCCGAGATCCGCCGGTTTTGACACCGACGTTGGTGCTTTCATTGAGAGTTCCTCTGTGTCATCGCCTTTTAGGCCCGATGGCTCCTTTGATCATCAACAACGATGAGGTCCAGGGTGAGACTTTTCTCCCCGGACAAATCTTCATCTTCGGCGGCTTCACTCTGCGGGCCAATTCGCTTGGTCACCTGGAGCAGATCGAAAGCTACGCCCCTGGCCGTCAGGTCAGGTTTGGAAGCTTAAACTACACGGCTGATATCCGCGGAGACTTGATCTTCGACGGGTTCAAGCCACAGCCAAGCGCGCCGCACTATCTCGAGGGGCATGATCTAGCTCTGCCTCCGAACAGTGTCCTGGAGGCCACACACGCGCCAGTTCCGACCCCTAACTCGGAGCCTATTGCGCCAATTGAGGATGAGCGATTGGACGTCACCTCGGGGGCTGCGATCTCAAAGGCGATCGAGCCGAACGCCAGCCCCGCACTTCACGTGACCCGTGACTCCGAGGGTCCGAACTCTTCTCCGGACTCCGAAACCCCCGCGCCCCTGCCAATCAAATCCGATTGGGCGCCGATAATGGAGTTCACCGCCGCGGACATCTTTCAGCACTCGCCCTTTGGCGACATCCTGAATTCTCTCAAGTCTCTCTCTATCAGGAGAGCCCTGGCCGGACTACGGTCAGCAAGGATGGGATACGAACGATGAAGAAATTCAAAGCCCACCCACCACCCACTTTGTAGCCACTGTCGATGATTTAACCGACATGCTTGACTTCGGCTCCGAAGACTTCGACGGTATGGACGACGAGGTAGGAGACGAACAAGAACCAGCACCTGTAGGGCGTTGGAAGGCCACCTCGTCATATGACATATATATGGTGGATACTACAAAAGATGGAGATGGCGATGGAACAGCGGGGGATGACACCTCCAAGAAACAGCCAAAACGCCGGCGTCAGCGGCGCCGCTCTAAATCCCGCCAAAGCAAAAACGGTGATTCCGGCACGGGAGATAATACTACCCCAAACAGCGCCGAAGAACACCCACCCCAGCAAGATTCGGCGCAGGAAGATGGAGAAGCCAACCCTCATGAGAGAGCGGCAGACCGAGAGGTTGAGGATGATAACTATATGCCTCCCTCCGAAGACGAGGCAAGCCTCGATGACGACGAATTCGTCGTACCATCAGACCCCGCCGAACAAGAGCGTTTCAAACGCAGGCTTTTAGCCACGACAAACAGCCTCAAGAAAAAGCAGCAACAGCTTAGAGCTGATCAAGATTTGCTAGCTGATAGATGGACTGAAGTCCTTGCGGCCGAAGAGTATGAACTCGAATGCCCCTCCAAGAGTTACCCAAAGCGCAGGCCGCTACCCCGATTAGAGGAGGAAGCGCCTACATCACCAGCGCACGACATGGCAGACCGGCCACCTCGCGGCCGCGACAGAGAGGCCTCTCGGCCCTCCACCCAAGCCATGCCCCGACGCCGCTCAACTAAGGCACGGGAAAGTGCGCCCGACCTGCGAGACGTACTGGAGGATAAGGCAAGACAAAGAAGATCGATCTACGGATCGCGCAGACGCCCGACGACATGTGACGATGATCTTCACTCCGGACACAACAAATCCAGCCGGGCCGAACACAACAGACATAGCTCTTCCGAGCTGCATCGTGACATAGCCCAGTACAGGGGCGCCGCACACCCACTATGCTTCACAGATGAAGTAATGGATCATAAAATCCCTGAGGGTTTCAAACCCGTGAACATCGAATCATACGATGGCACCACAGGTCCGGCGGTATGGATCGAGGATTATCTCCTTCACATCCACATGGCACGTGGCGATGATCTACACGCCACCAAATACCTCCCGCTCAAACTCAAAGGACCGGCCCGACACTGGCTTAACAGTTTGCCTGTGGACTCAATCGGTTCTTGGGAGGACCTGGAGGCCGCATTCCTCGACAACTTCCAAGGCACCTACGTGCGACCACCGGACGCCGACGACTTAAGCCACATAATTCAGCAGCCAGAAGAATCGGCCAGGCAATTCTGGACACGGTTCCTAACAAAGAAAAACCAGATAGTCGACTGTCCGGACGCAGAGGCCCTAGCAGCCTTCAAGCATAACATCCGCGACGAGTGGCTTGCCCGGCACCTGGAACAGGAAAAGCCGAAATCTATGGCAGCCCTCACGACACTCATGACCCGCTTTTGCGCGGGAGAAGATAGCTGGCTAGCTCGCAGCAACAACTTATCAAAGAACCCTGGTAGTTCGGATACCAAGGATAAAAGTGGCAGGACACGTTGAAATAAGCAAAAGCGCCGCGTTAGCAGTGACAGCAATGAAGATACGGCAGTTAATGCCAGATTCAGAGGCTATAAATCCGGTCAGCGGAAAAAGCCATTCAAAAAGAATACTCAGAGCTCGTCCAGTTTGGACCGAATACTCGACTGGTTGTGCCAGATCCATAGCACCCCTGAAAGACCAGCCAATCACACCAACAGGGATTGTTAGGTGTTCAAGCAGGCAGGCAAGTTAAGAGCCGAAAACAAAGACAAGGGGCTACATAGCGATGACGAGGAGGAGCCCAGGCCGCTGAACAACAATGGACAGAAGGAGTTTCCCCCACAAGTGCGGACGGTGAACATGATATACGCAACCCACATTCCCAAGAGGGAGCGGAAGCGTGCGCTACGGGACGTATACGCGATGGAGCCAGTCGCCCCAAAGTTCAACCCATGGTCCTCCTGCCCGATCACTTTTGATCGAAGGGACCACCCCACTAGCATCCGTCATGGCGGCTTTGCCGCATTGGTTCTCGACCCAATCATCGATGGATTTCATCTCACAAGAGTCCTAATGGACGGTGGCAGTAGCCTGAACCTGCTTTACCAGGATACAGTGCGGAAAATGGGCATAGATCCCTCAAGGATTAAGCCCACAGAGACGACCTTTAAAGGCGTTATACTAGGTGTAGAGGCCAATTGCACAGGCTCAGTAACACTTGACGTGGTCTTCGGATCTCCGGATAATTTCCGAAGCGAAGTGTTAATCTTCGATATAGTCCCGTTCCGCAGTGGCTATCACGCCCTGCTCGGACGAACCGCATTCGCAAAATTCAATGCGGTGCCGCACTACGCATACCTCAAGCTCAAGATGCCAGGCCCTCGAGGAGTAATCACGGTAAACGGAAACACCAAACGCTCCCTCCGTACGGAGGAGCACACGCCGGCTCTCGTAGCGGAAGTACAAAGCAGCCTTCTTTGGCAATTCTCCAATCCGGCCGTTAAAAAGCCAGACACTCCCAAGCGCGCCCGGAGTAACCTACAACAAGACCGCCCGGCACGTTCGGAGCAGGCATAGCAAAGCGGCCCCAACCCCAGCCCTCGCGATATAGCAAAACCAGTGCCTCGCGTACATAACTACGCCCTTGAAATACCATGGGCACAGGGGAAGGGGCACAATAACGGCACGCCCAAAATACGGCTTAAAACGTACTTGGGGCTGCCGGATTCTTTTTTTTCTTACTTTTAGGACTCCACACTTCGGACGACCTGTTCGGCAATTCGACTGCTGCACAAACGATGCAAGATCCAGGGAAGCAGACTAAGTCATGCCGCATTATGGAACTCCCAGGTGGTCTCTGTTATGAGCGGTATACGTGTTTCAAATACAATTCCGCGGCCTGCCCCTGGTCAGGACATGTTAAATAGTCCAGTATATTTTTGCTTATCGCACTACTTGTGTCGTTCGGCTTTGATAAATAGCCTCTCTACAAACAATGCATAGCTTTTTGTCTATTTTTTGCATTATCCTATTTTCATATATATGTTTTAACATAATTGCACCCGTACACCATGGTACGGCCAGCACGCGAGAGGCTTCAGTACTCCTTAATATCGTGTGAGAAGTCCGTGCACTTTCACAAGTGCGGCACTCCAAACTTATAGCACTATATGCATCGGCTCCGAATCATGATTTGGGTCAATAGTTGGGTTTGCCCGGCTCGTATGTTTTGGTACCTTATGTTCCGCTATATCGGCTAAGGTAGCACTAGGAGAACCACTGCGATTGTGCCCCAGTTCAGCTGGGTTAAGCACCTCAGTGGAGAAAGCTAAAACTGACTGTCATGATGAGGCGAGAGACCGGTCGCTGTTCGAGAGGTTTTTCGAGTCCCTAAAGACTTATGCCGCTTCGAGCGAGGAGCTGGCTTTGTCCGGCCAAAGGCGTGGATAGCGCCCTGAACTCGGTCTTCCGAACTAGGGGCTTCGCCGAAATTTAAAATTATAAAGTTCTATGGCTAAGGGAGAGTGTTCAAGCATTATAGTCCGATTGCCTGGTTCGTTGTGCTGAGCGCCTCCCTCGAAGGACCCAACCATGGGAAAAAGAGCGCTCAAGTTTATCCCGAACACCCCAGCACTAGTGGCATGGGGGCAGAAGCCGACGACTAGCCATCTCTCAAATTTTTGATAAACGACCGCACAGAAAATAATATTTTAAATTCAGTAAGCATTGCTTAACGCATATGAACAAGTTTTCAGCGCACAGGATAAACACCAGCGAGTTCATTAAAAAATTACATCCTTCGTACATTCATCCGCCACAAGGCGGGCACCTGCAAGAACATCCTTGTAGTAGTTCTCGGGCTTGCGATGCTCCTTCCCCAACGGCGGCCCGTCCTTCACAAGCTTCTCTCCGTCCAGCTTACCCCAGTGCACCTTTGCACGGGCAAGGGCCCGACGGGCACCTTCGATGCAGACAGAGCGCTTGATGACCTCGAGCCTTGGAGAGGCCTCCACCAGCCACCGCACCAGCCCGAAATAGCTCCTAGGCAGGGCCTCTCCGGGCCATAGCCGAACTATGAAGCCCTTCATGGCCTGTTCGGCCGCCTTGTGGAGCTCGACCAGCCGTTTCAGCTGGTCGCTCAGGGGTACAGGGTGTCCGACCTTAGAATACTGAGACCAGAACACACTCTCCGTCGAGCTTCCCTCTTCAGCTCAGTAGAATGCGGCGGCGTCGGATACGTTGCGGGGAAGATCTGCGAATGCCCCTGGAGAGCTCCGGATTCGGGTAAGTGACAAGTAGTTTACTTTTATATTTGTGCTTTGCATTAAGAATGCCTTACCCGCTGCTATCTTTTTCATCTCCTCCAACTCTTGGAGGGCCTTTTGGGCTTCGGCCTTGGCACCCTTTGCGGTCTCAAGGGCCGACGCGAGCTCGGATGCTTGTGCCTTTGACTGAAGCTCCAAGCTCTCATGTTTTTTCATGAGAGCCTGCAGCTCTTGCTGCACCTCGCCGACCTGAGCCCCAAGTCTCTCTCGCTCGGTGCGCTCCTTGGCCGTTTTCTTTTCGGCCTCAGATAGCGCCTGCTTGAGGGTTGCCACCTTAGTTGTGGCCCCTATAATAAGCAGTACGATCCTGTTATTTTTTTCAATCACGCCTCTCTGTAGGCACCTTTTTCTGTAGGGTATTTCTTACCTTCTTTTTCCTCGAGCTGCCGTTTGGCAAGGCCGAGCTCTTGCTCGGTCCGCCCGAGGTCCTGTTTCAGGACATCCACCTGCGCAGTTAGTGCGGCGGTGGATAGCAGCGAAGCCTGCATACGCATATTGACTCTTTATTGTTAGACTCCTGCGAAAATTAATAGATCCTCGATTCGGCTTTTCTTTCCGAACGCCAAACAGAGCATTAGGGGCTACTGTCTATGTGGTAATATTTTGACATATTTTTACTTACCTCGAAGCCTGTCAGAAGGCTAGCGCAAGCTTCAGTCAGTCCGCTATTGGCGGACTGAACCCTCTGGATCACCGTACTCATGATAGTACGGTGCCCCTTGTCGATGGAGGCGCCGTCAAGCACCTCCAGCAGATAATCCAGCGACTCCGGTTGGACGGAAGTCGCTGGCTTAGAAGGCTTGCTCCTTTTGGAAGGAGTTCGCCTAATGCGGCTCAGAACTGTTGAAGATTTCGGCACGGTGTCCGGCTCAAAGCCGGACTTGGATCCCTGGGGGGTCTTGTCCCCTTCACTCCTGGAGTCCGGGAGGTTGCCTTGCGGCTCCTCCGGGACCACCTCCTCCTGCCCCGAAGCTTGTCGCGATGCCACTTCGGTGTCATCCGCAGTGCGGGGGGAGACAGCGGGCAGAACGGAGTTCACGTCCGATGAGTCCAGGGAGCCGCCCGACGATTCATTATATTCGGCATGGGGCGGGCTGCATAATTACATTCAACATTAAGGAAAGCTGTGCAACAAAGGAACATCATGAGTTACTCTGATATCCGAACTTACGATTTCGCCGGACGCTTGGCCCTGTTCGGCCACTCCTCTTCGCTCTCTTCGGCGTCATGGGAGTAGTCCGGCGGAGGGGTCTTCCTTTTCCTAGACCCCTCGGCCTCCCCTGCTGGGGCGACCTTCTTCTTCTCTCCTCCCTCCGCTAGGGGGGAGAGCTTTCTTATTCCTCCTCCTCGTTTTCACGGGAGGAGGGCGTCTCGGACTCGTCAGACGACGAGTCCGACACCACCACGTTACGGGCACTCTTTCGAGTCCCCGTGGTCTTCTTCTTCTCGACCTTCTTCTCCGGCACCACATAAGGTGCCGGAACCAGCAGCTTCACTAGGAGCGCAGGGGTTGGGTCCTCGGGCAAGGGAGCCGGACAGGTTATTGGTCCGGATATCGCCTGCCAAGCCTGTCAAAGGTAAGAGAGTTTAGATCCCGCACAGAGTCAAAACTGTGAAAGGAAAAAAGAGCTTAGTATCCTGTAAAAGGAGAAGATAGCTTACCTCGCTAGCGTGACGCTGCGAGCTGTATCCGCGGTCCTCGGAGGCGGATGTGGGAGCCTCGGCGCCCTTGAAGAGCACCTTCCAAGCATCTTCGTACGTCGTGTAGAAGAGCCTGTTAAGGGTTTGGTGCTGCGCCGGGTCGAACTCCCACAAATTGAAGCCCCGTTGTTGGCACGGGACGATCCGGCGGACGAGCATAACCTGGACTATATTAGCAAGCCGAATTGGCTTGTTCACCAGGGACTGGATGCAAGTTTGCAATCCGGTCACCTCTTCTTCGTTGCCCCACGACAGCCCCGTCTCTTTCCAGGACATTAGCCGCGTGGGGGGTCCGGATCGAAACTCGGGGGCTGCGATCCATTTCGGATCGCGTGGCTCGGTGATGTACAACCACCTTGCTTGCCACCCCTTTAGGGTCTCCACAAAGGAGCCCTCGAACCATAGGACGTTGGCCATCTTGCCCGCCATGGCGCCTCCGCACTCCGCTTGGCTGCCTCGCACCACCTTGGGCTTGACGTTGAAGGTCTTAAGCCAGAGGACGAAATGGGGGGGGGGGCACGCGGAGGAAGGCCTCGCACACGACGATAAACGTCGAGATGTTGAGGATGAAGTTTGGGGCCAGATCGTGGAAATCCAGGCCGTAGTAGAACATGAGTCCCCGGACGAATGGGTGGAGTGGAAAACCCAGTCCGTGGAGGAAGTGGGGAAGCAAAACTACCCTCTCATGGGGCCTTGGGGTGGGGAGAAGCTGCCCCTTCTCGGGAAGCTGGTGCGGGATGTCCTTGGACAGGTATCCGGCCTTCCTCAGCTTTTTCACTTGAACCTCCGTAACGGAGGAGACCATCCACTTGCCTCCCGCTCCGGACATTGCTGGAGAAGGTTGAGGTGGGAAGAGCAGGCTTGGGCTCTGGAGCTTGAGTGCGCAAGAGATGGATTGGCAAAGGAGGAAGAAGGCGTAGGTAAAAAGGTGGATCCTTATCCCCTTACATGGGAGGATGCGGTTATGCGTCCCCACCTGCCTAATAAAACTCGCTTGCCTCCCAAGCGACGTGGTAAATGGCGCGGTTGGGTTACCCACGTCCGTATTGATGAGAATCCCATAAAAATGGCACACGATCTCTGCTTTGACAAGACGTGCCAAGGAAACTGCCTCGCTAAACGTGCTGAGGTGGAAGAGTAAAAACGATTTATGTAAAGAACTTGGCCGTAGTGCGATGATGCACTGCGGAATACGTCAGCATATTTGATTTGTGTTAATATTATTCTCTCTATGGCACTATGTGGAAACTTATTTTGCATAGCCGGACACTATTCTTGGTGTTTACAATCTTCTACGAAGGATTTGGAGGAGGAACCCGCCTTGCAATGCCGAAGACAATCTGCGCGCCGGACTCGTCGTCATTGAAGCCTGGTTCAGGGGCTACTGAGGGAGTCGTGGATTAGGGGGTGTTCGGGTAGCCGGACTATACCTTCGCCGGACTCCTGGACTATGAAGATACAAGATTGAAGACTTCGTCCCGTGTCCGGATGGGACTTTCCTTGGCGTGGAAGGCAAGCTTGGTGATGCGGATATTCGAGATCTCCTACCATTGTAACCGACTCTGTGTAACCCTAACCCTATCCGGTGTCTATATAAACCGGAGGGTTGTAGTACGTAGGACAATCATCTTCATACACAATCATACCATAGGCTAGCTTCTAGGGTTTAGCCTCCTTGATCTCGTGGTAGATCTACTCTTGTACTACTCATATCATCAATATTAATCAAGCAGGAGTAGGGTATTACCTCCATCGAGAGGGCCCGAACCTGGGTAAAACATCATGTCCCTTGTCTCCTGTTACCATCCGGCCTTGACGCACATTTTGGGACCCCCTACCCGAGATCCGCCGGTTTTCACACCGACACCGGGTCTCCGGAAGCCACCGTAGGAGCACGACCTCTCTTTGAAGGAATCCGTTCACTCGTCTCCAGAATCATCGCCGGCTGAAAACCGGATAGTCCGGGGCCTTCATTGTTGGCCCCCGAACCCCGGGAGATCGGGGGACCACCTTCTGGAAATGCCTTCTTCATCCCTCATGCCACTTGTTGATCAAGAAAAACCCTCTGGGACGACCCTTCGGAGTCGTCCACCTTATTGGGCGACGAGGCCGGGGGAGGCGTCTCGCTTTCCATCATCTCTGGGAGAAGATCTCTCGAGGAAGAAGATTGCTGAGGAAAACTCTGCACTGAACTGAGAAGATACACATGTATATTACTTGTCACTTTGGTAACAGGAAAGGAACGGGATGTGATTAAAGCACCCTGGATTCACTTACGATTTGGTCGAAGGCTTGTCCTCACGGAGGAGCTGTGTAACGGCGTCCCCTTCCAATCCCGAGCCGCTCGACGATGGCATCTTGCCCCTCTTGGGAGCCAGTTCCTCCCAACCTTCGGAGGCAGCCCTTTTCTTCCTATATGGAGAAGGGATGCTCGCTTCGCCTTCGCCTTTGTCTTCGGGCAAAGAAACGTCGATTTCTCCCAACCCGGTGTCTAATTTACCTTCGGAACGAAGGCCACCCCTGGTCTTCCCGCTCTCCACCTTGCCCTACTCCACCGGCACCCGGTACTGTGCCGGTGCCAACATCCTTGTTAGCACATAGTCCGCTAAGTCTTCGGGAAGGGGGGCCGGACACCTAATCCGTTCCGCTTTCTTTATCCAGCCCTGACAAAGAGATGGTTTGCTCATTGTCTTACTACAGGATACCTGATTAAGAGGTGTTCGGCGGACGGGTGCTTACCACGGTATCCGGATGGTTGCACTCAAGGTCGATGTCTTCGGTAGTATCCGGCCACTGTTTTCGTTTCCCGAAAAATAATTTCCACATCCCTTTGTGCGTAGTGCCAAAGAAGTGTTGCAGTGTCTCTGGATTAAACTCCCACATGCGGAGAGGTCGTCTCTGGCGCGGCAAGGTACGACGGACCAGCATTACTTGAATAACGTTGATGAGATCAATGTCCCTCTCGAGGAGGCTCCGGATGCGGCTCTGCAGAGTCTGCAGCTCATCAATTGATCCCCAGTCCTACCCCTTATTAATCCATGATGCGAGCTGAATCGGAGGACCGGATCGAAACGCAGGCGCAATTTCCCACTTGGAACCACGGGGCTCGGTGATATAGAACCACTCCCGCTGCCATAAGTCAGAGGATTCGGTGAAGGATCCTTTCAGCCAAAGAGCGCTATAAGCTTGCTCAGGGTGGCGCCACCACACTTCGCCTGCTTCCCCTCTATCATCTGCGGCTTCACATTGAAAGTCTTGAGCCACAAGCCGAAGTGTGGAGGGATCCGGAGGAAGGCCTCGCACGTGACGATAAACACCGAGATGAGAAGAACAGAGTTCGGGGCCAGATCGTGAAAATCCAGCCCGTAATAGAACATGAGCCCACGAACAAAGGGATTAAGGGCGAAGCCTAACCCTCGGAGGAAGTGGGAGACAAACACGACCCTCTCACCAGATCTGGGGGTAGGGATAACCTTCCCTTCAGCAGGGAGCCGATGGAGAATTTCAGCGGTCAGATATCCTGCCGCCCTAAGCTTCGTAATATCCTCCTCTGTAACAGAAGAAGCCACCCACCGGCCGGGAAGGCTGGATCCGGACATGACTGAGGCTTGTGGCGGTTGAAACTTGGGTGTTATAACTCGAGATAGCAAGGGCGGGGGAAGAAGCAGGCGTGGGAGAGAGAGAGAGAGAGAGAGAGAGAGAGAGAGAGAGAGAGAGAGAGAGAGACGGGTCTACAACCCTTTATAAAGGCTGTGTGTATCTAACGCCTACTCCTGGGCCTTAAAACTTGCCTGTTCCCGAAGAGTTGTACTCTGGAGACGGTTGGGTTACCCATGTCCGTGTTGATGAGAATCCCTTAATAAGGGGACATGATCTCGGCTTGGATAAGACGTGCCAATGAAGCCGTGTCTCGAAATGCGGGGCGGCAGACGAAAAACGGTTCGAAATTATGACCGGGCGGACGTGATGTCATGTTGCAAAAAGTTGTCAGCGGATTGGACTCGTGGAATATTATATTCTTTGCGGTTGTGTATGGTGTGTGTGTTCCAGGTCCGGACACGATCATTACGTCCGAAGACTATCTTGGAGTTCGGAAGGAGGAACCCGCCTTGCAATGCCGAAGACAATCTGCGCGCCGGACACCTCGTCATTGAAGCCTGGTTCGGGGGCTACTGAGGGAGTCCTGGACTAAGGGGTCCTCGGGCGTCCGCCCTGTTATCCGTGGGCCGGACTGATGGGCTGTGAAGATATAAAGACCGAAGACTTTACCCGTGTCCGGATGGGACTCTCCTTGGCGTGGAAGGCAAGCTTGGCAATCAAATGTGTAGATTCCTTTCTTTGTAACCGACCTTGTGTAACCCTAGATCCTCCCGGTGTCTATATAAACCGGAGGACTTAGTCCGGAGGAGATATTCATTACCATAGTCACACAGGTTAGACTTCTAGGGTTTAGCCATTACGATCTCGTGGTAGATCAACTCTTGTAATACTCATATCCATCAAGATCAATCAAGCAGGAAGTAGGGTATTACCTCCATAGAGAGGGCCCGAACCTGGGTAAACATTATGTCCCCTTTCTCCTGTTACCATCGACCTTAGACGCACAGTTCGGGACCCCCTACTCGAGATCCACCGGTTTTGACACCGACAACATTCATATAGAGTCATATTTGTTCTAAGTATCGAGTTGTAATTTTTGAGTTGTAAGTAAATAAAAGTGTGATGATCTTCATTATTAGAGCATTGCCCCATGTGAGGAAAGGATGGTTGAGACTATCATTCCCCCACAAGTTGGGATGAGACTCCGGACGAGAAAAAAGAGAGGCCAAAAAATGAGAGAAGGCCCAATTAAAAAATGAGAGAAAAGTGAGAAGGGGCAATGCTACTATCCTTTTACCACACTTGTGCTTCAAAGTAGCACCATGATCTTCATGATAGAGAGTCTCCTATGATATCACCTCCATATACTAGTGGAAATTTTCATTATAGAACTTGGCTTATATATTCCAATGACGGGCTTCCTCAAAATACCCTAGGTCTTCGTGAGCAAGCAAGTTGGATGCACACCCACTTAGTTTTCTTTTTGAGTTTTCATAAACTTATAGTTCTAGTGCATCTGTTGCATGGCAATCCCTACTCACTCACATTGATATCTATTAATGGGCATCTCCATAGCCCTTGATACGCCTAGTTGATGTGAGACTGTCTCGTTCTTTTTGTCTTCTCCACAACCACCGTCTATTCCACCAATAGTGCTATGTCCATGGCTCACGCTCATGTATTGCGTGAAAGTTGAAAAAGTTTGAGAACATCAAAAGTATGAAACAATTGCTTGGCTTGTCATCGGGCTTGTGCATGATTTGAATATTTTGTGTGATGAAGATGGAGCATAGCCAGACTATATGATTTTGTAGGGATAAGCTTTCTTTGGCCATGTTATTTTGAGAAGACATAAATATTAAACTTTTGTTTTGAATCTTATGAATCTAAACATTCATGCCACAATAAAGAGAATTACATGGATAAATATGTTAGGTAGCATTGCACATCAAAAATTCTGTTTTTATCATTTACCTACTCGAGGACGGGCAGGAATTAAGCTTGGCGATGCTTGATACGTCTCCAACATATCTATAAGTTTTGATTGTTCCATGCTATTATATTATCTATTTTGGATGTTTTATATGCATGAATATGCTATTTTATATGATTTTTGGGACTAACCTATTAACCAAGAGCCTAGTGCAGTTCCTATTTTTTTCCTTGTTTTAGAGTTTCGCAGAAAAGGAATACCAAACGGAGTCCAAACGGAATAAAACTTTCGCGTTGATTTTTCTTGGACAAGAAGACAACCAGTAGACTTGGAGTGCAAGTCATAAGAGCCACGAGGTGTCCACAAGGGTGGAGGGCGCGCCCACGGGGGTAGGGCGCGCCCTCTGACATTGTGGGCCCCTCGGTGACCCCTGACCTAGATCTTCCTCCTATATATATATTCTCAAATACCCCAAAAACTTCCATGGGAGCCATGAAACAACTTTTCCACCGCTGCAACCTTCTGTACCCATGAGATCCCATCTAGGGGCCTTTTTCGGCATCCTACCGGAGGGGGATTTGATCATGGAGGGCTTCTACATCAACACCATTGCCTCTCCGATGAAGCCTGAGTAGTTTACCACGGACCTACGGGTCCATAGCTAGTAGCTAGATGGCTTCTTCTCTCTCTTTGATTCTCGATACAAAGTTCTCCTCTATGTTCTTGGAGATCTATTCGATGTAATACTCTTTTGTGGTGTGTTTGTCGAGATCCGATGAATTGTGTATTTATGATCAGGTTATCTATGAATATTATTTGAATCTTCTCTGAATTCTTTTATGCATGATTTGATATCTTTGCAAGTCTCTTCAATAACGATTTGATTTGGCCAACTAGATTGGTTTTTCTTGCAATGGGAGAAGTGCTTAGCTTTGGATTCAATCTTGCAGTGCTTGATCCTAGTGACAGAAGGGGAACCGACACGTATTGTATTGTTGCCATCGGGGATAACAAGATAGGTTTTTCATCATATTGCTTGAGTTAATTCTGCTACATCATGTCATCTTACTTAACACGTTACTCTGTTCTTATGAACTTAATACTCTAGATGTAGGCAGGAGTCGATCGATGTGTGGAGTAATAGTAGTAGATGTAGAATCATTTCGGTCTACTTGACATGGACGTGATTCCTATATTCATGATCATTGCCTTAGATATGGTCATAACTTTGCGCTTTTCTATCAATTGCTCGGCAGTAATTTGTTCACCCACCGTGATATTTTCTATCTAGAGAGAAGCCTCTAGTGAAACCTATGGCCCCCGGGTCTATTTTCCATCATATAAGTTTCCGATCTACAATCTTAGTTTCCTATTTACTTTCTTTGCAATCTTTTACTTTCCGTTCCATAAACCAAAAATACCAAAAAATTACTTCGTTGTTTATCCATCTATATCAGATCTCACTTTGCAAATAACCGTGAAGGGATTGACAACCCCTTTGTCGCGTTGGGTGCAAGTTGGTGTTTGTTTGTGCAGGTATTTGGTGGCTTGTTGCGTTGTCTCCTACTAGATTGATACCTTGGTTCTCAAAACCGAGGGAAATAGTTACTCTGTTTGCTGCATCACCCTTTCCTCTTCAAGGGAAACACCAACGCAAGCTCAAGAGGTAGCAGAGACGTATCAGCATCCCCAAGCTTAATTCCTACTCGTCCTCGAGTAGGTAAATGATAAAATAAATAATTTATGAAGTGTGAGTGCTAGCAAAGTGCATAAGTTTGATCAATGATAATTTCAATCACTTATCCTAGCATCATAACAACAAATCTTTCTCATAAAACTCATCATGATAAAGTAGCAACTGAAAGCGGAATTTTTGTTGTGGAATGCTACCTATCATATTCATCATATATTCTTTTCTTTAGTAGCATGGATATTTGGACATTTAGATGGTTCAAAGAAATAGTCTATATTTGACATGAAGACTTCAATACTCAAACATATCAACAAGCAACCTTGTCTTTCAAAATATCAACACTAAAGAAAGTTATCGCTAGCCCATCATGCTCCATCATTGATCCATTCGCAAAACACACTCGAATATTAGCTACATCCAATGCACAAGTATGATCATAGTGCTCTATAGTTGATGCTTTATAAGAGAAGACGGGAGCTCAAAATAAAAATTTGAATTTGCATAAATGTAAATAGATAGGCCCTTCGTGGAGGGAAGCAGAGATTTGTAGAGGGTACCAGAGCGCAAAGCTTAAATTCAGAGATAAAAATATTTTGGGAGGCATACTTTTCCTGTCCACGAAAACGACCGAGTAATTCCCAACACTTTCCATGCTAGATACATCATAGGCGGTTCCTGTCGGTGTCAAAACCGGCGGATCTCAGGTAGGGGGTCCCGAACTATGCGTCTAGGCGGATGGTAACAGGAGACAAGGGACACGATGTTTTTACCCAGGTTCGGGCCCTCTCGATGGAGGTAAAACCCTACTCCTACTTGATTAATATTGATGGTATGGGTAGTACAAGAGTTGATCTACCGCGAGATCAGAGAGGCTAAACCCTAGAAGCTAGCCTATGGTATGATTGTTGTTGTCCTACAGAATAAACCCTCCGGTTTATATAGACACCGGAGGGGGCTAGGGTTACATAGAGTCGGTTACAAGGGAGGAGATCTACATATCCGTACTGCCAAGCTTGCCTTCCACTCCAAGGAAAGTCCCATCCGGACACGGGACGAATCTTCAATCTTGTATCTTCATAGTCCAACAGTCCGGCCAAAGGTTATAGTCCGGCTGTCTGAATACCCCTTAATCCAGGACTCCCTCAGTAGCCCCTGAACCAGGCTTCAATGACGATGAGTCCGGCGCGCAGATTGTCTTCGGCATTGCAAGGCGGGTTCCTCCTCCAAATACTTCATAGAAGATTTTGAACACGAGGATTGTGTACGGCTCTGCAAAACAAGTTCCACATACCACCATAGAGAGAATAACATTTCCACAAAACTAATCTCCCGACGTATTCCGTAGTGTGACATCACACCACAACCAAGCCCTTATGCGGATCGTTTTTTTACAGCCAACCTCAACACGTTTTGCGAGGCGGTTTCCTTGGCACGTCTTGTCGAAGCAGATATCGTGTCCCCTTATCGCGGGATTCTCATCAATATGGACGTGGGTAACCCAACTGCGCCATCAATTACGGCACTTGGGGGATGAGCGGGTTTTACCAGGCTGGTGGGGACGCATAGTTTCGTCCGCCCATATAAAGGGATAAGGATTCACCTTTTTCCACCCACGCCTTCTTCCTCCTTTGCTCATCCATTGTCACACACTTGAGCTCCAGCGCCCAAGCTCACGTTTTCTTCCTCAACCTTCTCCAACCATGTCCGGAGCGGGAGGCAAGTGGATGGTCTCCTCCGTCATGGAGGGACACATCAAGAAGCTGAGGGGAGTCGGATACTTGCCCGACGATATCGCACATCGGCTCCCAGATGCGGGGCAGCTCATCCCCACCCCCAGGCCCCACGAGAGGGTAGTGTTCCTCACCCATTTCCTCCGCGGACTGGGATTCCCTCTCCACTCATTTGTCCGGGGGCTCATGTTCTACTACGGCCTGGACTTCCACGATCTGGCCCCGAACTTCATCCTCAACATCTCGGCGTTTATCGTCGTGTGCGAGGCCTTCCTCTGCATCAAGCCCCACTTCGGCCTATGGCTGAAGACCTTCAATGTCAAACCAAAGGTGGTGGGCGGCCAGCAGGCGGAGTGCGGAGGCGCCATGGTAGGCAAGATGCCCAACGTCACATGGCTCGAGGGCTCCTACGTGGAGACCATAAAGGGGTGGCAATCGGGTGGTTTTACATCACCGAGACGCGTGACCCTAAATGGGCAGCAGCCCCCGAGTTTCGATCTAGAATCCCCATGCGGCTCACCTCCTGGAAAGAGAAGGGCCTGCCCTGGGGTAGTCCGGGAGAGCTGACCGGACTCCAAACCTGTGTCCAAAACATGGTGAACAAGAAGCTCAAGCTTGTCAACATAGTCCAGGTCATGCTCGTCCGCTGGATCCTTCCGTGTCAACAACGGGCGTTCAACTTGTGGGAGTTCGACCCGGCCCAGCACCAAACTCTGAGCGAGCTCTTCGACACAACACATGAGGATGCATGGAAGGTGCTGTTTAAGAGCGCCGAGGTCCCTCCTCCCTTTACCGAGGATCGTGGATTCAACGCGAAGCGCCAAGCCAGCGCGGTAAGCTGTTTTACCTCTATAGGGTATTCATTTTTCATAGTTTAACCATATGCGGGATCTAAGCTCCCATACCTTTGACAGGAATGGCAGGAGACGTCGGGGCAGATTGACTGTCCGGCTCCTCTGCCCGAAGGCCCAACAGACGCTCGCTTAGCGGAGCTGCTGGTTCCGGCACCTTACGTGGTGCCGGAGAAGAAGGCCAAGAAGAAGGCCACGGGAACCCGAAAGAGTTCCCGGCGCCCGGTGGTTTCAGACTCATTGTCCGATGACTCCGAGGCGCACTCCTCCCACGAAGATGAGGAGGAAAAAGAAGCTTCTTCCCCTCTAGCAGGGGGAGAAAAGAAAAGGAAGGCCGCCCCAACTGGGGAGGCCGGAGGGTCCAAGAAGGGAAGGACCCTTCCTCTGGACTACTCCACTAACGCTGCCGACAGCGAAGACGAGTGGCCATCCAGGGCTAAGCCCCTGGCGAAGTCGTAAGTATTCGGACACCAGAGTGACTCATAGCATTCCTTCATTGCACAGATCCTCCTAACGGCGAATATAATCATGCAGTCCGCCCCGAGCCCGTGTCGGCGTATCGTCGAGCGGCTCCTTGGGTTCGTCGGATGTGAATAGCTTTTCACTTCCGACTGCCTCCTCTCCTCGTCCTACAGACAATGCCGAGGTATTATCCCAAGGGGTTCCAAACTGAGGGGAGGTAGTCCTGGGGGCGTCTCAAGGCGACATCCCGGACTCCAGGCGCAAAGGGAGCAAGGCTCCCAAGGGCTCCAAGTCCGGCCCTCAGCCGAACATCGCACCGGAACCTACAGTGGTTCCGGACTCCGTCAGGCGACCCCCCACTAAAAGGGGCGAGCCTGCCGTGCCGGTGATCTCCGTCCAACCGGAGGCACCGGATAATTTGCTGGAGGTGCTTAACGGCGCCTCCATCGACGAGGAGCACCGCACTATTATGAGTGCGGTGGTCCAGAAGGTTCAGTCTGCCAAGAGCGGACCGACTGAAGCCTGTGCCAGCCTTCTAACAGGCTTTGAGGTATATAAAAAATATATGAAAATATTACCGCATAGACAGTAGCCCCTGATGCTCTGTTTGGTGTTCGCAAAGAAAAGCCGAATAACGGATCTAAAAATATCCACAGGAGTCTAACATAATTATGTTGATATGCGTATGCAGGCTTTGCTGCTGACCTCTGCCGCACTGACTGCGGAGGTTGACGCGCTGAAGCAAAACCTCGAGCGATCTGAGAAAGAGCTCGGCCTTGCCAAGAAGCAGCTCGAGGAGAACAAAGGTACCTAATGCCTTGTCTATGTGTGTATATATAAAAAAGATGCAGTTGCAAGAATGATAGGATCGTTATTGATGTGCTAGGGGCCACGACCGAGGTGGCGACCCTAAAGCAAGCACTATCCGAGGCCGAAAACAAAGCGGCCACGGAGTGCATCGAGCGAGGGAGGCAAGAGGCGTGAGTTGCCGAGGTGCAGCAAGAGCTCTAGGCTCTCGTGAAAAAGCATGAGAGTTTGGAGCTTGACTCGAAGACGCGAGCGTCCGAGCTTGCCTCGGCCCTTGAGAGCACCATGCATGCTAAGGCGAAAGCCCAGAAGGCCCTCCAGGAAATTGAGGCGATGAAGAAGATAGTGGCGGGTAAGGCCTTCATTATGCAAAAGCAAGCATGTGAAAGTAAATTACTTGTTACTTACCCGAGTCCGGAGCTCTCTAGGAGCGTTCGCAGATTTGCCCGGCAGTGTGTCGGATGCTGCAAAGCACTACCGAGCCGAGGAGGGGAGCTCGACGGAGAAGGTGTTCTGGTCTCAGTATACTGAGGCCGAACACCCGGTGCCCCTAAGCGACCAACTGAAGCAATTGGTCGAGCTCCATAAGGCGACCGAACAGGCCATGAAGGGTCTTATAGTCCGGCTGTGGCCTGGAGAGGCCATGCTAGGGAGCTACTTCGGGCTGGTGAGGCGGCTTGTGGATGCCTGTCCTTGGCTTGAGGTCATCAAGCACTCCGTTTGCATCGAGGGCGCCCGCAGGGCGCTTGCCCGTGTTAAAGTGCACTGGGGCAAGATGGACGCTGAGAAGCTGGTGAAGGATGGGCCACCGCAGGGCAAGGAGCATCGCCACCCTGAAATGTACTATGAGGGCGTCCTGAAGGGTGCCCGCCTTATGGCGGATGAATGTTCCAAAATGTAATATTTGAGTGAACTCGCTCGTTTGATCATGTACGCTGAAAACTTGTTCATATGCGCTATGCAACGCTTGTTTGAATTTAAAATATTACCTTCTGTGCGGCCGTTTATTAAATCTGAGAGATGGCAAGTCGTCGGCTTCTGCCCCCGTGCCACGAGTGCTACGGTGTTCGGGATAAACCTGAGCACTCTTTTTCACATTCTTGGGTCCTTCGAGGGAGGTGCTCAGCACAACGAACAAGGCAATCGGACTATAATGCTTTTATCACTCTCACTTAGCCAGAGAATTCTATAATTTTAAATTTTGGCGAAGCCCCTAGTATTCAGAAGACCGAGTTTGGGGCGCTATACACGCGTGGGCCGGACAAAGCCGGCTCCTCGCCCTAAGCGGCATAAGTCTTTAGGGACTCAAAACCTCTCGAACAACGACCAGCTCTCGCCCTATCATGACAGTCAGTTTTAGCTTTCTCTCCTGAGGTGCTTAGCCCAGCTGAACCGGGGCATAATCGCAGTAGTTCTCCCAGTGCTACCTTAGCCAATATAACGGAACGTAAGGTACCAAAACATGGGAGCCGGGCAAACCCAACTATTGACCCAAGACATGATTCGGAGTTGATGCATATAATGCTATAAGTTCGGAGTGCCACACTTGTGAAAGTGTTCGGACTCCTCATGCCGTATTATGGGGTGCTTAAGCCCCTAGAGTATTAGCCGTACCAAAGTGTACGGGTGCTGAATGTCATGAATGAACATATATACATAAAAAGGAAGGAGCAGAGAATGCAATAATAGACTGAAGCTATGCATTGTTTATTCGAAAAAGGTGCATTAAAAGCAGAACAATACAAAGAGTGCGATAAGCAAGAGATGGGACTATTTAACATGTCCCCTCCAGGGGCGAGCTGCGGAATGGTATTTAAAGCAGGTATTTTGCTTGTTATAGAGACCACCTGGGAGTTCCATAATGTGACGTAGCTTTCTGCCTCCCTGGTTGTTGTATCGTGTGTTCGGCGATTGTACTGCCGAACAGGTCTTCCGGAGAGTAAAGTCCTGAAAGTGAGAAAAAATAACAAAAGTCGGAAGCCCCTAGTGAGGTTAAGCCGTGTTTTTGGGGAGTGCCATGGTCGTGCCCCTCCCCCTATGCCCATGGTATTTTCATGGCGTAATTATGTACGCGTGGCACGGATTTCGCCGTTTCACTGGGGCTGGGGTTGGGGCCGTATTGCTATGCTTGCTCGGAACGTGCCAGGCGTTCTTGTTGTAGATTACTTGGAGCACGCTTGACGGTGTCCGGACGTTTTGTCGCCGAACTAGAGAATTGCCTTGAGAGGCTGCCTTGTACTTCCGCTGCGAGGGCCGCCGTGTGCTCCTCCATTCTGAGAGAGCACTCGGTGTTTCCATTGACTGTGATGACCCCTCAAGGTCCTGGCATCTTGAGCTTGAGGTATGCATAGCGCGACACTGCATTGAATTTTGCAAATGCGGTTCGCCCGAGCAGTGCATGATAGCCATTGCGGAACGGGACTATATCGAAGATTAACTCCTCACTTCAAAAATTATCCGGGGATCCGAAGACCACTTCTAGTGTGACTGAGCCTGTGGAATGGGCCTCTACACCTGGTATGACGCCCTTAAAGGTCGTTTTTGTGGGTTTAATCCTTGAGGTATCTATGCCCATTTTGCGCACTGTGTCCTGATAAAGAAGGTTCAGGCTGCTGCCGCCGTCCATAAGGACTCGAGTGAGGTGAAATCCGTCAATGATTGGGTCTAGAACCAATGCGGCAAATCCTCCATGGCGGATACTAGTGGGATGGTCCCTCCGATCGAAAGTGATCGGACAGGAGGACCATGGGTTGAACTTTGGGGCGACTGGCTCCAACGCGTATACGTCCCTTAACGCACGCTTCCGCTCCCTCTTGGGGATGTGGGTTGTGTATATCATGTTCACCGTCCGCACTTGTGGGGGGAAACCCTTCTGTCCTCTGTTGTTCGGCGGCCGGGGCTCCTACTCGTCGTCACTATGTAGCCCCTTGTCTTTGTTTTTGGCATTTAACTTGCTGGCCTGCTTGAACACCCAACAATCCCTGTTGGTGTGGTTGGCTGGCTTGTCGGGGGTGCCATGTATCTGACACGGGCGATCGAGTATACGGTCCAAACTGGACGGGCCCGGAGTGCTTCTTTTGAATGTCTTTTTCCACTGACCGGGCTTGGAGCCTCTAAATCCGGCGTTAACTGCCGTATCCTTAGTATTATCGCTGTTAATGCGGCGTTTGTGTTTGTTGCGACGTAACCTGCCATTGCTGTCCTTGGTATCCGAAGTACTAGGGCTCTTTGATATGTTATTGCTGCAAGCCAGCCAGCTGTCTTCTCCCGCGCAAAAGCGAGTCATGAGTGTTGTGAGGGCTACCATAGATTTTGGCTTTTCCTGTCCAAGGTGCCGGGCAAGCCACTCGTCGCGGATGTTATGCTTGAAAGCCGCTAGGGCCTCTGCATCCGGACAGTCGACGATTTGATTTTTCTTGGTTAGGAACCGTGTCAAGAATTGCTTGGCCGATTCCTCTGGCTGTTGAATTATGTGGCTCAAGTCATCGGCATCTGGTGGTCGCACATAAGTGCCCTGGAAGTTGTCGAGGAATGCGGCTTCCAGATCTTCCCAACAACCAATGGATTCTGCTGGCAAGCTGTTGAGCCAATGCCGGGCTGGTCCTTTAAGCTTGAGTGGGAGGTATTTGATGGCGTGTAGATCGTCGCCACGGGCCATGTGGATATGAAGGAGATAGTCCTCAATCCATACCGCGGGATCTGTCGTACCATCATATGATTCGATATTCACAGGTTTGAAACCCTCAGGGATTTGATGATCTATTACTTCGTCTGTGAAGCATAGCGGGTGTGCAGCGCCTCTGTACTGGGCTATATCACGACGCAGCTCAAATGAGTTTTGTCTGTTGTGTTCGGCCCGACCGGATTTACTTTTACTATATTTGGCGTGACGGTTATCGTCTCATGTGGTCGGGCGCCCACGCGATCCTTAGATCGATCTTGTTTGCTTTGCTTTGTCCTCCAATATGTCTCGCAGATCTAGCGCATTTCCCCGTGCCTTGGTATTTTTTGAGTGACGCCGGGGTGCGGCTTGAGCTATGGGCCGAGAGGCCTCTCTGTCGCGGCCACGAGGTGGCCGATCAGCCGCGTCGTACACTTGAGATGTATGTTTAGATGATTCCTCCTCTAATCGGGGTAGCAACCTGCGCTTTGGGTAGCTCTTGGAGGGGCGTTCGAGTTCGTATTCCTCGGCCGCAAGGACTTCAGTCCATCTGTCAGCTAGCAAGTCTTGATCAGCTCTAAGCTTCTGCTGCTTTTTCTTAAGGCTATTTGCCGTGGCCATAAGCCGGCGCTTGAAGCGCTCTTTCTCGACGGGATCCTCAGGCACGACGAATTCGTCGTCGTCGAGGCTTGCCTCGTCTTCGGAGGGAGGCATGTAATTATCATCCTCTACCTTTCTATCTGCCGCTCTCTCAGGAGGGCAGGCTTCTCCATCCTCCTGCGCTGAATCTTGCTGGAGGGGGTTGTCTTCGACACTATCCGGGGTGTTATTATCTCCTGCGCCGATATCACTGTTTTTGCTTTGGCGAGACTTAGAGCGGCGCCGCTGACGCTGGCGCTTAGGTTGCTTCTTGGAGGGGTCATCCTCCGCTGTTTCGTCGCCGTTGCCCTCTTTGGGTGTGTCCACCATATATATGTCATACGACGAGGTGGCCATCCAGTGCCCTGTAGGCGCTGGTTCCTGTTCGTCTCCTACATCGTCGTCCATACCGTTAATGTCTTCAGAGTCGAAGTCGAGCATGTCAGTCAAATCATCAACAGTGGCTATGAAGTGGGTGGTGGGTGGGCGTCAAATTTCTTCGTCGTCCGCATCCCAACCCTGCCGGTCATAATCCGGCCAGGACTCTCCTGACAAGGAGAGAAACCTTAGTGAATTCAGTATGTCACCGATGGGCGAGTGCTGAAAGATATCCGCGGTGGTGAACTCCATGATTGGCGCCCAATCGGATTCGATTGGCAGGGGCGCGGGTGGTTCAGAGTCTGGAGGAGAGTCCGGCGATGTGGAGTCACGGGCCTCGCGAAGGGTAAGGCTGGTGTTCGGCTTGATCGCCGTTGAGGCAGCTTCCTCCGTGGCGGGGTCTAACCACCCGCCCACGGATGGCGCAGTTGGCTCCGAATTGAAGGTCAGAGCGGTTGCAGGCGCGGTCTCCAGGACACTCTTCGGTGGCAGAGCTAAATCATGCCCATCGTGACAGTGCGGCGCACTCGGCCGGGGCTCTAATCCGTCGAAGATCAAGTCTCCGCGGATGTCGGCCGTGTAGTTTAAGCTACCAAACCTGGCCTGATGACCAGGGGCGTAACTTTCGATCTGCTCCAGATGGCCAAGCGAGTTGGCCCACAGTGCGAAGCCGCCGAACACGAAGATCTGTCCGGGGAGAAAAGTCTCACCCTGGACTGCATCGTTGTCGATGATCAAAGGAGACATCAAGCCTAAAGATGACGACACAGAGGAACTCTCAATGAAAGCACCAATGTCGGTGTCAAAACCGGCGGATCTCGGGTAGGGGGTCCCGAACTATGCGTCTAGGAGGATGGTAACAAGAGACAAGGGACACGATGTTTTTACCCAGGTTCAGGCCCTCTCGATGGAGGTAAAACCCTACTCCTGCTTGATTAATATTGATGATATGGGTAGTACAAGAGTTGATCTACCGCGAGATCAGAGAGGCTAAACCCTAGAAGCTAGCCTATGGTACGATTATTGTTGTCCTACGGACTAAACCCTCTGGTTTATATAGACACCGGAGGGGGCTAGGGTTACACATAGTCGGTTACAAGGGAGGAGATCTACATATCTGTACTACCAAGCTTGCCTTCCACGCCAAGGAAAGTCCCATCCGGACACGGGACGGAGTCTTCAATCTTGTATCTTCATAGTCCAATAGTCCGGCCAAAGGTTATAGTCCGGCTGTCCGGATACCCCTTAATCCAGGACTCCCTCAGTTCCCAAACATAAAATAAAATTTCTTCCTTTTCCCACCATACTTTCACAGTCCACAACTAGCCGTATTCACGGGTTCCATCCATACGAACACTTTCCAAGGAATTTATTATTTGACAACATAAAGTAAATTTCTTTTTCATTTCGGGACTGGGCATCCCTATTACCGTGGTACTCTCGTGCAATGACAAGTGAATAAACACTCATGTTGAGAATAACACATCTAGCATGGAAAATATTAGCCACCCCCTGCCGCTTTATGAGCGGTACGAGCAGACAAAAAGGAAATTCATTTTAAAAATTAGAGATGGCACATACAAATTTACTTAGAACGGCATGGAAATACCGTATATAGGTAGGTATGGTGGACTCATATGAAAAAACTGGGTTTAAGAATTTTGGATGCACAAGTAGTATTCACACTTAGTACAAATGGAGGCTAGCAAATAGATTGAGAAGCAACCAACCAAGAAACAAAAATTCACATAAATGAGAATTGAGCATAACTAACACCGAATAATGCACCACAAGTAGGATGTTTCATTGCATAACTATTGACTTTCATGCTTGCATAGGTAATCACAAACCTTAACACCACTATTTTTACTAAAGCACAATTACTCACCAGCATGACTCACATATTATTATCTCCATGTCGCAAAAACTATTTCAAGGAGTTAAACTTATCATATCCAATGATCTATATGAAAGTTTTTGTATTATCCTTCTTGAAATTAGGACCAATTTAAAACCTTGTGCAAATTGTCATCACTAGTATCAACTCTCAAAATAATATAAGTGAAGCACATGAGTAAATAACAAACTAAAAGATATAAGCGAAGATCAAGTGAGTAGTTAAGTAATGGTTAGCTATTTGAGGACTCTCTCTTATTTAGTTATTTTAGATCTAAGTATTTTATTAAAATAGCAAGAAAACAAAATAAAATGACATCCCAATAATAGCACACATCATGTGAAAAAGCAAAAACTTAGGCTCAACCGATACTAACTGATAATTGTTGATGAAGAAAGGTGGGATGCCTACCGGTGGATCCCCAAGCTTAGATGCTTGAGACTTCTTGAAATATTATCTTGGGATGCCTTGGGCACCCCCAAGCTTGAGCTTTTTTGTCTCCTTAATTCCTTCAGAATCATGGTTTCCCTAATTTTTAAAAACTTCATCCACATAAAACTCAACAAGAACTCGTAAGATACGTTAATATAAATCAATGCAAAGCCTTATCATTCCCTGCTGTAACAAATCACTAAAATTATAATTTAAAATTGCATACTAAATGCTCACATATTTAATACTCCTATCCTCAAATAGAATCATTAAACAAACAAACATATGCAAACAATGCAAACATAACAACAATCTGTCTAAAAAGAACAGTCTGTAAAGGATGAAGCAAGATCCAATCTTATTTAACTCAAAGAATTCTGAAAATTTAACACACTGCAAAACATTAATCATAGCTTATTGTGCATAAATTTCAACATTTTATCACATTCTAACTTTTCTCGGGAATTTTTGCAACAACAATAAACTTTCTGTTTTGAAACAACATGTAGACTTGCAAAATAAGCATGGTAAAGGCTATCATTGACACTTTTATTGAAATAAAAGATGCAAAACATTATTCTAAATAAGAGCAAGCAAATCCTAACAAAATAAAATGATGCTCCAAGCAAAATCCTTATCATGTGATGAATGAAAATATAGCTCCAAGTGAGGTTACAGATAATGTTGAAGACGAAAGAGGGGATGCCTTCCGGGGCATCCCCAAGCTTAGTTTCTTGGATCTTCCTTGAATGTTACCTTGGGGTGCCTTGGGAATACCCAAGCTTAGGGTCTTGTCACTCCTTATTCTCCTCATATCGATATCTCACCCAAAACTTGAAAACTTCAATCACACAAAACTTAACGGAACTTCGTGAGATGGGTTAGTATGATATATAACAACAAATCATTCACTTTGGTACTGTCAATGACAAGATTCATAATTGTCCTCACACAATGCCTACTGTAACTTATCATTTACACAATTTATATTCAGCAATATAAGCCATAGAAACTAGAAAACAAGCAAAGTATGCATTGAAAACAGAATCTGTCAAAAACAGAACAGTCTTTAGTAATATGAACCTTACCATACTGCTGTAACTCCAAAAATTCTGAAAATTTTGGAAAACGTATATAATTTGTATATAAATCATCTGTAAGAAATTCAGGTCAAAATCATGTTCCAGTGAATTTTTAAAATTCCTGGACTAAGTGCAAAAGTGTCTGTTTTTACATAGAATAAGGTCAACCATCATCCACATTATCCCAGAGGATTTACTTTGCACTTTATTTAAAAAAAGCTACAAAACATGATTGCTACAGTAACCTAATCATGTGAACACACAAAAACAGTAGGGGTCAATGTTGGGTTGTCTCCCAACAAGCGCTTTTCTTTAATGCCTTTTAGCTAGGCATAACGATTTCGATGATGCTCGCATAAAAGATAAGAACTGAAACATAACAAGAGCATCATGAATCATAAGTTCCTCTCTCATAATATTTTTAAATAGCACCATGAATAGATTCATCAATATAACAATCACATAAAGCATTATTTTCATGATCCAAAAGCATAGAAAATTTATTACTCTCCATAAAAGAAATTTTATTCTCATTCACAATAGTGGGAGTATCATATGAAACTCGAATACTATAAATTGTTTCCACATTAAAAGAGTAATGTTCAGTAAAAGGATATTCAAAATTATGACAATAATTATCAGTACTTTTTATAACATAAGTATAATCGCAATAATCATCATAATTAGCAACTTGGTTCTCATCATAGTCAATTGAAAGCTCTTCCGGAATAGTGGAATCATTACTAAATAAAGTCATGACCTCTCCAAATCCCCTTTTATCATTATAATAGGATTCAACACCCTTCAAAATAGTGGGATAAATACTATCTAAAGTTGACACTCTTCCAAACCCACTTTCATAAATATTGCAATCATCATAGCAGATTTGATCATCCAAAGTAGGGGGACTAAAAAGATCATCTTCATTAAGCATAGCATCCCCAAGCTTGGGACAAACATTAATTGCAGCAAATAAATTCCCAAACATGTCATTCTCATCAAACAAAGCATCCCCAAGCTTGTGGCTTGGCATAACATAAGCATAATTACTCTCATCATCAATAGAATGAATAGCACCAATGGTATAACAATTGCTATCATCATAATTTCCCAAGTTGGTGCCAAAAAGATATCCAAGATTATAAGAAGTATCATTATCTTCCCAATCATAATCATCACAACGAGCAATAGGCATAACAAAATCATCATCAATAGTGCTCTCGGACATTGTGCCATAAGACAAAGAGGCAATATCATCATCAAGTGCATCATCTTCCACAATTATTTTTGATTCATTTTCATGAGGCACAACAATAATAGGAGCAACATTATTTGGGAGAGATACCTTTTTACCTCTTTTCTTTCTTCTTTCTTCTTCTTCACCACATCATGTGTGGGTTTAATTCATTTTCTCGAGCTTCTTATTGATGAGATTGGTTGAATAGGGAGCTCCTTCTCGTAACCTATTTCATCATGAGAGACAATAGGAGGGAAAGTGGAATATGTACCATTTCATTAATATTCCTTTTATATTCTATTGGTTTACCCACCTTTATATAGTTGGCAATATAAGCATTCTCATTGCAATTTACCATGCAAAACATATCGATATTTTTTTAGATTAGTTTCAATGTTGTTCGTGAGAATGAATACTTCAAACCAACTATTTTTATGTCTCAATTCTTCACTCCCAAAAAATAGACAAAGCTCATTATAAAGTTCAAGGGGGTCAAGTCATTACAATATTTGGACACGATTCGATCATGAAAAAGCATGCATTAGAAATTAAGGTGACCAATTTTATTGCAAAGTTCACACGTAATAGGACAAAGTGAACATAATTTTGTAGAAAATCCATCTATCACTTTGAGCAAAAAATTGGTTCTATCATGTTTATGCTTCTTACAAAATCTATCATCCCTATAAGGCACATCTTCACAAACTTTATGCACTCCACAAAAATTAACATGCTTATAAGAAACAATTTTATCATGACTAGTGAAATCATCATTAGTATTTTGGATATTCATAGAATTCATACTAACAACATTGCAATCACGCTCATCATTTATGCTAATCATTTTACTGAATTCTTCTTCTATCAATTGGGCACAATTTTCCTTTCCATCATTTTCAAGAAAGACATGATAAAGACGAATAATATGAGGCCACCTCAATTCCATTTTTTGTAGTTTTATTATAAACCAAACTAGTGATAAAAAAATAAACAAAAGATTCAATTGCAAAATCTAAATATATACCTTCAAGCACTCACCTCCTCGGCAATGACACCAGAAAAGAGCTTGATGTCTACTACACAACTTGTTCTTGTAGACTCGTGTTCGGCCTCCAAGCGCAGAGTTTTGTAGGACAATAGCAAATTTCCCTCAAGTGGATGACCTAAGGTTTATCAATCCGTGGGAGGCATAGGATGAAGATGGTCTCTCTCAAACAACCCTGCAACCAAATGAAAAAAAGTCTCTTGTGTCCCCTACACACCAAATACAATGGTAATTTGTATATGTGCACTAGTTCAGTGAAGAGATGGTGATACAAGTGTAGTAATGATAGTAGATATTGATTTTTGTAATAGGAACAATAAAACAACAAGGTTGCAATTGATAAAACGGAGCACAAACGGTGTTGCAATGCTTGAAAATGAGGCCTAGGGTCCGTACTTTCGCTAGTGCAATCTCTCAACAATGCTAATCTAATTGGATCATATAACCATCCCTCAACGTGTGATGAGGAATCACTCCAAAGTTCTTATCTAGCAGAGAACATAAGAATAAATTATTTGTAGGGTACGAAACCACCTTAAAGTTAAAATAACGCAAAGTTATTCTTTCCGTTCGATCTATCCAAGAGTTCGTACTAAAATAACACCATATGATACGCATCAACCAACTCTAATGTCACCACAAGTATCCATGAGTTAATTATACGATTGCTACCTCTTGAGCACTGCGTTGGATTTCCTTGAAGAGGAAAGGATGATGCAGAAAAGTAGCGTAAGTATTTCCCTCAGTTTTTGAGAACCAATGTATCAATCCAGTAGGAGGCCACGCGCGAGTCCCTCGTACCTGCACAAAGCAAATAACTCCTCGCAACCAACGCGATAAGGGGTTGTCAATCCCTTCACGGTCACTTAAGAGAGTGAGATCTGACAGAGATGATAGATAATATTTTTGGTATTTTTGTGATAAAGATGCAAAGTAAAATAAAAGCAAAGTAAAAAAGCAAAGGCAATAATAAAGTGTAGGAAGATTGATATGATGAAGATAGACCCGCGGGCCATAGATTTCACTAGTGGCTTCTCTCAAGAGCATAAGTATTTTACGGTGGGTGAACGAATTACTATTGAGCAATTGACATAATTGAGCATAGTTATGAGAATATCTAGGTATGATCATGTATATAGGCATCACGTCCGAGACAAGTAGACCGACTCCTGCCTGCATCTACTACTATTACTCAACTCATCGACCGCTATCTAGCATGCATCTAGAGTATTAAGTTCAAGAAAACAGAGTAACGCCTTAAGAAAGATGACATGATGTAGAGGGATAAATTCATGCAATATGATAAAACCCCATCTTGTTATCCTCGATGGCAACAATACAGTACGTGCCTTGCTGCCCCTACTGTCACTGGGAAAGGACACCGCAAGATTGAACCCAAAGCTAAGCACTTCATCCAATGCAAGAAAAACCAATCTAGTAGGCCAAACCAAACTGATAGTTCGAAGAGACTTGCAAGGATAACCAATCATACATAAAAGAATTTAGAGAAGATTCAAATATTGTTCATAGATAATCTTGATCATAAACCCACAATTCATCGGCCTCAACAAACACACCGCAAAAAGAAGATTACATCGAATAGATCTCCATGAGAGATGGGGAGAACATTATATTGAGATCCAAAAAGAGAGAACAAGCCATCTAGCTACTAATATGGACCCGAAGGTCCGAGGTAAACTACTCACACTTCACTGGAGGGGCTATGATGATGTAGAAGCCCTCCGTGGTGGATGACCCTTCCGGCGGAGCTCCGGAACAGGCCCTAAGATGGGATCTCATGGGTACAGAAGGTTGTGGCGGTGGAATTAGGTTTTTGGCTCCGTATCTGATCGTTTGGGGGTACGTAGGTATATATAGGAGGAAGAAGTACGCCGGTGGAGCAACGTGGGGCCCACGAGGGTGGAGGGCGCGCCCTGGGGGGTGGGCGCGCCCCCCAACCTCGTGCCCTCCTCGAAGCTTCGTTGACTTAGGGTCCAAGTCTCCTGGATCACGTTCGGTGAGAAGATCATTTTCCCGAAGGTTTCATTCCATTTGGACTCCGTTTGATATTCCGTTTCTACAAAACTCTAAAATAGGCAAAAAAAATGGCAATTCTGGGCTGGGCCTCCGGTTAATAGGTTAGTCCCAAAAATAATATAAAAGTGGATAATAAAGCCCAATATTTTCCAAAATAATATAGCATGGAGCAATCAAAAATTATAGATACGCTGGAGACGTATCAGGCATCCCCAAGCTTAATTCCTGCTTGTCC
Organism: Aegilops umbellulata; assembly: GCA_032464435.1. Taxonomy (NCBI): domain Eukaryota; kingdom Viridiplantae; phylum Streptophyta; class Magnoliopsida; order Poales; family Poaceae; genus Aegilops; species Aegilops umbellulata. The sequence goes on from CP136060.1 coordinate 50,105,828, forward strand.
TCTATTAGGTAAATGATAAAAACATAATTTTTGATGCGGAGTGCTACTTGGCATAATTTCCATGTAATTCTTCTTAATTGTAGTATGAATATTCAGATCCGTAAGATTCAAGACAAAAGTTTAACATTGATATAAAAATAATAATACTTCAAGCATACTAACAAAGCAATCATGTCTTCTCAAAATAACATGGCCAAAGAAAGTTATCCCTACAAAATCATATAGCTAGTTTGGCTATGCTCTATCTTCACCACACAAAGTATTTAAATCATGCACAACCCCGATGACAAGCCAAGCAATTGTTTCATACTTTTGACATTCTCAAACTTTTTCAATCTTCACGCAATACATGGGCGTGAGCCATGGATATAGCACTATATGTGGAATAGAATGGTGGTTGTGGAGAAGATAAAAAGGGAGAAGATAGTCTCACATCAACTTGGCGTATCAACGGGCTATGGAGATGCCCATCAATAGATATAAATGTGAGTGAGTAGGGATTGCCATGCAACGGATGCACTAGAGCTATAACTATATGAAAGCTCAACAAAGGAAACTAAGTGGGTGTGCATCCAACTTGCTTGCTCACGAAGACCTAGGGCATTTTGAGGAAGCCCATCATTGGAATATACAAGCCAAGTTCTATAATGAAAAATTCCCACTAGTATATGAAAGTGACAAAATGAGAGACTCTCTATCATGAAGATCGTGGTGCTATTTTGAAGCACAAGTGTGGTAAAAGGATAGTAACATTGTCCCTTCTCTCTTTTTCTCTTTTTTTGTTTGGGCCTTTTCTCTTTTTTATGGCCTTTTTTTTATTTTTCGTCCGGAGTCTCATCCCGACTTGTGGGGGAATCATAGTCTCCATCATCCTTTTACTCACTTGGGACAATGCTCTAAAAATGATAATCATCACACTTTTATTTTCTTACAACTCAACAATTACAACTCGATACTTAGAACAAAATATGACTCTATATGAATGCCTCCGGTGGTATACCGGGATATGCAATGAATCAAGAGTGACATGTATGAAAGAATTATGAACGGTGGCTTTGCCACAAATACGATGTCAACTACATGGTCATGCTAAGCAATATGACAATGATGGAGCGTGTCATAATAAACGGAACGGTGGAAAGTTGCATGGCAATATATCTCGGAATGGCTATGGAAATGCCATGATAGGTAGGTATGGTGGCTGTTTTTAGGAAGGTATATGGTGGGTGTGTGATACCGGCGAAAAGTGCGCGGTATTAGAGAGGCTAGCAATGGTGGGAGAAAGAAAAGTGCATATAATCCATGGACTCAACATTAGTCATGAAGAACTCATGTACTTATTGCAAAAATCTACAAGTTATCAAAGCAAAGTATTACGCGCATGCTCCTAGGGGGATAGATCGGTAGGAAAAGACCATCGCTCGTCCCCGACCGCCACTCTTAAGGAAGACAATCAATAAATAAATCATGCTCCGACTTCATCACATAACAGATCACCATACGTGCATGCTACGGGAATCACAAACTTTACACAAGTATTTCTCAAATTCACAACTACTCAACTAGAATGACTCTAATATTATCACCTCCATATCTCAAAACAATTATCAAGCATCAAACTTTTCTTAGTATTCAACGCACTCAAAAGAAAGTTTTACAAATCTTGAATACCAAGCATATTAGATTTTTAAGCAAATTACCATGATATTTAAGACTCTCAAAATAATCTAAGCGAAGCATGATAGATAAATAGTTTCTATAAAACAAATCCACCACCGTGCTCTAAAAGATATAAGTGAAGCACTAGAGCAAAACTATATAGCTCAAAAAATATAAGTGAAGCACATAGAGTATTCTAATAATTTCCAAATCATGTATGGCTCTCTGAAAAGGTGTGTACAGCAAGGATGATTGTGGTAAACTAAAAAGAAAATACTCAAAACATACAAGACGCTCCAAGCAAAACACATATCATGTGGTGAATAAAAATATAGCTCCAAGTAAAGTTACCGTTGGAAGTAGACGAAAGAGGGGATGCCTTCCGGGGCATCCCCAAGCTTTGGCTTTTTGGTGTACTTAGATTATATTGGGAGTTCCATGGGCATCCCCAAGCTTAGACTCTTGCCACTCCTTGTTCCATAATCCATCAAAAGATTTCACCCAAAACTTGAAAACTTCACAACACAAAACTCAACAGAAATCTCGTGAGCTCCGTTAGCAAAAGAAAACAAAAGACCACTTCAATGTACTGTAATGAACTCATTCTTTATTTATATTGGTGTTAAACCTACTGTATTCCAAATTCTCTATGGTTTATAAACTATTTTACTAGCCATAGATTCATCAAAATAAGCAAACAACACACGAAAAACAGAATCTGTCAAAAACAGAACAATCTGTAGTAATCTGTAACTAACGCAAACTTATGGAACTCCAAAAAGTCTACCAAAATAGGAAGACCTAGGCAATTTGTTTATTGATAATCATCAATTGGAATCAGTATTTTATCACGTTCTGGTGATTTTTAACAAAAAATTTCATGAACAGAAAGTTTCTGGAAATTACAGCAAGATCAAATAACTATCATCCAAGAAGATCCTATAGGTTTAACTTGGCACAAACACTAATTAAAACATAAAAACAGATCTAACCAGAGGCTAGATCAAAGATTTATTACTAAACAGAAGCAAAAGCAAAAAAAACTAAAAATAAAATTGGGTTGCCTCCCAACAAGTGCTATCGTTTAACGCCCCTAGCTAGGCATAAAAGCAAGGATAGATCTAGGTATTGCCATCTTTAGGAGGCAATCCATAAGTGGGTCTCATGATAGATTCATATGGTAATTTTATTTTATTCCTAGGGAAGTGTTCCATGCGTTTCTTTAGTGGAAATTGGAATCTAATATTCCCTTCCTTCATATCAATAATTGCACCAACCGTTCTAAGGAAAGGTCTACCAAGAATAATAGGGCATGAAGGATTGCAATCTATATCAAGAACGATAAAATCTACGGGCAAATAATTCCTATTTGCAACAATAAGAACATCATTAATTCTTCCCATAGGTTTCTTAATAGTGGAATCCGCAAGGTGCAAGTTTAAAGAGCAATCATCAAAATCACGGAAATCTAGCAAATAACATAAAGTTTTGGGAATAGTAGAAACACTAGCACTCAAATCACACAAAGCATAAAACTCATGATCTTTATTTTTAATTTTAATAGTATGTTCCCACTCATCATAATTTTTTCTAGGGATAGAAACTTCCAACTCAAGTTTTTCTTCATAAGATTGCATAAAGGCATCAACGACATGTTTAGTAAAGGCTTTATTTTGACTATAAGCATGAGGAGAATTTAGCACGGATTGCAACAAGGAAATACAATCAATTAAAGAGAAACTTTCATAATTAAATTCCTTGAAATCTAAAATAGTGGGTTTAGTAACATCTAGGGTTTTGCTTCCTTCAATCCCACTTTTATCAATTTTAGCATCAAGATCTAAAAACTCTGAATTCTTGGAACGCCTTCTAGGTAAAGGTGGATCATATTCAATCCCATCATTATCAAGATTCATATTGCAAAACAAAGATTTAATAGGGGACACATCAATAACTTTTAGATCTTCATCTTTATTTTCATAGAAATTGGAAGAACATGCTTTAATAAAGGCATCTTTCGTAGCACGCATCCTAGCGGTTCTTTCCTTGCACTCATCAATGGAAATTCTCATAGCTTTGAGAGACTCATTGATATCATGCTTAGGAGGAATAGATCTAAGCTTTAGAGAATCAACATCAAGAGAAATTCTATCAATGTTCCTAGCCAAATCATCAACTTTAAGCAATTTCTCTTCAAGCAAAGCATTAAAATTCTTTTGCGAGTTCATAAACTCTTTAACACTAGTCTCAAATTCAGAGGGCATCTTATTAAAATTTCCATAAGAGTTGTTGTAGGAATTACCATAATTATTAGAGGGATTACTAGGATAAGGCCTAGGATTAAAGTTTCCTCTATACGCGTTGTTACCAAAATTATTCCTACCAACAAAATTCACATCCATAGATTCATTATTATTCTCAACAAAGTAGACAAAGGCATATCATTAGGATCAGAAGAAACACTCTTAGTAGCAAATAGTTTCATAAGTTCATCCATCTTTCCACTCAAAACATTAATTTCTTCTATCGCATGCACTTTTTTATTAGTAGATCTTTCAGTGTGACATTGAGAATAATTAACCATAATATTATCTAGGAGTTTAGTAGATTCTCCTAAAGTGATTTCAATAAAAGTGCCTCCCGTGGCCGAATCTAAAAGATTTCTAGAAGCAAAATTCAATCCGGCATAATTTTTTTGTGTAATCATCCACAAGTTCAAACCATGAGCGGGGCAATTGCGTATCATTAATTTCATTCTCTCCCAAGCTTGTGCAACATGTTCATGATCAAGTTGCTTAAAATTCATAATATTGTTTCTAAGAGAGATGATCTTAGCGGGAGGAAAATACTTAGAGATAAAAGCATCTTTGCACTTGTTCCAAGAATCAATACTATTTTTAGGCAAAGATGAAAACCAAGCTTTAGCACGATCTCTAAGCAAAAAAGGAAATAGCTTCAATTTAACAATATCATTATCAACATCTTTCTTATTTTGCATATCACACAAATCAACGAAGCTATTTAGATGAGTAGTGACATCTTCACTGGGAAGGCCGGCAAATTGATCTTTCATAACAAGATTCAACAAAGCAGTATTGATTTCACAAGATTCAGTATTGGTAAGAGGAGCAACCGGAGTGCTAAGGAAATCATTATTGTTGGTATTGGTAAAGTCACACAATTTGGTATTATCTTGAGCCATCGTGACAAACAAGCAATCCAACACACAAGCAAACAAAAGGCAAGCGAGAAAAAGAAAAACGAAAAGAGAGGGCGAATAAAACGGCAAGGGTGAAGTGGGGGAGAGGAAAATGAGAGACAAATGGCAAATAATGTAATGCGGGAGATAAGGGATTGTGATGGGTACTTGGTACGTTGACTTTTGCGTAGACTCCCCGGCAACGGTGCCAGAAATTTTTCTTGCTACCTCTTGAGCATTGCGTTGGATTTCCTTGAAGAGGAAAGGATGATGCAGCAAAGTAGCGTAAGTATTTCCCTCAGTTTTTGAGAACCAAGGTATCAATCCAGTAGGAGGCTATGCGCGAGTCCCTCGTACCTGCACAAAGAAAATAACTCCTCGCAACCAACGCGATAAGGGGTTGTCAATCCCTTCACGGTCACTTACGAGAGTGAGATTTGATAGAGATGATAGATAATATTTTTGGTATTTTTGTGATAAAGATGCAAAGTAAAATAAAAGCAAGGTAAAAAAGCAAAGGCAATAATAAAGTGTAGGAAGATTGATACGATGAAGATAGATCCGAGGGCCATAGATTTCAATAATGGCTTCTCTCAAGAGCATAGGTATTTTACGGTGGGTGAATGAATTACTGTTGAGCAATTGACATAATTGAGCATAGTTATGAGAATATCTAGGTATGATCATGTATATAGGCATCACGTCCGAGACAAGTAGACCGACTCCTGCCTACATCTACTGCTATTACTCCACTCATCGATCGCTATTCAGCATGCATCTAGTGTATTAAGTTCAAGAAAACAGAGTAACGCCTTAAGCAATATGACATGATGTAGAGGGATAAATTCATGCAATATGATAAAAACCCCATCTTGTTACGTGCATTGCTGCCCATACTGTCACTGGGAAAGGACACCGCAAGATTGAACCCAAAGCTAAGAACTTCTCCTATTGCAAGAAAAGCCAATCTAGTAGGCCAAACCAAACTGATAATTCGAAGAGAGTTGCAAAGATAACCAATCATACATAAAAGAATTTAGAGAAGATTCAAATATTGTTCATAGATAATCTTGATCATAAACCCACAATTCATCGATCTCAACAAACACACCACAAAAAGAAGATTACATCGAATAGATCTCCACGAGAGAGGGGGAGAACATTGTATTGAGATCCAAAAAGAGAGAAGAAGCCATCTAGCTACTAACTATGGACCCGAAGGTCTGAGGTAAACTACTCACACTTCATCGGAGGGGCTATGGTGATGTAGAAGCCCTCCGTGGTGGATGCCCCCTCCGGCGGAGCTCCGGAACAGGCCCCAAGATGGGATCTCATGGGTACAGAAGGTTGCGGCGGTGGAATCAGGTTTTTGGCTCCGTATCTGATCATTTGGGGGTACGTAGGTATATATAGGAGGAAGAAGTACGTCGGTGGAGCAACATGGGGCCCATGAGGGTGGAGGGCGCGCCCTAGGGGAGTGGGTGCGCCCGCCTTCCCCGTGCCCTCCTCGAAGCTTCCTTGACTTAGGGTCCAAGTCTCCTGGATCATGTTCGGTGAGAAAATCACATTCTCAAAGGTTTCATTCCGTTTGGACTCCGTTTGATATTCCGTTTCTGCAAAACTCCGAAATAGGCAAAAAACAGCAATTCTGGGCTGGGCCTCCGGTTAATAGGTTAGTCCCAAAAATAATATAAAAGTGGATAATAAAGCCCAATATTGTCCAAAACAGTAGATAATATAGCATGGAGCAATCAAAAATTATAGATACGTTGGAGACGTATCAAAGATACACATCAAACAATTTCAGATTTATAATACTCGATCCAACACAAAGAACCTCAAAGAGTTCCCCAAGATTTCTACCGGATAAACAAGGACGGAAACGTGAATCAACCCCTATGCATAGATTACCCCAATGTCACCTTGGGAATCCGCAAGTTGAGTGCCAAAACATATATCAAGTGGATCAATATAATGCACCATTGTCACCATGGATATTCATATGCAAGACGTATGTCAAGTGCTCTCAAATCCATAAAAGTATTCAATCTGATAAAACGAAATCTCAAAGGGAAAACTCAATTCATCACAACGAGATAGAGAGGGAGAAATACCATATGATCCAACTATATTAACAAAGCCCGCGATACATCAAGATCGTGCCATCAGGAACACGAGAGAGAGAGAGAGAGAGAGAGAGAGAGAGAGAGAGAGATTAAGCACATAGCTACTGGTACAAGCCCTCAACCCCGAGGGTGGACTACTCCCTCCTCATCATGGGGACCATAGGGATGATGAAGATGGCCTCCATAGATGATCCCCCAACAAAGTTCCGGAATAAGGTCTAGATTGGTTTTTCATGGCTATAGAGGCTTGGGGCCGCGAAACTTCTAATCTAGGGTTATTTATGATGGTTTCTCTATTTATAGGATTTTTTAGCGTTGGAATCACGTGAAGAAGGGCCTCGTGGTGAGCACAACCCAATGGGGCAAGCCAGGTCCCTCTGTCATGCCTTGGTGGGTTGTGCCCTCCTCGTGGCTCTTCTGGCCTTCCCACGAAGCTTCTAGTGCCTCTTTTGTTTAAAAAAATCGTCAAAAAGTTTTGTTGCATTTGGAGAACTTTTATTTTTGCACAAAAAACAACACCATGGTAGTTCTCTGGAAACAACGTCAGTCCGGGTTAGTTCCATGCAAATCATACCAAAACCATATAAAATTGTTGTAAAGATGGCATGGATACTTCATAAATTATAGATATGTTGAAGACATATCAGTACCCTCAACATTTAAGAGATCAGCTACCTTAGTAACACCTTGGATAAATTGTTGGCCCAGTGGTCGCAATCATCCATTCCTTGGAATCCAGTTCTCATGATGAATATTAATTCTAGAGCCATCACCAATTCTCCAAATTAAACCCTCTCTCAATAAGTCTCTACCATAAATGACACTCCAGAAAGTGTAAGACGCATTATATGGGCACGTTGCAGCCAAAATTGAACTCTCATGAAAATACCTTGCTTTAAGCACCCTCGCAACTAAAGAAGATGGTGAAGATAGGATCCGCCAAGCCTGCTTGGCCAAGAGAGCCTGGTTAAATGCTTCTGGATCACGAAAACCCATTCCACCATCCTTCTTCGACGCACACATTTTGTCCCAAGAGACCCAATGTACCTTCCTTTCACCATTCATTGCACCCCACTAGAATTTTGAAGAGATAGAAGTCAGGTTTTGACACATCTTCTTTGCGAGATGAAAACAACTCATGGTGAAAGTAGGTGTAGCTTGTAGCCACGATTTAGTTAGCACATCTCTAGCCTGTTTGGAGAGTCCCTGCCCTTTCCAACCCATTAATTTCCCTTTCGAGCATCCCGTTACATATTTAAAAGTCCTCTCCTTTGACCTCCCAACCTGTGTCAGAAGTCTAAGATATTTCTCACTAAGAGCTTCAGACTCAATTCCTACTATATGCTTCAGCTGTACCTTTTTCTCCTCAGAACACCCTTTACTGAAAAATATAGAGGATTTTTGTAGATTAACCCTTTGGTCCGAAGCAACTTCATACTTCTCTAAGATATCTTTAAGAGCCAACATATTCTCATCGGAACCCTCAAGGAAAACAATACTATCGTCAGCAAACAGCAAATGCGTCACATGAGGGCCAGTGCGCCCAAATGAAACACCCTTAATAAAATTGTCACCTTGAGCTTTCTTCAACAGTGTTGAAAAACCTTCGACATAGAAAAGAAACAAATAAGTGATAGAGGATCGCCCTGCCGAAGACCCCTAGAAGGGAAAAAACATCTAGAGAGGCCACCATTAAGTTTAAACTTGAAACTAGGAGAAGTGACACATCTCTTAATCATTGATGTCCACAAAGGTGCAAAGCCGTTTTGATCGAAGAAGAAAAACTCCCTCTTCTAAAAGAACCTCCCCTACCCCTAAAACAACTCCCCTAAAAACACGAACAAGAAATAAAAAACTTGCGCTGGCATCTTTTTTTAGGGAACGCCTTCATGGTGGTTTTCTTCATTAGGCAAAACACTTACATCGTTTGACAATGCAGACACAAGAAAATTATGAGGATCCTCTTGCCACACAAGAGGGCTAAGCTCCGACTTACTAGCTAAACCATGTGCCGCCATATTGGCTTCCCTAGGACAAAACTCGAACGAAACATCACTAAACTCATGACAAAGTAACAAACAATCATCGTGCCACAGGTCCAAGAGTGTTTCATAATCTCGATCACTTCCTATGCGAAAAGAGCTTAAATTTGTGGTTCAGGCAATGACAGATAAGTATCTCAGATTACCGTTGAATGTGGGGGTGGACCACAGTGATTGTTTCTAGCATCCGCTTGATAGATTTTGGGCTCTTATTAGTCGGTGGAATGCGAGCATGCTATCAGTGGGAGGGAAAGAAGTATTGTTAAAATTTGTTGCATAATCTATTCCGATATCTGCGATGTCCATTTTCAGTTTGACAAAGAATATATGCAAGAGTATTTGTGGTGCAATTACTAGGTCCATATGGGGTAATGAATGCCATTGCGGCTTGATCTGACTCCTTCATCTTGATTTGATGGTATCCGGAGTATGCGTCATGGAAGCACAGTGAGTCGTGTCCTGCGGTTGCATCAATAATCTGATCGATGTGAGGGAGGGGGAAGGGATCCTTAGGGCATGCCTTGTTGAGGTCTTTGAAATCGACGCACATGCACCATGATTTATCCTTCTTTGGTACCATCACCAGGTTTGTTAGCCAGTCCGGGTGTTTTATTTCTCTAATGAATCCGGCCTCGATTAGCTTGGCTAGCTCCTCCCCCATAGCTTGACGTTTGGGTTCGGAAAAGCGTCACAGTGTTTGTTTGATCGGTTTATATCCCTTCAATATATTGAGGCAGTGTTTGGCCAACCTGCGTGGGATTCCTAGCATATCAGAAGGGTGTCAGGCAAATATGTCCCAGTTCTCACGCAGGAACTCTCGTAGCGCGGTGTCGACCGTTGGGTCTAGTTGTGCCCCTATAGATGTTGTCTTCTTGGGGTCCGTTGGATGCACTTGGAATTTGACTATTTCTTCTGCTGGTTTGAAGGAGGTGGATTTGGGTCGTTTGTCCAGGATTACGCCGTCCCTATCCACCGTGGAGTGCAATGCGGTTAATTCTTCGGCCGTGAGGGCTTCAGATAATGCCTCAAGGGCCAAGGATGTGGTTTTATTTTTGGCGCGGAGTGCTATGTCCGGATCACTGGCAAGAGTGATTATGCCGTTGGGCCCGTGCATCTTGAGCTTCATATACCCGTAGTGAGGTATAGCTTGGAAGCATGCGAATGCATCTCGCCCCAATAGGGCGTGATATCCACTATTGAAAGGGGCCACTTGGAAGGTTATTTATTCGGACCGATAGTTCTCCGGTGTGCCGAATACCACGTCGAGCGTGATTTTTCCAGTGCATCGCGCCTCCCGACTGGGAATAACTCCTCGGAAGGTCGTGTTACTTTGCTCGATGTGGCTCCTGTCTATTTCCATTTTGCTGAGTGTATCCTCGTAAATGAGGTTTAGTCCGCTGCCGCCATCTGTGAGAACCTTGGTGAGCCGAAAGCCATCCACGATCGGACTGAGGACCAAGGCGGCTGGTGCCCGAACTGTTCTAAATTTTGGTTCGTCACCGGCATTAAAGGTTATGGCCGTGTCGTTCCAAGGGTTTATTGCTAAGATTTGGCAGACTTTTCAAGGTCGCGGAGTGCCCTTTTGTGCTTATTGCTTGAAGCGAAGGTCTCGAAGACCGTCAGTACTCTGAGGTCGTCGTCTTCTGGGGGGTGCTGCTCTGCGGTGTTTTTGGTGAGGATATCCTCGCCGCTCTTGGCCACTTGCCGGAGTATCCAACGTGCTCTAAGGCTGTGGGTTGATATGGTATCCGGTGTTGTGTGTATTTTGTATGGCCCATCGAGCCATCCCTCTAGAATGGTTCGGTGCCCTGTAATGGGCTTGTATTTCTTTATTATTAGGCTGGGAGTGCCATGAGAGTGCGTCCTTTTCACCTGGACGAGGGGTTTGGTGGGAACCGGTGGTTCCTAGCGGGCTGCCTGAGTTTTCCAGGCGCTTTCCATTGCGCAGTAGTTGTGTACTATGTTTGCCAAGTCTGCGAAGTGTGATACGCGATGGCGGTTGATGGCGTTGAGGATTCCTTCATCCATGCAATTGTTGCGGAACGCTGAGATTGCGTATCCGTTGCGGCAATCTTTAATCTTATCTTTGACAAGGAGGAATCTGGCCCAGAAGTGGTGGACCATTTCCTGGGATTGTTGTCGTATGCCCATGGGAGCGATTATATCTGGGTGGGTGGGTGGAACTAAATCCGGACCCTGGCCCAATTTGGGATCCGGAGCCTGAAGAACTTCCCAACTTAATAGTCCGGGCTCCGGTATGTCAACTAGTTTTTTGGGCTTGTCGTCCGATTCTATGTTCGGAGGACAAGGCATGTCTTTCTGCAAGCAGGTGTCCGGCTCCTCGAGCTTGGAGATCTGAACACAATTCGTCCTCAGTATAGAGGAGGAGTTGTCTTGCTCCTCGACTTCCGCTATCTGGTGGGTGATCGGCGAAGTTTTAATTTCTCTCTGGTCGGGTTTAAGCCCAATTCGATCGTAGTCTGTAGTGACCCTCAAGGCGGCGATGCAATCTAGGAGTTCGTTTAAAGATGATAATTTTGTGAGATCCATCCGTTTGGAGTATTCGGAATCAACGCAGAGGCGATTTTCAACGACTCGAGAGGTCATCATTGGCTTAAGGGCCGAACATGCAGTCATGATGAAACCGCCCAGCCGGAGGTTTTGGCCTGGGGCCAGGGCTCCTCCGGAGGTGATATTTTCCTTGACGATGAGGCAAGCCATCAACCCTTTTGACGACGGCACAACGGAACTCTCAATGAAAGCACCAATGTCGGTGTCAAAACCAGTGGATCTCGGCTAGGGGTCCTGAACTGTGTGTCTAAGGTCGATGGTAACAGGAGACAGGAGACACAATGTTTACCCAGGTTCGGGCCCTCTCTATGGAGGTAATACCCTACTTCCTGCTTGATTGATCTTGATGAATATGAGTATTACAAGAGTTGATCTACCATGAGATTGTAATGGCTAAAACCCTATAAGTCTAGCCTGTATGACTATGATTATATCTATCCTCTACGGACTAAGCCCTCCGGTTTATATAGACACCGGAGGGGACTAGGGTTACACAAAGTTGGTTACAGAGAAGGGAATCTTCATATTTGATCGCGAAGCTTGCCTTCCACGCCAAGGAGAGTCCCATCCGGACACGGGTGGAGTCTTCGGTCTTCGTATCTTCACAGTCCACCAGTCCGACCCATAGCTAACAGGCCGGACGCCCGAGGACCCCTTAGTCCAGGACTCCCTCAGGGGGCGCCCTGCACCCTCGTGGACAGGGTGTGGTCCCCCTGATGTTGATTCTTTTGCCAATATTTTCCATTAATTTCAAAACGTGTCTCCGTCAATTTTCAGGTCATTCCGAGAACTTTTATTTCTGCACAAAAATAACACCATGGCAGTTTTGCTGAAAACAACATCAGTCCGAGTTAGTTCCATTCAAATCATGCAAGTTAGATTCCAAAACAAGGGCAGAAGTGTTTGGAAAAGTAGATACGTTGGAGACGTACCAACTTCCCCAAGCTTAAACCTTTTCTTGTCCTCAAGAAATTCAGTTGACAAACTAAAAGTGATAAAGAAAAACTTTTACAAACTTTGTTTGATCTTGTTGTTGCAAATATGTAAAGCCATCATTCAAGTTTTCAGCAAAGATTATGAACTAACCATATTCACCATAACATTTAGGTCTCATGATTACTCATCTCAATGGCATAATCAACTAGCAAGCAAGATGACAACACTTTCTCAAAACAATCATAACATGATAACAAGATGGTATCTTGCTAGCCCTTTTTGAGACTGAAAAACATAAATGCAGAGCACCCCTGAAGATCAAGGACTGACTAGACATTGTAATTCATGGTAAAAGAGATCCAGTCACAGTCATACTCAATGTAAATTAATAGCAATGCATGCGAATGACAACGATGCTCTCCAACTGGTGCTTTTTAATAAGAGGATGATGACTCAACATAAAAGTAAATATATAGGCCCTTCGTAGAGGGAAGCAGGCATTTGCAGAGGTGCAGAGCTCGAGTTTTGAAACAAAGATAAATAATATTTTGAGTGGCATACTTTCATTGTCAACATAACAACCAAGAGATCTCGATATCTTCCATGCTACACACATTATAGGCGGTTCCCAAACAGAATGGTAAAGTTTATACTCCCCCACCACCAACAAACATCAATCCATGGCTTGTGCGAAACAACGGGTGCCGTCCAACTAACAAAAATCCTGGGGGAGTTTTGTTTGCAATAATTTTGATTTGATTTGAGCATGGGACAGGGCATCCTGTTTACCGGCCATTTTCTCATGAGTGATGAGCGGAGTCCACTCATCATGAGAATAACCCACCTAGCATGGAAGATATAGACATCCCTAGTTGATACATGAGCTATTCGAGCATACAAAACATAATTTCATTTGAAGGTTTAGAGTTTGGCACATACAAATTTACTTGGAACGACAGGTAAATACCGCATATAGGAAGGTGTGGTGGACTCATATGGAATAACTTTGGGGTTTATGTAAGTGGATGCACACGCAGTATTCCCGCTTAGTACAAGTGAAGGCTAGAAAGAGACTGGGAAGCGACCAACTAGAGAGCAACAACAGTCATGAACATGCATTAAGATTAATCAACAATGAGTGGAAGCATGAGTAGGATATAAATCACCGTGAACATAAATATTGTGGAGGCTATGTTGATTTTGTTTCAACTACATGTGTCAACATGTGCCAAGTCAAGCCACTCGAATCGTTCAAAGGAGGATACCACCCTATCATACCACATCACAACCATTTTAATAGCATGTTGGCACGCAAGGTAAACCATTATAAACTCCTAGCTAATTAAGCATGACATGAGCAACTATAATCTCTAATTGTCATTGCAAACATGTTTCATTCATAATAGGCTGAATCAGAAACAATGAACTAATCATATTTACAAAAACAAGATAGGTCGAGTTCATACCAGCTTCTCTCATCTCACTCAGTCCATCATATATCGTCATTATTGCCTCTCACTCGCATGACCGAACAGTGTGGATAATAATAATAGTGCACGTGCATTGGACTAAGCTGGAATTTGCAAGCATTTAGTACAAGGGAGAAGACAAGGTAACATGGGCTCTTGGTTAAATCAACAATAATGCATATGAGAGCCACTCAACATTTTCATCATCGTCTTCTACTCTTGACCCCCAAAGGATAAGAAAAGAAATCAAACTATTTACACGGGAAAGCTCCCAACAATCAAAAGAAGAACGAGAAATCTTTTCGGGCTTTCTTTTAATTACTACTAGTACATGCATGGAAAGTAAACTAGCTAAAAGCTACAACTAATATTTTTGGTTTTACTTAAGGTTTTTCAAACACACAAGAAGAAGGCTTAGAAAAGAAAATTAGCTAGCATGGATAGTACAATGAAAAAGTATGAGCACCGACAACTAGAATGAGTGTGTGAACATGAATGTAATGTCGGTGAGAAATACGTACTCCCCCAAGCTTAGGCTTTTGGCCTAAGTTGGTCTATGGCCACGGATCGAAGCTAATCTCTCCGGTGTACTAAGGAGGGTCCTCAGGGTGACACTGGTTGGCGATCTCCTCCAGATCCCACTGATAAACAGACTGTCGATAAGGTTCAAGTGGTGGCTCAGGCTCAGGCTCTGGGACTTGTGTCAGCCTCCAGTATGCATAAATGGCCTCGGGTAAGATGAGGTATGTGCCTGAAAGTATGTTAAACAGAGAGGGTGCAGGCAAGGTAATAGCCTCACAGTGAGTTTTATCAAATATCAAACTAAACTTAAGCATCTTCTTCTTATTTTTAACAATAAGTTAATGTGCTACCATACTCTTATAATCTAGAAAAACAGGGGGCAACAACTTTTCCTCTTTCTCATAATGCCTAATAGGTATCTCAAAGTGTTTAGCAAGGCGTGAAGCAAAGATGCCTCCGAAGATGGGGCCCTTTGTATGGTCCAGACTTAATTGTTTAGCAACAATGGCGCCTAAGCTGAAAGTTGTATCACGAAACAAAGCATGGCGCAAAATGACAAGATTAGGAGCACTAAGATTTCCACTGTTCATGCGACCAATTAAGCATCTACTATCAAATATCGCAAAATAACATAGAACGGGAAAATGTATACTAGTAATTCTTGCATCGGAAACTTCCCTCATTTCCCCTACAACAATTTATCAATAAATCCATCCACATCACTACGATGTGGTTCCTCGATGCTGCCCACAAAGGGTATCTTGCAGACCCGACAAAAATCATGGAGTGACATCTCCTTAACCTCATCATATGAATGAAACTCCAGTGAAGGTGGTGATTTCTTAGCATGGAAATAAAATTTTTGCACAAAAATATTAGTGAGTAGGAGATACTGTTCACTCTGGTCGTGGAGGAGGTCGGCGAGGCCTGAATTCTCAGCCAAGTAATAATAGTCATCATAAATTCCGACGGCTCTCAAGAATGCATTACAGGGCCATTCGCACGGTTGAACCTCCATAGTGCGAGGAAGATTGTATTTGGGATTTTTATTCTCCTCATTCTGCTTATCCTTCGAGCTTCAGCTCGAAGAGCTGCTCAACAATCTCTTCATCATTTTCTTTCTCTGAAAAATTTCTAAAATTTTTTAGTGACTCAAAATAAAAGTGAACCAAACTCAACAAGATTGATAGCAACCACTCCCACAAGTGCCTAGAGGCTATATCATGCATTAAAACTACTTTGGACCATATAAATTTGGCATGCAAGCTCAAGAACAGGGTCACCTTAGCAGCAAAAAATTGCAATAAATAAAGCACTAGAGCAAAAACTAATTGGACCTTTGGAGGAGTCACATACCGAAGAACAATCCCCCAAAACAGTTTTGTGAATGGAGCTTTGAGCAAAGAGATCAAAAATGGCAGCAAGATGAGCTAGAACACAGGTTTGAGCTATGGGAGGACTTTTTCTGGAGGAAGACGAAGTGAGTGGGTGATGGAATAAGTGGAGGGGGTCCACGTGGGACCCACAAGGCAGGGGGCGCGCCCCAAGGGTGTGGGCGCGCCCTGTGCCCTCGTGGCCAAATGGTGGGCCCCCTGGTGTGTTCTCAGTGCCAAAAATTCTTAAATATTCTACAAAAAATCATATTTCATTTTCAGGACATTTGGAGAACTTTTGTTTTTGGGGTATTTTTATTTCAAGGATAATTCAGAAAACAGACAGAAAATACTATTTTTGCTTTATTTAATCTAAATAACAGAAAGTAAAAGGTGGGTACAAAGAGTTGTGCTTTCTAACTTCATCCATCTCATGCTCATGAAAAGGAATCCGCTAACAAGGTTGATCAAGTCTTGTTAACAAACTCTTTCCGAATAACATGAAACCAGAGAATTTTCGAATAACACTAGGTTACCTCAACGGGGATATGCATGTACCCAACAATAATAATATCATATTTCTTCTTGACAGTAGGAAGAGGGAATTCAAAACCTCCAATAGTAATCGTTGAAAATTTTCCAATAGAATTGATACGGTGGCCTTGAGTTTGTTTCCTCGGAAAGTGTACCGTATGCTCATTACCAATAACATGAAAAGTGACATTGCCTTTGTTGCAATCAATAACAGCCCCTGCAGTATTCAAAAAGGGTCTACCAAGGATAATCGATATACTATCGTCCTCGGGAATATCAAGAATAACAAAGTCCGTTAAAATAGTAACTTTTGCAACCACAACAGGCACATCCTCACAAATACTGATAGGTATAGTAGTTGATTTATCGACCATTTGCAAAGATATTTCAGTAGGTGTCAACTTATTCAAATCAAGTCTATGATATAAAGAGACAGGCATAACACTAACACGGGCTCCAAGATCACATAAAGCAGTTTTAACATAGTTTCTTTTAATGGAGCATGGTATAGTTGGTACTCCTAGATCTCCTAGTTTCTTTGGTATTCCACCTTTAAAAGTATAATTGGCAAGCATGGTGGAAATTTCAGCTTTCGGTATCTTCCTTTTATTTGTAACAATATCTTTCATATACTTAGCATAAGGATTCATTTTAAGCATATTAGTCAAACGCATACGCAAAAAGATAGGTCTAATCATTTCCACAAAGCGCTCAAAATCCTCATCATCTTTTTTCTTGGATGGTTTAGGAGGAAAAGGCATGGGTTTCTGAACCCACGGTTCTCTTTCTTTACCGTGCTTCCTAGCAACGAAGTCTCTCTTATCATAACATTGATTCTTTTATTGTGGGTTATCAAGATCAACAGCAGGTTCAATCTCTACATCATTTTTATTGCTAGGTTGAGCATCAACATGAACATCTTCATTATCACTAGGTTCATGTTCATTACCAGATTGTGTTTCAGCATCAGAAATAGAAATATCATTGGGATTCTCACGTGTGTCAACAACAAGTTCACTAGAAGCATGCAAAGTCCTATCATTTTTCTTTTTCTTCTTCTTAGAAGGACCAGGTGCATCAACATTAGTTCTCTGAGAATCTTGATCAACTCTCTTAGGGTGGCCCTCAAGATACAAAGGTTCCTGAGTCATTCTACCCCCTCTAGTCATAACTCTAAAAACATTAGCATTTTTCTTATTATTTAATTCATTGAGCAAATCATCTTGTGCTTTAAGCACTCGTTCTACCTGACTGGACCATAGAAGCATGTTTACTAATAAGTTTAAGGTCACCTTTAACTCTAGACATATAATCACTCAAGTGTTCAACCATATAAGCATTACGTTTCAATTGTCTACCAACATAAGCATTGAAGTTTTCTTATTTAACAATAAAATTATCAAAGTCATCCAAGCATTGGGTAGTAGACTTATTACGAGGAATATCACCTTCATCAAATCTATAGAGATAATTTACCTTTCCTACCTGTGTCGGGTTATTAAGACCATGTATTTATTCAATAGGTGGTAAATTCTTAACATCTTCAGCTTTAATACCCTTTTCTTTCATATATTTCTTTGCCTCTTGCATATCTTCAGGATTGAGAAATAGAATACCCCTTTTCTTCGGAGTTGGCTTAGGAGTTGCTTCTGGAAGTGTCCAATCATTATCATTACTCAATATATTATTCAATAGCAATTCAGCTTGCTCAATAGTTCTTTCCCTGAAAACTCAACCTGCACAATTATCCAGGTGGTCTCTGGAAGCATCGGTTAGGCCATTATAAAAGATATCAAGTATTTAATTTTTCTTGAGAGGATGATCAGGCAAAGCACTAAGTAATCGGAGAAGCCTCCCCCAAGCTTGTGGGAGACTCTCTTCTTCAATTTGCACAAAATTATATATTTCCCTTAAGGTAGCTTGTTTCTTATGAGCGGGGAAATATTTAGCAGAGAAGTAATAAATCATATCCTGGGGACTATGCACACACCTAGGAGCAAGAGAATTAAACCATGTTTCAGCATCACCCTTTAATGAGAACGGAAATAACTTAAGGATATAGTAGTAACGAATTTTTTTCTCATGAGTGAATAGGGTGGCTATATCATTCAACTTAGTAAGATGTGCCACAAAAGTTTCAGATTCATAGCCATAAAAAGGATCAGATTCAACCAAAGTAATTAACTCAGGATCGACAGAGAAATCATAATCCTTATCAGAAATACAGATAGGTGAAGTAGCAAAAGCAGGGTCATATTTCATTCTAGCATTCAAAGACTTTTCTTTTAGCTTAGCTAACAGTTTCTTAAGATCATATCTATCTTTGCAAGAAAAAAGGTGTCTAGCAGTTTCTTCATCCATAACATAACCCTCAGGCACATTAGGCAATTCATATCTATGGGGAGAATCTTCATCACCACTTTCATCAATATTATCTGTTTCAATAATTTCATTCTCTCTAACCCTAGCAAGTTGTTCATCAAGAAATTCACCTAATGGCACGGTATTATCAAGCATAGAGGTAGTTTTATCATAAGCATCATGCATAGCAGAAGTGTCATCATCAATAACATGCGACATATCGGAATCAATAACAGGTGTAGGTGTCGCAAATTTACTCATAACAGAAGGTGAATCAAGTGCAGAGCTAGATGGCAGTTCCTTACCTCCCCTCGTAGTTGAGGGGACAATCTTGGTTCTTTCATCTTTCAAGTTCCTCATAGTGATCAACAGATATAAATCCCAAGTGACTCAAATAATAGAGCTATGCTCCCCGGCAACAGCGCCAGAAAATAGTCTTGATAACCCACAAGTATAGGGGATCGCAACAGTTTTCGAGGGTAGAGTATTCAACCCAAATTTATTGATTCGACACAAGTGGAGCCAAATAATATTCTCAAGTATTAGCAGTTGGCTTGTCAATTCAACCACACCTGAAAGACTTAATAGCCACAGCAAAATATTTAGTAGCAAAGTAGTATGGAAGTAACGGTAACGGTGGCAAAAGTAACAGTAGTAGTTTTTGTAGCAATCGTAACAGTGGCAACGCAAAAGTAACTAAGCAAAGATCAATATGTGAAAAGCTCATAGGCAATGGACCAATGATGGATAATTATGTCGGATGCGATTCCTCATGCAACAGTATAAAATAGGGTGACACAGAACTAGCTCCAGTTCATCAATGTAATGTAGGCATGTATTCCGAATATAGTCATACGTGCTTATGGAAAAGAACTTGCATGACATCTTTTGTCCTACCCTCCCGTGGCAGCGGGGTCCTATTGGAAACTAAGGGATATTAAGGCCTCCTTTTAATAGAGTACCGGACCAAAGCATTAACACTTAGTGAATAAATGAACCCCTCAAACTACGGTCATCAGCGAGAATGGTCCCGATTATTGTCACTTCGGGGTTGCCGGATCATAACACATAGTAGGTGACTATTGACATGCAAGATAGGATCAAGAACTCACATATATTCATGAAAACATAATAGGTTCATATCTAAAATCATGGCACTCGGGCCCTAGTGACAAGCATTAAGCATAGCAAAGTCATAGCAACATCAATCTTAGAACATAATGGATACTAGGGATCAAACCCTAACAAAACTAACTCGATTACATGGTAAATCTCATCCAACCCATCACCGTCCAGCAAACCTACGATGAGATTACTCACGCATGGCGGTGAGCATCATGAAATTGGTGATGGAGGATGGTTGATGATGATGATGGCCACGGATTCCCCTCTCCGGAGCCCCGAACGGACTCCAGATCAGCCCTCTTGAGGAAGATTAGGACTTGGCGGTGGCTCCGTATTGTAAAACGTGATGAATCCTTCTCTCTAATTTTTTCCTCCCCAGAAGTGAATATATGCAGTTGGGGTTGAGGTCGGTGGAGTCCTAGGGGGCCCACGAGGCAGGGCGCGCGCCCCAGGTAGGGCGCGCCCTGCACCCTCATGGACAGGGTGTTGGCCCCCTGATGCTGATTCTTTCGCCAATATTTTTCATTAATTCCAAAACATGTCTCCGTGGATTTTTAGGTCATTCCGAGAACTTTTATTTCTGCACAAAAATAACACCATGGCAGTTCTGCTGAAAACAACGTTAGTCCGGGTTAGTTCCATTCAAAACATGCTAGTTAGAGTCCAAAACAAGGGCAAACATGTTTGGAAAAGTAGACACATTGGAGACGTATCAATTGGGTCTATGACTGATAGCCTGCAAGTGCACAGGGTTTAGCTGTAGCATTTTTGAAGTAAGTGTATCGATCCCATAGGGAGCACAAGGATCAAACTTTGCCACTTGTAGTGAATTATGAATTTGTGCCTTCAATTAATTGTAAACCGCAAATAAAGTGAGGGCGGAAATAAATTCTGATTGTGGTGCGAAAAAAGCTTTAAAATAAATAACATAAAAGTAATAAGAAAAGCAGTCACTTGAGTAACTAATGAGCTATAAGAAGAATAAGGCGTTCTTAGGAGTCCGGAATCCTCATTGGTATGTTTCTAGCATGACCTATGCTTGCGCATAGTATGGTATGGACACTTGAGCCACTCTTGACGATTGTGCTGGGCAAAGCTAGGTACAGAATACGTTCTACTCGAAGTAGACTTCGTGCCACACACGCCAGCACCATAGCCCCCCCCATGTTATAACTATGATAATAAGGTTTAACCCGTGGACGTGGTCTCTCTAAGGGTTCTCCGTAATTGTCCTATCAATTGCAAAGGCTAGGAGTAAAGGCTCTTACTGTCACCTCGAATTACCTTCACACTCTACCCCTTTACAACGAAAGTGATATACTTCGTGGCCATAAGGTAATAATGCCGAGTGGGGCCCCTTCACAACATTCACGGAGCTATTAAACTAAGCATTCAACAGAGGATCTCATATCCAAAATAACGACTCAAACCCTATACATACCCGGGTTCGTCCATATGCCCGAGAACTAGGGGTCTACTCACACATGGAGACAACTAGCATCACAAAGGGGTGATGGTAACATGAGTGAATGATACAAGTAACACACAAGATGATCCACTAGGGTTCCTGATGTTTACAATGATAAAGATGATGATGATGACACTGGTGATGATATAGTAGCACCCTTGTGCTTTGTGATGAAGATGGTTTTGATACGTCTCCAATGTATCTATAATTTTCAATTGTTCCATGCTACTATATTATCAATCCTGGATGTTTTATATAAACTTTCAAGCAATTATATATATCATTTTTTGGGACTAACCTATTAACTTAGTGTCGAGCGCTAGTTGCTGTTTTTTGCTTGCTTTTGGTTTCGCAGAATATCAGTACCAAACGAACTCCAAATGCCATGAAACTTTTTGGAGATTTTTTCTGGAAAAAAGAGACACTAGAAGCTTCGGGAGAAGATCATATGATGAAGTTGTTGGGGGAATGTAGCATGCAATTTCAAAAAATTTCCTACGATCACGCAAGATCTATCTAGGAGATGCATATCAACGAGAGGGGGAGAGTGTGTCCACGTACCCTCGTAGACCGAAAGCGGAAGCATTAGGTTAATGCGGTTGATGTAGTCGAACGTCTTCGCTATCCAACCGATCAAGTACCGAACGTACATCACCTCTGAGTTCAGCACACGTTCAGCTCGATGACGTCCCTCAAACTCTTGATCTAGTAGAGGGTCAAGGGAGAGTTTCGTCAGCACGATGGCGTGGTGACAGTGATGGTGATGTGATCCGCACAGGGCTTCGCCTAAGCACTATGTGAATATGATCGGAGGAGTAAACCGTGGAGAGAGACGCTGCACACGTCTTGGAGCAATTGGTGTGTCTCTAAGGGGTGCCCTGCCCATGTATATAAAGGAGGGAGAGGCGGAGGCCGGCCACCAGGGGCGCGCCAAGGAGAGGGGAGTCCTACTAGGACTCCAGTCCTAGTAGGATTTGCCCCCCTTTTTTTCCTTCTCATGGAGGGGGAAATAGGGAAGGGAAAGGGAAGAGGAGAAGGAAAGGGGGGCGCGACCACCCCTTGTGGGCTGCCTCCTGCTACCTCTTGAGCATGCGTTGGTTTTCCCTTGAAGAGGAAAGGGTGATGCAGCGAAGTAGCATAATTATTTCCCTCAGTTTTTGAGAACCAAGGCATCAATCCAGTAGGAGATAACACGCAAGTCACCTAGTACCTACACAAACAATCAAGAACCTTGCAACCAACGCGATAAAGGGGTTGTCAATCCGTTCACGGTCACTCGCAAAAGTGAGATCTAATAAAGTTAGTAAGATATTTTTTTGGTATTTTTGTTGTATAGATTGGAAAGTAAAGATTGCAAAATAGTAAACAAGATGCGATGTAAATAAAGGAGATGCAATATAATAAGAAAGAGACCCAGGGGCCATAGGTTTCACTAGTGGCTTCTCTCAAGATAGCATGTATTACAGTGGGTGAACAAATTACTGCCGAGCAATTGATAGAAAATCACATAGTTATGAGAATATCTAGGCAATGATCATGAATATAGGCATCACGTCCGTGTCAAGTAGACCAAAACGATTCTGCATCTACTACTATTACTCCACACATCGACCGCTATCCAGCATGCATCTAGAGTATTAAGTTCATAAGAACAGAGTAACGCATTAAGCAAGATGACATGATGTAGAGGGATAAACTCGAGCAATATGATATAAACCCCATCTTTTTATCCTCGATGGCAACAATACAATACGTGCCTTGCTTCCCCTACTGTCACTGGGAAAGGACACCGCACGATTAAACACAAAGCTAAGCACTTCTCCCATTGCAAGAAAGATCAATCTAGTAAGCCAAACTAAACCGATAATTCGAAGAGACTTGCAAAGATATCAAATCATGCATATAAGAATTCAGAGAAGAACCAAATATTATTCATAGATAATCTAGATCATAAATCCACAATTCATCGAATCTTGGCAAACACACTGCAAAGAGTATTATATCCAATAGATCTCCAAGAACATCGAGGATAACTTTGTATTGAGAATCAAAGAGAGAGAAGAAGCCATCTAGGTAATAACTATGGACCCGAAGGTCTGTGGTAAACTACTCACGCTTCATCGGAGAGGCTATGGTGTTGATGTAGAAGCCCTCCGTGATCGATTCCTCCTTCGGCAGATCGCCAGAAAAGGCCCCAAGATGGGATCTCACTGGTACAGAAGGTCGCGGCGGTGGAAAAGTGGTTTCGTGGCTCCCCCTGATGTTTTTAGGGTATAAGAGTATCACTGGTGTGCGTCGGTTCTAAACAAACGGTTTTTAACCCCTTTCCACGATGGCATTTGGAAGTGTCACCAAGTGAGTGTGTGCGACAGGGTGTCCTTCCCACACGACCCAGAAATCGTCGAGGATAGGCCCTCCTGGGACCCAGGCTGGGGTCATGTGCGATCGGGCGAGGCATCGAAACCCAATCATTTCCGTAGGTATGTACATCCCACACGGTAATCCGAGAAAATCATTTTCATAGGTATGTACATCCTACAAGGTAATCCGAGAAAATCATTTCTGTAGGTATGTACATCCCACACGGTGAATCCCAGAAAAACATTTCCGTTCGTATGTATATCAGACACAGTCAATCCAAGGAATACGTTTCCGTTCTTATGTACATCCCACACAGTCAATCCAGGGAAAACGTTTCCGTTGGGACGTACATCCCACACAGTTTTATGTCTAGGCTTGTGTGTGAAAGGTGTAAGTATCACACACGGTCTTCCTTGGTTAACTGTTTGCTTTTATCAACTATATCACACACGATTTGATGAATAAAACTGTGTGGCATTGGGCTATCCATCGCAAGCGCTTTTACTGCTAGAACCGTTTGCAAAGGTCCATGACACATTTAGCAGGTTTATTAGTTTACAATTAATAATTCCAATATTACGCAAATTCACATTTCATATTGAACAACTGTTTGCCAATTTCATATCAGCCACATAAATATATTATAACATCACAGTACGGTAGCTACATGAAAACAACACAGTAGAACATATAGCTAGTTCAACTTCATAAGAACAATATATTCATTTCCCTAATCGAGATCATCCAAGCTCCTCTTATCCACCTCTGCTTTTAGTTCAGTAAGAACCCCCTGCTGAAGTCGACCGCGTCCTCGTCCTCATCCTCGACGCCGCCCTAAAGGTTGTAGTACTTGTAGTAGTGGCTGCGCCAGAGCTCGCGTTGGTGCTCCACTGCTAATTTCTTGACGGACAGACTCTTCTCTACCTCGACCTCACCCATGCGCAAATCCTCCTCCCGGCGCTCCTCGATCTCCACCGCCTCCTTCATCTCCAGCTCCCGCTCGACGACCTCATGAGGAAGCAGGTGTCGGTGTCAAAACTGGCGGATCTCGGGTAGGGGGTTCCGAACTATGCGTCTAAGGTCGATGGTAATAGAAGACAGGGGACACGATGTTTACCCAGGTTCGGGCCCTCTCTATGGAGGTAATACCCTACTTACTGCTTGATTGATCTTGATGAATATGAGTATTACAAGAGTTGATCTACCACGAGATTGTAATGGCTAAACCCTAGAAGTCTATCCTGTATGACTATGGTAATGAGTATATCCTTTCCGGACTAAACCCTCCAGTTTATATAGACACCGGGGGGATCTAGGGTTACATAGAGTCGGTTACATAGGAAGGAATCTTCATAGTTGATCTCCAAGCTTGCCTTCCACGCCAAGGAGAGTCCTATCCGGACATAGGTACAGTCTTCGGCCTTCGTGTCTTCACAGCCCATCAGTCTGGCCCATGGACAATAGGCCGGACGCCCGAGGACCCCTTAGTCCAGGACTCCCTCAGTAGCCCCTGAACCTGGCTTCAATGACGAGGAGTCCAGCGCGCAGATTGTCTTCGGCATTGCAGGGCCGGTTCCCTTCTTTCCGAGCTCCAAGATGTCTTGAGATGTAACGATTGTATCCGGACTTGTATACACAACTGTAGAGGATATAAAATTTCATGAGTCCAATCCGCTGACAACTTTTTGGTAATATGACATCATGCCTGCTCGGTCATTATTTTCGAACCGTTGGCTAGCCCGCCGTCCCACGTCTCGAGACGTGGTTTTATTGGCATGTCTTATCCAAGCGGAGATCGTGTCCCCCCTTTTTAAGGGATTCTTATCAACCCGGACATGGGTAATCCAACCATCACTCGGGTACAGCTCCTTGGGAATAGGCAAGTTTTGAGGCCTAGGAGGAGATATTCGATATTCGCGGTCTTTATATAGGGGTACAGACCCGTCTTTTTCTTTCCCTCTTGCTTCTTCCTCAACCCTTGCTGCCCCGAGTTCCAACACCCGGGTTTCAATCGCCACAAGCTCCAAACATGTCCGGATCCAGCCGTCAAGGCCGGTGGGTGGCTTCTTCTGTCACGGAGGGAGATATTGCAAAGCTTTGGGCGGCGAGGTATCTGACTGCAGAAATCCTTCACCGGCTTCCTGCCGAGGGGCAAGTTATTCCCACCCCCAGATCTGGCAAGAGGGTCATGTTCGTGTCCCACTTCCTCTGTGGGTTAGGGTTTGCACTTAACCCCTTCGTCTGAGGGCTCATGTTCTATTATGGGCTAGATTTTCACGATCTGGCCCTAGACTCTATTCTTCTTATCTCGACGTTTATCGTCATGTGTGAAGCCTTCCTCCGAACTCCTCCACACTTCGGCTTGTGGCTCGAGACCTTCGATGTGAAGCCGCAAGTGATAGAGGGGGAGCAGGCAGAGTGTGGTGGTGCCACAATGAGCAAGCTTGCTAGCGCTGTTTGGCTGAAAGGATCCTTTTCCAAATCTTCTGATTTATGGAAGCAGGGTTGGTTCTATATCACCGAGCCCCGTGGCTCCAAGTGGGCAGCTGCACCCACATTTCAATGCAGCCCCCCAAGTCAGCTTTCATCGTGGATTAATAAGGGGTTAGACTAGGGATCAACGGACGAGGTGCAGGCTCTGCAAATCCGCATCCGAAGCCTCATTGATAGGGACATCAATATTGTCAACGTTGTTCAAGTAATGTTAGTCCGCCGGACCCTGCCGTGCCAGCGATGGACTATCCGCATGTGGGAGTTCAATCCAGAAGGGCCGCAGACTCTTCAGCACTTCTTCGGCACTACGCACGAAGGAATGTGGAGATTATTTTTGGGAAACGAAAGCAATGGCCAGACACCACCAAAGATATCGACCTAGACTATAACCATCCGGACACCCCGGTAAGTACTCGTTCACCGAACACCTCATAATCAGATACCCAGTGGTAAGGCACTGACCGAATCATCCTTTTTCAGAGCTGGATAAAGAAAGTGGAACGGATTAGGTGTCCGGCTCCCCTTCCCGAAGTCTTAGCTAATCCTGTGTTAACAAGGATGCTGGCCTCGGCACCATACCAGGCGCCGGCAAGGGAGGGCAAAGAGGCAGTAGCCAAAGGTGGACCTCCGACCGTACGGGATTCTAGGGACAATAATAAAGGCCTCGGACTGTCCGGCTTGCAGCCAACAATGATTCTGGAGAAAGGTGAACGGATTCCTTCAATGGATGGCTGTGCTCCTGGAGCGGCTTCCGGAGACCCGACGGCGCGGGATATATTCCGGGACATGTTGCGAAAAGCATCTGTCTCAGGGGAACAGCGTACCTTGATGGGTGCAGTGGTTGAGAAGATTTTCTCCGCGAAGAGCGGATTGAATGAAGCCTTCATGAGCCTGCTAAAAGGCTTTGAGGTTTGTGATATAATGTTTTCAGCTATGTTTTATTTGCAAAGATGCACCTGTGTATAGGTAGTAGCCCCTGAGACTCGGGTTGGCTTCCACTGGGAAGCGAACCGAGGATCGAATGGAATTACTCAAGGACTAATCTGATGAACTTGAACACGGGCTGTTTCCCCCTTGGCTACTTCCCAGACTATGGATATTGCCGAGCTGCAGTGGAAGCTTGATGTAGCAGGCGATGACCTTGCGTTAATCAATATGCGTCTTGACGAGTCGCAAGGTATGTATTCGGGGCAATCCACATACATTTTTGTGGTATAAGCATGATGCTAAAAGTTATATACTGGAATATGCATGGCTGCAGATGGTGCTGCCGCCTTTGAAGTTCTTCGAGCGGAGCTGGCCCGGGCCAAGGAGAAGGCCCGGTGTAGCAGTGCGGCTGCCGAAAAGGCACCGGCTGAGTTAGAGGCTGAACAAGCTGCACCGCGCCAAGACAAGGAGAAGATATCCACGATGGCGCTCGAACTGAAAAAATTCTACTAGCCGCTATGAATTTCTGGAGAAGGAGAAGGAAGCCAAAACGGCTGAACTGGACAAGGCCTTACAAGCGGCAAGAGAAGCGTGGTCGGAATCCAGAGCAGCCCATGAGGAGATCCGGCAAGCTAGGGAGATTGCGGCTGGTAAGCCCATTTTTCTACAGATTAAGTTCGGTGATCCAAAGTATGCTCAGCTTAACCGAGTGTGGAGTTCTCCGAACAAGTTTTTAGACTTGCCGAAGAGTTCTTCCGATGCGGCACAGTATTAACAAGCGCGAGAGAGGTACGCAATGGAGAAGCTGTTATGGTCACAGTTTGGCGCATCAAAGTGCCCTCTGTTGCTGAATGAACAAATGTCCCAATGGGCCGAGCTTCATAGGATATCCGGCGCTGCCATGAAGAACATCATAATCCGGTTGTGACCAACTGAGCCTGTTCCGAATAGCTACTTCGGTTTGGTGCAAAGGCTTGTTGACACGGTGCCGCGTATCGATGCTGTGAAGCGGTCGGCGTGCATTGAGGGTGCACGGATGGCTTTTGCCTGAGTCAAGACATTCTAGGGGAAGATGAAGGCCATCGATGTGGCGGCGAAGAGTCCACCCAAGGGCAAGGACCGTCCTGAACCAGAGCTTTATTTTGAAGACGTCCTAGAGGCCGCCCGCTTGATAGAGGGTAAGTGCTCGAAAGACATAATGTTCGAGTGAAGTGTATGAGAATTGTAAAAGTCAATTTTATAGTTAATCTATTTTTATGTTTTGCTCGAAAGCTTGTATTCCTCCTGTGCGGCCGTTTTAATATAATTTGAAAGTTTTCCAGTCGTCGGCTTCAGCCCCCTCGTAGGAAGTACGGGGGTGTTCGGAAAAGCATTTAATCATTGTTTATCCAACGTCTTGGCCCATGAAGGAGGTGATAATGCGGCGAACCAGGCAATCAGACTATAGGGCGTTAACACTTTCACTTAGCCATAGGAGTTTTATGGTGGGACTACGACATAGCCCTTGGTATGTACGCAGCGTATTATAATACAATGATTTACATATTTGATCTGAAAAAGATCCCTCGTGTGACACGGAGAATCGCTAAAGATTCCAATAAGTCGTCAAGTGGTTGACCAACTCTCGCCGCATCATGACAGTCAGTTTTCGGCTTTCTCTACTGAGGTACTTGACCAGATGAACCGGAAGCACAATCGCAGTAGTTCTCCCTTTACTACCCTAGCCGATGGAGCGGAACGTAGTGAAGGAAATATGCCCTAGAGGCAATAATAAAGTTATTATTTATTTCCTTATATCATGATAAATGTTTATTATTCATGCTAGAATTGTATTAACTGGAAACATAATACATGTGTGAATACATAGACAAACAGAGTGTCACTAGTATGCCTCTACTTGACTAGCTCATTAATCAAAGATGGTTATGTTTCCTAGCCATGAACAAAGAGTTGTTATTTGATTAACGAGATCACATCATTAGTTGATTGATCTGATTGACATGACCCATTCCATTAGCATAGCACCCGATCGTTTAGTATGTTGCTATTGCTTTTATCCATGACTTATACATGTTCCTTTAACTATGAGATTATGCAACTCCCGTTTACCGTAGGAACACTTTGTGTGCTACCAAACGTCACAACGTAACTGGGTGATCATAAAGGTGCTCTACAGGTGTCTCCGAAGGTACATATTGGGTTGGCGTATTTCGAGATTAGGATTTGTCACTCCGATTGTCGGAGAGGTATCTCAGGGCCTTCTCGGTAATGCACATCACATAAAGCCTTGCAAGCATTGCAACCAATGAGTTAGTTGCGAGATGATGTATTACGGAACGAGTAAAGAGACTTGCCGGTAACGAGATTGAACTAGGTATTGGATACCGACGATCGAATCTCGGGCAAGTAACATACCGATGACAAAGGGAACAACGTATGTTGTTATGCGGTCTGACCGATAAAGATCTTCGCAGAATATGTAGGAGCCAATATGGGCATCCAGGTCCCGCTATTGGTTATTGACCGGAGATGTGTCTCGGTCATGTCTACATTGTTCTCGAACCGTAGGGTCCGCACGCTTAAGGTTTCGATGACAGTTATTATGAGTTTATGCATTTTGATGTACCGAAGGAGTTCGGAGTCCCGGATGTGATCACGGACGTGACGAGGAGTCTCGAAATGGTCGAGACATAAAGAATTATATATTGGAAGCCTATGTTTGGACATCGGATGCATTCCAGGTGAAATCAGGATTTTACCGGAATACCGGGAGGGTTACCGGAACCCCCCGGGAGCATAATGGGCCAACATGGGCCTTGGAGGAGAGGTGAGAGGGCTGCCCTAGGGGCTGCGCGCCTCCCCCCCTTCCCCTAGTCCTATTAGGACTAGGAGAGGTGGCCGCCCCCTCTCTCTCTCTCTCCCCCTTGGAGAATCCTAGTCCAACTAGGATTGGGGGGGGGGAATCCTACTCCCAAAGGGAGTAGGACTCTCCTGGCGCACCAGAGTTGGCCGGCCAGCCCCTCCCCCTTGGCTCCTTTATATACGGGGGCAGGGGGCACCCCAAAGACACACAAGTTGATCTACGGATCGTTCCTTAGCCGTGTGCGGTGCCCCCTTCTACCAAATTCCACCTCGATCATATCGTTGCAGTGCTTGGGCGAAGCCCTGCGCCGGTAACACATCAAGATCGTCACCACGCCGTCGTGCTGACGGAACTCTTCCCCGACGCTTTGCTGGATCGGAGCCCGGGGATCGTCATCGAGCTGAACGTGTGCCAAGAACTCGGAGGTGCCGGAGTAACGGTGCTGTGATCGGTTGGATCGCGAGGAGAACGTACGACTACTTCCTCTACGTTGTGTCAACGCTTCCGCTTCGGTCTACGAGGGTACGTAGACAACACTCTCCCCTCTCGTTGCTATGCATCACCATGATCTTGCGTGTGCGTAGGAATTTTTTTGAAATTACTACGTTCCCCAACACGTAGGGTATCAAGCATAGGAGCCGGGCAACCCAACTATTGACCCAAGACAATGATTCGGAGTTGATGCATATAAGGCCAAACTTGCGACGCTGAAGTACGCTATAGATCTGTTCGGACTTTTGTTCGCAACTCATTTGTTCCCATACCGAGCCCCTGGCAGGTTATGCCAAGCTATATCTGTGAAACAACCATAGGAGTCATATTTATTGGCGAAACAACACGGATGATTAATTCGGATACTGTTTACTGGGACCTGAGCGATATGCCAATGATTACTTTGTATATGTATAAAGACCACAACCCCGGATATTTGACATGCTCGGGGTTGAAGGCGGAGGAAGAGGCATAGTACAGGCTCGAAATAAAGAGTGTGGTCTACAAAAAGTTATTTTGGACCTCCTGTCGCACGTCTGTGTTGCCTGTCCTCGGCGACGGGAATCCTTGATGGAAGTAGCCCCTTAGGTGAGTGTACGGATCCGAACTCTGATAGAGTCAGTTTTAGATGTTTGTCCTGTTCGTCACCTATTTTTAAGAGATAGTGAAGGAAAACATAAAAAGAAAATAGATTAAAAATGTTACGGGAATGCTTGCAGGCTTGTCCGTAGTGTGCTTCCTCCAATGCCCATGGTATCTTGAGTGCGTAGTGATGTATGTGCGGTATGAATTTTGCAGGTATACGAGGTGGGTGGCGGAAGCCGGACTGCTATTTCCGCTCCGGGAGTAGTCGATCCTCGGGTGGAAATTGCTTCTGACCCCCCGGTATTTCGTGGGTGAACCTCTCCGTCGTCCCTGTCGCATGGAGGCCTCCTCCCCTTGTGTTCGGTGTTGAGCTTGCCGGCCTGCTTAAATACCCAACAGTTTCTGTTGGTATGATTAGCTGGTTTATCAGGGTGGCCGTGAATCTGGCAGGGTCGGTCCAATATCCTGTCTAGGTTGGATGGTTCGTCTCGGTTCGTCTTGAATGGCTTCTTCCGTTGACCGGGCTTGGGATTGCTGAATCCGGCATTGACTGCTGTGTCGCGTGATATTTCATTATCATTGCGACTATTGTATTTGCTTCGTCGTGGCTTGCCGTCGCCGTCTCGGATTTCAGAAGTGCCCGGGTCACTGGCGCTGTTGCTTCTACGAGCGAGCCAGCTGTCTTCTCCCGCGCAAAAGCGGGTCATTAGAGTAGTAAGGGCTGTCATGGATTTAGGTCCTTCTTGACCGAGGTGGCGCGCAAGCCATTCGTCCCGGATGCTGTGTCTAAAGGCCGCATGGGCTTCCGCGTCCGGACAGTCGAAGATTTGGTTCTTTTTGACTAAGAACTGAGTCCAGAGCTTCTTGGCTGACTCTCCGAGCTGCTGGACAATATGACTTAGGTCATCGGCATCCGGTGGAAGACATATGTTCCTTGGAAGTTGTCAAGGAAGGCTTCTTCCAAGTCCTCCCAGCTGCCTATGGAATTTTCAGGCAGGCTGTTTAACCAGTACTGAGCTGGCCCTTTTAGCTTTAGTGGAAGGTATTTAATGGCATGGAGGTCGTCTCCACGGGCCATATGGATGTGGAGAATAAAATCTTCTATCCATACCGCGGGATCGGTTCTTCCATCGTATGATTCAATATTGACGGGTTTGAATCCTTCGGGGAATTCATGATCCATTACTGCATCAGTGAAGCAAAGAGGGTGTGTGGCGCCTCTATGTTGGGCCACACTGCGACGTAACTTCGAAGCAGTCCATTTGCGATTTTCGGCTCGGGTGTGGCTAGGTTTGTCACGTCCGAATAGTAGCCATCATTGTGTGGCGAGGCATGCCTTCACGATCTGTAGATCGATCTTGCGTTTCCTACTCTACTGTCCAAGTCCCGACGAAGGTCGTCTGTACAACCACGAGCTATGTTACTCTTGCCTTTACAGCGAGGTGGGGCATTCTGGTGTTTGGCTTGAGTTGCCTTTTTATCCGGACCGAGTTGTCGTTGACCTGCCGCATTGTGTGATGATGGTACGGGCTCCAACACCTCGTCATCGAACTGAGGTAGCAATCTATGCTTCGGGTAGCTTTTGGCTGGGCCACTAAGGCCGTATTCTTCGGCGGCCAGAACTTCGGTCCATCTATTGTTGAGCAGGTCTTGGTCAGCTTGAAGCTGCTACTGCTTCTTTTTCAGGCTCCTTGCAGTAGCTATTAGCCTGCGCCTGAAGCGCTCCTGCTCGAGGGGTTCTTCGGGTACTATGAAGTCTTCGTCGCCGAGGCTTACCTCATCTTCAGAGAGCGGAAGGTAGTTGTCATCCTGCGAATTATCGCTAGGCAGGGCTTGATCATCGGGGCTGGCTAGCCCGTTTTCTTGTTCCTCCTATTTGGATCTTGCTCCGATAGGGTCTTCATTGTTTTCGGCGTCGTCCGGAGTATTATTTTCTCCAGTGCCGGTGTTGCTATTTTTTGAGCGATGTGACTTAGAGCGGCGTTTAGGACGCTGGCGCTTGGACTGTGTCTCAGGAGGTTTATTATCAAATGGATCTTCTTTTTCATCGTCGTTAGCTTGTTTAGGTGTATAAACCATGTACACATCGTATCAAGAGGTGGTCGTCCAACGTCTAGTGAATGGCTGGTCTTGGCATTGCTCCTTGTCGGCATCGTCGTCTAGACCGTCGATGTCTTCGAAGCCGTAATTAAGCACGTCAGTTAAGTCCTCGACGGTGGCTATGAAGTGGGTGGCAGATGGGAAGCAAAATTCTCCATCATCAGCCCCTAGTTTGAACCGGAAATAGTTCGGCTGTGAGTCTCCCTCCAAGGACAGGTTCTTTAATGAATTTAGCACATCGCCCAAGGGCAAGTGTTGGAAGATGTCTGCAGTGCTGAACTCGAAGATCGATAACCGATCCAGCTCGGTGTCCGCAGGCGTACATGGTTCGGAACTTATAGCCGGAAACGAGTCCGGAATTACGTTGACGCAGATATTGCAAGGTGTTGCGTCTGTGTGCGGCTCCAACGCCGCAGACTCTGTGGCCTCGGATGGCGTGATCTTCTCCGGATTATAAGGCCTTTGCAGCAACAGGAACCATCTCCTCGATGTGGTCCGATGATAGATTGGAGTCATGTTCATCGGAGCGAGGGGGAGCGATCGCCGCGGTCTCAAATCCGTTGAAGATCAAGTCTCCACGGATATCCGCGACGTAGCTCAAGCTTCCAAATCTGACCTGGTGGCCAGGGGCATAGCTATCAATCTGCTCCAGATGGCCAAGCGAGTTGGCCCGCAGTACGAAGCCGCTGAATACGAAGATCTGTCCGGGAAGGAAGGTTTCCCCTTGGGCAGTGTCGCTATGGACGACAGAAGGAGCCATCAGATCCATTGACGACAGCACAGTGGAACTCTCAATGAAAGCACCAATGTCGGTGTCAAAACCGGCGGATCTTGGGTAGGGGGTCCCGAACTATGCGTCTAAGGTCGATGGTAACAGGAGACAGGGGACACGATGTTTACCCTGGTTCGGGCCCTCTCTATGGAGGTAATACCCTACTTCCTGCTTGATTGATCTTGATGAATATGAGTATTACAAGAGTTGATCTACCATGAGATCGTAATGGCTAAAACCCTAGAAGTCTAGCATGTATGACTATGGTAATGAGTATATCCTTTCCGGATTAAACCCTTCGGTTTATATAGACACTGGGGGGATCTAGGGTTACATAGAGCCGGTTACATAGGAAGGAATCTTCATAGTTGATCGCCAAGCTTGCCTTCCATGCCAAGGAGAGTCCTATTCGGACATGGGTACAGTCTTCGACCTTCGTGTCTTCACAGCCATCAGTCCAGCCCATGGATAATAGGTCGGACGCTCGAGGACCCCTTAGTCCAGGACTCACTACAAAAAAATACACTTCCATGATGATACGTGTTTGTCACAGTAGGTCGCATTTTTTGTCAAGCATGTACATCCATGACAAATTTATGACAGAATCAATATAGTCATACCTGTGTTGTCGTACAAGTGTTCCATGACATTACCAAAATTATCATCACGGAAGTGTCCACATCCATGACGATAAATTGCGTGTCACAAAAGTGCTTTCGTCAAGGGTGACCGACATGTGGCATCCACCGTAACGAACGCCGTTAGGCTATCAGGTCGGGTTTTGGATCCGATAACCCATTAACAACCCCGACCAATGGGAAATTTCCATGTGTAAAATTCTTATTGGCCGGATGAAACACGTGTCAGCTGTCAGTGGGTCAGATAGGCGCTTATGATACGTCGACACGTGGCACGGCCCAACAGAGGCCCATTCCTGTGAAAAGGTCGGCCCGTTTGACTTGGTCAAAAGGTGGCGGGCCGACCCATGTAAAGCCTATTAACGGCCTGTTCGCATATAGCCCATTTACAGCCCGCTAACCCAAGGCCCGTTACGCCCTATGCGAATTAGGCCCAGTAGCGTCATCTGGGCCACCCAATATGATTCCAGCCCGTTTTCACTTCTGGCCCATATATGGCCCATGACGTCTTTCGGCCCATATGAGGCCCTATGTAACTCTTGGCCTATTAACGGCCCGTGGTGAAACTGGCCCGTAATGAACAGTGTATCACTTTACACCCATTAACGGCCCGTGGTGAAACTGGCCCGTAATGAATAGTGTATCACTTTATACCCATTAACGGCCCGTTATTCCGTTGGGTCGTTTCCAGCCCATGTTATCATTCGGCCTTCTCAGAGCCCATTTATTCTTGGGCTCATTTCCAGCATTTGTTTACTTACGGCCCGTTACTGTCATTTTCTGCTTGTGGGCCAAATTCAGCACGTGGTTACAGTCGATCCGTTTGTGGTCTGTTAATACGTTGGGCCGTTTTCATAGCGTCATCAAATACAACCTATTAACGATGGCCCATTATGGTCGGCCCATGAACGGACTATTCCAACTCTAGCCCGTTTACGGCCATAATGCGGCCTGTTATTGGCCCATGTTTGGCCATCGATCATACTGCCCGTATAAGGTCCATTGATGATACGGCCCGAAGAAGGCCCATTGTTTCTATGGCCCGTAGAAGGCCCATTGTTTCTACGGCCCATAGAAGGCCCACTGTTTCTACGGCCCGTAGGAGGCCTAGTGTCACTACAGTAAATATTAGCCCATGGTTATTGTGGCCTAGTTTTAAAAAATAGGTTATTGCAGCCACTAGCAAACCGCGGAAAAAGAAATGTAATGACTAGAAGCAAACAAATAAACAAGACAACAAGGAAATAAATAAGAAAGCAACTTACGCTAGGCTATCACGGCTATCACACATATTACATCCACTGGGCATCAAAGTTCGCCACCAGTGCAAATAAACGCGCCGACAAAAGAATATACAAAACTGAGAGCACTTCAGAAGGCACTCGGCCTGGCCAGGTCGGACCCCCCACAAACAGCTGAAGAAGCTGAGTAGACCTCAGTTGTGTCAACAATAGATGCATCAACACTAGATTTAAGGCATGATGGTGCGCACGGCAGTCATATGACATCTTCATTGCATCTTTGACTTCAAGTAGGAGCTGAGCTGAAGGAAGCCTTTCCACTTTAAGTTGAGACTAAAGAAGTCGAACTGATTGAGGCAGCGACTGCACAGAGGTTGTCTCACACCTGCTGGTGAGTAGCTTCAACTCACTGTCTTCATCAAGACAGGACCTTGGGGTCATCTAGCTGTCCTCAAGATGGTTTGGCTCACTACCTTCCCTAAAGTTCTGCCTGGCGTAACAAGTCTGAAAGAGAAACAAGGAGACACGTAACAGGTTTCACAATTATATAAGAAAATAAATGGATCTGTTCTGCAAAAGGAACATGTTTTTACAACTACAATTTGAAACTGGTAGTTGTTGCAAACATCCAATCAGATGTAAACAGCAAAGCAAACAACAGTGGAGGAAATGATGCCTATCCTAATCTATACTAGAACAAAGTTTGAAGGCTTGAGAAGGATGAACTTACATTACATGTTAACACGGGCTGGACAAAGCCCTTCTCCATGTTGATGGAAGGATAATTCAATAAATTCCCCAAAGAAAATTCTTTATAAGCGTTATCATTATTCTACATTTTGCAAAGAGTAAATATAGATCAAATAATATTGGAAGAAACAGAGGATAATGAAGCTCAGGTGCAGACTGATGATACATAATCAAATAGCAATTAATTAAGTACAATGTTACAAGGCAAAAGGGTGAGAGGTACTGACAAGAGCAATGCAGAGCCCATTATTGTTTTGAGATCGTATGATCCTTTGAGCAAGGAGATTCATCTGAAATTAGTTTTCATACAAGAGAGAAAGTAAGGCACACACATAAATTTAGGAGTTCAAATTTTGAATTGATATCATAGACAGTACCTGACGCTGGGCTCCCAACAGTTCTAATAGGGGTTTGGCCACTGGAGTAGGGGTAAAGTGTGGTACAGTTGGGCCTGTGTTTTCTGTGGCTGCTGATCTATCTGATTTAACAGGTATCACTACCTTTTCCAAATACCTAGTTTGTTCTCCTTGAGGATTTGCACTCACCCTCTTCCTTTTGGACATCTATTACAAAAGAACAACATTTGACTGGAAAAAGATAGTGTGACGACACATGGAATACGTACAGAAAATGGATAGGTATGGCATATACTCATATATGATGCTTAAATTAAGAAGATGGTGTAACAAAGTAGAAGTAATGCAAGAGGTCAGAAGCAAAATATGTGCGACCAATACAACTTTGCAAAGTTAGAGCAAGCACCTTGATGGGTGAATAAGATAGGCCATCCTCCACCATGCCAAGTTTGTTAGCCAGTGGATCGTTCCGCAATATTCCTCTCGTGCGCCCATTCTCATATTCATTTTGATAATGTTCAATATCTGACATGCTTGAAAACATAAAAACAAGTGAGATTTTCTTTGTAATGCAGAAGTGATTCTAGTCCAATATTGCCTCCTTGTAAACCCCTTTGTGCTATCTCTGCAATTCTTTTAAAAGATGCCATGCATGCTGTAATTTGTTGTGTGCATTAATATAATGTGGCCTACTACTCAAAATATGAGAGCTCTAGAAGTGATGACACTTCGCAGATGATAGCTTCAACATATAGTAAAGAAGAACAAGTCGACCTGACCTGACAGATTCAAAATATACTAAGGGAGAACAACTCGACCTGACCAGTCGACCGCAAGAGCAGAGTATCATCTTAAAGAAGAGCAGAAGAGCAAGAAGATAGAAGATATTACAAGTCTTTTAATACAATGTCGGTTGGCCACCCATGATGAACCAGAGCACACAGAGAAATACTATTCTTTCCGGTCTCTTCATATGTTGCTCACATGCATTTCAAAACTAAAGTAGGAACATTTAGCTAACCAATTAAACATCTCTCAATTTTACTAATATCAGCAATAATATTATATATGAATTTGTACAACTAAGCTTGTTTAGCTCGATGGGTGGAGCAGTGCTATTACGACACGAACCACGTAGGCTGATTGTGGTCATCATAAAATGGGGAAAACATAAGCATGATGAGTACAATGTTGACCGTGGTAGTGGGATAGCAGATCTGAAGCTGCAAACTGCGCAAAGGGTAGTTAGCAACCGATGTTTGCTTTGAAATAACAACTAAGATTTGGTATGGACAAGAAAGTACGGTCAACAAGTGACAAAGAAATGCAATTATGTTGTCTCTCTATATGTCGCGACATGCATTTGGAAACTCAAGTGGGACCTTTAGCTAACCAATTAAATGTGTCGATTAACTAATATCAGTATCATATCACAATCATATTTGAACAAATAAGCTTTCGAGTTCTGAGTGTTGTGTTGTTTAGCTTGAAGGGTGGAGTAATGCTAGTATGACAGAATGCACCTACGCAGATCATAGTAGACTAGATAAAAGGGGAAAACCCTAAGCATCAAGAGAAAAATCAGGAAAGTGGAACTAGCTGGACCAGTGGGTGGCGCACATGCTTTTCGAAACGAATATAGGAACATTAGGTGACCAATTAAATGTTCTCTGTTTTAGTGATATGAGCATCATATCAGATTCGTATTTCAACACGTAAGCTTGGGGTTGAGGTCTTGAGGAGCAGTGCTAGCACGACATGAAGCACCTACGGTGATGGTAGTGAATATAAAGGGGGGAAACCATAAGCTTTACGAGTATAGTGCCCGTGCCATGGCGGATCTGAAGGTGCAAACCGGACAAAGCTACTTCGCGACCAATGTTTGCTTTCAACTAGCCACTACGATTTGGTACGGACAAGAAAAGTACAGTAAACTTAAGCACATATGGAAGAGTACCACCTCTCTTGCGACGCAGTGTAGGCCTATGCTGATACGTTGAGGGTGCTGCGGGTGCGATGGCTGTCGGCAGCGGGGAAGAAGACTTTTGACGGCAGACGGCCGGGTCGGGGGATATATCCTGTTGCCGTGGACGATGCGGTCGTAGGAGCGGCAACAGCAAGGTGGACGACAGCGCCGATGAAGCGAGAGGAGGCTATGAAAGGATCCTTGTTCAGCGTTGTGGATGAGAGACGTCCATCTCTTGTAGTGGACGACGGGGTAGGGGTAGCGGCTCCGGCTAGGTGGGGGATGGGGTGGCAGACGGAGGAGGCTGGCCGCAGTGCGGAGGTTGTCGTGCCGCCGACGGTGTATGAACGGGGAAATGGAGGGGAGGGGGGATCTCAAACTTTGGGACGCGCTTCTCTGAAATGGGGGAAAGTTACGAACTTATCCCCTGTTTAAAATTTCGAACATCGCGTCGGTTGGGGATAGGATGGTAATCTCGCATCTCCCAAATATTTGCCGGTAACAATTTCGGGCAATGAGAGGGTGTTCTGCCGCCCACGGTTGGCGCCCATGGTGTATGAACGGGGCTGACAGGTAGGGCGGTTGTGTCACGTCTGTTGGAAGTTACACATCTGCCCCTATTTAAAATATTAGCCTACATTGATTTCGGGCGAGGAGAGGGTGTTTTGCCGCCCACGGTTGGAGACCACGGTGTATGAACGGGGCTGACATGTAGGGCGCTTGTGTCACGTCTGATGGAAGTTACACATCTGCCCCTATTCAAAATATAAGCCTACATCGATTTCGGACGAGGAGAGTTTGTTTTGCCGCCCGCCATGTATGAATGGGGAAATGGAGGAAGAGACACATGTCTTTCGAACGAGCTTGAATCAAATGTGTTTTGCTGCCCACGTTTGGCGCCCACCGTGTATGAATGGGCTCAGAGGCCGTCGTGTCACGTCTGATTGAAGTTACTAGTCTACTCCTATCGACAGTAGTGTAAATCCTGTCGATAAGGATGTCAAGTGTAAGGGGTAGACAATAATTTCCATCTCGCAAACACTTGCTTCGGGCAGCCCACAAATTATAGTGGGTGTTTAGCCGCTTCGTTCTAAACTTGGGAGAATTAGCATTCACATTTGCCCAGGGACCTGGCAAACTAAATTCAAATCCAATTTGTATTCGATTACAAATATCCACAGATAATTATACATTTTGTTATTTATTTCTTCAAAACCATAACAAAGATTTATTCCACCTTTATATATGATTATGATTTAGAAATGTCGTGATCTTCGAATTCAGTAGGTTGGATACACTCTGAGTCAAACAGTTATTTCATCCAATACAAAATGCTCACACGAAAAACAGTTCACCTTATGTCAATCATACAAGTACTGAGGATTACCTCACCTAAAAAATTCGAATCATTACAACACATGGACAACATAGGGGATCTTGCAACATAATCCATTTAGAGACATGACACAACATGCACGTACAATAATCTAATGAAAATTTCAACTGGTATCTAAAGACGAACCGGGATTATCTTGGGCTTCAGATAGCAGAAACAGCAGGACCTCCTCCATCTTCAAGTGCAACATTCTTACTTCCTCCAATTCTTGGGTTGCTTGCATAATGCGTGCCGCTAATTTCATAATTTCCAGCCTCAAGTTAAATATTACCTCATTCATGGCAGCCACACCATCTCTTTCTGCCTCTAGTAGGGCCTCAAGCACTATAATATCTGTGCTCAGACTGCTCTCCGGCGGTGTTGCCTATGAACTGCTACCATCTGGTAACATGGATGGCGCACTGCTTCCACAAATAGATTCCGGGGTTGTACATTGTGTCCTAGTGTGAACGACATCCTGAAAGGTTTTCGCTGGACATCAGTAAGAGATAGTTATCGTATGATCCAGGCAGCAAGCTTACATGGTAAACGACAGACGAATTATTGCCGAGCATGGCAAACTATATTTAAATGGTTCGAAGCAGCATCAGCCGAAAACAAGTTAAAATGGTAAGATGAAACTAGGGATGTAAGTGGCAAATAAACGAAATCCGCCAGTTCCATCTAGTTAGTTTTTGCTACCTCCCTAGTTCATTTTCCTCAAAAAAACAAAAACTCTTTTGAACTATCATACCACTAGTGGACTTTAATCAGGATTAAACCGGACCCAGTTGACATCCCTAGTTGAAAGGGAGTGTACAACCGCTATATGTGTGGCCTCATATAAACTACGAAGACAGTCTTGTGATGAAGTTGAGAGGAAAAGTTAAGGACTCAAATGAAATAGGCATGCATTTCTTTATGATAGTACAGCAGGCACTGCTGACATATTGGCCAACTCAGGTATAGCGTAACAACAAATAAGCATTCGAATCAAGCAATACAGCAAAGCAGACAACTGAACTATTTGTAATTCGGTAGGATTACACGCTGAGGGCACAAGCCAAGAAAGCAGCCCACTCGCATTACATTTCACATGTACTAAAACACACTGGCTTACCATATGTTGCTGTGAAGCCTAGCTGCTATTGCAATGTTCTTTGAAGATATCGTCAGCATCCCGTGGTTGCAAATCTACTTGTTGTAGTTTATTCTGCACCATCTATTTAGGTAAAATTAATTTTAATCGCATGCACTGGTCCGAATTGATCATCAATGGTTCATCTAAACTAATGAAAGAAGGGTGTGTGCATACACGACAATACTCCCTCTGATTCTTTTTACTTTGCGTACAACTTTTTCTCAGTTTTCTCGCATTAGTCTGCGCGTTGCCGATTCCTAGCGCTGGTTTCCTTTTGTGCCCCGCCCATCCGCCTCTGCCCTAATTAATTGGCAAATTAGTCCAGAAAAATTAAACCAGTGCCCTCCTTGGTATGCGGGTCAAGAGTTATGCACAGAGTAAATATAATCGGAGGAGTATATCTGCTTCCCTCTATTTTTATGCTTGTTCGAGGTGCTAGCCCCAAAAGAACAAATATTTTGCTTGATGGGGTTGGCAGCTCCATAATTAATAGAAGCATCAAATTAGTCATGAAACTTGGGAAGATCAAGAACACACAAACAAGTAATGAACGGAGGCTCGGAGCAGTGATGTAATAGCTAGCATCAGAAAATGTAGGGTAAAACGAACAAAAAGCAGCGGAACCACATGCTAGTTTGCTGATGTGTAATTAAGCATAGAGAACATTAAGCAGTCTGATGGAACCAACAGGTGGCATCAGAACAAAACTAAAGCATATTAACTATATGTGCACTAGTATGTAATTTAGCACATGTAAGATGTTCACTGCCAGAAGTATGGCCCTACAGGTGCAAGCAGAATAACGCGTCTCATGAAAAACTGAATGATGCCCTGAAGAAATTCAAAGGTGCGGTGCTTATCCTAGGAAAGTGAACGTAGGCGTCGGCCGTTGGATAATAGTACCTGATTCTCAGCGGCGTATGGGTATCGTTGTCATACTTGATAGCTAAGGATCGTCGATGGTGCTCGTGTTGCGGTTGAGTTTGGGCCGGCTGTCGCCATCGCTGAAGCGGCTCCGGTGCTACGCTTGCGGCGCCTGTCGACATACAAGAAAGCTCATCTGTGGTAAGTGAACAGTCACACGATAAAGAGAAAAAACGAAGGAGTACATATCGAAATAACCTGATGAGGCTGCGGCGTCGGTAAAGCAGGGCCGGAGAAGTTGAATATGGCGTCCGTGAAGCGGGTCTGGTGCAGTGGACGAAGGCTTCAGCGGGCGCATTGTAAAGTGCTTTCGGTGAGGCGGATCTGTTGCGGCGGATGAGGGCTTGTATGAAGGGCCAGCGAAGGGGCAGACGAGGGAGTCACTGAAGGGCCTACGCCGTGGTGGACGAGGGCGCCGGTTAAGCAGATCCGGTGCGATGGACCATGATGGCGGTCAAGGAGATCTGGAGTGGTGGACAAGCCAGTCGCTGAAGCAGCTCCGGTGAAGTGGTGAGTTGGCAGTTGGGGGTTCCAAGGTGCGGAAGGTAGATCCGGCGGGGTGTGAGGTCCACCGCTGCGGCGGAGGACTAGATTCGGCGGCTTGCCGCGGTTGGGGGGGCGGGGAGGGGAAGGGGAGGGGCTCTGGGGAAGAATGTTGGGGGCAAAGAGGGGAAAACAATGGAGTTACCAAAGCAGTCCTTTTCCGTTCATGTGACAGGGGTAAAACAGGAATATCGCAGGGCTAAACTTTCGGGCGCGTGATATTTCGATGTGAGCGGGAAGTTTGAAAGCTTTTGGTGCCTAAAATTATAAGTATTCTGCTCTCGTATGGCCGACTATGATATTATGGCCGACAATTTGTTTGTTTTGCACGCAAAAAAAATTGCAAGTTTTGAAAATCAATGTCTCCAATTCAAAACTTAGATTGTCCATTCAATTCAAATATGGATCATTGAGCTACTACAAGTAAATACCATCATACGGTCCAATTCAAATGAAATTCCAAATGTGTTTATCCTAAATATGATGACAAAAGCAAAAATGTGTATGTGTATGAATAAAGTGGATGATTATAAAGTTTGAACATACCCGTATGTGTATATCTCTAGGTTTGATATATGAATTTGAAATCACGAAATCCCGGCTTAAAAAATGTACCTCCGTTTAAATGAATTACAAAACCTAATGGTGGAGTCGAATTCCAAAATTCCAATCTTAGGTTTGTAATTCTGGTACATCAAGGTATATCACACATGTTCAAAAGTATCGTTATCTCATAGTACAAATCTCAATTACGCTAAAGTCCCTCAAATATAGACACCTCACTCTTTATTTGAAGTCAACCCCCGCCCCCACCACACACAGACACACACACATAGAGAAGTCGTTCTCTCCCCCAAGCACCAACACACGAGCACATTAGCACCCCTCTCTCTTGTAAAGTCCGAACCCCGACATAGGTCTCTATCACTTTGTCTCTCGGGCATGCACACATCTCTTCCCTCACTCTCTAGGTCTCCCGCTATCTCTCTTACCCAAGCACACACACTATGTAGAGTGTATATTTCCCATACACACAAAACGTCGCCACCAAACATCTATCTCCCTAGTTATGTGGTTCTCGCGCACTCACCTCACACACCACCCCCACTGCAAACAATCACACTTTGTCTCCATGTGCACCACTCTCCTCTTTCTATCTCTCCCACATGCGGACCCGCCCCAGCTCCTTCCCTGTATACATATATGTCGTGTCTGTTTGCATAGCTCCCTAATGTATAATCGTTCTCGATTTCACACATTGTTCTCTACACCATCTATTCTAGATCTCTCATGAAGTCCCTATCACACACAC
Source organism: Aegilops umbellulata (assembly GCA_032464435.1). Classification (NCBI taxonomy): domain Eukaryota; kingdom Viridiplantae; phylum Streptophyta; class Magnoliopsida; order Poales; family Poaceae; genus Aegilops; species Aegilops umbellulata. The sequence continues at coordinate 50,150,052 of CP136060.1, forward strand.
GATGACTCGCTTCCCTTGCGTCTCCGTTCATAGGCCAATTTCGGACAACATCAACATTGTCTCCCTATCTATACGCCATTTATGGACACAAACGACCCCTCTCGCCCCCTCTCTTCCTATCTCTCTCTCTCCCTCTCTCTCTCTCTCTCTCTCTCCGTCGCTAGCTCTCTCTTTCTCTCGCTCTCACACCCCTCTCCAACACATACTCGATGTCTCTTCCAAATAGTCTGCTCCCCCTGCCCGCACCCGTGCTATCTCGCTACTACACATGTCACACCATTCCCCCTTCCCTTATACTAGGTTTACATCCTCAGTTGTCTCTCTACTCCACATATACTCTCTCCCTCTCACACACAAACGCGTGCACAAACACACACAGACACGCACAAACACCCATTTACCTGGATCCTCATCTCTCTCCTCATGTCCGCATGTGTGTCTCACACACTCACTCTCTAATTATGTATATGTGTCTCCACGTTACACAACACAAAGCCCCATGTACATGTCTCTCTCTATCCTCCACACACATAGACACAAAGAATCTGTTATCATTGCCTTAGTCTCTAACATATCACACACACACACTGTCTCTCTCTCTCTCTCTCTTGCAAACACGCTCAACAAGGGTTTCCCCGTGAATAACTTACCGTCTATTCATCAACAGTCGTGGCAGTACGATGAACATGAGATGTGAAAAAGAATAAATCTACACGTGCTTAGACCACCTAGTATGACTACTAGGACTAGAGCAAGCCAAAAAGCGCGCCACCGTCACCCCCTCCTTGTCGGCGACGGGAAAATCTTCGTTTTACACAGTCGAGAAGTCATTGTGCTAAGGCCCCACATGTCGAGGCGTTGAATAGAATGTAGATGCTAGTTTACGGAAGCAAGTATCGATAATACGTTTGTGTCTCCATACCTACATTTCTTCTCTTATAAAAAACCGAGTTGGTGATGATGGTACGTGTGCCATCTTGCAATATAGACCGTCCGATCTATATCTGACGGATGGAAATTAAACTAAAAGATACCCGCACCCCTCTCCACATTTGCAGACAAGGCCTTCCCTCGTTCATCCTTATCTCCAACAAACCTCATTATTGAGCAATTAAGAAAGGAAGCCTCTGGAACAAACTGGCCTGGTGGCCGCTGCCGGCGTCGTCAATCCCCATGCCTCCGATCAGTCCGACCACCAACCACCACCACACCCTACTCCTCTTCACCTTATCTCATATTTCTCGAGATATCATTAGTTTTTACACATGGGATTACTCCCGCAAGGGTCAATCACAACAAGTGTTTTATAAAAAAGGCATCTTGATGTTCCATGCAATGCACGGATCTTGCTAGTACTCTTACACAAGAGTAAGTTGGTGATGTTGGTGTGTCTGCCATCCGTCATTTCTGACCATTAGATCTACATCTAACGATTGTAAGGTAAGTTGTTGCCTTTTCTCACCAACATCCCACTTGTCTACCAATTTGCAGAAAAACCCATAATTAGTATCTTAAAACCAACCACATCCCTCCCTGACCTCACCAAAACAGCCCAAGGAATATATTCTAATTGAAACATAATATATCTCTAGTGACATATGTATATCAAAATTAGAGTGTTTTGTACCAAGTTTGTGAATAAGTATTATTCTAATTATGATTCGTTGCAATGGACATGAACATTGCCAGTATTTCCAACCATGCATTTCTTTTCCTAGTATTACATAGTTTCGAGTTTTCCATCAAGATATTAGTCACTCATGGTTGATATTTACTTTCAATCATGTACACATATGCACTATGTAACTAGCCTTGCTTATTGGCTTCCAAAGCTTAACTTTCACTCCTACTTACAATATGTAGAGTATTTAACAAAAAACTACCACTTTCAACCAGCCCTAGGAAGAATCTATTGTACAAAAAATAGCAAAAACATACCCAAAATTTCTTAATCCACGCCAAAAACTACCTAGTACTCCTACTGATTAGGTTCGTTTAAAACCATTTATGACAGGGTTGGCCCACATGTCCGTGCTGACGAGGCAGCTTAAACCAACACATTTTGTTTGACCGTTGACACGAGGGACCCACATCTAACCTTCTATCCCGTTATTCCCCCTCAAATCATTATTTTTCTTGAACATTACTTCAAACAGTACAGATGCGTGTTCATCGGTGGCGACGGTGATGAGCGAGTTGGCCGCCGCTCCGCCGGATGGGCCGGACGCTGCGCTGGCCTCCGCACGGGTTGGCAGGCTAGCCCGAGCGTGACGCACGAGTGAGCAAGCTGTCGCGCTGGACTTCGCTCGAGCCAGATGGCTGGCCTTAGCGTGGCGCGCGCGAGCAAGTCGCCGCGCTACCGTGCCAATCTAGCTAGCAAACCTTGCAAACAAGCAGTTGGACGGAGCTATCTTGGCTAGCTAGCGGCCGCGAGCACCGGACGGAGCTGGCATCCGGGCTGCCGCAACATGGGCTCCGCACCGCCGGCGGTTTGGACCTCGCCTTCTGCCGGCGGCGGTAGCTGCGTCCCATGGCCGAGGATGACTATGTGGACGGGCCGGAGGTAGGAGGTCACTCGAGGATTTTTGTTGGTAAGAGCATGTACAATGGTTGATAAGGTAGTCTTATCTTAAGTCTGCCACGTATGCAAGTGGTAGTAGTTTCTGGGCATTTTAGTGGTTTCTTGCATTATTAGAGCAAGTACAATAGAGCTAAGTCAGCGGGCTATAAGAAATAAATTACTCCCTCCGTCTAGGTGTGTAAGTCATCTTACGAAAACCAAATAATCTCAAAACACTTAGGCGCGGTGCATTAACTTCTACCTCATTTCTTGTTTCTTGACATATCAACCAATAAGAGATGTGGGTGTGCATGCTTTTAATGACTTGAAACTACCAAACACGACATGAAGTGGTTAATTCATTGCATGCAATGCTATTAATTAGCAAATAAACATTAAGTTCTCTAGTTTTCCCCTCCTCCTTGGTCACAGTGCACAATCTAAGATGACTTATTCACCTAGACGGAGGGAGTACTACATGTTGGCTATAAGATGGGCTGTAGATGACATGGCACTGGCTTATAGCCAACAGCTGGCTATACTATTAACCATGCTCCTAGGGGTTTCTTATAAGGAACAATGTACGTACTACTAGCGACAAAAGGCGAATCTAGGTTGCGTTGTACTCCAACAAGTACTACTAGTGGTCGCGGGAGTGTATATTTTGTGGGTTCGACCCCGGCCGAACGCACGGCGGTCTTTTTTTTTAAAAATAGTACTACTACACTTTGCTGCGAGCCAATATTTACACGGGTAGTTTGAGTTTTGAAGTCAAACGGACGTGCGGCCCCACAATCTAGGTGCACTGGACATCCTAGCCACGTGAACGGGTTTTTCTTCCCAGCATCCCATGGCTCGCGTGCTCGCCCTAGCCGCACCTCGCTTGCAGCTTCCAGCTAGTAGCATATTTAAACTAGCGCCTCCCAATTAAGCCCGAGGAGCCGGAAAAGCCTGGCGTGGCATTGGGAACTGTTCAATATGGCTCTGTACGTAAAGTGCTCTACTACTACTACTACTCTGTAGCTTGTGGCATTGCATGCATGGACTTCACTCCATTATCAGCTCTACTATAAAAGAAATTCCTCTTGACGTGTTTTTTTTAAACAGAGGCAAAAGCTTTGCTTCATCTCATTCATAAAGAAGGAACTACTAACAAAGTTCGACGAGATCCATTACACCTCCACAAATGGAAGCGAAAAGCCTAGTCTCGCTGTATCAAATAACTCAAATGTTCTGCCCCCGCAGTAACCGTCGCTGTAAATAGGCTGCTAGTGTGTGCGTGAGAGGAGCGGCTGAGTAGGCCAGCTATGTGAGAGGAACGGCTGAATAGAGCAGCGAGAGTACCCACTAGGCCACTACACAGGTGTACTTCCCCTGCATTGATAGTACAGCGATGGTTCTAGAGAACAGTAGTACCCTCCACTTCCAACTGTAGCTCCTTGGCCCTGAGATTCAAGAGTTCAAAACTGGTGCACCATACTAGACTAGACTAGAAGTACAATACTGTCAGATTTCGGGTTCCGACAGACCCTTGAGGTTTGAACACTGGGGTGCGCACGGAGATTTCGCCTTCTACCTACCTGCACCCCACCGCCTCGCTAAGATCTAAGCTATGGAAAGAACAGCACAAGAGACACAGGGTTTATACTAGTTCGGACCACCATTGTGGTGTAATACCCTACTCTAGTTTGTGGTGTGGTGGATTGCCTCCTGGGCTGATGATGATGAGCAATACAAGGAAGGACAGCCTCGCGAGGGTCTGTTCTTGGCTGGGGCGATGAACTGCTAGGAGGAGTTCAGTCACCCTTCTCTCTCTCTCTCTCTCTCTCTCTCTCTCTGTGTGTGTGTGTGTGTGATGCTACTCGATCTGATCCCAGCTTGTTTCTGGATTGGCCGATCTTCTCTACCCTGGGGGTGGCTAGTCCTATTTATAGGCAAAGGCCCTGGGCCTCTTCCCAAATATTGAGCGGGAAGGGCGCCAACAATTGGCCATTTTGAAGGGGAACATCTGGTACACTTATCCTGACTAAAGTTGGTCCTCGCCTGCCAAAGGCTCTGGTGGTGACGCTGGCTTGGGCTCCACAATGACTTCCTCCCTGCCGTTGGGCTGGTCTTGGTCTCGTTGCACCGAAACGGGTGCCTTTGCTTGATGCTCTCGCCTGCGCTTGCTCCCTTTGCACCAAAGAGGAAAGAAGGACACTGCACGGGCTGGCGCCCGCCTGGCGCCCTTGGTCGTCATGGCTTGTGTCACGGGCACCTCGTGATGTACCCCGCCTTGATCTCTCCGCCTCCTCGCGAGCCAGCCTGATGAGGCCGTGCCTGAGGAAGCTCCGTGTCATCCGCCCCGCGAGGGTCTTGGGTCTGTGTTGATGAAGATGGGCCGTGCTGGGCCCCCGTTTGAGCCACGCCGCAGGCAGGCAAGTCTGGGGACCCCCGTTCCCAAAACGCCGACAGTAGCCCCCGGGCCCAAGGCGCGCCCGGACTTGGCCGTGCAGGGAGGCGAAAGGGCAAGGGCGAAGCACCGTGGGCCCTAACAGCTTGCAGCCCTGGAGCGCCGCGTGGCGGTTGATTGGACGTGGGCGGCATTGTTCCCCCACGCCCCCTTATTTTGCGCCATGCTAGGCGGACTCGTAGTCGTACACAGCCGCTCCCCTTTCTGTTGCTCGAGCGCCCTCTGTCCTTCCTCCTTTCGAACCCGAGCTTCTGTTTTCAACCCAGTCTCGAACCTTCCCCCCCTCCCATCACCATGGCTCCGACGAAGAAGGGAAGAGGGAAGAAACCCATGCCTCCGCCTCGCTCGCTGCCGTTGGCGGCCCCCGCCGTCGACCAGTCGATCATAATCAATCGAGAGGGCTTGGGCAAGGTCAGCTCGGCTCTGGCCACTATCTTCAACGAATGCGGGAGGACAACGGCCTGGCCCGCGTCTCACTTCTCCATCGACAGGATAATCACCGAGGTCCAGTATTTCATTGACGCCCTGTGGGCGGTTCCCCCCTTTTCTGATTTCTTCAATGCCATGCTTTCCCACTATCAAATCCACATGATGCATCTGGGTCCTGAATCCATCACCCTTCTTTCGGTCTTCGCCTTTGTTTGCGAGGCAATGATGGGCATCCTTCCTTAGGTTGCCTTGCTGCGCCACTTCTTCTCTCTGCGCCTTGTTGACCCTACCCAATGCTCGGCGTGCGTGAGCTTGGCTGCTGCGTCTGAGACAGCGGCCTCAGGGATTGACTTTAGGCTCCCTCCGCCTACGGCTGGGTTCCGCGAGCGGTGGCTGTATGTGGATGTAGGGGTGCCCAGCCCCCTGCTATCGGAGCCAACTTCGCCTGGTGTCCCCAATTCGGGCTGGGGCCAGGAGACGCTCGAGAGCCCCCGGCTCGTCTTCGTCTGGCACCACTTCGCATTCTTGAGGTCGCTTGGCGTGACAGCGCCCAAGGTGGTCAAGGAGTTCCTGCTACGCCGCATTGCTCCTCTCCAACGCCACTCTCGCCGGATGTGGGTCTTCAGCGGGCGTGATGGTCGTATGGGGCTCCAGGAAGAGGACCTGACGCTTGAAGTGCTGAGGACAGTGCTCTTGATCCTGACTAGGGACCCCAACCCTGGCAGCATCCAGCAGGGAGGGGCCTTGTTGTACCTCTGCCAGAACAGGGGCGATTTTGTGAATCAGATGCCAATCTTTGATGAGTGGGGGTCACGCCCCGCCGGCCTCCAGGGGCCTCGCGAGAACCCAGTGATGGTGACTGCCCTTCCAGTTGGCCAAGGCGACTCTTCCTCAAGTGGCGGAGCAGGGAGGCATGAGGCGCCAGAGGCCGAGGGGGCTCCCGGCGGGGTGACAGCGCCGGTCGATGCTCATGAGGGAGCAGCTCTTGGGGCCTGTGCCGCTGAGTATGAGGGCGGCAAGCAGCTGCCCTCAGCGCCTGCGACTGAGGCCCCTGAGGCTCCAGCCACTTCTCTCGGCGAGGCGACTGGCAGTGCGCATCAGGCAGGCCCCCCTGACGCGGATCGCCTTGACGCTTCGTCCTCGTCGTAGGTTGATCCCTGCGCTCAACTCTTGGGCCGCTTCCGCGTGGACTTTGAGGCCCTCCAGAAGAGAAGGGAGGCCCTGGGCGACGATTACCCATGTCGCCTGCTGAAGCGTAGGAAGTACTTCGCCACTGATGAGTAAGCCTTCTCCTTTTCCAGCTCCCGATCCTTCTCTTGCTTTTATTGATCCTTGCTCCGCAGGCCCCTTCCAGCCGAGCTCGCGGAGATGGCTGAGGTGTCGTCCCCCTTGGCTTCGCCCCCTCTACCGTCCTCAAGCGCTCCGAGCAGCAGAGCCCTTATGGTGAGGGCGATCGGAGAGGCGAACCGTCCCGAGGCGCATCGTGTCCCTGCGCACCTCGCGATCCTCCTTCGCGGGCCTTCTCGCGGCATAGCCAGCCTGTCGTGGGCTTCTCGCCTGGACGTGGACTATGATTGGCTGAGGCGCTCCCTGCGCTCTTCATCTGGGGACGGGCTGGCTCCAGGCCGGGCTTCTGGCGTGACGTGCCCGGCCGTCGCGAGGGTGCCAGCCCCCAGCCCCCTGCCCGGAGGGGGAGCGCTGATTCGTGGCCCCCGGCGCTTGCTTGGGGCAGATGATGGTGTGGAAGACATGCTCGAGCGTGCCCAGGAGCGTCGCGCTCTTCTCCAAGGATTCCTTCGAAGGGCGGCTAACGCGGTGAACCTGCTTGGTGAGGAGCTTGCTGATGAAGACGCGCGCCTTGAGGCCGAGGGCCTGCGCCTGGCTGCAGAGAGGCGCGAGCTGGAGGGTGCCATCGCCCTTGCGCGCCATCAGCGCGATCTTGACGACGAAGAGGCCAAGGTGTCGCTGGTGGCCTCTCGGGAGGCCCGATCTCGGGCCGCTGAGGAGGCCCGGGAAGCTGACCGGCGGCGAGAGGCGGCGGAGGAGCAGGCTCGGGAGCTCCTGGCCCGGTGCCACTCACTGGAGGAGCAAGTGGAGCTGCGCGAGGTAGCCCTTGCGTCGATGAAGGTGGCCTCTGGCGACCCAGCAGAGCTCCAGAAGCGGGAGGAGGCGCTGACGCTGGAAGCCGCCGAACGTGCACGCGAGTATGAGCGTCTGGAGACGAGGGAGCGCTTGGTGACGCAGACGGAGGATGATGTCGCTGCACGGGAAGCCCGTGTCCTGGAGGAGGTCGGACGTCGGGTGGCGATGGCGCGCTTGAACCTCGAGCGCGAGTTCGAGGAGAGGCTGGGGTTGATCCGGGCCGAGGCTGAAGGTAGGACTGCTTACTTGAGGGCCAAGCTGGAGGAAGTGACGCGGCGGGACGATGCTTTTCGGGACGCCCTTGAGGTAGCGCAAGGGGAGTCAACCACCTCCCAGGCCGAGGTGCTCCTTCTTCGCCATCGGGTGGAGGAGGCTGAGGCCGTCGCGCGCCAGAATGCGGACGAGATACGTCAGCGGCGGATCCTGGAGCATGAGCACGGCCCCATGCTCACCACGCTCCGGGAGAGAGCCAACACAGCCTTGGGCAACATCTGTGAGGCGGCTGTTGGCGAGCCGCACGCGGTCAACTACGCCGGCAACCTTCAGTTCTTCACCGACGTGGTGACGCAGCTGGAGGCGCGGTCGGTCAGGACCGACAGGTTGGTGGAGGAGAGGAGCCGCGCCCTGCTCGAGCGCACCTTTTCTCGCATCTTCAGCCATCTCAGGAACATGGATCCCGACTTCGATTTCGACACCGCCATCGCCCCAGTCCCCCAGGCCGTCCGAGACGACCTGGCGCAGGCCGTCCGAGACGACCTGGCGCACTGGGTGGAAGACAATGTGGATGCCCTTGTCAGAGCCTTCGCTTTAGACAACGATGGCGTGATCGTGGCTGCTGACGAGGGCGGCGTGGTGAACGGCCCTGACGCTGCTGGCGGCAACGCAGACCGCGATGGCAATTCCAGCGACGCCAGCAACGGTTCGGGAGGTGCTCCTGAGGATGCATTGGGGGATTTATCCGACTGATTATGCATCGTTCCTGCTTCCTTACCCTGCATGAATAGAACTCAGGTTTTGTCCTGATGGCTGTGAGAGCATTTTGGGAGGGGGAGCCCCTCATGTAAAAGTTGTGTTCATCGTATTAGTAGATGTTACATTGCCCATGCGCCCGCGCCAAGTGGTGGGCTAAGCGACGTGCTGGTTGGCTAGTTTACCTTCGTTCCGTGCGGGCCCTGAGGTAGCCTGTCGGAGGCTGTGGTGTCCCGAGTGTTCCCTGATCGAATCCGTAGGATCTGCAGTAAAAAAAACCTCCTAAGAGGACGCGGCGGCGGCAGTCTGGGCTGCGCGCAAGCTAGGCCTGACCCGGCTCGCGAGGGGCTCACGAGGGGAGGCAGTTGAGGCGAAGTGGTAATCAAAACGCGAGAAATTGCTCGAACGAGACTAAGCACCCCTTCCCCGAACACACACAAATCTCAAATTCGAATCCAACTTAAATCCAGCGAGGGAAAGTGACAACCAAAGGGAAAAGCAATGAAAGCAGACAAAAGGCCGCGTCCGGCACCTAATCTAGTCTTGGACGTCTTCTCACCAGCGCGGAGCTAAGTGCTGCACTGGGCGTGGGAGGGAGCCCGAGGGCCTGAGGCCGGCACCCCTGAGACTCCGGGGCGTGTACAGCCCAACTCATTATTACGTGAGAGTGTCACGGGGCGGCGAGCTTCACAGGCACTGGGCCTTCTTCACAGGTGCCGACCTTGCTTCATATCGCGAGATGAGGGCCCCGCCTTGCGCCACAATCTAGTGCCATCAACGACGACCGGAAACCAGGACGCCGCCGATGGGGTAGAGCGGTCGCCAGCGGTTCCCCCGACGACCACGGGTCCTCCGCCAGGGGCAGGCCCTGAGGCACCTCCCCAGCAGAGGGCCTACCTCCTGAGAACACCTTGCTCCGAACGCGATGTCGGATCTTGGCCCCTCTCCTACAGCCCCCTGCGCCCTCCTCCCGAGGGGTAGGAGACTGTGGGAGCGGGGCAGCTGCTCGCTGTGGCGACCTGCACCTCCTGAGATCCATGATTAGCGTATGCCTGCTCCTGATGAATTAGCGGTACCCGATAATCGTTGCCTCCAGTGTGGCCAGTGGGACCGTCCCCTCCTGTGATCCATGATTAGCGTATGCCTGCTCCTGAGGAATTAGCGGTACCCGATAATCGTTGCCTCCAGCGTGGCCAGTGGGACCGTCCCGGGGCTCCTGGAAGAGCTCAGCTTCTGGCGCCTCGTCCCCCCAGCTTGGGCTGAGGAGTGAGCCTTGTTCGCCCTCGTGAGGGTGCCCTTGGTCCATCATGTGGAGCACGTATTCTTCTGCGCCGTCATCCCGAAGGCCACGCCATAGTGCTCCGCGTGCCATGCAGCTCTACTTGGCGCGCCCACCGTGGGGTGGTAGCGCGGCTGTCCACTGGGGCCATGGGTCACGTCGAGTCCTTCTTCGCGGACCGGGAGCGGGGGCAGCGCCACCGCCGGTCCGGTGCCGACAGCTTCGCTGGCGTTGGATTAGCTTTGGAGCCCAGGGGCGCGCGCGGAGCCCCCGCGCGGGACGCCCTGGGCTTGAGATGAGAGCTGGGTGCAGAAGGGGTGGGCCCCCGAAGCGGCAAAGCCCAGGAGCTCTGCCACCCGCTCCAGCAGCACGTCGTGGCCACCCTCCAGCAGCCTGCACTGCAGCAGCTCTCGGGCCACCGTGAGCGCGGCCCTCGAGTTCGCCTGCTCCCGGCGGGTGTACGGTGTCGTGGTCGCGGCGTGATTGGAGGCCCTTGCTGCCGACCGCACCTGCCGTGGTGTGAGAGCTGTCGAAGCCTGTCCGCGTCGCCCGCGACCCGCAGCACCCTGCGGACCGGGAGCTGCTTGGGGCACGGGGTTGCCCGAGGCGAGCGGCTCTGCGCGGGCGGGCCACGCCGCCCAAGGATATGGGTTGCCCGCCTGGTCGCCGGACATGGTGATGACGACGCGACGGGACACGAAGCGGTAGAAGGTGGATTCCGGCGCACCCCTACCTGGCGCGCTAAATGTCGGATTTCGGGTTCCGGCAGACCCTTGAGGTTCGAACACTGGGGTGCGCACGGAGATTTCGCCTTCTACCTGCCTGCACCCCACCGCCTCGCTAAGATCTAAGCTATGGAAAGAACAGCATAAGAGACACAGGGTTTATACTAGTTCGGGCCACCATTGTGGTGTAATACCCTACTCTAGTTTGTGGTGTGGTGGATTGCCTCTTGGGCTGATGATGATGAGCAATACAAGGAAGAACAGCCTCACGAGGGTCTGTTCTTGGCTGGGGCGATGAACTGATAGGAAGAGTTCAGTCACCCTTCTCTCTCTCTCTCTCTCTCTCTGTGTGTGTGTGTGTGTGTGTGTGTGTGTGTGTGTGTGTGTGTGTGATGCTACTCGATTCGATCCCAGCTTGTTTCTGGATTGGCCGATCTTCTCTACCCTGGGGGTGGCTAGTCCTATTTATAGGCAAAGGCCCTGGGCCTCTTCCCAAATATTGAGCGGGAAGGGCGCCAACAATTGGCCATTTTGAAGGGGAACATCTGGTAGACTTATCCTGACTAAAGTTGGTCCTCGCCTGCCAAAGGCTTTGGTGGTGACGCTGGCTTGGGCTCCACAATGACTTCCTCCCTGCCGTTGGGCTGGTCTTGGTCTCGTTGCACCGAAACGGGTGCCTTTGCTTGATGCTCTCTCCTGCGCTTGCTCCCTTTGCACCAAAGAGGAAAGGAGGACACTGCGCGGGCTGGCGCCCGCCTGGCGCCCTTGGTCGTCATGGCTTGCGTCACGGGCACCTCGTGAGGTACCCTGTCTTGATCTCTCCGCCTCCTCGCGAGCCAGCCTAATGAGGCCATGCCTGAGGAAGCTCCGTGTCGTCCGCCCCGCGAGGCTTGGCCCCTCGCGAGGGTCTTGGGTCTATGTTGATGAAGATGGGTCGTGCTGGGCCCCCCTTTGAGCCACGCCGCAGGCCGCAGGCAGGCAAGTCTGGGGAACCCCGTTCCCAGAACGCCGACAAGTACATCGCACTACTAGTTGAGAAAAGTAGTACTAGTACTGCTACAGTACAAGTACGTACTCCTCCGTCACATAATGTACAACTTTTTTGACACTAGTTGGCGTGTACAAAAAATGGCAAAAACATACCCAAAATTTCTTAATCCACGCCAAAAACTACTACCTAGTGCCAAAAATTTCTTACTAGTGCTATTATTTACAGTATAATGCAATCCCATAACGTTCCATAATGCTACTACTAGTACTCCCTCCTTTCCGGTTTATAAGGCTCAATTCAAAATTCTCACCAACCAAGGTAGATGGTGAGTGGTGGTATACTTTTTGTAGTTTGCAAAAGCACCCAATTAATGCTCTTGTTTTCCTCAAAAAAGTATGTTTACCAATGCATTAATTGCAATGCATGCATGCATGCATAAATTACATGCATTGGTCAATTTTCTCTTAGTACTTGCATGCAATGATTTAATGCACCTTGGAATCTGAACATGTGATGGAAAACAACCAAATTGAGCCTTATAAAATGGAAAAACTAAAATTTTGAGATAAGCCCTATAAACCGGAAAGGAGGGAGTAGTAAATAATAGCCTCACCCCTTTGGTGAGGAACAATCTACAGTTGGAAGGGACGAGGCCTTGCGGTTACTACGCTCTTATCTCCTCCTCGCCAGTTCCCCTCCCCCCGAAGAGAAGGCAGTTCGTCGCTGCTCCCATGGATTCGCCAGGCGGTTCTCCTCCTCGTCGAGGCTGGGAGACCGTGGACGACGATTCTCTGGGAGAAATCGCACGCCGCTCCGACGTCCTCACCACCGCAAGACTCGGTGCTTCCTGCACCAACTTTTTCAAGACGCTGCTTAAACAGGCTTGGGAAAAGGCCATGCTTGTTGGTCTTCCATGCGTCCTCCAGGAGAAGGTTCTTCTATGGGACAATTCTTTGAATAGTCCACCGCTCCCTGGCCATGGTTGCACATTGACTCCGCTAGAGTTGACAACGTTGAGAGGTAGTCGGATTTTGTCCGATGAGCAGGTCAGTAATGGAGTTTGATCATGTAGTACTTAGTTATTCCATTTCCATCCCATAATTTCTCCGCTGCCCACCGTCTTATATATAGGTCTGGGTCGGTGCCAACAAAGATTGGCTTTCATACCTCCGGCCGGATACCACCATGATTTTGCACAACATCCACAGCAGTGCGGCCGTTCCGGTAGACCCCTTCTCCACCATTGGGATCGGCCTTTCGGACTGGCTGTGCAAGAATAAGTATGATGATGCCTACATGAGATTGAAGAAGATAGCAATTGCGGACCCACCGATAAAGCGACGCGGCTACGACGATTACTATATCATCGCGGTGTTCGATATAAGGATTGCCATCAATGCAGGAGGCAGTAACGGCATAGGCTGGCGCATGTTGGCGGCGGCAGATTTGTACCCCTACACGTTCGAAGACGTCGTGCGCCATCTAGGCCGCATCATCGGACCGTCACCATCTACCCTGGTATTCCATTTTTTTAACCCTCTCGCCTTCTCTTTCATTGTTGTACTAGTAGTATACTTTGTAGTACTAGTAGGAGTACTTTTTACCTTGGAGGACGCGTATAGCTAGCTACGCCCTTGAAGACTTGAACCCACTAGCTGCCACCATTTTTGTTTTTCCATATCTTACTATCTCATCCATGTAGCCAAGAGTGGCTATATATAATAAGCCGGTTATTTTACTTCCTCTATACCGAAGTAGTACTATTTGCTGCACAGTATTACTGACCACCACATTTGAGCACAACATTATTATGCATGGACCTTGACTATGTACGTCACCATGTGTCCTGATCTAGGATGCCGCGTGTACCAGATGAACGGCACCGAGTTCGACCCCCGTGATGCTACGTGGGTGCCGAGGAACACTCTTGGAGAGTACTCGCTTTTCATCGGGGACAGCTACCCCATTGTGAAGCGGATGCCACCTTCCATGCATGACACGGAAGGCCTGCCGTTCATGAAGCATGGTTGTGTCTTCAGTGCGCACCGCCGGATGAACGACATGCTGGGACACGCTATCCCTGATTTATGCCGCTTCAGCTTGGATGAGTCTCCATCGTGTGGAACCGGACTAGAAAGCTGCGACAATGATTCCCGTTGCCTACCGCTACGGATCGCGCCATCCATGAAGAACACCTGGGACTGGAACCTGGAGGAGGACATGTAGCCCATCTATAACGTGTAAGTGGAGTATGGTAATTGTGAACGGTAGCGCTGTGAATATATGTAGACTCGTCATGCACAAATTTATCACATGAGTTGGAGATGAACTTGTGTGGCATACTGGCATTTGTCCTTTAGAATTTATTACTAGTAAATGTGTTATGTGTACGTGCAACTTGTGTGGTTGTTGCACGGGCTCCAACACGCTCTTTGAGAAAAAGGTGGCACAGCTTTGGATATACGTGACGTGGAGGCATCATACAGTAGCATCGTTCGCTATAGTTGTACTAGTACACTCCTACTAGGACGACAACTCCTATAAAACCTTGCGCTTGGCTCTTTGCCTCTTCGGGAGGTTCAACAGTTCGTACTCGTGTGAACCTTCCAGTTGGCTCTTCGCCTCTTCGGAAGGTCCAAGAATGATGATACTACAATACAATATGCTTCTGGCAATCTGACACCGATTGAACTGCTGCACGTCCACCGCGAGGGCGAGGGCGAGGGAGAGGGAAAGGGTGCTGTAGTCAAAATCCTCTCCTCGTCCTGCGAACCACCACGCGCGTGGGCGAGGGAGAGGCGTTGAAATCAAGCTTCTCCTCGTTTGGCGAGTTGACGGGACACATCAAAGCAGTACTAGTACTAGTAGTAGTAGTCCATACTGAGTCCTTTCCGATTAATATGGCTTAACTTGAAACGAGAAAAATACACTGGTGGTCAAAGTATGTAATAGTACGCTCCTTACGGTCACTATATATAGTTTTGCGGCGATTATACGATCACTAGCTCATCGTAGAGCACCGTATTTCACCCTACTGACCGGCCACATAGTCGACGTGGCACTTTGTTGACTGGTTAAATTGTCACCTGTTTTCTGGGTCCCACCTGTCAGTTGGCAGAGCAAAGAAATCAGTTAGACAAAACTTTACGCAGGTGTGACACGAGTCCAACCCTTGCGCGCGAACCGCCCTGGCTGTGTATGTGAGTGCATGCACGTGTCCCCCTCGGTCTTCCAACAAAGAGTGTACTACATGATGTACATCTACACTTCCAATGCATTTAGCCTTTAATCTAAATCGATATTGATTGACTAATGCACCAACTTGTGTTGTAGGTATAGGCTACATGTCTATCCTTAATTACAACATGCAACGGCCTTCATTTAATCTTCTTATCTCAATGGTCGCATGCACACATAAGTCTGCTACTTTTGGGCGTTAATTATGCCCTGGTCAATGTGTAAATCTCTAAATGTACAGTCTTTCACGAACGTAGGGAGTAGGATGAGCACTTGAGCGTGAGCGTGTGTGTTGCGTCGTGTGCTGTGTGCCGCATGGGTGCGTGAGTGTTGCGTGCGCCCATGTGTACGTGTGAGTGTTGCATGTTGCATGCATGCATGGGGCTTACTCCCTCCCATTGACATGTTCATATTTCAAGCTTCCTCTGTTCCCTCCATATGGTGATACTCCCTCTGTTCCCAAATAGTTCGGAGTAAAAGCCTCCCTCTGTTCCCAAATACGGAGTATTTGTCTTTCTACAGATTTCAACAAGTGACTAGGTACGAAGCAAAATGAGTGAAGTGAGCGTAGAGGCATAGGGATACTGTAGAAAGGAAGTCCTCGCGATCCATTATTCCCCATCTCGGTCAGAGAGAACTATTCAACTAGTCTTCGTAGTGAAGTGACAATACACACTGCAGCAGATGGGACACGTAATTAATAAGCTGAACCAGCGTGTTGGTGTTACTAAATCAGCCTTACCCAGTACTGCCATCATGTTTGCCAATAGAGCACGCTTCCGCAAATACGCCTACGCACCTCTGTCCTCCATTAACTGACATATGGGCCCTGTTGTGGTAGACCCACATGTCATCGGTGTAACTATTTACACTCCGAAGGACAGTATATCCTGGTAGTAGTACTAGTAGAATTGAGATTGAATGCACTTTATTCCCCGTCTTCCACTCTTCTTCCTCCTCTCTTCTTCTTCCTCCTCTCTTCTTCTTCCCCCTCTCTTCCCCATCGTCGGCCACACACCATTTACCCCCGCTCACTACTCGCCCGCCCGTGCCATCTTCCTTGGTAGCTCGCGCGTACCATATCCCCTCGCTCAATACTCGGCCACACGAGGAGAAGCTTCTTCGCTCGCCCGCCCGAATCCACTTCCCCGCTGGCTCGCAGGCACCGAAAACCCCAATGGCAGAACCGAATGACACGCAGAGCCTCGATTGGAATTCCCTCCCCGATGTTCTCTTGGAGCAGATCTGTAGTCGTATGGACCTACTCAGCACCGTTCGTCTGGCCGCATGCTCGGTATCTTTGTACCATCTACTCGTCTGCAACCGGTAGGCTCTTTTCAAGACGCCCTGCTTGCTGATGCCTGATCCTCGAAGGTGGCCCAGACACCGACTTGACGATCCTACGGAGGTTGCCGTGGTGCCCCTCGACATGCTACCATTACCCGTCCACCTGTCCTTCATGCGCGGCCACTACTGGGCGGGCATGAAGGCCAACTGGATCGTCCTCATCCACCACACTAGTAGTCCGTGGCATCTCGTGGATATCTACACCCAGTGAGAGATCACCCTTCCATCGCTGGATACCGCCGCCATCGAGCCTCGCGGCCCGCCGGACACTCCTGCCTACTACGCACGAGACGCGTCAAGCTTTTGGCTCGACCTCTGTTTGCAGAAAGTTGTAATATGCGAAGTGCCCACACCATCAGAAGACTACATGGATTACAAGCTCATTGCCTTGTTCAACAAGGGATTAGTTTATCTGGAATCCGGTCGCCATACATGGTTATGGCTCATCATCAATCCTGTTGAGGAAACATTTCTGTCTGATGCTATAGTGCATGATGGCATCGTTTACGCGGTCGATGCACAGATTGGCTACCTATACTGGTGGAATCTATCATCGTGTAATTGTTCTATCTCATCTCATCTTTACCTTATGAATACGACTGCCAGTTCAGTTGTTACAAATTTAGAATGCATAGCATGTCTATAACCACATCATTGCTATATGTTCCTCTCATTTCCTAGATTTTTATGACCACACATGTTATTGCTAGAGTTGATATGAGAACAATTGGCATCTAATGATTGTTAGAATACATATTATGAGCATAACATCATGATTGCTATATGTTACTCTCGTTTACAAGATTTTTATAACAACGCATGTTATTGCTTAGAGTTGATATGAGAACAGTAGTAGTAAGTGCTATGGTAGAATATGAGTAGGTGCTGTCGTAGCTGTTTTCCTCTCATTGTTACATGATGTTTGAACCATGCCATATTGCTAGAATATGAAAGCCATTGGCTTATTTATTTTAACTTGGGGTATGATTATCACCACGGCATTGCAATTCTCTATCTATGATATGTGTCACTGTTATAATAATCTTAATGCCACACATACTCTGAACATGATTGTTTATTTTTGTCCTTTTGGTCTCCAATTTGAATTGTTGCAGCAGATGCAAATGCGCTGGCCTTCATGATTCCAGGACCTGGAATCATAGCAGCCGATGGGTGGAGGTTTATCGCTCGTTCAGCTGACGGCGGTCATTTGATGCTCATTCGCACGTACCAAATTGACCAAACCATTGCATCAAACCACATGCAGTACAATGCGTGGGGCGTTCGTGACATTGATGGCTAGGGATGCTTTGTGTTCGAGAAAGATCCCTGCTCCGTTGGGCCAGGCGTATTCAACTGGAGGCGGGTTTACAACCTCGGCAACCACTCCTTGTTCCTCAGGCTCAATTATCCGATCATCCAACCAATCATCGATCATATCACCGGCGATGATTACTGTGCTATGCAACTTCCATTCGCAAGGGGGGCTGTGTTTACACATCATACCATGGGTTTCATGAATCACCATATCCAGAGATTCGTCGACATAGCTTGTTGCCAGATAATCTTCAGTGTGTGAAAGGCATCAAGCTTCCATGCGATGGATGGCTTTTGCAAACCCGACATGCGGCGATGTGGTTCATACCAACAGCAAATATGCACAACTTGATTCGTGCTAATATCTAGACTGAGCCATGTATTTGTTGGAAATATGCCCTAGAGGCAATAATAAAATGATTATTATTATATTTCCTTGTTCATGATAATTGTCCATTATTCATGCTATAATTGTGTTATCCGGAAATCGTAATACATGTGTGAATACATAGATCACAACACGTCCCTAGTGAGTCTCTAGTTGACTAGCTCGTTGATCAACAGATAGTCATGGTTTCCTGACTATGGGCATTAGATGTCATTGATAACGGGATCACAACATTAGGAGAATGATGTGATGGACAAGACCCAATCCTAAGCCTAGCACAAGATCGTGTAGTTCGTTTGCTAAAGCTTTTCCAATGTTAAGTATCATTTCCTTAGACCATGAGATCGTGTAACTCCCGGATACCGTAGGAGTGCTTTGGGTGTGCCAAATGTCACAACGTAACTGGGTGACTATAAAGGTACACTACAGGTATCCCCGAAAGTATCTGTTGGGTTGACACGGATCGAGACTGGGATGTTTCACTCCGTATGACAGAGAGGTATCTCTGGGCCCACTCGGTAATGCATCATCATAATGAGCTCAATGTGACCAAGTGTTTGATCACGGGATCATGCATTACGGTACGAGTAAAGTGACTTGCCGGTAACGAGATTAAACGAGGTATTGGGATACCGACGATCGAATCTCGGGCAAGTAACGTACCGATTGACAAAGGGAATTGTATACGGGATTACTTGAATCCTCGACATCTTGGTTCATCCGATGAGATCATCGAGGAGCATGTGGGAGCCAACATGGGTATCCAGATCCCGCTGTTGGTTATTGACCGAAGAGTCGTCTCGGTCATGTCTTCATATCTCCCGAACCCGTAGGGTCTACACACTTAAGGTTCGGTGACGCTAGGGTTGTAGAGATATTAGTATGCAGTAACCCGAAAGTTGTTCGGAGTCCCGGATGAGATCCCGGACGTCACGAGGAGTTCCGGAGTAGTCCGGAGGTAAAGATTTATATATAGGGAAGTCAAGTTTCGGCCATCAGGAAGGTTTCGGGGGTAATCGGTATTGTACCGGGACCACCGGAAGGGTTCTGGGGGTCCATCGGGTGGGGCCACCTATCCCGGAGGGCCCCATGGGCTGAGTGGGAGGGGAACCAGCCCCTAGTGGGCTGGTGCGCCCCCTTGGGCCTCCCCTGCGCCTAGGGTTGGGAAACCCTAGGGGTGGGGGCGCCCCACTTGGCTTGGGGGGCAAGCCACCCCCCTTGGCCGCCGCCCCCCCCTTTGGAGATGCATCTCCTAGGGCCGGCGCCCCCTCTAGGGGCCTATATAAAGAGGGGGGAGGGAGGGCAGCCACACCTAAGCCTTGGCACCTCCCTCTCCCTCCCGTAACACCTCTCTCTCTCGCTGAGCTTGGAGAAGCCCTGTCGAGATCCTCGCTGCATCCACCACCACGCCGTCGTGCTGCTGGATCTCCATCAACCTCTCCTTTCCCTTTGCTGGATCAAGTAGGAGGAGACGTCTTCCCCAACCGTACGTGTGTTGAACGCGGAGGTTGATACGTCTCCGTCGTATCTACTTTTCCAAACACTTTTGCCCTTGTTTTGGACTCTAACTTGTATGATTTGAATGGAACTAACCCGGACTAACGCTGTTTTCAGCAGAATTGCCATGGTGTTGTTTTATGTGCAGAAAACAAAAGTTCTCGAAATGACCTGAAACTCCACGAAATATCTTAGAATAAATAATAGAAAATCCTCGCCAAAGATGAAGACCAGGGGGCCCACACCCTGTCCACAAGGGTGGGGGCGTGCCCCTCCCCCCTGGGCGCGCCCCCTACCTCATGGACCCCCTGGATGCCCTCCGACGCCAACTCCAACTCTATATATTGGCTTTCGGGGAGAAAAAAATCAAAGAGAAAGTTTCATCGCGTTTTACGATATGGAGCCGCCGCCAAACCCTAATCTCTCTCGGGAGGGCTGATCTGGAGTCCGTTCGGGGCTCCGGAGAGGGGGATTCATCGCCGTCATCATCATCAACCATCCTCCATCACTAATTTCATGATGCTCACCGCCGTGCGTGAGTATTTGCATCGTAGGCTTGCTGGACGGTGATGGGTTGGAAGAGATTTATCATGTAATTGAGTTAGTTTTGTTAGGGTTTGATCCCTAGTATCCACTATGTTCTGAGATTGATGTTTCTATGACTTTGCTATGCTTAATGCTTGTCACTAGGGCCCGATTGCCATGATTTCAGATCTGAACCTATTATGTTTTCATGAATATATGTGAGTTCTAGATCCTATCTTGCAAGTCTATAGTCACCTACTATGTGTTATGATCCGGCAACCCCGAAGTGACAATAATCGGGACCACTCCCGGTGATGACCATAGTTTGAGGAGTTCATGTATTCACTATGTGTTAATGCTTTGTTCCGGTTCTCTATTAAAAGGAGGCCTTAATATCCCTTAGTTTCCAATAGGACCCCGCTGCCACGGGAGGGTAGGACAAAAGATGTCATGCAAGTTCTTTTCCATTAGCACGTATGACTATTTACGGAATACATGCCTACATTATGTTGATGAACTGGAGCTAGTTCTGTGTCACCCTATGTTATGACTGTTACATGATGAACCACATCCGGCATAATTATCCATCATTGATCCGGTGCCTACAAGTTTTCCATATACTGGTTTACGCTTATTTACTTTTCCGTTGCTACTGTTACAATCACTACAAAAATACCAAAAACATTACTTTTGCTGTCTTTACTTTTGTTACCGTTACCACCACTATCATATTACTTTGCTACTAAACACTTTGTTGCAGATATTAAGTTTCCAGGTGTGGTTGAATTCACAACTCAGCTGCTAATACTTGAGAATATTCTTTGGCTCCCCTTGTGTCGAATCAACAAATTTGGGTTGAATACTCTACCCTCGAAAACTGTTGCGATCCCCTATACTTGTGGGTAATCAAGACCTTTTTCTGGCGCCGTTGCCGGGGAGCATAGCTCTATTCTTTGAGTCACTTGGGATTTATATCTGCTGGACACTATGAAGAACTTGAAAGACGCTAAGACAAAAATTAATCCCTCAACTACGAGGGGAGGTAAGGAACTGCCATCTAGCTCTGCACTTGATTCACCTTCTGCTATGAGTAAGCTAGCGACACCTAAACCTACTACTACTATGAATTCTGATATGTCGCATGTTATTGATGATGCCACTTCTGCTATGCATGATACTTACGATGAAACTACTTCTATGCTTGATACTACTGTGCCACTTGGTGAATTTCTAGATGAGCAAATTTCTAAGTCTAGAGAAAGAGAAATTAGTGAACCTGAACACGATGATGTTAGTGATGATGAACCTATGCCTGTTATTCCTGAGGGTTATCGTTTTAATAATGAATCTTATGAAGCTATTCTTGCTTGTCCAGATAAACCTGAACGTAAGAGGTTACTAATTAAGTGGAGTAAGGAATCTTTTAGAGGTAGGATGAGACCCGACCCTGCTTTTGCTACTTCACCTATCTGTGTTCCTGATCAGGATTATTATGATATTACTGTTGATCCAGATATAATTACTTTGGTTGAATCTGATCCTTTTTATGGCTATGAATCTGAAACTGTTGTGTCACATCTTCGTAAGTTAGATGAAATAGCTGCCCTGTTTACTAATAATCTGAGATCGTGCCACTTTTATATACTCAAAATATTTCCGTTCTCATTAAAGGGTGATGCTAAGAAATGGTTTAATTCTCTTGATCCTGCCTGTGTGCAAAGTCCCCAGGATATGATTTATTACTTCTCTACTAAATATTTCCCTGCTCATAAGAAACAAGCTGCTTTGAGGGAAATATACAATTTTGTGCAAATTGAAGAAGAGAGTCTCCCACAAGCTTGGGGGAGGCTTCTCAAGTTACTTAATGCTTTGCCTGATCATCCTCTTAAGAAACCTGAAATATTTGATATCTTTTATAACGACTAACTGATGCTTCCAGAGATTACCTGGATAGTTGTGCTGGTTCTCTTTTCAGGGAAAGAACACCGGATGACGCTGAAATTTATTGAATAATATGTTGGCAAATGAAAATAATTGGGCACCTCCTGAGCCACCTCCCGAGCCAACTCCTGAGCCAACTCCTGAGCCAAGAGCCTATTCCTAAACCAACTCCGAAGAAAAGAGGTGTTCTATTTCTCAGTCCCGAAGATATGCAAGAGGCAAAGAAATCTATGAAAGAAAAAGGTATTAAAGCTGAAGATGTTAAGAATTTACCTCCTATTGAAGAAATACATGGTCTTAATTTACCGCCTGTTGAAGAAGTATATGATCTCAATTACTTATTTACTGAAGAACCTCCCGATATCCCGACACAGGTAGTAAAGGTAAATTCTCTCTATAGATATGATAAAGTTGAAGTCCCTCCTACTAAAATTGCTAGTCAGTGCTTGGATGAGTTTGATGACTTTATGTTTAAACAAGATGACTTTAATGCTTATTTTGGTAGACAATTAAAGCAGAATACCTTTATGATTAAACGCTTGAGTGATTATATGGATAATATTAAAGGTGAACTTAAACTTGTTAGCAAACATGCTTCTATGGTTACCACTCAAGTAGAACAAGTACTTAAAGCTCAGAAAGAAATGCTTGATGAAATGAGTAGTAAGAAAAAAGATTATGCTATTAGAGTGGCTACTAGAATTGGTAGAATGACTCAGGAACCTTTGTATCCTGAAGGCCACCCTAAGAGAATCGAGCAAGATTCTCAAAGAAATAATATTGATGCACCTAGTTCTTCTAAAAGGAAGAAAAAGAAAAATGATAGAACTGTGCAAACTTCTAGTGAACCTATTGCTGAACCACCTGATAATCCAAATGATATCTCTATGTCTGATGCTGAAACACAATCTGGTAATGAACATGAACCTGGTGAAGATGTTAATGATGATGTTCATGATGATGCTCAACCTAGTAATGATAATGATGTAGAAGTTGAACCTGCTGTTGATCTTGATAACCCACAATCAAAGAATCAATGTTATGATAAAAGAGACTTCGTTGCTAGGAAACATGGTAAAGAAAGAGAACCATGGGTTCAGAAACCCATGACTTTTCCTCCGAAACCATCCAAGAAAAAGGATGATGAGGATTTTGAGCACTTTGCTGAAATGATTAGACCTATCTTTTTGCGTATGCGATTGACTGATGTGCTCAAAACAAATCCTTATGCTAAGTATATGAAGGATATCATTACTAATAAAAGAAAGATACCGGAGGCTGAAATTTCCACCATGCTTGCTAATTACACTTTTAACGATGGAATACCAAAGAAACTTGGAGATCCAGGAGTACCTACTATACCATGCTCCATTAAAAGAAATTATGTTAAAACTGCTTTATGTGATCTTGGAGCCGCTGTTAGTGTTATGCCTCTCTCTTTATATCGTAGACTTGACTTGAATAAGTTGACACCTACTGAAATATCTTTGCAAATGGCTGATAAATCAACTGCTATACCTGTCGGTATTTGTGAGGATGTGCCTGTTGTGGTTGCAAACGTTACTATTTTAATGGAATTTGTTATTCTTGATATTCCCGAGGATGATAGTATGTCTATTATTCTTGGAAGACCTTTCCTTAATACTGCAGGGGCTGTTATTGATTGCAACAAAGGCAATGTCACTTTTCATGTTAATGGTAATGAGCATACGGTGCACTTTCCGAGGAAACAACCTCAAGTTTATAGTATCAACTCTATTGGAAAAATTCCATCGATTATATTTGGAGGTTTTGAATTTCCTCTTCCTATTGTCAAAAAGAAATATGATATACTTA
Organism: Aegilops umbellulata; assembly: GCA_032464435.1. Lineage (NCBI taxonomy): Eukaryota > Viridiplantae > Streptophyta > Magnoliopsida > Poales > Poaceae > Aegilops > Aegilops umbellulata. Next base: position 50,173,687 of record CP136060.1, read on the forward strand.
TTGTTGGGGATGTCCATATCCCCATTGAGGTAACATAGTGTTATTCGAAATTTCTCTGGTTCCATGATTATCGGAATGAGCTTGTTAACAAGACTTGATCAACCTTGTTAGTGGATTCTTTTTGATGAGCATGAGATGGATGAAACTAGAAGCACAACCTTCTGTACCCTCTTTATATTTTCTGTTCTTTAGTAGAAATAAAGTAAAATTGTATTTTTCTGTCTGTTTCCTGACTTATCCGTGCAATATAAAAATATCCCGAAAATAAAAGTCCTCAGAATGCCATGCCAATTTAATATGATTTTTTCGGGAATATTTAAGGATTTTTAGTGCAAAAATTACCGCGGGGGGAGCTTCCACCTGGTCACAAGGGTGGAGGGCGCGCCCTACCCCCTGGGCGCGCCCCCCTGTCTCGTGGGCCCACGGTGGCCCTCCTCCACTTATTCCTGCACCCAACTTCTTCCTATGTCTCGCACAAATCCGAAAAACCAACTCAAGCTCGTGTTCCAGCAACTTTTGCTGCGATTTTCGATCTCCTTGCTCAAAGCACCTCTCGCAAAACTGCTTGGGGAGATTGTTCCTTGACGGCGTGTGGTCCGTGTTGCTCTTCCTGCTCCTACCTTCTTTGATTTTCAGGCGAGAGGAAGATATATTATTACCAGAAAGGAGGCAGATGAGTACGAGAGGGGAGTAGAAGCAGCCCGACGCCGTGCTGCTGCTCAGCAGGCGGTAGCCGCTGCATCGCAGTACGACCCCAGCTTCACCTACGGATATCAGCCAGGTTATCCTTGACAATAGACCAACTTAGGCCAAAAGCCTAAGCTTGGGGGAGTACGTATTTCCCACCGACATTACATTCATGTTCACACACACTCATTGCTAGATGTCAGTGCTCATACTCTTTCATTGTAATATCCATGTTAGTTTAAATTTATTTTTCTAGCTTTCTTCTTGTGTGTTTGATAAACCTTAAGAAAAAAAACAAAAAATTAGTTAGTCTACTTTCCATGCTTGTAGTAGAATTAAAAAGAAAACCCGAAAATATTTCCCGTCCTTCTTTTGCTTGTTGGGAGCTTTCCCGTGTAAATAGTTTTTATTTTTCTTTTCCTTACTTTGGGGGTCGAGAAGACTATATTGAAAATGCTTAGTGGCTCTTATATGCATGATTGTTTATTTAACTTAGAGCCCATATTACTTGTCTTCTCTCTTGATTTGAATGCTTGCAGATTCCAGCTTAGTCCAATGCACGTGCACTCTTATTATTATATACATCGTTCAGTCGTGCAAGTGAAAGGCAATAATGATGATATATGATGGACTCATTGGGATGAGAAAAGCTGGTATGAACTCGACCTTTCTTGTTTTTGTAAATATGATGATTCATCGTTCCTGATTCAGCTATTATGAAGTAAACATATTTGCAATGACATTTAGAGATTATAGTTGTTTGTGCCATGCTTGATTAGCTATGAGTTATAATGGTTAACCATGTGTGCCAACATGGTATTGAGATGATTATGATGTGGTATGATAGGATGGTATCCTCCTTTAAATGAATTGAGTGACTCGACTTGGCACATGTTCACGCATGTAGTTGAATCAAATCAACATAGCCTTCATGATATTTATGTTCATGGTGGATTATATCCTACTCATGCTTATATTCGGTGTGAAGTAATTTTAATGCATGTTTACGACTGTTGTCGCTCTCTCAGTTGGTCGCTTCCCAGTTCTTTGCTAGCCTTCACCTGTACTAAGCGGGAATACTGTTTGTCCATCCAAACTCCTTAAACCCCAAAGTTGTTCCATATGAGTCCACTATACCTTCCTATATGCGGTATCTAGCTGCCGTTCCAAGTAAATTTGTATGTGCCAAACTCCAAACCTTCAAATGAAATTCTGTTTTGTATGCTCGAGCAGCTCATGTGCAACTATGGCTGCCTATATCTTCCATGCTAGGTGTGTTATTCTCAAGAGGAGTGGACTCTGCTCCTCATTCACGAGAAAGGGCCGGTAACCGGGATGCCCAGTCCCATGATCCAAAAAGATCAAAGAAAATCAAAATTGTCGGCATTCTGGGAACGGGGGTCCCCAGACTTGCCTACCTGCGGCCTGCGGCGTGGCTCGAGTGGGGGCCCAACGTGGCCCATCTTCATCAACACAAGGCTCAAGACCCTCGCGAGGGGCCAAGCCTCGCGAGGCGGACGACATGGAGCTTCCTCCAGCACGGCCTCCTTAGGCTGGCTTGCGAGGAGGCGGAGAGATCAAGGTGGGGTACCTCACGAGGTGCCCATGACGCAAGCCATGACGACCAGAGGTTCGAGGAGGGCGCCAGCCCGCGCAGTGTCCTCCCTTTCCTCTTTGGTGCAAAGGGGGCAAGCGCAGGCGAGAGGACCAAGCAAAGGCACCCATTTCGGTGCAACGAGACCAAGACCAACTCCACGACAAGGAGGAAGTCACTGTGGAGCCCAAGCCGGCGTCATCACCAGAACCTTTGGCAGGGGAAGACCAAGTTTAGTCAGGATAAGTGTACCCGATGTTCCCCTTCAAAACGGCCAATTGTTGGCGACCTTCCCGCTCAAATATTTGGGAAGAGGCCCAGGGCCTTTGCCTATAAATAGGACTAGCCACCCCCAGGGTAGACACACACACACACACACACACATAGAGAGAGAGAGAACCCAACCTGATTCAGTACCCAGAGCAAGTAGAGAGAGAGAGAGAAGGGCGATTGAACTCCCCCTAGCAGTTCATCCCCAGCCAAGAACAGACCCTCGCGAGGTCGTTCTTCCTTGTATTGTTCTTACTCATCAGCCCAAGAGGCAATCCACCACACCACACTGGAGTAGGATATTACACCACAATGGTGGCCCGAACCAGTATAAACCCTGTGTCTCTTGTGTTGTTCTGGCAGTAGTTTAGATCCTTACGAGACGGAGAGGTAGAGGGCACGATCTCCGCGCGCACCCCAGAGTTCGAACCTTAAGGGTCTGCCGGAACCCGTGATCCGACAAAAATAATTAAACAAAACTCCCCCTGGGACCCGTTGAATGTTGGAGGCACTCGTTGTTTCGAGCAAGCCATGGATTGATGCTTGTGGAGGAGGGGGAGTATAAACCTTTACCATTCTGTTTGGGAACTACCTATAATGCATGTAGTATGGCAGATACAGCCATCTCATAGTTGTTGCGTTGACAGTGAAAGTATGCCACTCAAAATATTATTTATCTCTATTTCAAAAATCGAGCTCTGGCACCTCTACAAATCCCTGCTTCCCTCTGCGAAGGGCCTATCTATTTACTTTTATGTTGAGTCATCACCCTTCTTATTAAAAAGCACCCGCTAGAGAGCACACTGTCGTTTGCATTCATTATGATTGGTTTATATTGGGTATGACTTGACTGGATCTCTTTTACCATGAATTACAATGTTTAGTCAGTCCTTGATCTTTAAAGGTGCTCTGCATTTATGTTTTGCGGTCTCAGAAAGGGCTAGCGAGATACCATTTTGTTATATCATGTTATGACTATTTTGAGAAAGTGTTGTCATCCGAGTTTTATTATTATGGCTCGCTAGCTGATTATGCTATTGATATGAGTAATTGTGAGACCTACGTGTTATTGTGAGTATGGTTAGTTCATAATAATTGCTCAAACTTGAATGCTGGCTTTTCATGTTTAGAACAACAAGAGCAAACAAAGTTTGTAAAAGTTTTTCTTTTTGTCTTTCAGTTTGTCAACTGAATTGCTTGAGGACAAGCAAGGGTTTAAGCTTGGGGGAGTTGATACGTCTCCGTCGTAACTACTTTTCCAAACACTTTTGCCCTTGTTTTGGACTCTAACTTGTATGATTTGAATGGAACTAACCCGGACTGACACTGTTTTCAGCAGAATTGCCATGGTGTTGTTTTATGTGCAGAAAACAAAAGTTCTCGGAATGACCTGAAACTCCACGGAATATCTTAGAATATATAATAAAAAAATCCTCACCAAAGATGAAGAGCAGGGGGCCCACACCCTGTCCACGAGGGTGGGGGCGCACCCCTCCCCCCTGGGCGCGCCCCCTACCTCATGGGCCCCCTGGATGCCCTCCAACGCCAACTCCAACTCTATATATTGGCTTTCGGGGAGAAAAAATCAGACAGAAAGTTTCATCGCGTTTTACGATACGGAGCCGCCGCCAAACCCTAATCTCTCTCGGGAGGGTTGATCTGGAGTCCATTCGGGGCTCCGGAGAGGGGGATTCATCGCCGTCGCCATCATCAACCTTCCTCCATCACCAATTCCATGATGCTCACCGCCGTGCGTGAGTAATTGCATCGTAGGCTTGCTGGACGGTGATGGGTTGGATGAGATTTATCATGTAATCGAGTTAGTTTTGTTAGGTTTTGATCCCTAGTATCCACTATGTTCTGAGATTGATGTTGCTATGACTTTGCTATGCTTAATGCTTGTCACTAGGGCCCGAGTGCCATGATTTCAGATCTGAACCTATTATATTTTCATGAATATATGTGAGTTCTAGATCCTATCTTGCAAGTCTATAGTCACCTACTATGTGTTATGATCCGGCAACCCCGAAGTGACAATAATCGGGACCACTCCCAGTGATGACCATAGTTTGAGGAGTTCATGTATTCACTATGTGTTAATGCTTTGTTCCGGTTCTCTATTAAAAGGAGGCCTTAATATCCCTTAGCTTCCAATAGGACCCCGCTGCCACGGGAGGATAGGACAAAAGATGTCATGCAAGTTCTTTTCCATAAGCACGTATGACTATTTACGGAATACATGCCTACATTATATTGATGAACTAGAGCTAATTCTGTGTCACCCTATGTTATGACTGTTACATGATGAACCACATCCGGCATAATTATCCATCATTGATCCGGTGCCTACGAGTTTTCCATATACTGGTTTACGCTTATTTACTTTTCCATTGCTACAGTTACAATCACTACAAAAATACCAAAAACATTACTTTTGCTGTCTTTACTTTTGTTACTGTTACCACCACTATCATATTACTTTGCTACTAAACACTTTGCTGCAGATATTAAGTTTCCAGGTGTGGTTGAATTGACAACTCAGCTGCTAATACTTGAGAATATTCTTTGGCTCCCCTTGTGTCGAATCAACAAATTTGGGTTGAATACTCTACCCTCGAAAACTGTTGCGATCCCCTATACTTGTGGGTTATCAGAGGTGTTGTCCGTTCGGCACTTGGTCATCGGTGATTTGAATCACGGCGAGTACGAGTCCATCATCCCCGTTCTCTTGAACGCTTCCGCTCGCGATCTACAAGGGTATGTAGATGCACTCCTCTCTCTCGTTGGTAGATAACTCCATAGATTGATCTTGGTGAAGCGTAGAATTTTTTTATTTTCTGCAACGTTCCCCAGCAGTATTCTGTTGTTGTAGCACGACCCTCTTTTGTTGGATACTATGTACTGTTGTTAATTTGAAGCACTCCTCTGGTTTGAGGGATAGATACCTTCCTGTGATCAAGTGCATCCTAACTCACCTGCGTAGGATGTACTGATAATGATGATGGAGATGATGTGCAGAAGCCATATATATATATATATATATATATATATATATATATATATATATATATATATATATACATATACATATATATATATATCAGTTAGGCTTCAAGTGCGTACTTGTTAGTTAAACCTATGTATAAATTGTGACACTAAATACGACTAGTAAGTAGTATAGTAGCAGTACTAGTATACGTCGGTCAAATTATTCATCATGTCCACACATTGAATTGATGTGACAACACGCTGCGCGTGAGGTGACACAAGAATCCCGACGGCGTGTTCGGGTATTCTGGACTTCAAATCTGGAGTACCACTTATCTGTCGAAATCTTTCATCATTCACTTAAAACAGTTAATTGATCATACATTGAGTACCATATAACTGGAATTACTGATGCAAGTCGAAGAAGGATTGGCCGGTGCTGCCGGCTGGCGTCAAGTTCGATCCCACGGATCAGGAGCGGATCGAGCACCTTGAGGCCAAAGTGAGTGCTGACAGCGCGAGATTTCAGTCTCTCATCGATTTGTTCATACCAACCATCGACAGCGAGCACGGCATATGCTACACCCAACCTGAGAAACTTCCAGGTAAGACACCGATCGGCCGTCTACTTGCACAAACATATTCCTTTGTTTATAGCTCTATTTTTCTTTTTAGACGCAGACCTGGTGAATCAATTACAATTTGACAGTTAATAAAGTGAAACAAGTGACTGCAGCATGCCAAAGATGTTATGAAAATGCCAACTAGGTACACTAAAACCTGTATTCCACAATACTGCTAGTATCACACTGAGTGGCCTAAGGAAGCATTTCTTCCAGCGCAATTCCAGGGCGTTCAAAAGGGGCACATGGACGCGTCGGAAGATACAGTCGGAGTGCGGCATGCACGTGATGTGGCACAAGACCGGCAATACCTTGCCGGTGATGGTCAACGGCCGGCAGACGGGCAGCAAAAAAGGTTCTGGTGCTAGACACCAACAAGAACTTCGACCAGCAGAGGACCAACTGGGTGATGCACTAGTACCACCTCGGGGACCTGGAGCAAGAGAAGGAGCGGGAGCTGGTCCTCTGCAAGATTTTCTACCAGACGAACACTAGGGCCAGGAGTAAAAAGATTATAAGTTAGTTTGGTATTGGTAGTTGTACTACCTTGTCGTCCGCAAGTTGGTATTGTTGTTAACGATCTTTTGGTATGAACTTGCATTTTCTTCCAACCATCATGCCGAGGGTCGAGTGGATATAAAGCTGAATCATTTGTTTCGAAACGAATTTTCAGGCACCTGATTTTTATTTGATGGGTAGCATAAGCACCCGTCGTTCGAATTCCCAGCTCTCTAATTTTTTCGAAACAAGTGCATGCACTTATTATCACGATAAAAAACAATATCCGTGCTGCATCCCAGTTATCAGTCTGTACTTGCAGAATTCTCTCGTTTATTGAGCATGTATATTGTTTTTTTAGCTCGAGCAAGTTTCAACTGGGATGTAGATTGCCCAGGGTTGGTTTTGTTTTTAACAGGCCCAGCCCATGACGACAACAGGGCACAAAGATCCAGTAGGTATCTACTGGCCTCTGGCCCACCAGCGTTAGTTATATTTTGTCTTACAACATCCGCATGCATTTTTTTTTACTGAATCAAACACACATCCCAGTTCTATTTTCCTCTTGAAACGCATGTCCTACATTCGTTTTCTAATCTCTACCTATAGTTCTACTAGTTCATATACACGTATCATTATATTGAAAACACATAAAATTCCCTTTTCATATTTACATCCTTATTTTTGTTGTTTTTTCCCACCCAGCGCTGATTTTTTTACCACTGGTTTTCCCTTAAACCAACTCAATTGTCCCACGTCTTATTTGCTTACAAAAACAAAACGATTTTTTTGGCAAATAAATAAGTTCTTAAAAAATGTTTATCATTTCGGGATTACAACAGTTCGGACTCCACCAAAATATGCAAAATAAGGTTGAACTTTTTGACCGTGGTCCTGGGCAGAAAATGGGCTGTAATAAATTACTTAAGAATTAGCAAATGGGCTGCAAATTATAAAAATTAGCAAATGGGCTTTATGTTGTCTGCCACAGATTTGGAGGCTGACTTGTGGGCCTACTAAGTTCATGCGTACACAAGGTTTCTCAAAAAATAAACTTAGTCAACAATCGACTCTACCAGCGTAGGACCGTTAGATGTCAATTTAATGACAATCGTGCTCCTTCAGTCTCTGATCTTCCTGCCCCAGCCGCCCAAACCAGCACCGTCGGAACCACCTGCTCCCGCCTCCCGTGGCTGGCAGTGCTGCCGGGAAGGCCTCACGGCCCCATCATACTCGCATCCCTGGCCTGTCTATCCCTCTACTCACCCACACCTCCTGTTATTTTCCGGCGACGGCAGCCGAACCAGTCAACCCTCGTACTCTCCACCGCGTGGGCAGCCACTGCCGTGTCTTCCTCGGCTCCGTGTCGTTCCCTTCGTAGGCCTCGCTGTCGTCCACCGCCTTGGTGCTCTCGGCGCGGCGTGGTCAACGATGTCCATCCAATGGCTTTAGTGCTTCTTCAACCTCTGGCTTCTTGCCCCAGCCGCCCAAAGCAGCGCCGATCGTGCCGCATGCTCTTGCCTCCCGTGGCCGGCTGTGCTGCCGCGGAGGCCTCACCGTCCCCATAATACTCCCACCGCTGGCCAGGCCATCCCTCCACTCACCCACTTCCCCTGTTATTCTGCGGCGACGGCAGCCTCACACCGCAACCGAACCAGTGAACCCTTGTACTCCTCTCCGTGTGGGCATCCACTGCCGCGTCTTCCCCAGCTCCGCATCGTCCCCTTCCTAGGCCTCGCCCTCGTCCACCGCCGTGGTGCTCTCGGCGCGGCGTGGTCAATGTGGTCAATGGCCGACTGGAAGAGTACTGTACGTGGAGAGGCTGACAGCTGGGTCCACGGCAGCCGCAAGGAAGTGCCTCCTTATTACGCGCAAAATAATTATTCCTCCACCTGGCAGCAGGGACCCACCGAATAGGCCACCAGTATTTCGCGGAAAAAATGTTTCCCCCCTGACTGCTGGGACCCACCGGACGGGCCATCGTATTTCGCAAAAAAACGTTTGCCCCTGACTGCTGGGACCCACCGGACGGACCACCATATTTCGCGAAAAAACGTCCCCCCCCCCCCCGCTGTCAGCTCAGACCCACCGGAAGTGCCTCCATATTACGCACAGAAAAATGAATACTCCCCCTGCTAGCTGGGACCCACCATGGTGGGAGGCTGACTTGTGGGCCTACTAAGTTGATGAGGACGGAGGGCTTTGTCAACTTCGTCAATATGAACGATTCTAGCTCCAGTGACCGTACGATGTCCATCCAACGGCCATAGTGCTTCTTCAACCTCTGGTCTTCTTACTCCAACCGCCCAAAGCAGCGCTGGTCGTGCCGCGTGCTCCTGCCTCTCGTGGCCGGCTGTGATGCCGCGGAGGCCTCACCGCCCCTACTACTCCCACCGCTGGCCCAGGGTATCCCTCTACTCACCCACACCCCATGTTATTCTGCGGTGACGGCAGCCTCACGCCGCAGCCGAACCAGTGAACCCTCGTACTCCTCTCCACGTGGGCATCTACTACCGCGTCTTCCCCGGCTCCGCATCGTCCCCTTTGTAGGCCTCGACGTCGTCCACCGCCTTGGTGCTCTCGGCGCAGCGTGGTCAATGTGGTCAACGACCGACTTCCATCGGAAGAGTACTGTACATGGAGAGGCTGACAGCTGGGTCCACGACCACAACCCAGTTTTTTTGTGATTTGCCAAGTAAGTCGCTTTGTCAGGCCTATTGGGCTGCAAATCTTTGAAGACGAGGAGAGCTTCATTCGGCTGGCCGAGAAAATTGCCCACCGGTAATGAGAAATGGGTTGTACATTTTTAAAACACATCAAACCGGCAATTAGTTTCAAATATCTTTTTTTTCATTTCGAGATTATAAATTACATTAATTTTTATGCGTGGAGAATTTGTTGGATTTTATATTGATATACATTTATTTTTAAAATCAGTTTGAATGTGAGTCGAAATTTCGGGATTAAAAACAGTTCGGACCGCACCGAAATATGCAAATTTTTGTATAATTTTTTAACCGTGGCCACAATATGGGCTGTAATGCTAACAAAAAGAATATGGGCTCCAAAAAAACCTTAATAATTAGCAAATGGGTTATTAGAAATAATGGCAGATGGGCTGTATGCTATTTTCCATAGATTTGAGGCTTTCCTAAAAAAGGTTGACGCACAAGCAGTGACTGTTGGATGGCCATCCAACGGCCGTCGTGCTTCTTCAATCTCTGCTCTTCCTGCTCCAGCCGCTCAAATAGGCACTGGCGGGACTGCCTGTTCCCTCCTCCCCGCGGCCGGCTCTGCTGCCGCACAGGCCTCACTGCCCCACCATACTCCCATCGCTGGCCTAGCCATCCCTCTACTCACCCACACCTGCTGTTATTCTCCAGCGATGGCAGAGGAACCAGTAAACCCTCGTATAGTCGTACTCCCCTCTGCATGGGAACAACTGCCGAGTCTTCCTTGCCTCCGTGTCGTTCCCTTCCTAGGACTCACCGTCGCCCACCGCCCTGGTGCTCTCGGCGCGGCCTGGTCAATGTGGTCAACGACCGACATGCATCTGAAGTGGACTTTACGTAGAGAGGCCGACAGCTGGGTCCACAGCGGCACGCAAGGAAATGCCTCCTTATTACGCGCAAAATAATGATTCGTCCACCTGACATCAGGGACCCACCAAAAGGGCCTCTTTATTTCGCAAAAAAAACATTACCGCCGCTGAAAGCTCGGACCCACCAGCTATATCTTCGCACGCAAGGAAGTGCCTCCTTATTACGCACAAAAAAAATGAATACTCCCCTTGTTAGCTGGGACCCAATATAGTGGCAGGCTGACTTGTGGGCCTACTAAGTTTACGGGAACGGAGGGCTTTGTCAACTTAGTCAATATGCACGATTCTAGCTCCAGTGATCGTACGATGTCCATCCAACGGCCGTAGTGCTTCTTCAACCTCTGGTCTTCTTGCTCCAGCCGCCCAAACCAGCGCCGGTCGTGCCTCGTGCTCCTGCCTCCCGTGGCCGGCTGCGATGTGGCGGAGGCCTCACCGCCCCCTACTACTCCCACCGCTGGCCAGGCCATCCGTCTACTCACCCACACCCCCTGTTATTCTGCGGCAACGGCAGCCTCACACCGCAGCGAACTAGTGAACCCTCGTACTCCTCTACGCGTGGGCATCCACTGCCGCGTCTTCCCCGGCTCCGCGTCGTCCCCTTCCTAGGCCTCTCTGTCGTCCACCGCCCAGGTGCTCTCGGCGCAGCATGGTCAACGTGGTCAAGGAATGGCTTCCATCAGACGTGGACTGTACGTGGAGAGGCTGACAGCTGGGTCCACGGCTGCAGCAAGGAAGTGCCTCCTTATTACGTGCAAAATAATTATTCCTGCACCTGACAGCGGGGACCCACCGGACGGGCCACTGTATTTTGCCCCCCTGACTGCTGGGACCCACCAGCTACATCTTCACACGCAAGGAGGTGCCTGACAGTCGGGACCCACCTGGTCGAAGCGTACGTAGAGTTGTCATTCTGGTCGCGAACGTGTACGTACATATATAATGGTGGATGTAGAGGCGCGTACGTGTCGTAGTAGAGGCACGTACGTGTCGTAGTAGAGGCGCGCACGTAGCATGTACACGTACGTACAACAACCAGGGTGCAAGAAAGAAAATACGGCCACGTATGTGTACATATGGGCGGGGTCTCGAACGCCTACTCGCGCATACGTACGGCCAGGGCTCGTGTACATGGCTGGGTCGAAACGGAGAAACAGCGTCGTCGTCGTGTTCATGGGGAGGCAACAAAATGCTCGTGTTCATGGGGAGGCAACGGAATGCGTCGTGTTCATGGGGAGGCAACGGAATGCGCCGTGTTCATCGGGAGGCAACGGAACGCATGGGAGCCATGGTCGTGTTCATCGGGAGGGCTTGGATGGAACAGGCGATGGAAACGAGGCATGGCGTACCGCAAAACAGAGGAAACGGACCTCCTATGTTCGGAACGGGGTCCTGTTGATCGGGAGGGGTGTGGCGTACCGCAAAACGGAGGAAACGAACCTCCTACGGTCGAAACGGGGGTCCTGTTGATCGGGAGGGGTGTGGCGTACCGCAAAACGGACGAAACGGTCTTGTGTTGGAGCGCTACGGTCGAAACGGGGGTCCTGTTCATTAGGAGGGGTGTGGTGTACCGCAAAACGGGACTCCACGGGATACTGTTCATCTCCACCGTCGACCTCCTCCAGCCTCCACGGGCTCCTGTTCAGCCAGCCTCCACGGGCTCCTGTTCATCCAGCCTCCACCGCGCGCTACTCCACCGGCTACTGTTCAACCACCCCTCCACCATCTACTGTTCAACCAGCCCTCCACACCTCGGGGTCCTGTTCAACCACCCCTCCACGGGCACCCCCCACCGTCTACTGTTCATCCAGCCCTCCATACCACGGGGTCCTGTTCAACCACCCCTCCACGGGCACCCCTCCACCGTCAACTGTTCATCCAGCCCTCCACACCATGGGGTCCTGTTCATCCACCCCTCCACGGGCACCCCTCCACTGTCTACTATTCATCCAGCCCTCCACCACACCACGGTGTCCTGTTCATCCAGAGGAAACGCCACCGCTCACTGTTCATCCAACCCCCCCCCCCCCCCCCGCAACGCTCACTGTTCATCCCATCGATTGGCTTCAGTTAGCAGCAGTAGCGAAGGAATCGCTCGATCGGGTTCAGTTAACAACCATCGACCGATCGCTCGGTTTCAGTAACGCGTAGCCTGGAGTGCAATCGCTCGGGTTCAGTTAGAGCCCAACGCCTCGCTCGGGTTCAGTTAGAGCCAACGCCTCGCACACACGCGCGTACATGTACGAGAGAAACGCGCACCACTCGGCCCCCGACCTCCCAGCGTAACCGGGAACTCCCTGAAATTTTCCTCCCCCTTACTTCTACCATGGTTTTTTCCGTCATGGACGGCCCACAGAATGTCATGCAGCTGCATCTCCGGCCCGCCCAGGACGAAAAGCCCATTTTCTGTCATGATTTTTTGTCATAGAAGTAGGAGCCCACCACATCTATGATGATACCGGGTTTTGTCACAATTATCGTAATAGAAGTGTCATATGTATGACAGAAAAAAATTCGTTCGGCCCAAAATATCACGGATGTGTCTTTTTTTTGAAGTGACTCCCTCAGCAGGTGCTCCATGGCCACCGTCGCCTTTTCAGACGTGGGTTGCATGCTGGAGTCCAAGGTGGCCTGGAATATCTTGACATGTGCATCCTCGATCTTGGCATGGATGTCCTCGACCCGGGCCAGGGCGACATCAGCGGCACGAGCAGCAGCTCGAGCGCTCTCTGCGTTTGCAGCCGCCGTCGCAGTAGCAGCTGCAGCCGTCTAGGCTGCCGCAGACGCCCCCTCGGCGGAAGTGGATGTAGGGGAACATAGTAATTTCAAAAAAATTCCTACGCACACGCAAGATCATGGTGATGTATAGCAACGAGAGGGGAGAGTGTTGTCTACGTACCCTCGTAGACCGAAGCGGAAGCGTTGACACAACGTAGAGGAAGTAGTCGTACGTTCTCCTCGCGATCCAACCGATCACAGCACCGTTACTCCGGCACCTCCGAGTTCTTGGCACACGTTCAGCTCGATGACGATCCCCGGGCTCCGATCCAGCAAAGCGTCGGGGAAGAGTTCCGTCAGCACGACGGCGTGGTGACGATCTTGAAGTGTTACCGGCGCAGGGCTTCGCCTAAGCACTGCAACGATATGACCGAGGTGGAATTTGGTGGAAGGGGGCACCGCACACGGCTAAGGAAAGATCTCAATGATCAATTGTGTGTCTATGGGGTGCCCCCTGCCCCTGTATATAAAGGAGCCAAGGAGGAGGGGCTGGCCGGCCAAGCCTGGCGCGCCAGGAGAGTCCTACTCCCTCTGGGAGTAGGATTCCTCCCCCCAATCCTAGTTGGACTAGGATTCTCCAAGGGGAAGAGAGAGAGAGGGGGCCGGCCACCTCTCCTAGTCCTAATAGGACTAGGGGAAGGGGGGAGGCGCGCAGCCCATGAGGGCAGCCCTCTCTCCTCTCCACCAAGGCCCATGTTGGCCCATTATGCTCCCGGGGGGTTCCGGTAACCCTCCCGGTATTCCGGTAAAATCCTGATTTCACCTGGAACACATCCGATGTCCAAACATAGGCTTCCAATATATCATTCTTTACGTCTCGACCATTTCAAGACTCCTCGTCATGTCCGTGATCACATCCGGGACTCCGAACACCTTCGGTACATCAAAATGCATAAACTCATAATAACTGTCATCGTAACGTTAAGCGTGCGGACCCTACGGTTCGAGAACAATGTAGACATGACCGAGACACGTCTCCGGTCAATAACCAATAGCGGGACCTGGATGCCCATATTGGATCCTACATATTCTACGAAGATCTTTATCGGTCAGACCGCATAACAACATACGTTGTTCCCTTTGTCATCGGTATGTTACTTGCCCGAGATTCGATCGTCGGTATCCAATACCTAGTTCAATCTCGTTACCGGCAAGTCTCTTTACTCGTTCCGTAATACATCATCTCGCAACTAACTCATTGGTTGCAATGCTTGCAAGGCTTATGTGATGTGCATTACCGAGAAGGCCCTGAGATACCTTTCCGACATTCGGAGTGACAAATCCTAATCTCAAAATACGCCAACCCAACAAATACTTTCGGAGACACCTGTAGAGCACCTTTATAATCACTCAGTTACGTTGTGACGTTTGGTAGCACACAAAGTGTTCCTACGGTAAACGGGAGTTGCATAATCTCATAGTTAAAGGAACATGTATAAGTCATGGATAAAAGCAATAGCAACATACTAAACGATCGGGTGCTATGCTAATGGAATGGGTCATGTCAATCAGATCATTCAACTAATGATGTGATCTCGTTAATCAAATAACAACTCTTTGTTCATGGTTAGGAAACATAACCATCTTTGATTAATGAGCTAGTCAAGTAGAGGCATACTAGTGACACTCTGTTTGCCTATGTATTCACACATGTATTATGTTTCCAGTTAATACAATTCTAGCATGAATAATAAACATTTATCATGATATGTAAGGAAATAAATAATAACTTTATTATTGCCTCTAGGGCATATTTCCTTCAGTCTCCCACTTGCACTAGAGTCAATAATCTAGATTAAAAAGTAATGATTCTAACACCCATGGAGTCTTGGTGCTGATCATGTTTTGCTCGTGGAAGAGGCTTAGTCAACGGGTCTGCAACATTCAGATCCGTATGTATCTTGCATATCTCCATGTCTCCCACCTGGACTAAATCCCGGATGGAGTTGAAGCGTCTTTTGATGTGTTTGGTTCTTTTGTGAAATCTGGATTCCTTTGCCAAGGCAATTGCACCACTATTGTCACAAAAGATTTTCATTGGACCCGATACGCTAGGTACAACACCTACATCGGATATGAACTCCTTCATCCAGACTCCTTCATTAGCTGCTTCCGAAGCGGCTATGTACTCAGCTTCACATGTAGATCCCGCCACGACGCTTTGTTTAGAACTGCACCAACTGACAGCTCCACCGTTTAATGTAAATACATATCCGGTTTGCGATTTAGAATCGTCCGGATCAGTGTCAAAGCTTGCATCGACGTAATCGTTTATGACGAGCTCTTTGTCACCTCCATAAATGAGAAACATATCCTTAGTCCTTCTCAAGTACTTAAGGATGTTCTTGACCGCTGTCCAGTGATCCACTCCTGGATTACTTTGGTACCTGCCTGCTAAACTTACAGCAAGGCACACATCAGGTCTGGTACACAGCATTGCATACATGATAGAGCCTATGGCTGAAGCATAGGGAACATTTTTCATTTTCTCTCTATCTTCTGCGGTGGTCGGGCATTGAGTCTTACTCAACTTCACACCTTGTAACACAGGCAAGAACCCTTTATTTGCCTGATCCATTTTGAACTTCTTCAAAACTTTGTCAAGGTATGTGCTTTGTGAAAGTCCTATTAAGCGTCTTGATCTATCTCTATAGATCTTAATGCCCAATATGTAAGCAGCTTCACCGAGGTCTTTCATCGAAAAACTCTTATTCAAGTATCCTTTTATGCTATCCAGAAATTCTATATTATTTCCGATCAGTAATATGTCATCCACATATAATATCAGAAATGCTACAGAGCTCCCACTCACTTTCTTGTAAATACAGGCTTCTCCAAAAGTCTGTATAAAACCAAATGCTTTGATCACACTATCAAAGCGTTTATTCCAACTCCGAGAGGCTTGCACCAGTCCATAAATGGATCGCTGGAGCTTGCACACTTTGTTAGCTCCCTTTGGATGGACAAAACCTTCTGGTTGCATCATATACAACTCTTCTTCCAGAAATCCATTCAGGAATGCAGTTTTGACATCCATTTGCCAAATTTCATAATCATAAAATGCGGCAACTGCTAACATGATTCGGACAGACTTAAGCATCGCTACGGGTGAGAAAGTCTCATCGTAGTCAATCCCTTGAACTTGTCAAAAACCTTTTGCAACAAGTCGAGCTTTATAGACAGTAACATTACCATCAGCGTCAGTCTTCTTCTTAAAAATCCATTTATTCTCAATTGCTTGCCGATCATCGGGCAAGTCAACCAAAGTCCACACTTTGTTCTCATACATGGATCCCATCTCAGATTTCATGGCCTCAAGCCACTTTGCAGAATCTGGGCTCACCATCGCTTCTTCATAGTTCATAGGTTCATCATGGTCTAGTAACATGACTTCCAAAATAGGATTACCGTACCACTCTGGTGCGGATCTTACTCTGGTTGATCTACGAAGTTCAGTAGAAACTTGATCTGAAGTTTCATGATCATTATCTTTAGCTTCCTCCCTATTTGGTGTAGGTGTCACAGAAACTGATTTTTGTGACGTACTACTTCTCAATAAGGGAGTAGATACAGTTATCTCATCAAGTTCTACTTTCCTCCCACTCACTTCTTTCGAGAGAAACTCCTTCTCTAGAAAGTTTCCGAATTTAGCAACAAAAATCTTGCCTTCGGATCTGTGATAGAAGGTGTACCCAACAGTCTCCTTTGGGTATCCTATGAAGACACATTTTTCCGATTTGGGTTCGAGCTTATCAGGTTGAAGCTTTTTCACATAAGCATTGCATCCCCAAACTTTAAGAAACGACAACTTTGGTTTCTTGCCAAACCACAGTTCATAAGGCGTCGTCTCAACGGATTTTGATGGTGCCCTATTTAACGTGAATGCGGCCGTCTCTAAAGCATAACCCCAAAACGATAGCGGTAAATCGATAAGAGACATCATAGATCGCACCATATCCAGTAAAGTACGATTACGACGTTCGGACACACCATTACGTTGTGGTGTTCCGGGTGGCGTGAGTTGCGAAACTATTCCGCATTGTTTCAAATGTAGACCAAACTCGTAACTGAAATATTCTCCTCCATGATCAGATCGTAGAAACTTTATTTTCTTGTTACGATGATTTTCCACTTCACTCTGAAATTCTTTGAATTTTTCAAATGTTTCAGACTTGTGTTTCATTAAGTAGATATACCCATATCTGCTTAAATCATCAGTGAAGGTGAGAAAATAACGATATCCGCCACGAGCCTCAACATTCATTGGACCGCATACATCAGTATGTATGATTTCCAATAAATCTGTTGCTCTCTCCATAGTACCGGAGAACGGTGTTTTAGTCATATTGCCCATAAGGCACGGTTCGCAAGTGCCAAGTGATTCATAATCAAGTGACTCCAAAAGTCCATCAGTATGGAGTTTCTTCATGCATTTTACACCGATATGACCTAAACGGCAGTGCCACAAATAAGTTGCACTATCATTATCAACTCTGCATCTTTTGGCTTCAACATTATGAATATGTGTATCACTACTATCGAGATTAAGTAAGAACAAACCATTCTTTAATGGTGCATGACAATAAAAGATATTACTCATATAAATAGAACAACCATTATTCTCTGATTTAAATGAATAACCGTCTCGCATCAAACAAGATCCAGATATAATGTTCATGCTCAACGCTGGTACTAAATAACAACTATTTAGATCTAATATTAATCCCGAAGGTAGATGTAGAGGTAGCGTGCCGACCGCGATCACATCGACTTTGGAACCATTTCCCACGCGCATCGTCACCTCATCCTTAGCCAATCTTCGCTTAATCCGTAGCCCCTGTTTTGAGTTGCAAATATTAGCAACAGAACCAGTATCAAATACCCAGGTGCTACTGCGAGAATTAGTAAGGTATACATCAATAACATGTATATCATATATACCATTGTTAACCTTGCCATCCTTCTTATCCGCCAAATACTTGGGGCAGTTCCCCTTCCAGTGACCAGTCTGCTTGTAATAGAAGCACTCAGTTTCAGGCTTAGGTCCAGACTTGGGTTTCTTCTCTTGATCAGCAACTTGCTTGCTGTTCTTTTTGAAGTTCCCCTTTTTCTTCCCTTTGCCCTTTTTCTTGAAACTAGTGGTTTTGTTAACCATCAACACTTGATGCTCCTTTTTGATTTCTACCTCCGCGGCTTTCAGCATCGCGAAGAGCTCGGGCATAGTTTTGGTCATCCCTTGCATATTATAGTTCATCACGAAGCTCTTGTAGCTTGGTGGTAGTGATTGGAGAATTCTGTCAATGACGCAATCATCCGGAAGATTAACTCCCAGTTGAATCAAGTGATTGTTATACCCAGACATTCTGAGTATATGCTCACTGACAGAACCGTTCTCCTCCATCTTACAGCTATAGAACTTATTGGAGATTTCATATCTCTCAATCCGGGCATTTGCTTGAAATATTAACTTCAACTCCTGGAACATCTCATATGCTCCATGGTGTTCAAAACGTCGTTGAAGTCCCGGTTCTAAGCCGTAAAGCATGGCACACTGAACTATAGAGTAGTCATCAGCTTTGCTTTGCCAAACGTTCACAACATCTGGCGTAGCTCTTGCACCAGGCCTGGCACCTAGCGGTGCTTCCAGGACGTAATTCTTCTGTGCAGCAATGAGGATAATCCTCAAGTTACGGACCCAGTCCGTGTAATTGCTACCATCATCTTTCAACTTTGCTTTCTCAAGGAACGCATTAAAATTCAACGGAACAACAGCACGAGCCATCTATCTACACAACATAGACAAGCAAGATACTATCAGGTACTAAGTTCATGATAAATTTAAGTTCAATTAATCATATTACTTAAGAACTCCCACTTAGATAGACATCCCTCTATTCCTCTAAGTGATCACGTGATCCAAATCAACTAAACCATGTCCGATCATCACGTGAGATGGAGTAGTTTCAATGGTGAACATCACTATGTTGATCATATCTACTATATGATTCACGCTCGACCTTTCGGTCTCCGTGTTCCGAGGCCATATCTGTTATATGCAAGGCTCGTCAAGTTAAACCTGAGTATTCCGCGTGTGCAACTGTTTTGCACCCGTTGTATTTGAACGTAGAACCTATCACACCCGATCATCACGTGGTGTCTCAGCACGAAGAACTTTCGCAACGGTGCATACTCAGGGAGAACACTTCTTGATAATTAGTGAGAGATCATCTTATAATGCTACCGTCAATCAAAGCAAGATAAGATGCATAAAAGATAAACATCACATGCAATCAATATAAGTGATATGATATGGCCATCATCATCTCGTGCTTGTGATCTCCATCTTCGAAGCACCGTCATGATCACCATCGTCACCGGCGCGACACCTTGATCTCCATCGTAGCATTGTTGTCGTCTCGCAAATCTTATGCTTCCACGACTATCACTACCGCTTAGTAATAAAGTAAAGCATTACATCGCGATTGCATTGCATACAATAAAGCGACAACCATATGGCTCCTGCCAGTTGCCGATAACTCAGTTACAAAACATGATCATCTCATACAATAAAATTTAGCATCATGTCTTGACCATATCACATCACAACATGCCCTGCAAAAACAAGTTAGACGTCCTCTACTTTGTTGTTGCAAGTTTTACGTGGCTGCTACGGGCTTTAAGCAAGAACTCATCTTACCTACGCATCAAAACCACAACGATAGTTTGTCAAATAGACTCCGTTTTAACCTTCTCAAGGACCGGGCGTAGCCACACTCGGTTCAACTAAAGTTGGAGAGACAGTCTTCCGCAAGCCATCTATGTGCAAAGCACGTCGAGGGAACCGGTCTCGCGTAAGAGTACGCGTAAGGTTGGTCCGGATCGTCTCGTCCAACAATACCGTTGAACCAAAGTATGACATGCTGGTAGGCAGTATGACTTGTATCGTCCACAACTCACTTGTGTTCTACTCGTGCAAATAACATCAAACCATAAAAACCTAGGCTCGGATGCCACTGTAGGGGAACGTAGTAATTTCAAAAAAATTCCTACGCACACGCAAGATCATGGTGATGTATAGCAACGAGAGGGGAGAGTGTTGTCTACGTACCCTCGTAGACCGAAGCGGAAGCGTTGACACACGTAGAGGAAGTAGTCATACGTTCTCCTCGCGATCCAACCGATCACAGCACCGTTACTCCGGCACCTCCGAGTTCTTGGCACACGTTCAGCTCGATGACGATCCCCGGGCTCCGATCCAGCAAAGCGTCGGGGAAGAGTTCCGTCAGCACGACGGCGTGGTGACGATCTTGATGTGTTACCGGCCCAGGGCTTCGCCTAAGCACTGCAACGATATGACCGAGGTGGAATTTGGTGGAAGGGGGCACCGCACACGGCTAAGGAAAGATCTCAATGATCAATTGTGTGTCTATGGGGTGCCCCCTGCCCCTGTATATAAAGGAGCCAAGGAGGAGGGGCTGGCCGACCAAGCCTGGCGCGCCAGGAGAGTCCTACTCCCTCTGGGAGTAGGATTCCTCCCCCCAATCCTAGTTGGACTAGGATTCTCCAAGGGGAAGAGAGAGAGAGGGGGCCGGCCACCTCTCCTAGTCCTAATAGGACTAGGGGAAGGGGGGAGGCGCGCAGCCCATGGGGGCAGCCCTCTCTCCTCTCCACCAAGGCCCATGTTGGCCCATTATGCTCCCGGGGGGTTCCGGTAACCCTCCCGGTATTCCGGTAAAATCCTGATTTCACCTGGAACACATCCGATGTCCAAACATAGGCTTCCAATATATCATTCTTTACGTCTCGACCATTTCGAGACTCCTCGTCATGTCCGTGATCACATCCGGGACTCCGAACTCCTTCGGTACATCAAAATGCATAAACTCATAATAACTGTCATTGTAACATTAAGCGTGCAGACCCTACGGTTCGAGAACAATGTAGACATGACCGAGACACGTCTCCGGTCAATAACCAATAGCGGGACCTGGATGCCCATATTGGCTCCTACATATTCTACGAAGATCTTTATCGGTCAGACCGCATAACAACATACGTTGTTCCCTTTGTCATCGGTATGTTACTTGCCCGAGATTCGATCGTCGGTATCCAATACCTAGTTCAATCTCGTTACCAGCAAGTCTCTTTACTCGTTCCGTAATACATCATCTCGCAACTAACTCATTGGTTGCAATGCTTGCAAGGCTTATGTGATGTGCATTACCGAGAAGGCCCTGAGATACCTTTCCGACATTCAGAGTGACAAATCCTAATCTCGAAATACGCCAACCCAACAAATACTTTCGGAGACACCTGTAGAGCACCTTTATAATCACTCAGTTACGTTGTGACGTTTGGTAGCACACAAAGTGTTCCTACGGTAAATGGGAGTTGCATAATCTCATAGTTAAAGGAACATGTATAAGTCATGGATAAAAGCAATAGCAACATACTAAACGATCGGGTGCTACGCTAATGGAATGGGTCATGTCAATCAGATCATTCAACTAATGATGTGATCTCGTTAATCAAATAACAACTCTTTGTTCATGGTTAGGAAACATAACCATCTTTGATTAATGAGCTAGTCAAGTAGAGGCATACTAGTGACACTCTGTTTGCCTATGTATTCACACATGTATTATGTTTCCAGTTAATACAATTCTAGCATGAATAATAAACATTTATCATGATATGTAAGGAAATAAATAATAACTTTATTATTGCCTCTAGGGAATATTTCCTTCAGTGGACGTGCTCAATGAAGATGCGGCGGCACTCTTGGCGTAGGCTACCGCGCTCTCGGCGCAGGCGGCAGCGCTCGGGGGGGACGCGACCATCGTACGGGCCTTCAGAAAGCGTTTCCACAGCGTAATCATTGCAAGAAGGGGGTGCAGGAATGGGGATCGGGATTCGTGGATTCGTGTTTGCCGGCACTAGAGCAAACGAGCCGGCGAAGCTTAAGGAGGCAGACTTAAATAGACCTAGATATTTTCATCGCAAACGGTTCCAAGAAAACAACTGTATGTGATGTTGTAGATATTTTTTATTAGCTGTGAAAGACGAATTTGGAATAAAGTGCCAACGGATGGTGTTTTAAATGAACAAGAAATTTTGTAGTACTAATACAACTGTCATATCAAATTTTGGAAAATTTCAGGGGTCATTTGGCCTTCTAAGACATTTAAGTGATTTTCTAGCCATTTAATGACCGTAATTGAAATTTGAACTACATGTACAAGCAACAGCTAACGATGACGGTTTGAAAACTCATATTTCGTGTACTTGTGGGTGATTTAATTCCATGTGTAGTAAATTGGAAGGAATTTTCAAACATATTGGTCTAACGGCTATGACACAATTAAGCATGGAGTGACATGGCATTTTAATTCCAAAATAAAATCAGAAACACATGAAACCTTGGTTGATGTAATGTCATGCCACCAAGATGATGTGGTAAAAAAATTGGCATGTTTGACCAAAGTTTGGACACACACCCCTCACAAACCGGAGCAACTCACTAGAAGGCTCGTGGTTCCGAGAGGGAACAATGCATGTTTGATGACGAACGGGAGATAGCTTCCTCTTACAATCTTCAAATTTTTTCTACGTCTAACGTGCACTACTATAACTGTAACGTGAAATTTTTGAAAATTCTAGGG
Organism: Aegilops umbellulata; assembly: GCA_032464435.1. Lineage (NCBI taxonomy): Eukaryota > Viridiplantae > Streptophyta > Magnoliopsida > Poales > Poaceae > Aegilops > Aegilops umbellulata. Next base: position 50,196,385 of record CP136060.1, read on the forward strand.
GTCATTTGACCTTTTAAAGTCATTTAAGTGATTTTCTAGCCATTTAATGACCGTAATTCAAATTTGAACTACATCTACATGCGACGCCTAACCAAAACGGTTTGAAAAATCATTGTGTACTTGTGTGCGAGTTAATTCCATGTGCAGTAAACTAGAAGGAATTTTCAAACATATTTGTATCATGACATGGACACATATGCATGAATACGTATGCATGGAGTGGCATGTCATTTTAATTCCAAAAAATATCAGAAACACATGAAACCTTGATTGATATAATGTCATGCCACCAAGATGACGTGGTAAAGAAATTGGCATGTTTGATGAAAGTTTGGACACACACCCCTCACAAACCGGAGCAACTCGCTAGAAGGTTCGTGGTTCCGAGAGGGAACAGTGCATGTTTGATGACGAATGGGAGATAGCTTCCTCTTACGGTCTTCTATTTTTTTTACGTCTGACGTGCACTACTACAACTGTAATGTGAAATTTTGGAAAATTCTAGGGGTCATTTGACCTTTTCAAGACATTTAAGTGATTTTCTAACCATTTAATGATCGTAATTCAAATTTGAACTACATCTACATGCAACGCCTAACCAAAGCGGCTTGAAAAATCATATGTATGTACTTGTGTGTGAGTTAATTCCATGTGCAGTAAATTAGAAGGATTTTTCAAACATATTGGTGTAACGACATGGAAACATGCATACGTATGCATGGAGTGACATGGAATTTTAATTCAAAAAAATAGAAAAATGATCAGAAACACAAGAAACCTTGGTTGATGTAATGTCATGCCACCAAATGATGTGGTAAAGAAATTGGCATGTTTGACGAACGTTTGGACACACACCCCTCACAAACCGAAGCAACTCGCTAGAAGGTTCATGGTTCCGAGAGGGAACAATGCACTTTTGATGACGAACGGGAGATAGCTTCCTCTTACGGACTTCAAATTTCTTCCTACGTTTAACATGCACTAATACAACCGTCATGTGAAAATTTGGTAAATTTCAGGGGTCATTTGACCTTTTATAGACATTTAAGTGATTTTCTAACCATTTAATGACCGTAATTCAAATTTGAACTACATCTACATGCAACGCCTAACCATAACGGATTGAAAAATCATTTTTTTGTGTACTTGTGTGCGACTTCATTCCATGTGCAGTAAATTAGAAGGAATTTTCAAACATATTAGTGTCAAGGCATGGGCACAAGCATGGAGTGCATGCCATGGCATTTTAGTTCCAAAAAATTAAAAAATGATCAGAAACACATGAAACCTTGGTTGATGTAATGTCATGCCACCAAGATGATGTGGTAAAGAAATTGGCATGTTTGAGAAAGTTTGGACACACACCCCTCACAAACAGGAGCAACTCGCTAGAAGGTTCGTGGTGCCGAGAGGGAACAATGCATGTTTGATGACGAACGGGAGATAGCTTCCTCCTACAGCCTTCAAATATTTTCTACGTCTAACGTGAACTACTACAACTGTAATGTGAAATTTTGGAAATTTCTAGGCTCATTTGACCTTTTAAAGACATTTAAGTGATTTTCTAACTATTTAATGACCGTAATTCAAATTTGAACTACATCTACATGCAACGCCTAACCAAAATGGTTTGAAAATCATATATTTGTACTTGTGTGCGAGTTAATTCCATGTGCAGTAAATTAGAAGGAATTTTGAAACATATTGGTCTCACGACATGGACACATGCATTCGTATGCATGGAATGACATGGCATTTTAATTCAAAAAAATAGAAAAATGATCAGAAACACATGAAACCTTGGTTGATGTAATGTCATGCCACCAAGATGATGTGGTAAAGAAATTGGCATGTTTGACGAACATTTGGACACACACCCCTCACAGACCAGAGCAACTCGCTAGAAGGTTCATGGTTCCGAGAGGGAACAATGCATGTTTGATGACGAATGGGAGATAGCTTCCTCTTACGGTCGTCATAGTTTTTCCTACGTTTAACATGCAACTGTCATGTGAAAATTTGGTAAATTTCAGGGGTCATTTGACCTAAAGACATTTAAGTGATTTTCTAACCATTTAATGACCGTAATTCAAATTTGAACTACATCTACATGCAATGCCTAACCATAACGGTTTGAAAAATCATATTTTTGTGTACTTGTGTGCGAGTTAATTTCATGTGCAGTAAATTAGAAGGAATTTTCAAACATATTGGTGTCAAGGAATGGCCTCATACATGGAGTGCATGCCATGGCATTATAATTCCAAAAAATTAAAAAATGATCAAAAAAACATGAAACCTTGCTTGTTTTAATGTCATGCCACCAAGATGATGTGGTAAAAAAATTGGCATGTTTGACGAAAGTTTGGACACACACCCCTCACAAACCGGAGCAACTCACTAGAAGATTCATGGTTCCGAGAGGGAACAATGCATGTTTGCTGACGGACGGGAGATAGCTTCCTCTTACGACCTTCAATTTTTTTTCCTACATTTAACGCACACTAATACAACTGTCATGTGAAAATTTGGAAATTTCCAGGGGTCATTTGACCTTTTAAAGACATTTAAGTGATTTTCTAACCATTTAATGACCGTAATTCAAATTTGAACTACATCTACATGCAACGCCTAACCAAAACGGTTTGGAAAATCATATTTTGGTGTACTTGTGTGCTTGTTAAAAAATCATCAGACGATGTAAATATCTGGTGTTCAAAAAAGAAAATGTAAAGATCTGGCAAGACAACCGCCCCCCACATGATTGGCACTCTATCTCGCGTCTCGAGGTTTGATAGGCGATTGGCAGGGATCATTAATCAGACACGGTTCTATATTGGAAACTGTCAGCTATTATGTTCACACACGAATTGGCCGCGGGAATTGTGTGTAATTCAAACTATAGTACTCGTAAATTACAGCGACCGGCGTGTGTACTGTCCCTGTCAATCTAGATTCCGGCCGCCAATAAATACTACCTTGCTCACGTCGTCCCACCTGCATTCTCATCTACACCCTCCCCTCGCTCGCCCTCTCTCTCTCTCTCTTTCTCTTTCTCTCTCTCTCTCTTTCTCTCTCTCTCTCTCTTTCTCTCTCTCTCTCAAATCCCTGCCATGGCGCCGCCGGTCTGCCCACACGCCGACAAGGAGTCGCTGCCCCCCGAGGACGCTCACTCGATTAGCAGCAACGGGGACCCCTACGCGCCGCATGACGAGGTTGCGCCGGACCCCCCAACTTTGGATTGTTTTTGGGGCCAGTTCAATCTTTGTCTGTGGAAGTCACTGCCTCCAGCTGAGAAAGCCAGGCAAGTGGCGTTCAAGAAGGAGATGGCGGAGGAGGAAGCTAGGTACCAGGCGGCCTATGAAGCCCGTGATGCCGCCTAGAAAAGGAGGCGGCGGAGCTTTGGGGGCGAGTGCGTCGTTGTGCCGAGGAGGTGTACGAAGTCGAATACTTCGCGAGGAAGGTCATAGGCGTTGGGCGCCTCGTCGCTGCGTGGAGGTGGGCCGATAAGCTCCAGCGTGCCACCGACGAGGAGCTCTGGTGGGTGCCCAACAAAATGGCAAGATCGACCGCGCGCGTCCGACAGCAAGAGGCAGATCTATACGTCAAGCGCTGCTAGGCGGAGGAGTCGGAGTACTGCCTCCGCACTGGGAAGACGCCGCGCACCAGGGAGCTGCTGGCGAGGGGCTGCCGGAATACTGGCCCCAGGAGGGATTATTAGTTTTAGTATTGTTCGTTTTCAATTTTATGCATTGTACCTAGTAGTTAAGTATCATCACGTATATGTGATTATATCATATATATATATATATATATATTCTATGATAATCTAATGAACTATTAATATATATATATATATATATATATATATATTATGAATTCCATTTTCTATCTATTTTTGTATACTAATTTGAATCTTGTTGTTATCATCCACATATACAGAATGGAAAGCGTACACACACACATTGAAACAAAACATATAAGAATGGAAAACAGAGTACACACATCGAAACAGAGCAATACTATGATTGTTGTGAATACATAGCTATCCACATCGAAATTACTTTTCAAAATAAAACGCGTCCATGAGACCATGACCAGCAGACCTTGCCTAGGGTAGCTCTTGGCTCTGCCTGAACTCGTGCAGGCATTCGTCCAAGCGGTCGACACGCTCGCGGTACATCTAGAGCGCGATCTCGAGCTCCAAGTTGGCTATTTCATCGGAGATCACCAGCTCGAGGATGCGACGGCCATGTTCCTCTACTGCGCCCAGGTGGACACCTGGGCCAAGGAGGCGGTCGAGCCTACAGACCAGCGCGTTGGCATCCAGCAGGCCGCGGACAAGGCGAATGGCGGCACCCATGCGAACGGCGTGGTGGGCGTCCGGTGCAAGTACGACGCGGCTAGCCTCTGGTGCAAGTATGGTGCTGAGGGTCTGTGCCCACTCCTGGCGAGGAATGGGGGTACCGACGGGACGTGTAACCAGCTGCGATGTCGTGTCGACAGCAGGCAAGCGCCGATGGATCCGCTCTTGTTGTGCGCCGCGCCGCGCCTCTTGCTCTGTGGCGCTCCAACGGTCTCGCCGTGCGGCGAGCCGCAGCCTATTGGTGCGGACGTGCCTAGCTTGCTCTACGGCGCACCATCAACCATGTTGTGCGGCGAGCTGCAGCCTATCGGCGCTGACATGCCTATCTTGATCCGCGGCACTCAAGCGCCATGCGCCAAAGGTCTGCTCAACCTTGGCGATGACGCACATCACGGCATCATCCATCGCGTTGCCGGGGAGAGCCTCGGCCTCGACGGGCCGTGGAGCCTGCTCGTTTTCCTCGTCGACGAGGTTGATGGAAGAGGCGGTGCTTTGGTGGGTTGGCATGCTTAGAAAAGGTGGATGTGCTACAGTTTGCGCTTGTCGCCTCCATGCGCCGCGCGCCGCCTATGCGCAGTAGAGCAGGGTGGCAGGAAACAGGTGAGGAAATGGTGAGAAATGGTAGCGTGTTCATAAAACGCCATCAACTAATGGAAACTTAGCATAGAAGGAACATCGAGCTAGCACAAGAAGTAGATGATGATCAGATGAGCACGGACCACACTAGGGAACCCGTCGGTGATGGATTCATCAATCCCAAATGGTTGAATACTAGCGAGTGTTTGCCCACAACACACACGGTCTATTCCATCACAAACAGGTCAGATGGATGAACTGTATACCACGTATTGCACATTGTCAAAAAGTAATGCGGTAGACCTTCTATAACATGTGTTAAAAAATAAAAAAAATAAAAAAAGGACCTTGAGGTTAAATTAGCTGAGGGAATGGGTCATTTCGGTCATTTGACCAAAATGACCCATCCTATCAGTTAATTTAACATCAACACAACTTCCCATCCAATCACCCATCTGATGGATGCTCCAGCTTGAGCACACTTGACACGATAGTTTTCTTACATGAGCTACTGGTGGAACAGCTAGTCCTTGCTGGTAGGAATGCCTCTTCGCATCCTTATGGCGTATACGGATGACCGCCTGTCCCACAATGGCCAATAGATGTTCTGTAGATAGAGCATATCACATACGTCATATTAGAAGCAATCGTCTGTGTTATTATCGGTCTTCGCAAACATTTCTGATTACAGACCTGTTTTCCGCGTATCACACACATCTTGTTATATTGAACCGTTTCTGTTCTCTTGCCTAATCACAAACAGTTGATCCAAGTGACCCGTATGCTGTACATCGCACACACCTTGATCGGGCTGACTGTTTCTTTTCTATTGCCTAATCACAAATAGTTCATCTGAGTGAACCATATGTTGTACATAGCACACACCTTCATCTGGTTGCCCGTTTCTTCTGTTCCTCCTCGTCGCAAACGGTTGATTGAATTGAACTGTATGCCCTGCATGACATACGCAACAAAAATCTGAGCCGTGTTTGATGCATCCTCCATCGCAAACATTTTGCACCCTTTTTGACGGGTTTTTTACACCACCGTTTGCGATTATGGCATCGCACACAGTTTCGTCGAAGGGTCTCTGATCATGGTGTCACGTTAGCAGCATCCTGCAATAGTGTATATATAGGCTAAAGAAGCACGTCGGTGGAGCTCCGTGGGGCCCACGAGGGTGGGGGCGCGCTTACCCGCCCCCCCCCCCCGGGCGCGCCCTCCTGCCTCGTGGCCGCCTCACAGAGTTCCAGACTTCAACACCAAGTCTTCTGGATTACGTTTGTTCCAAGAAAGATCACTGCGAAGGTTTCATTCCGTTTGGATTCCGTTTGGTATTCCTTTTCTGCAAAACACTGAAATAGGCAAAAAAACAGAAACTGGCACTGGGCCTTCGGTTAATAGGTTAGTCCCAACAATAATATAGAAGAGCGTATTAAAGCCCATTCAACATCCAAAGCAAATAATATAATAGCATGGGACAATCAAAAATTATAGATACGTTGGAGACGTATCAAGCATCCCCAAGCTTAATTCATGCTCGTCCTCGAGTAGGTAAATGATAAAAACAGATTTTTTGATGTGGAATGCTACCTAATATAATTTTTCAATGTGATTCTTTTTATTGTGGCATGAATGTTCAGATCCATAAGATTCAAAACAAAAGTTTAAGATTGACATCAAAACAGTAATACTTCAAGCATAATAATAAAGCAATCATGTCTTCTCAAAATAACATGGCCAAAGAAAGTTATCCCTACAAAATCATATAGTCTGGCTATGCTCTATCTTCATCACACAAAATATTTAAATCATGCACAACCCCGATGACAATCCAAGCAATTGTTTCATACTTTCGATGTTCTCAAACTTTTTCAATTTTCACGCAATACATGAGCAGGAGCCATGGACATAGCACTATAGGTTGAATAGAATGGTGGTTGTGGAGAAGACAAAACGGAGAAGATAGTCTCACATCAACTAGGCATATCGACGAGCTATGGAGATGCCCATCAATAGATATCAATGTGAGTGAGTAGGGATTGCCATGCAACGGATGCACTAGAGCTATAAGTGTATGAAAGCTCAACAAACAAAACTAAGTGGGTGTTGAAAGTGCAACTATCCCTGGGTGGTTTTGTTAATTCCTAACAACATATAGCTCATTGAGCTAATGCTATTCCAAGATGAATATTTCAGGAAAGCTCAATGATTGGCATGATATGGATTAGAAAGTGGACCCTTCAAAATGCTAAGGACAAAAGATTGGCTCAAGCACAAAGCACAAGACTCTACATTTTTTATTTTAGTGATCCCAGATCACATTGAGTCTATAGGAAAAGCCAATAATATTAAGAAGGGATGAGGTGTTGCTTAATGAGGTTCTTTTTGAAAATGCTTCGCGATATGCTCCAAAACCCTCCACTACTTTCTCATATCCACATATGTCCCAAACCAAAAAGTCCAACTCGGCCCCACTGAAATTTCATATCTGAAGCCACCGAGTTCAGTTGACATAGCCAATTCCAGAAACCCTAGTCTTTTCTGTCTCACCGATAGGGACTCGGTCTCACCGAGATGGGATTGTAATCTCTCTGTTTCCCTTCATAACGTTTCGATCAAACCGAGATGAGCTATCGGTCCCACCAAGATTGCAATGCAAACACTCTGTTTCCTTTTCATAACGTTTCGGTCCAACCGAGATGAGCGAATCGGTCCCACCGAGTTTTCCTGACCAACTCTCTATTAGTCTATTACCAAAATCGGTCTCACCGAGTTTGTGTAATCGGTCTCACCGAGATTGTGTAATCGGTCTCACCAAGATTATGTTATGCCCTAACCCTAATGATATCGGTCCCACCGAGTTGACGTGTCGGTCCCACCAAAAACCCTAACGGTCACATTATGAACCAAATCGGGTCTGACCGAGTTCTTTGAATCGGTCCCACTGAGTTTGGTGATTTGTGTGTAACGGTTAGATTTTGTGTGGAGGCTATATATACCCCTCCACCCACTCTTCATTCATGGAGAGAGCCATCAGAACATGCTTATACTTCCAACACATATTTTCTGAGAGAGAACCACCTACACTTGTGTTGAGGTCAAGATATTCCATTCCAACCACATAAATCTTGATCTCTAGCCTTCCCCAAGTTGCTTTCCACTCAAATCTTCTTTCCACCAAATCCAAATCCCGTGAGAGAGAGTTGAGTGTTGGGGAGACTATCATTTGAAGCACAAGAGCAAGGAGTTCATCATCAACACACCATCTGTTACTTCTTGGAGAGTGGTGTCTCCTAGATTTGCTAGGTGTCACTTGGGAGCCTCCGTCAAGATTGTGGAGTTGAACCAAGGAGCTTGTAAGGGCAAGGAGATCTCCTACTTCGTGAAGATCTACCCTAATGAGGCAAGTCCTTCGTGGGCGACGACCATGGTGGGATAGACAAGGTTGCTTCCTCGTGGACCCTTTGTGGGTGGAGCCCTCCGTGGACTCCCGCAACCGTTACCCTTCATGGGTTGAAGTCTCCATCAACGTGGATGTACGATAGCACCACCTATCGGAACCACGGATAAAAAATCTCCGTGTCAACATTGTGTTTGCTCCCTCAAACTCATCCCTTTACCTTCATATGCAATTGTTTTACATTCCGCTGCTATACTCTGAGAATTGCATGTGTAGGTTGATTGCTTGACTTGTGCTAAGTTGCTAAAATCTGCCAAGAACTAAAATTGGGAAAAGGCTAGATTTTTATTTGGTCAAGTAGTCTAATCACCCCCCTCTAGACATACTTTTGATCCTACAAGTGGTATCAGAGCTTTGGTCTCCATTTGCTTTGATTTTCATAGCTTTTGGTGGTCATAGCCTTGGTTTCACAACCTAGGAGAGTATGGGGTCTAGCGTGGGAAATTACCACCATAGAGGTCCTTACTTTGATGGTACAAATTTTGCTAGTTGGAAGCATAAGATGAAAATGCATATTCTTGGACATAACCCCGCTGTTTGGGCTATTGTGTGTATTGGCTTGCAAGGTGAATTCTTTGATGGGAGAGAACCAAACCGTGAAGCTACCGCGGAAGAGTTGAAGATGCTACAATACAATGCTCAAGCTTGTGATATTCTCTTCAACGGAATGCGCCCCGAAGAATTAAACAAAATCAGCCGTCTTGAGAATGCAAAGGAAATTTGGGATACTTTGATTGATATGCACGAAGGTACCGACTCTGTCAAGCAATCCAAATTGGATGTCCTTCAAAGTCAACTTGACAAGTTCAAAATGAAGGATGGTGAGGTGTCGTTGAAATGTACTCTAGGATTGCTCTCATCACAAATGAGATTGCCGGCTTAGGAAGTGAAGAGATGATCGACAAATTCATCATCAAGAAGATCCTAAGAGCCTTGGATGGAAAATATGATACTGTGTGCACATTGATCAAAATGATGCTCAATTACAAAGATCTCAAGCCAACGAAAGTCATTGGAAGAATTGTTGCTCATGAGTTGTCACTCAAGGATAAGGAAGAGCTTCACAACAAGTCAAGTGGTGCTTACAAAGCCTCGTGTGATGCTCCCACATCATCAAGTGAGAAACAACCCTTCAATGAAGAATTGATCCTAATGGTGAAGAACTTCAACAAGTTCTACAAGAGTAGAAGCAAAGAAAGAAGTTCCAAGGCAAGGTCCTACAATGACAAAAGATCTTCTAGTCGCGAGTGTAATTGCTACAATTGTGGAAGACCCGGACACTACTCCAATGAGGACGCTCACTCAATTAGCAGCAACGGGGACCCCTACGCGCCGCATGACGAGGTTGCGCCGGACCCCCAAACTTTGGATTGTTTTTGGGGCCAGTTCAATCTTTGTCTGTGGAAGTCGCTGCCTCCAGCTGAGAAAGCCAGGCAAGTGGCGTTCAAGAAGGAGATGGCGGAGGAGGAAGCTAGGTACCAGGCGGCCTATGAAGCCCGTGATGCCGCCTAGAAAAAGGAGGCGGCGGAGCTTTGGGGGCGAGTGCGTCGTTGTGCCGAGGAGGTGTACGAAGTCGAATACTTCACGAGGAAGGTCATAGGCGTTGGGCGCCTCGTCGCTGCGTGGAGGTGGGCCGATAAGCTCCAGCGTGCCACCGACGAGGAGCTCTGGTGGGTGCCCAACAAAATGGCAAGATCGACCGCGCGCGTCCGCCAGCAAGAGGCAGATCTATACGTCAAGCGCTGCTAGGCGGAGGAGTCGCAGTACTGCCTCCGCACTGGGAAGACGCCGCGCACCAGGGAGCTGCTGGCGAGGGGCTGCCGGAATACTGGCCCCAGGAGGGATTATTAGTTTTAGTATTGTTCGTTTTCAATTTTATGCATTGTACCTAGTAGTTAAGTATCATCACGTATATGTGATTATATCATATATATATATATATATATATATATATATATATATATATTCTATGATAATCTAATGAACTATTAATATATATATATATATATATTATGAATTCCATTTTCTATCTATTTTTGTATACTAATTTGAATCTTGTTGTTATCATCCACATATACAGAATGGAAAGCGTACACACACACATTGAAACAAAACATATAAGAATGGAAAACAGAGTACACACATCGAAACAGAGCAATACTATGATTGTTGTGAATACATAGCTATCCACATCGAAATTACTTTTCAAAATAAAACGCGTCCATGAGACCATGACCAGCAGACCTTGCCTAGGGTAGCTCTTGGCTCTGCCTGAACTCGTGCAGGCATTCGTCCAAGCGGTCGACACGCTCGCGGTACATCTAGAGCGCGATCTCGAGCTCCAAGTTGGCTATTTCATCGGAGATCACCAGCTCGAGGATGCGACGGCCATGTTCCTCTACTGCGCCCAGGTGGACACCTGGGCCAAGGAGGCGGTCGAGCCTACAGACCAGCGCGTTGGCATCCAGCAGGCCGCGGACAAGGCGAATGGCGGCACCCATGCGAACGGCGTGGTGGGCGTCCGGTGCAAGTACGACGCGGCTAGCCTCTGGTGCAAGTATGGTGCTTAGGGCCTGTGCCCACTCCTGGCGAGGAATGGGGGTACCGACGGGACGTGTAACCAGCTGCGATGTCGTGTCGACAGCAGGCAAGCGCCGATGGATCCGCTCTTGTTGTGCGCCGCGCCGCGCCTCTTGCTCTGTGGCGCTCCAACGGTCTCGCCGTGCGGCGAGCCGCAGCCTATCGGTGCGGACGTGCCTAGCTTGCTCTACGGCGCACCATCGACCATGTTGTGCAGCGAGCTGCAGCCTATCGGCGCTGACATGCCTATCTTGATTCGCGGCACTCAAGCGCCATGCGCCAAAGGTCTGCTCAACCTTGGCGATGACGCACATCACGGCATCATCCATCGCGTTGCCGGGGAGAGCCTCGGCCTCGACGGGCCGTGGCGCCTGCTCGTTTTCCTCGTCGACGAGGTTGATGGAAGAGGCGGTGCTTTGGTGGGTTGGCATGCTTAGAAAAGGTGGATGTGCTACAGTTTGCGCTTGTCGCCTCCATGCGCCGCGCGCCGCCTATGCGCAGTAGAGCAGGGTGGCAGGAAACAGGTGAGGAAATGGCGAGAAATGGTAGCGTGTTCATAAAACGCCATCAACTAATGGAAACTTAGCATAGAAGGAACATCGAGCTAGCACAAGAAGTAGATGATGATCAGATGAGCACGGACCACACTAGGGAACCCGTCGGTGATGGATTCATCAATCCCAAATGGTTGAATACTAGCGAGTGTTTGCCCACAACACACACGGTCTATTCCATCACAAACAGGTCAGATGGATGAACTGTATACCACGTATTGCACATTGTCAAAAAGTAATGCGGTAGACCTTCTATAACATGTGTTAAAAAATAAAAAAAATAAAAAAAGGACCTTGAGGTTAAATTAGCTGAGGGAATGGGTCATTTCGGTCATTTGACCAAAATGACCCATCCTATCAGTTAATTTAACATCAACACAACTTCCCATCCAATCACCCATCTGATGGATGCTCCAGCTTGAGCACACTTGACACGATAGTTTTCTTACATGAGCTACTGGTGGAACAGCTAGTCCTTGCTGGTAGGAATGCCTCTTCGCATCCTTATGGCGTATACGGATGACCGCCTGTCCCACAATGGCCAATAGATGTTCTGTAGATAGAGCATATCACATACGTCATATTAGAAGCAATCGTCTGTGTTATTATCGGTCTTCGCAAACATTTCTGATTACAGACCTGTTTTCCGCGTATCACACACATCTTGTTATATTGAATCGTTTCTGTTCTCTTGCCTAATCACAAACAGTTGATCCAAGTGACCCGTATGCTGTACATCGCACACACCTTGATCGGGCTGACTGTTTCTTTTCTATTGCCTAATCACAAATAGTTCATCTGAGTGAACCATATGTTGTACATAGCACACACCTTCATCTGGCTGCCCGTTTCTTCTGTTCCTCCTCGTCGCAAACGGTTGATTGAATTGAACTGTATGCCCTGCATCACATACGCAACAAAAATTTGAGCCGTGTTTGATGCATCCTCCATCGCAAACATTTTGCACCCTTTTTGACGGGTTTTTTACACCACCGTTTGCGATTATGGCATCGCACACAGTTTCGTCGAAGGGTCTCTGATCATGGTGTCACGTTAGCAGCATCCTGCAATAGTGTATATATAGGCTAAAGAAGCACGTCGGTGGAGCTCCGTGGGGCCCACGAGGGTGGGGGCGCGCTTACCCCCCCCCCCCCCCCCCGGGCGCGCCCTCCTGCCTCGTGGCCGCCTCACAGAGTTCCAGACTTCAACACCAAGTCTTCTGGATTACGTTTGTTCCAAGAAAGATCACTGCGAAGGTTTCATTCCGTTTGGATTCCGTTTGGTATTCCTTTTCTGCAAAACACTGAAATAGGCAAAAAAACAGAAACTGGCACTGGGCCTTCGGTTAATAGGTTAGTCCCAACAATAATATAGAAGAGCGTATTAAAGCCCATTCAACATCCAAAGCAAATAATATAATAGCATGGGACAATCAAAAATTATAGATACGTTGTAGACGTATCAAGCATCCCCAAGCTTAATTCATGCTCGTCCTCGAGTAGGTAAATGATAAAAACAGATTTTTTGATGTGGAATGCTACCTAATATAATTTTTCAATGTGATTCTTTTTATTGTGGCATGAATGTTCAGATCCATAAGATTCAAAACAAAAGTTTAAGATTGACATCAAAACAGTAATACTTCAAGCATAATAATAAAGCAATCATGTCTTCTCAAAATAACATGGCCAAAGAAAGTTATCCCTACAAAATCATATAGTCTGGCTATGCTCTATCTTCATCACACAAAATATTTAAATCATGCACAACCCCGATGACAATCCAAGCAATTGTTTCATACTTTCGATGTTCTCAAACTTTTTCAATTTTCACGCAATACATGAGCAGGAGCCATGGACATAGCACTATAGGTTGAATAGAATGGTGGTTGTGGAGAAGACAAAACGGAGAAGATAGTCTCACATCAACTAGGCATATCGACGAGCTATGGAGATGCCCATCAATAGATATCAATGTGAGTGAGTAGGGATTGCCATGCAACGGATGCACTAGAGCTATAAGTGTATGAAAGCTCAACAAACAAAACTAAGTGGGTGTTGAAAGTGCAACTATCCCTGGGTGGTTTTGTTAATTCCTAACAACATATAGCTCATTGAGCTAATGCTATTCCAAGATGAATATTTCAGGAAAGCTCAATGATTGGCATGATATGGATTAGAAAGTGGACCCTTCAAAATGCTAAGGACAAAAGATTGGCTCAAGCACAAAGCACAAGACTCTACATTTTTTATTTTAGTGATCCCAGATCACATTGAGTCTATAGGAAAAGCCAATAATATTAAGAAGGGATGAGGTGTTGCTTAATGAGGTTCTTTTTGAAAATGCTTCGCGATATGCTCCAAAACCCTCCACTACTTTCTCATATCCACATATGTCCCAAACCAAAAAGTCCAACTCGGCCCCACTGAAATTTCATATCTGAAGCCACCGAGTTCAGTTGACATAGCCAATTCCAGAAACCCTAGTCTTTTCTGTCTCACCGATAGGGACTCGGTCTCACCGAGATGGGATTGTAATCTCTCTGTTTCCCTTCATAACGTTTCGATCAAACCGAGATGAGCTATCGGTCCCACCAAGATTGCAATGCAAACACTCTGTTTCCTTTTCATAACGTTTCGGTCCAACCGAGATGAGCGAATCGGTCCCACCGAGTTTTCCTGACCAACTCTCTATTAGTCTATTACCAAAATCGGTCTCACCGAGTTTGTGTAATCGGTCTCACCGAGATTGTGTAATCGGTCTCACCAAGATTATGTTATGCCCTAACCCTAATGATATCGGTCCCACCGAGTTGACGTGTCGGTCCCACCGAAAACCCTAACGGTCACATTATGAACCAAATCGGGTCTGACCGAGTTCTTTGAATCGGTCCCACCAAGTTTGGTGATTTGTGTGTAACGGTTAGATTTTGTGTGGAGGCTATATATACCCCTCCACCCACTCTTCATTCATGGAGAGAGCCATCAGAACATGCTTATACTTCCAACACATATTTTCTGAGAGAGAACCACCTACACTTGTGTTGAGGTCAAGATATTCCATTCCAACCACATAAATCTTGATCTCTAGCCTTCCCCAAGTTGCTTTCCACTCAAATCTTCTTTCCACCAAATCCAAATCCCGTGAGAGAGAGTTGAGTGTTGGGGAGACTATCATTTGAAGCACAAGAGCAAGGAGTTCATCATCAACACACCATCTGTTACTTCTTGGAGAGTGGTGTCTCCTAGATTTGCTAGGTGTCACTTGGGAGCCTCCGTCAAGATTGTGGAGTTGAACCAAGGAGCTTGTAAGGGCAAGGAGATCTCCTACTTCGTGAAGATCTACCCTAATGAGGCAAGTCCTTCGTGGGCGACGACCATGGTGGGATAGACAAGGTTGCTTCCTCGTGGACCCTTTGTGGGTGGAGCCCTCCGTGGACTCCCGCAACCGTTACCCTTCGTGGGTTGAAGTCTCCATCAACGTGGATGTACGATAGCACCACCTATCGGAACCACGGATAAAAAATCTCCGTGTCAACATTGTGTTTGCTCCCTCAAACTCATCCCTTTACCTTCATATGCAATTGTTTTACATTCCGCTGCTATACTCTGAGAATTGCATGTGTAGGTTGATTGCTTGACTTGTGCTAAGTTGCTAAAATCTGCCAAGAACTAAAATTGGGAAAAGGCTAGATTTTTATTTGGTCAAGTAGTCTAATCACCCCCCTCTAGACATACTTTTGATCCTACAAGTGGTATCAGAGCTTTGGTCTCCATTTGCTTTGATTTTCATAGCTTTTGGTGGTCATAGCCTTGGTTTCACAACCTAGGAGAGTATGGGGTCTAGCATGGGAAATTACCACCATAGAGGTCCTTACTTTGATGGTACAAATTTTGCTAGTTGGAAGCATAAGATGAAAATGCATATTCTTGGACATAACCCCGCTGTTTGGGCTATTGTGTGTATTGGCTTGCAAGGTGAATTCTTTGATGGGAGAGAACCAAACCGTGAAGCTACCGCGGAAGAGTTGAAGATGCTACAATACAATGCTCAAGCTTGTGATATTCTCTTCAACGGAATGCGCCCCGAAGAATTAAACAAAATCAGCCGTCTTGAGAATGCAAAGGAAATTTGGGATACTTTGATTGATATGCACGAAGGTACCGACTCTGTCAAGCAATCCAAATTGGATGTCCTTCAAAGTCAACTTGACAAGTTCAAAATGAAGGATGGTGAGGTGTCGTTGAAATGTACTCTAGGATTGCTCTCATCACAAATGAGATTGCCGGCTTAGGAAGTGAAGAGATGATCGACAAATTCATCATCAAGAAGATCCTAAGAGCCTTGGATGGAAAATATGATACTGTGTGCACATTGATCAAAATGATGCTCAATTACAAAGATCTCAAGCCAACGAAAGTCATTGGAAGAATTGTTGCTCATGAGTTGTCACTCAAGGATAAGGAAGAGCTTCACAACAAGTCAAGTGGTGCTTACAAAGCCTCGTGTGATGCTCCCACATCATCAAGTGAGAAACAACCCTTCAATGAAGAATTGATCCTAATGGTGAAGAACTTCAACAAGTTCTACAAGAGTAGAAGCAAAGAAAGAAGTTCCAAGGCAAGGTCCTACAATGACAAAAGATCTTCTAGTCGCGAGTGTAATTGCTACAATTGTGGAAGACCCGGACACTACTCCAATGAGTGTACGCCCCCTACAAAAGAAGAGAAGATTCTCCCAAAAGAAGAAGTAGAAGAGAAGAGTCACCATCAAGATAAAGGAGGAGTAGAGATGATCGTTATGAACGAAAACCCTCTCGGAGAAGCAAGGACTCAAAAAGGAAGGAAAAGTCATCAAGGAGCTACACAAAAAGAAGACATCAAGCTCATGTTGGTGAATGGGTATCCGGCTCCGACTCCGACAATCACTCCGAAAGAAGTTATCACTCCGACTCCAAATATACTCAAGATGAAGGTGTTGCCGGTCTAGCACTTGTGTCAACCAACTCCTACGACATATTTGACTCACCAAATGAAGGAATTGGAAGATGCTTCATGGACAAAGGTCCAAAGGTAACACATCCCGAGTATGTTTATTTCAATAGTGATGAAGATGATTTGCTAGGTGATGATGATTTACTTGTTAACAACTCTAGTGATGAAAACTATGATGAAACGTCAATTAATCATGCTAATCAAGATAAAACGAATGATTATGATAAGAAGGAGATTGAGCGTCTCACTAAAGAACTAGACACTCTTAAGTTACCTCATGAAACTACCTTGGAAGATCATCGAGAACTTTTAAAGACTCATGATAAGCTACGCTTTGAAAATCTCAACCTTGAGCGAGAGCATGAGTTTTTAAAGGCAATCAATGATGATCTTTGCAAGAAAAGTTCTTCTTACATTGCCAAGCATTTACTCTTGTCTACTTACATGCCACAAGTTAAATGTAGCAACAAGAACAAGAAAGATTCTTCATCTAGTAGTAACAATAATCATGCTAAATCCAATGTTGTTGCTTCTAGTAGTTCTCTTGATTCCACTAATGATTCTCTTAGACAAGTTACACTTGAGCAATAAAATAGCTTATTGAAGGGAATTATAGAGAAAGGTGTTTACAAGAGCCTTGCCGGAAGTAAGCAATTTGAGTAAATTGTACGCAAGCAAGGAAGACACCGGAAGAATCAAGGTGTTGGTTTTGAACGAAAGTTCAATGCCAATGGAGTTGACTGGGAAGAAGATCAATACCCCAAGTTGAAGTTTGTTCCTCAATGAGAGAAGTATGATCCTACTTCTTTCAAAGGGACACAAGCTCAAGATGATCTTCCACCAGAAGACCACAAGCAAAAAGGCAAGGACAAGCTTCAAGAGGAAATTGATGCATTTGAAGAAGCACCTAAGGCCTTGGTCAAGTGGGTTCCCAAGACTACATCAAGTTCTACTTCATCAAGTATGACTACAACTCCAAGGATTCCCATCAAGATGGTGTGGATCCCGAAGAAGAAGAACTAGAAAGTTCTTGAGGGTGACTCCGCCAACATACTTCACTCTTATCATTTTGGCAAGAACAAGTGCAAACAACTTCCATATCTTGCACTACTTCAAGGAGTCACAAACCCTCTTGTTGGTAAGACAAGGGACAAGGTAACCTAATGCTTTTATGGACATCATCTTGTGTATGCATCACTCTATGTCTATGGATATCCTTGTTTGTTCCTTGTGGGACTAACCCGTGTAGGTATTGAGAGTGCAACTCACTCCAAAGGATTGCTCCGAATGATCTACATCAACATTGAGCATCTACATCTTCAACACCTACATGAAGTCATCATCGACAAAACCCAGGGTTAGTTCATCCCTCTTAGGGGGGATATCACATCTAGGGGGAGCTTTACTCTAATCAGTTGAGCTAAAGAAACTCTAATGGTGTGAACATAACAATGCTTTATGTAAAAGTGGTAACCCACTTGTGCTTAAACCATGAGTATGACCTATGATCAAATGTTCTCATTTGACTCCTAAGTCAATATACTCATATATAGATGACCTAGTCATCACCAATTGCTTGATAGATGCTAGAGTGTTTGTGCATGCTTTGTCACATATTTCATTTGCCATTTTATTGTGTTAGCATGTTGGTTGCATATTTTACTCATTCGAGGACATCCATTTGTTGCTTTGCTTGTTTGGCTTTTTCTCTTTTGCCAAATGGATGGACAAGAATGCCTAAGAACTCCCTCTAGCTATCTATGCTTTTCTCGTCTCAAACTCTATTCATGCTACATCACAAAGTTTGACCAAGTCAGATTCGAACCACTCTGTGTGAGGAGCACTCGGAGTTCCCGATTCGTCATAGACTTAAACCTCCAAAACCTCTTTGTGCATCTCGGTTTGGCCGATTCATCCCTTTCGGTCCTACCGAGATCACTAAGTTGATCTAGGGTTTTCAATCTCGGTGCAACCGATTAGAACCTTTCGGTCACACCGAGTTGCAGTAACTTCTTGCAGTTTTGCATCTCGGTGCCACCGAGTCGTTCCACTCGGTCACACCAACAGGGTTAGGTTATATATACCGACGGGCCAAATTTTGGAAAAAAATTCGAACCTCCTCGCCCGCGCATAACCTGCTCTGCCACCTCGGGTCTCCGGATCATCCTCTTGTCGCCAGCGACCTCCCGCCGCTGGTCTCCGTCGCTGTCAACAGCAATCTGCCCCGTCGTTGCCACCGTAGCAAGTTCGCCGCCGAACTAGGGTACGAACTTGAACTTTGTGCTAATCCTTACTCTGATTCTTAGCACATTGCTTTGCCTTGATTCTTGCCACGATTGAAATCATCCTGTCCAGCGAAAACATCCCATAGATTAGTTTTGATTTGAAAATTTAGGGTTAGGTCTCCGCCGAATTCATCTCGGACCGACCGAGTTGTAGAAATCGGTCTCACCGATTTGGCTTAGGCCAGAGCACATGCGTTTTCGGTCTGACCGAAAATTGGAAATCGGTGTGACCGAGTTTGATTCTTTGTGAAACCCTAGCAGTCTCGGTACCACCAAACTGTGACTCGGTCTGACCGAGTTCACTAGTTTAGGTTCCAAAAGCTGCTTCGGTATCACCGAGTTTACAAATCCGTAGATCCGAAATGCTTTGTGTGAAGAAATAAAACTAAATTTTAAGTCATCTATTTTGGAAAACTTATGTACTTTGTGATGTTCATCTTCTCTACCCCATCTATAATCTATTCATAGGGTATGCTGTCAGAGAGTTTGCAAAGATGTCTGACCAGAGTGACAGTCGGAACAGCAGGTGGAGATGAGTGATGGCTCAGATCCCTCCAGCAGTTATGATGATGGCAGCAGGAGCACTCCCAGCAACTTGCCAAAGGCTGTCACCAGGACAAGGAAGAAGAGGAATTCTGATTCAGAAGATGAGGACTACGTGGCTGTTTAAGATGAAGCCACTTCAAAGAAAAAGGTGCTGAAGAAAGAGTATGGCATAGCTACTGCAACAAAGCCTGGTCTGAAAACAAAGGCTCTAGCAAGAAGACAGCCCATGTCTAAGACAAGAAAAGTTGCCACAGGTGAAACTATGAAGTTAACCATTGAGTCTGAAGAAGAGGCAGCTGGTGAAGATAAGAAGAAGAAGAGGGCCAGAACCACTACTGCCAGAGTTCTTGGCAAGCCCTCAATCAGGAAAGATTCATAAGAGGAAGATTAAGAGGAAGAGGATGTTGCACCAGCACCCAAAGCTCAAAAGCTTATGGGGGTGCAATCAAATCAAAGGCTGCTCCATCTAAGCCCAAATCTGCTCCAAAGCCTAAACCCAAGAGAAGCACTAGGAACATCCCAGCTGAAGAGAAGAACAAGGCCCGAGTGCCTGAAGCTGCTGAATTAGAAGATGACTCTGTTGTTTTGGGGAAGCTGAAACCCAAGATCCCTGACCACATTGATGCACACCCAGTTGCAGAGAACATGAAAATCAGGAAGGATGCATGATTGAGACTATGTAGACAGTCTAATCCATATGCTATCAGGAGAAGGACTGATGTGGACTACAGGTTTCACACTAAGGAACAACGGGACTTCTATGAGACAATTTTGATTGATAAGAAGCCCATTGTGTGTGACATGAGATGGGTTGACTGGGAGTTCATCAAGGAGAATGATGATCACTTCCCTGGTGTGCTTGATAGCTTCAAGGCATGTGGAGTTGACACTTTTGTTGCCCAGAAGCTCACCAAGTGGAATGATGAGCTCATCATGCAATTTTACTCCACTGCCCACCTCTATCTAGATGGAAGGATAGTGTGGATGTCTGAGGGTACTAGGTACCAGTCTATAGTTGAGGAATGGGCCCAACTTATCAATGCTCCTGAGGAACATGAGGATGACTTGGATGTCTATGCAGAGAAGAAGAAAGACCACAACACTATGGCCAACATGTACAAAGAGATCCCAGATGCTGCCTTGGATACACATAAGTTCTGATATGTTCACTACTTATTGTCTGGTCTGCCAATAATCAACTGGATATTAAGGCACACACTGCTACGCAAGTCAGGTGATCACAAGATGATCAGAGGACATGCCATCAACTTGCTGCATATATTTGATGTCCCACAGAAGTTCAAGGTCATGAGCCTGATTGTTGAGACAATCAAGAGGACTGCTGCTGACCAGAAGAGAAGTTGTGGATATGCCCCACAAATTCAGAAGCTCATCAACTCAAAGATGGGCAAAGGCAAGTACATTTTGGATAAGGAGCACCTGCCCATCTACCCTGAATTTGAAGATAACACAGTGGTGATGAACGAGAATGAACCATCCTCAGCCCAAGCACATGAGAGAGAGATAAGGCTAAGGCAGAGAAGGCTGCAAAGATGCCAACAGGAGAGGAGGCATCTCAGGTATTCTTGAAGAGCAAGCAAGACCTGCTTGGATATCTGATCCAATCCACCATGAGGGTTGAGAAGGGCTTGGCCACCCTGACCAAGAACCAGGAGAGTCTAGAGAGGATTATTGAGACAAAATTCTATGACCTTGATGTTAAGGTGACAGAGATCCAAACTGCAATTGAGCAACTTTAGGAGGAAGCTGAGGAGAAGAAGGGCAAGTCTACCACAGATGCTTTTGACAGAGTGCCCAGAGGACAAAGATCTGTTGCAGTGCCAGTGACAGACACTAGAGCTACATCATCAGCACCTGCAGCAACAGCTCCAGTTCCACCTCCAGCAGCTACCACTACAAAAAAAAGACACATCTGTGACATTTTGTGCCGAACGAATTTTTTTTCTATCATACATATGACACTTCTATGACGATAATTGTGAAAAAACCCGGTATCATCAGAGATGTGGTGGGCTCCTACTTCTATGACAAAAAATCATGACAGAAAATGTGCTTTTCATGCTGGGCGGGCCGAAGACGCAGCTGCATGACATTCTTTGGGCCGTCCATGACGGAAAAAACCGTGGTAGAAGCGAGGGGGAGGAAAATTTCGGGGAGTTCTCGGTTACGGTGGGAGGTCAGGGCCGAGCGATGCGTGTTTCTCTCGTACACGTACGCGCGTGTGTGCGAGGCGTTGGCTCTAACTGAACCCGAGCGAGGCGTTGGGCTCTAACTGAACCCGAGCGATTGCACTGTAGGCTACGCGTTACTGAACCCGAGCGATCGATCGATGGCTGTTAACTGAACCCGATCGAGCGATTCCTTCGCTACTGCTGCTAACTGAAGCCGATCGATCCTGCCTCTGGGATGAACAGTGAGCATTGCGGGGGGTTTGGATGAACAATGAGCGGTGGCGTTGCCTCTGGATGAACATGACCCGGTGGTGTGGTGGAGGGCTGGATGAACAGTAGACGGTGGAGGGGTGCCCGTGGAGGGGTGGTTGAACAGGACCCCGTGGTGTGGAGGGCTGGATGAACAGTAGACGGTGGAGGGGTGGTTGAACAGTAGACGATGGAGTAGCGCGCGGTGGAGGATGGATGAACAGGAGCCCGTGGAGGCTGGAGGAGGTCGACGGTAGCCCGTGGAGGCTGGAGGAGGTCGACGGTGGTGATGAACAGTATCCCGTGGAGTCCCGTTTTGCGGTACGCCACACCCCTCCCGATCAACAGGCCCCCTGTTTGGACCGTAGCACTCCAACACAAGTCTGTTTCGTCCGTTTTGCGGTACGCCACACCCCTCCCGATCAACAGGACCCCCGTTTCGACCGTAGGAGGTCCATTTCATCCGTTTTGATGTACGCCACACCCCTCCCGATCAACAGGACCCCCGTTTCGACTGTAGGAGGTCCGTTTCCTCTGTTTTGCGGTACGCCAGACCCCTCCCGATCAACAGGACCCCATTCCGAACGTAGGAGGTCTGTTTCCTCCATTGTGCGGTACGCCAGGCCTCGTTTCCATTGCCTGTTCCGTCCAAGCCCTCCCGATGAACACGGCCACGCATTCCGTTCCGACCCAGCCGGTTGGCTCCCACGCGTTTTGTTGCCTCCCGATGAACACGATGCATTCCGTTGCCTCCCCATGAACACGACGCATTCCGTTTCCTCCCCATGAACACGATGACGATGTTGTTTCTCCGTTTTGACCCAGCCATGTACACAAGCCCTGGCCGTACGTATGCGCGAGTAGGCGTTCGAGACCCCGCCCGTATGTACACATACGTGGCCGTATTTTCTTTCTTGCACCCTGGACGCTATACGTATGTGTACATGCTACGTGCGCGCTTCTACTATGACACGTACGCGCCTCTACTATGACACGTGCGCGCCTCTACATCCACCAGTATATATGTACGTACACGTTCGCGACCAGAATGACAACGCTATGTACGCTTCGACCAGGTGGGTCCCGACTGTCATGCACTACCTTGCGTGCGAAGATGTAACTGGTGGGTCCTAGTAGTCAGGGGGCGAATCTTTTTTTGCCTAGACGCACTTCCTTGCGTGCGAAGATGTAGCTGGTGGGTCCCAGCAATCAGGGGGGCGAATTGTTTTTTTTCGGACGCACTTCCTTGCGTGCGAAGATGTAGCTGGTGGGTCCCAGCAGTCAGGGGGAAACGTTTTTTCACGAAATATGGTGGCCCGTCCGGTGGGTCCCCGCTGTCAGGTGGAGGAATCATTATTTTGCGCGTAATAAGGAGGCACTTCCTTGCAGCGGCCGTGGACCCAGCTGTCAGCCTCTCCACATACAGTCCACGTCTGATGGAAGTCGTTCCTTGACCACGTTGACCACGCCGCGCCGAGAGCACCACGGCGGTGGACGACGGCGAGGACTAGGAAGGGGACGACTCGGAGCCGGGGAAGACGCAGCAGTGGATGCCCACGCGAAGAGGAGTACGAGGGTTCACTGGTTCGGCTGCAGTGTGAGGCTGTTGTCGCCGCAGAATAACAGGGGGTGTGGGTGAGTAGAGGGATGGCCTGGCCAGCGGTGGGAGTAGTAGGGGGCGGTGAGGCCTCCGCGGCATCACAGCCGGCCACGGGAGGCAGGAGCACGCGGCACGACCGGTGCTGGTTTGGGCGGTTGGAGCAAGAAGACCAGAGGTTGAACAAGCACTACGGCCGTTGGATGAATATCGTACGGTAACAGGAGCTAGAATCGTTCATATTGACTAAGTTGACAAAGACCTCCGTCCCCGTCAACTTGGTAGGCCCACAAGTCAGCCTCCCACTATGTTGGGTTCCAGCTGGCAGGGGGAATATTCAGTTTTTTGTGCGTAATAAGGAGGCACTTCCTTGCGTGCGAAGATAGCTGGTGGGTCCGAAATGTCAGCGGGGCGCACATTATTTTCGCGAAATACAGAGGCCCTTCCGGTGGGTCCCAGATGTCAGATGGAGGAATCATTATTTTGCGCGTAATAAGGAGGCATTTCCTTGTGTGCGGCCGTGGACCCAGCTGTCAGCCTCTCCACGCACAGTCTCCTTCCGATGGTGTCATTCATTGACCATGTTGACCACGCCACGCCGAGCGCATCCAAGGTGGTGGACGACGGCGAGGCCCCGAACAGCAACGAGCCAGAGATGGGAAGACGCGGGAGTAGAGTCGCAGACGGAGAGGTGTACGAGGGTTAACTGGTTCTAGTGCGGTGTGGTTCGGCAGTAGGTGGAGAAGAACAGGAGGTGTGGAGGGGTGGAGGGATGGCCTGGCCAATGGTAGAGTAGCGCTTCATAGCGAAGCGTGCTAAGTAGAGCTGCTAGCAGCAGGAGGCGGGAGGTGGTCCCGGCGGCGCTGGAGGAAGAAGACGAGAGATTAAAGATGGATGCCGGTCGTTGGATGTAAATCCAACGGCTAACATGTCAGAATCATTTGTTGACTAAATTGACAACAACTTGTGTCGGCTTCGACCTATTGGCCCACATTTCAGCCTCCAAAAATGTGGCACGTATTCAACCCATTTTTCCAGAATTTACAGTCTTTTTTTTGCGCGGTAGAATTTACAGTCAATTTGATCTTTTTTTGAATTACAGCCATTAGCTGGGCTGGGTGAACAAATAATGTAGCGTCCATGCGGCCCATTTATTTTATTTCCTAAAAAATTACAGGCCATTTGCACTTTCTCGAAATACATGATTTTGTTGGGCTGATTCTAATTATAATGTTGGGTTGGACCAGCAATGTTATCAAAAAATAAAAAGGGGCTGAGTATTTTGTTATAAATATATTTAAATAATAGGTGATATTGTTACATTCGTCCTTAAATCTTACCAAGCTTTTGTACACAATCACTAGGATTTTCGTGCCAAAACAATCCAGGATTTTATTTGTTAAGAAATTAGTTTTATAAGTTAATAAGATGTGGGATATTGTTTTCTTACATATGTAAGTATCTGTTTAATATATGATGAAAATAAAAATAATATATAATAACATATAAAATAATTTAAATATATATAATATAGTTAGAAGGGAAACATAAGTTGGACCTGGCGTTCCTATTCTTATATAGAAAAATAGAACAGACCTCTGCGTTTTCTTCAAAAAAATACATAAATTGGGCTGCCAAAAATAAAACCTCGGATGGGAGGTCCATAGGCTGGTCGATACATGACGGCCCTAAGAAAATACAAATAGGCCTATGGACCTCCCATCCGAGGTTGTGGGTTGCGCATGTTAAAAATGAAAGCCTAGACGGGGCAGCCCGAAACCATGTCCAACACTTGCCAAAACTTCGTCCCTCGTGTTCTCTGTGTTTCGCACACTCGACATTGTGTGGGCATTTTGACTGTGCATCATATGAAGATGTGCTACGCATGAATGTTGATCAGCATGATGTTAACTGGCTGGTAGTTCCATTTTCGACCATGAATAAAACTTCCAACATGATGTTAACCCTGTTTGAAAAGGTCGTGTTGATATAAATGCTCTGCCTCTGAAAGTTGCAGTTTCTTATCTGAAACTGAACTTGCAGTTTCTTATCTGAAACTGAAACTTGCAGTTTCTTCTCTGAGAATCACATTGTCTGCACTTTTATACTCCTACAAAACTACTTTTTTAAGTGCTAAAAATAGATCTCTAGAATTCATGAAATACTTCATATGCTCAATACTGCAAATCTGAAATTCAAAAGACATTCATATCTGAAAGTACTCTCAAAATACACAACACAAAACACAATTCACAACCTGCAAATACTGACAGCCCTAAGCTCCTCCTGACAATTCACAACCTGCCCGACTATTGGGCTAGAGGGCAGCCCCCTCCTATTCCTCGGCGGCAGACACCCGCCCCGTGAGACGATGTGCACGGCGAGGGAGACGATGGCGGAGAAGCGTCGTCGGGCCAACTGCTTTTGTCCTCTTGCAGTTGGGTTCGGTCGACGAAGACTCCACCGGCTCGCTCTGGCAGGACACCCTGACAAACGACACCCTCTAGATGCTCGATCCTTCAATCTCTGGTGGATGCTCCATCTGTGATCGATACTCCCACCACCGCTCCCTCACGATCGGATTCAGTGAATCTGTTTGCTCCATGGCCCAGAGGAGCAACTCTATGTACTCCGGCACGACTCCCTCCAGGAGTATCGCCGCCTTTTCGCTCTGTTGCAGATATTTGTCCGTCGATGTTGCCGTCGCCGCTAGCTGGTCCTTGTTGTCAAACCAAGACTGTATCTCCAACATCCTACCTAGCTTCACAAGGTCGCCTTCTGCGATCCTCACGTATCGGTTGTACTCCTCCATCGATCTACTTCTCCACAGCACCTTCACTCGCCGGTGGTGGTTTTTGAATGGAAGAGGAGAGGAGCAGCGCTGGTTTTGGATTAGAACGGGAGAGGAGCGATGCTGGTTTTGGACTGGAACAAGAGAGGAGGGGTGGTGGTTTTGAAATGGAAGAGGAGAGGAGCGGTGCTGCATTTAGATTGGAACGGGAGAGGGGCGGGGGTGGTTTAAGAGGAGAAGAGCGGAAGAGCGGCGCTGGTCTTGGAAGTATTTTTTGTTGTTTTGCGTATTTTGGGTTAAAGTTTGACCACGTACTGTATTTGACAAGCAAAATGTGAATGCATGTCACCAAAAATTGTATTGTTTGGTTCGTATCTGAATGTACTTTCAAATTATATTATTTTTGCAATGTATAACATATATTTTATGTGCAAAAATCATGGTCAATTATGACCCAGAATAAAAGGGAGACTAGTTAATGTGGGTCCGCTTTCTTAATTGAAGGGTAAATTGATTTTGATTTTGATCCAATCACAGCGCGCCGGCCCTCTCGTCCAATCCTAAATCGCTGCCGCACGCTCCTCTCCCTCTTCTCCATTGCAAAAACCACCTCCTCTCCTCTCCATCATCTCCATTCCAAAACCACCGTCTCGCCTCTCCCTCTTCTGATCTTCTCCATTGCAAAACCACCTCCTCTCCTCTCCATCATCTCCATTCCAAAAACCACTGTCTCACCTCTCCTTCTTCTGATCTTCTCCATTGCAAAACCACCTCCTCTCCTCTCCATCATCTCCATTCCAAAACCACCGTCTCGCCTCTCCCTCTTCTCTATTGCAAGACCACCGTCTCTCCTCCCATCTTCCAAAGCTAGCACCAGACCACTCAGAAGGACATCTATGGAGAGGATGCAACAGCGAATCAAGAAGATCACCGGCGGCGACCAGGCAAAGTTAGCCAGGTTGAAGGAGATTGAGGGAGTCCTGGATTAGGGGGTATTCGGACAGCCGGACTATATCCTTTGGCCAGACTATTGGACTATGAAGATACAAGATTGAAGACTTTGTCTTGTGTCCGGATGGGACTCTCCTTGGCGTGGAAGGCAAGCTTGGCGAAACGGATATGAAGATCTCCTCCCATTGTAACCGACTCTGTGTAACCCTAGACCCCTCCGGTGTCTATATAAACCGGAGGGTTTAGTCCGTAGGACAACAACAATCATACCATAGGCTAGCTTCTAGGGTTTAGCCTCTATGATCTCGTGGTAGATCAACTCTTGTACTACTCATATCATCAAGATCAATCAAGCAGGAAGTAGGGTATTACCTCCATCGAGAGGACACGAACCTGGGTAAACATCGTGTCCCCTGCCTCCTGTTACCATCCGCCTTAGACGCACAGTTCGGGACCCCCTACCCGAGATCCGCCGGTTTTGCCACCGACATTGGTGCTTTCATTGAGAGTTCCACTGTGCCATCGCCGTAAGGTTTGATGGCCCCTTCGATCATCGGTAACGATGCGGTCTAGGGTGAGGTCTTCCTCCCCGGACAGATCTTTGTATTCGGCGGCTTCGCACTGCGGGCCAACTCGTTTGACCATCTGGAGAAGATCGAGAGCTACGCCCCAGGCCATCAGGTCAGGTTCGGAAACTTGAATTACACTGCCGACATCCGCGGAGACTTGATCTTCGACGGGTTCGAGCCCATGCCAGGTGCGTCGCACGATCGCGACGAGCATGATATAGCTCTACCGTCGGACAGTGTTCGGGAGATCACACCGGCAACTACTCCGGCCTTCAATCCAGGGCAGATTGCGCCATTCGAGGACGGGCGGTTAGACCCCCCCCCTTGGAGGCTGCACTCTCAGCGGCGATAGAGCCGGATACTGACCTTAGCCCTCATGAGAGCCGTGACGCCGAACCGCTGGACTCGTCTCCGGCCATGGACTCCGAACCGCCTGCGCCCACACCTATCGAATCCGATTGGGCGCCGATCATGGAGTTCACCTCCGTGGATATCTTTCAACACTCGCCCTTCGGTGATGTGGGAAACTCGTTAAAGTCTCTCTCCTTGTCAGGAGAACCTTGGCCGAACTATGTCCTGCTAGAATGGGATGCGGATGACGAAGATATTTATTCCCCACCCACCACCCACTTAGTAGCCACTGTCGACGACTTAACCAACATGCTCGACTTTGACTCCGAAGACATCGATGGTATGGAAAACGATGAAGGAGACGAACAGGAACCACTGCCCACGGGGTACTGGGCTGCCACCTCATCATATGATATATATATATGGTGGATACACCCAAAGAAGGCAATGGCGACAGGACAACGGAGGATGACCCCTCCAAGAAGCAACCCAAGAGCCGGCATCAGCGGCGCCGCTCTAAGTCTCACCACAGCAAAAGTGGTGATACCGGCACAAGAGATAATAGTACTCCGAACAGTGCCGAGGATGATGACAATCCCCTCCAGCACGATCTAGAGCCGGAGGATGAACAAGCCAGCCCTCCTAAGCGAGCGGCATTGGGAGAAGCGGAGGATGACAACTACATGCCTCTCTCCGAAGACGAAGTGAGCCTTGGCGACGAATTTGTCGTGCCTGAGGATCCTGTCGAACAAGAGTGCTTTATGCGCCGGCTTATAGCCACAACAAATAGCCTGAAGAAAAATCAACAATAGCTTCGAGCTGATCAGGATTTGCTAGCAGACAGATGGACTGAAGCCCTTGCGGCCGAGGAATATGTACTCGAACGCCCTTCCAAGGGTTACCCAAAGCGTAGGTTGCTACCCTGACTTGAGGAGGAAGCATTGAAACCTACATCACCAGCGTACGATGTGGCTAATCGGCCACCTCGTGGCCAAGATAGAGAGGCATTCCAGCCTGAAGATCCACCCGCACCCCGCCGCCACTCAAACAAAAATACCAAGGCACGGGGCAACACGCGAGACCTGCGAGATGTATTGGAAGACAGAGCAAGACACGCAAGATCGATCTACGGATCATGAGGGCGCGCGCCTACACGCGACGATGATCATCGCGCCGGATACACTAAATGTAAATCCGGCCGAGCCGAACATGGCAGACAAGATTCATATGAACTACGTCATGATATAGCCCAGCACAGAGGCGCGCCACACCCCCTATGTTTCACTGACGAAGTAATGGAGCATGAATTCCCCGAAGGTTTTAAACCCGTAAATATCGAATCATATGATGGTACAACAGATCCCACGGTATGGATCGAGGACTTCCTCCTCCACATCCACATGGCCTGCAGTGATGATCTACATGCCATCAAGTACCTCCCGTTAAAACTCAAAGGACCAGCTCGGCACTGGCTGAACAGCTTGCCAGCAGACTCCGTTGGCTGTTGGGAGGATCTGGAAGATGCATTCCTCGACAACTTCCAGGGCACTTATGTGCGAATACCAGATGCCGATGACATGAGCCACATAATTCAGCAGCCAGGGGAATCGGCCAGGCAATTCTGGACACGCTTCCTAACCAAGAAAAATCAAATTGTCGACTGTCCGGATGCAGAGGCCTTAGCGGCATTTAAGCATAACATCCATGACGAGTGGCTTGCCCGGCACCTCGGCCAGGAAAAGCCGAAGTCTATGGCAGCCCTCACGACACTCATGACCCACTTTTGCGTGGGAGAGGATAGCTGGCTGGCTCGCATCAACAACATATCAAGAAACCTTGGCACTTCGGATACCAAGGACAGTAACGACATGCCACATCGCAGCAAACACAAGCGCCGCAACAACGGCGATAACACTGAGGATACGGTAGTCAATGCCGGATTCAGAGGCTCTAAACCCGGTCAGCGGAAAAAGCCATTCAAAAGAAGCACTCCGGGCCCGTCCAGTTTGGACGGCATACTCGATCGTTCGTGTCAAATACACGACACCCCCGATAAGCCAGCCAATCACACCAACAGAGAATGTTGGGTGTTCAAGCAGGCCGGCAAGATAAACGCCGAAAACAAGGACAAGGGGCTGCACAACGATGACGAGGAGGAGCCACGGCCGCCAAACACGAGAGGACAGAAGAGGTTCCCCCCGCAATTGAGGATGGTGAACATGATATACGCAACCCACATCCCCAAGAGGGAACGGAAGCGTGCACTAAGGGACGTATACGCAATGGAGCCCATCGCCCCAAAGTTCAACCCCTGGTCCTCTTGTCCGATCACCTTCGATTGCAGGGAACACCCCACTAGTATCCGTCATGGCGGATCTGCCGCATTGGTCTTAGACCCCATCATTAACGGATTTCACCTCACTCGAGTCCTTAGGGACAGCGGCAGCAGCCTGAACCTGCTCTATCAGGATACAGTGCGCAAAATGGGTATAGACTCCTCGAGGATCAAACCCACAAAAACAACCTTTAAAGGGGTCATCCCAGGTGTAGAGGCCCATTGTACGGGCTCAATCACACTGGAAGTGGTCTTCGGATCTCCGGACAACTTCCGAAGCGAGGAGTTAATCTTTGATATCGTCCCGTTCCGCAGTGGCTATCACGCACTGCTCGGGCGAACCGCATTTGCAAAATTCAATGCGGTACCACATTACACATACCTCAAGATCAAGATACCAGGACCTAGGGGGGTCATCACAGTCAATGGAAACATAGAGCGCTCGCTCCGTACGGAGGAGCACACTGCAGCCCTCGCTGCGGAGGCACAAAGTAGTCTTTCAAGGCAGTCCACCAGTTTGGTGATAAATCCCCCGGACACCGTCAAGCGCGTCCGGAGTAATCTACAACAGGATTGCCTGGCACGTTCAGAGCTCGCCTAGCAATTCAGGCCCCGCCCAAGTCTCAGTCGAATGGCGAAATTCGTGCAACGCGTACATAATTACGCATTGAAAATACCATAGGTATAGGCGGGGGCACGATCATGGCACGTCCCACAATGCGGCTCAACCGCACTAGGGGCTTACTACCTTTATTATTCTCTCCCTTTCAGGACTTTACTCTCTGTAAGACCTATCCGGCAGCACGATTGCCGGACACATGATACAACATCCAAGGAGGCAGGAAACTACGTTGTACAATGGAATCCCCAGGTGGTCTCTGATAACAAAATACCTGCTTTAAGATACCAGTCCGTAGCTTACCCTTGGATGGGACATGTCAACTAGTCCTATTTTTTGCTACCACACTACTTGTATCCGTATGCTTCGACGCATTTTTCGAATAAACAATACATAGCACTAGTCTATTTTTGCATTCTATATTCTTCTTTATATATATGTTTATTATGACAATCAGCACCCGTACTCTCTGGTACGGCCAGTACGCCAGGAGCTTCCATATACCCCATAATACGGCGTGAGAAGTCTGAACACTTTTGACAGTGCGGCACCCTGAACTTATAGCATTATATGCATCAGCTCTGAATCATGTCTTGGGTCAATAGTTTGGTTTGCCAGGCTCCCATGTTTTGGTACCTTACGTTTTGCTATATCGGCTAAGGTAGCACTGGGAGAACTACTGCGACTGTGCCCAGTGATACGTCTCCGTCGTATCTACTTTTCAAAACACTTTTGCCTTTGTTTTGGACTCTAACTTGTATGATATGAATGGAACTAACCCGGACTGACGCTGTTTTCAGCAGAATTGCCATGATGTTGTTTTATGTGCAGAAAACAAAAGTTCTCGGAATGACCTGAAACTCCACGAAATACCTTGAAATAAATAATGAAAAATCCTCGCCAAAGATGAAGACCATGGGGCCCACACCCTGTCCACGAGGGTGGGGGACGCCCCCCCTAGGGCGCGCCCCCTACCTCGTGGGCCCCCTGGTCACCTTTCGACGCCAACTCCAACTCTATATATTGGCTTTCGGGGAGAAAAAAATAGAGGAGAAGAAATCGTCGCATTTTACGATACGGAGCCGCCGCCAAGCCCTAAAACCTCTCGAGAGGGCTGATCTGGAATCCATTCGGGGCTCCGGAGAGGGGGATTCGTCGCCGTCGTCATCATCAACCATCCTCCATCACCAAATTCATGATGCTCACCGCCGTGCGTGAGTAATTCCATCGTAGGCTCGCTGGACGGTGATGGGTTGGATGAGATTTATCATGTAATTGAGTTAGTTTTGTTAGGGTTTAATCCCTAGTATCCACTATGTTCTGAGATTGATGTTGCTATGACTTTGCTATGCTTAATGCTTGTCACTAGGGCCAGAGTGCCATGATTTCAGATCTGAACCTATTATGTTTTCATGAATATATGTGAGTTCTTGATCCTATCTTGCAAGTCTATAGTCACCTACTATGTGTTATGATCCGGCAACCCCGAAGTGACAATTATCGGGACCACTCCCGGTGATGACCTTAGTTTGAGGAGTTCATGTATTCATTATGTGCTAATGCTTTGTTCCAGTTCTCTATTAAAAGGAGGCCTTAATATCCCTTAGTTTCCAATAGGACCCCGCTGCTATGGGAGGGTAGGACAAAAGATGTCATGCAAGTTCTTTTCCATAAGCACGTATGACTATATTCGGAATACATGCCTACATTACGTTGATGAAATGGAGCTAGTTATGTGTCACCCTATGTTATGACTGTTACATGATGAACCGCATCCGGCATAATTATCCATCACTGATCCGATGCCTACGAGCTTTCCATATACTGGTTTATGCTTATTTACTTTCCCGTTGCTGCTGTTACAATCACTACAAAACACCAAAAATATTACTTTGCTTTCATTACTCTTTTGTTACCGTTGCCACTACTATCATACTACTTTGCTACTAAACACTTTGTTGCAGATACTAAGTTTCCAGGTGTGGTTGAATTGACAACTCAGCTGCTAATACATGAGAATATTCTTTGGCTCCCCTTGTGTCGAATCAATAAATTTGGGTTGAATACTCTACCCTCGAAAGCTGTTGCGATCCCCTATACTTGTGGGTTATCACCCAGTTCTTCTGGACGAGCACCTCAGTAGAGAAAGCTAAAACTGACTGTCATGATAAGGCAAGAGCTAGTCGCTGTTCGAGAGGTCTCAAGTCCCTAAAGACTTTTTCCGCTTCAGGCGAAGAGTCGGCCTTGTACGACTTAGGCGTGTATAGCGCCCCAAATTCGGCCCTCCGAATACTAGGGGCTTCGCCGAAATTTAAAATTGTAGGCTTCTATGGCTAAGTGAGAGTGATAAAGCATTATAGTCCGATTGCCTGGTTCGTTGCGCTGAGCACCTCCCTCGAAGGACCCAAAAATGGGAAAAAGATTGCTCAGATTTATCCCGAACACCCCAGCACTAGCTGCATGGGGGCAGAAGCCGGCGACTGGACAACTCTCAGATTTTATAAACGCTCGCACAGAAGGTAATATTTTAAATACAAAAGTGTTGCATAGCGCACCTGAACTAGTTTTCATAACACAGGATCACATGAGCAAGTTCATTCAAAGATTACATCTTTGGAACACTCGTCCGCCACAAGACGAGCACCCTTTAGGACACCCTCATAATACATTTCAGGGTGGCGATGCTCCTTGCCCGACGGCGGCCCCTCCTTCACCAGCTTCTCGGCGTCCATCTTGGCCCAGTGCACCTTCGCACGGGCAAAAGCCCTGCATGCACCTTCGATGCAGACGGACCGCTTTATGACTTCCAGCCGCGGGCAGGCATCTAGAAGCCGCCTCACCAGGCTAAAGTAGCTGCCGGGAAGGGTATCGCCAGGCCACAT
Organism: Aegilops umbellulata; assembly: GCA_032464435.1. Taxonomy (NCBI): domain Eukaryota; kingdom Viridiplantae; phylum Streptophyta; class Magnoliopsida; order Poales; family Poaceae; genus Aegilops; species Aegilops umbellulata. The sequence continues at coordinate 50,230,285 of CP136060.1, forward strand.
CCGGACTATAAGGCCCTTCATGGCCTGTTCGGCCGCCTTGTGGAGCTCGTTCAGTTGCTTCAACTGGTCGCTCAAGGGCATCGAGTGTTTGGTACTAGTATACTGAGACCAGAACACCTTCTCCGTCGAGCTCCCCTCCTCGTCCTGATAGAACTCCGCGGCATCAGACACACTGCGGTGCAGATCTGCGAACGCCCCTGGAGAGCTCTGAACTCGGGTAAGTAAATAGAAATTTTCTTTCACATGCTTGCTTTGCATAATGAATGCCTTACCCGCCGCTATCTTAATTGCCACCTCAATCTCCTGGAGGGCTTTTTGGGCTATGGCCTTGACTTGCTTTGCGGTTTCGAGGGCCTTGGCAAGCTCGGACTCTCGTGTCTTCGAGTCAAGCTCCAAGGACTCGTGCTTCTTCACGAGCGCCTGGAGCTCTTGCTGCACCTCGCCTACTCGGGCTTCTTGCCTTTCTCGCTCGAGGCGATCCTTGGCCGCTCTGTTTTCGGCCTCGGACAACGCCTGCTTCAGGGTGGCCACTTCGGTCGTGGTCCCTGACACGTTCATGATGATCCTATTATCTTGCAACCAATTTTTTTTCCTTTCTTTTATATATAGACAAGGTATTGCTTACATTTGTCCTCCTCAAGCTGCTTCTTGGCACAGCCGAGTTCTTCCTCGGACTGCTTGAGGTCCTTCTTCAGTGTGGTGACCTCCGCAGTACGTGCGGCAGCGGCCAGCAGTGAAGCCTGCATACGCATACAGACATATTTGGATTAGACTCCTGCAGTTATTATCCGATCCTCTATTTGGCTTTTTCTTCGCGAACACCGAACAGAGCATCAGGGGCTACTATCTATGCGGTAATATTTTCCTATATTTCTATTACTCACCTCAAAGCCTGTTAGGAGGCTGGCGCAGGCTTCGGTCAGTCCGCTCATGGCGGACTGAACCTTCCTGACCACCGCACTCATGATAGTGAGGTGCTCTTCGTCTATGGAAGCGCTGTGAAGCGCTTCCAGCAAGTTGTCCGGTGCCTCTGGATGGACAGAGGTCACCGGCACGGGCGGCTTGCCCCTCTTGCCAGGGGGGAGCCTGCCGGAGTACGGGGCCACTGGCGGGTCCGGTGTGGTGTTCGGCTGAGTGCCAAACTTGGAGCCCGTGGGAGTCTTACTCCCTTTGCGCCAGGGTCCGGAAGGTCGCCTTGAGGCGCCTCCAGGACTACCTCCCCTCGGCTTGGTGCCCTTTGAGACAACACCACAACGTTGTCCGTAGGGCGAGGGGAGGAGGCAATCGGAAGTGAATCACTACTCATATCCGACGGGTCCAAAGAACCGTCAAACGAAGATATGTCGATATGGGCTCGGGACGGACTGCATAATCATGTTTGACGTAAGAAGAAGCAGTGCCGTAAAAGCATACCATTAATTACTCTGGTATCCGAATACATACGACTTCGCCAGGGGCTTATCGCTGGGCAACCACTCGTCCTCGCTATGAGCGGCAGTCGTAGAATAGTCTGGAAGGAGAGTCTTTCCCTTCTTGGACCCTTCGGCCTCCCCGGTTGGGGCGGCCTTCCTTTTCCTATCTCCTCTGGATGGAGGGGGAGAACCTTCATCTTCCTCCTCCTCTTCTTCCCGGGAGGAGTGCGTCTTGGAGTTATCGGACGATGAGTCCGATATCACCTGACGCCGGGAACTCTTTCGGGTCCCCGTGGCCTTCTTCTTGGTCTTCTTCTCCGGCACCTCGTAAGGTGCCGGAGTCAACATCTCCGTCAGGAGAGCGTTGGCTGGGTCTTCAAGCAGGGGGGCCGGGCAGTCAATCTGCTCCGACGTCTCCACCCAGTCCTGTCAAAGGCATGGGAGCTCAGATCCCGCACATGATTAAACTGGGGAAAGTAAATACCCTATAAGGTGTAGAAAACTTACCGGATTCGAAGGGCGCTTCGAGCTAAGTCCGCGGTCCTCGGTAAGGGAAGGGGGGACCTCGGCGCCCTTGAACAGCACCCTCCAGACGTCCTTGTGCATCATGTCAAAGAGCTCGCGCAGAGTCTGGTGCTGAGCCGGGTCGAACTCCCATAAGAGCATGACCTGGACCACGTTGACAATCTTGAGTTTCTTGCTTATCATGTTCCGGATACACTTCTGGAGTCCGGCTAGCTCCACCGATGAACCCCAAGACAAGCCCTTCTCTTTCCAGGAGGTGAGCCGCATGGGGATTCCGGATCGGAACTCGGGGGCCGCCACCCACTTGGTGTCGCGCGGCTCGGTGATGTAGAACCACCCCGATTGCCACCCCTTTATGGTCTCCACATAGGAGCCCTCGAGCCATGTGACATTGGGCATTTTGCCCACCATGGCGCCTCCGCATTCCGCTTGCTGGCCGCCTACAACCTTCGGCTTCACATTGAAGGTCTTCAGCCACAGGCTGAAGTGGGGTCGGACGCGGAGGAAGGCCTCGCACACGACGATAAACGCCGAGATGTTGAGGATGAATTTCGGGGCCAGATCATGGAAGTCCAGCCCGTAGTAGAACATGAGGCCGCGGACGAACGGGTGAAGGGGAAACCCCAGTCCGCGGATAAAGTGGGTGAGAAAGACTACCCTCTCGTAAGGTTCCGAGGTAGGGACGATCTGCACCTCGTCGGGCAGCCGGTGCGTGATATCCGCGGCCAAGTATCCGGCTCCCCGCAGCTTTTTGATGTCCTCCTCCGTGACGGAGGATTTCATCCACTTGCCTCCCGCTCCGGACATGGTTGGAGCGGTGTGAGAAGAAAGGTGCGAACTTGGGTGTTGGGGCTCGAGTGCACGAGAATGGATGAGCAAGGAGGAAGAAGGCGTGAGTGAAAAAAGGTGAACCCTTATCCCTCTATAAAGGCGGACGAAACCATACGCCCCCACTAGCCTGGTAAATTCGCTTATTCCCCAAGCGTCGTAATTGATGGTGCGGTTGGGTTACCCACGTCCGTATTGATGAGAACCCCGTGATAAGGGGACACGATCTCTGCTTCGACAAGACGTGCCAAGGAAACCGCCTCGCGATATGCGCCAAGGCTGGTTGAGAATAACGGTTCGAATAAAGACCGGGTCGTAATATGATGTCATGATATCAAATGTATCAGCAGATTAGATTGGTGGAAATATTATTCTCTCTACGGTGGTATGTGGAACTTGTTTTGCAGAGCCGGACACTATCCATGTGTTCAAGATCTTCTATGGAGTATTTGAAGGAGGAACTCGCCTTGCATTGCCGAAGACAATCTGCGCGCCGGACTCATCGTCATTGAAGGCTGGTTCAGGGGCTACTGAGGGAGTCCTGGATTAGGGGGTATCCGGACAACCGGACTCTATCCTTTGGCCGGACTGTTGGACTATGAAGATACAAGATTGAAGACTTCGTCTCGTGTCCGGATGGGACTCTCCTTGGCGTGGAAGGCAAGCTTGGCGAAACGGATATGATCTCCTCCCATTGTAACCGACTCTTTGTAATCCGAGCCCCTCCGGTGTCTATATAAACCAAAGGGTTTAGTCCGTAGGACAACAACAATCATACCGTACGCTAGCTTCTAGGGTTTAGCCTCTACGATCTCGTGGTAGATCAACTCTTATACTACTCATATCATCAAGATCAATCAGGCAGGAAGTAGGGTATTACCTCCATTGAGAGGGCCCGAACCTGGGTAAACATCGTGTCCCCTGCCTCCTGTTACCATCTGCCTTAGACGCATAGTTCGGGACCCCCTACCCGAGATCCCCCGGTTTTGACACGACAGAGATCCTTAGTTGGTTTGACAATGAGTGGGATATTTCGAGGACGGTGCGGGCCATGTGGCAATGTATGCGAAAGAGCGAGACGGCGACGATGAGGGCGGCGATGTACATGTACTCCTCTGCGGCAGTCACGCCGCAGTCCTCCGAGTTCATCGAGTATCTCCTCTGGGCGATGGAGCAGACAAATTTTCCCGAGGTGACAGTCAGGCGGAGGTGGTGGGCGTATAGGTCGAAGGTCGAGCACCCAGAGGATAACGAATTGATCGAGTATGGTGTGCCATTCGTGAGGGTACAGAGCCATCTAGAGCCACAGGAGTATTCGTTCTCCCACTACAAGAGGAGGCCGGATGGCGCGACGTCACTTCCCCGCCGTTCTCCACGGTTCCCTCGACGCTCGCTTCGTTTCAATGGCGGTGGTAGGGTTTAAGGTAAGCTTCGCACTAACCTAATCTTCCACCTACTCATGCTTACAATCAATGTGACAACTAATGAAAATCATGCTTACAATCAGTCTCTGAGTACTACGCCAATCACCCTAAAATAGCTCTGGACCTTTCGGTCAAAGTTGTGACACAGTGTATAAATAAAGAAAAATAGATTGGTGCTTCTTTCAGAAAAGAGTACTTCCTAGAAAACTGCCAATATAAGCTACTAGTATTTGGTTAGATGATTTGCTGCCGAGAAAGATCCGTCCACAGAGAGCGCCACACATCCCACTGGTGGCGGTGGATGACAATGCGTGCATGCAGCATGGTTGGTGTCGGTAATTTTTTACTTGGCACACCTCGCACTCTGCATATATGCTAGTTCCATACGTACATTTGTGTAGTTCCACCAAAATGCAGCTGAATAACCCTGTTTGCACAGATAATGAAAAAGCGTGATTACATTATAGTGGCACTAGTTGATGAAAAACACAAAATAAATAGAGGAAATATTGTGATAGTATCATAGTATGACATGCTGCGAGGGCGAGATGGGCCCTGCGACGCCTCATACGGTACGCCTCATACTGGACATCGTCCCAAGTCTCCCAGATACACCTTATGCCAGTGATGAACATCAGTGTACAGCGGTAGTACAAGGAGGCACCTTGAGACATTCAAATCTCTATTTTTGTACATATCAACTAAAATTAAGCACCCCAGTTTGCAGAAACGCTTAAACATTAACAATGGGACTAGTTGATGAAACATACATTAACAAAGAGAAGCACTTTCTTTATCTACATTGGAAATGAAATGATAGAGATGACACTCCCTCTATTTTAACTGTATTATTACTTCATTTTCTCAGTGACACTAGGGTCGAGCAGGTGGCAAACGAGGTGTACCGTGCATCGCAAGGATGGAGGCCGGGGGTGCTTAGACTAGGATGCTGAAGCTGGCTCTTTCAGTCACCAACATGGATGATTCAATTCATGGGACCTTTTGGTGCAGTTCACCTAAAATGAAGCAATGTCCCGTGAGCTAGCAGCTTCTTCTTCAAAAAAATTTAAGAAAAGGGCTCAAGCCCCGGCTCCATTTCCATCAGGAAACGAAACCCACAAAGCTTCTTCTTCATTAGTTGCAATAAAATTGAGCAACATCAAGGTTGGTTGTGAAGCTTCTGGAATGCTGAACTATAATGTGGATATCATTTGTGCAGTTCAACTAAGATCGAACGTGAAATGTATATCTCTGTTTGCACAATAAAGGTGGAAAGGAGGGTGACTAACAAGTGATGAAACATGCATCAAATGAAAAGAAGCATGTTCCTTATCTGAATGGCAATCCTACAAGGACAGTAGCAATTTCTAAAGCACTGGCATTGCTAGATATTAGTGTGGGCATTAGGATTAACTATGACAACCGTTAAATATGACATTACTTTGGGCACGGGAGAGTAGGCGGACCAGGACAGTTGCATTTCTGACGAAAAGAACCAACTTATCTTAATGGGAAATTTTAGCAGGACATGTAAAGAAGTGCCATTGATTCATATTACTGGAGGCATTACATTCAAAACAACATTGGTTTAACGTGTCCTTACTTTGAACAGTGCGACTGCTACATTTTACCAGTGGCATTACATAAGAGTGGCTCGGGGTAACAAACATCAGAACAGGATATCTGGGTTGGTCCCATTTTTGTTCGGTATAGCCACCTTATACTGTGTGAGGCTAGCAAATCTAGTGCTGGACTTACTCTATTAACTTGTCCCCCAGTCCCCACTTTCTTTCCTTTTTCAACCAATAGATCAGGTTTATATTGAGTTTGTACTGCGTTTCCCTTTATTTCCCTATTAGACCTAGAGACCAGTTGGATAGCCAGTCTCTGCTACTTTTCGCCCCCATTATTTCCTCTTTCGACCAAGTCCTAGATTCAGGTAACAAATCCTCTTCCTTGTTTGAACCAAGTAGTACTAGATTCGAGTGCATGAACTAGTTTTACCTCTTAAACGTAAAAAAAATTAGGTGGTTTTCGAGCAGCCGATCGATCCCATCTACGAGGGGGCCTGAGAAATAGTAAAAGGTACAAATGCAACGATGTCAGGAGCTCGGGAAGTAGAGCAAGGCCGGTTTCGAAGGAAGTTATACCTGATGGTCGCCGGGAGGCCGGATCTTCCCACACTACGGCACCGAGGAAGAAGGGGTCGGAGGCCCTCCCTCGCCAGCGGTGCTTGGGAGAGAACGGCAAGGCAGGATGATCGGGACGCGCCCAGCAGTGGGTAAGAGCCATCGCCAAGGACGACCGCATGAACGTTGCACCTTCCCCGGCGGAGAGGATCCGACTGGATCTGTGACCATGGGTGAGCAGAGAGAGAGAGAGAGAGAGAGAGAGAGAGAGAGAGAGAGAGAGAGAGAGTGGCCACCGCTGTCGTGTTTAGATCTGGAGAGGCCGAGACAGTGTGAAGAGAGCAACACTAGCAAGCAAGAGCAGAGGCTCCTGCCTATATAGTGGAGTAGTACTAGTTTTCTTTTGTCTACCGGAGCCGGCTTGACCTCGTCAATGACTATCGAGAAGTCTTCATGCACGTGGCCCGGAGGCGCAGTTGTCGTCGTTTTGATCTGAAGTGTCGGATTATAACATATAACACGAAAAAATGCCACATGACAAGAAATCATAACCTCACTGCCCAAAGGAGACAACATGAATCCCGACGAACAAACTAGACGAGGAACAAAGCTCAAATTAAAGATAAACTCGTAGAAAAGGGGCCCGTCGATAGATGTCCTACTTAACATAGCCGTCTTGACCTAGATGGTAGCCGAGTAGTCACTGTTCGTGCATGTGCCCCCAATGACTAGCCCAACTCAGTTGTCGCTATTTAACCCTCGCAGTGATCTGAAGCACATGACGCCTAATTTTGTGAGATGACAAGAAACCTTTTTTAGATTTCTCACCACAACTACAACCATGTACAACACAGCCTGCACAATATGTAGACGACAGCCAATTTAGGCGTGTCTGCTGGAGTCTGGTCACATGCATGGACGAACTGATCTTCCGTGTCTTGCAGGGATCGTCCAGGCACCAACGTAGTACAACACTTCTCTAGTACTATCGCTCGACTCCCTCTTCTATTAAGTCACCCGACGGGGCCGGGGAGTGTTCCTATGGTCGATTCTCAATTGCCGTCCCACATGTGTGTGCAAACGCAATATGACGCGTGTTCCATTCGGAGAGCAGCGTGCCAGACCGACCGACCGTCTGGGGTGCGACGCGAACGCGACGGGCGCGCTGTATACTCCGTACATGTGTACCGCTGTTTTCTAGACGCTTTTCTCCATGGCGCGGGAGCAATCCATGGATACAAAATTAGTATACTGTATACTATTTAAAAGTCGAGGGCGGGGCTTTTCCTGCGCGGTAGGCGGGGCAGTTCCGCCTAGTCGATTCGACAGAGACGCGAGAAGACGAGGGAGTAGGCTGCTACAAACGTAGGGTTGTGTGATTTGACAGCGAGTTACTGCTGGACAGGTGGGGCCCCGTGATTTGACTTGCCATTATCATTTTAACTGCGGTGCTACGACCGGCGTGAGTCTCCTGATTCCTTACCACCTCCATACAAGTGCCTCTCCCAATGCTCCACCATGTAGTAGAGGCTGGCTCTTGCATGAGAGCCCACTTCTCCACTTTTTCCTTGCCTCTCTTTCCTCCACATATGCAAAAATGCCATGTAAAGCGCACTATTGTACGTACTTGCTCCTACAGGTGCTTAAGCTTGCCACATAGGCATAAAGTCTGATGTGGCAAATTAATCAAGAAGAGAGAAACTAGTTTGGTGACCCAAGGAAGAAACGGTGCTAAGCGCGTGTACCTAGGTGAAAAGACAATTTTGAGTCTATAGCTAATTAAATGAAGCAAACTTAGCAACACCATTTCATTGGAAGAGGTCACTCCTTGGCAAATGCAATAAATACTAGTACTCCCTATGTCCCATAATATAAGAATGTTTTTGGCACTACACTAGTGTCAAAAACGTTCTTATATTATGGGACGGAGGGAGTACGAAGAAAGAGATAGAGAGAAGTAAAAATACACTTATAGCCAACCTTATAGCCAAAACCTTGTTGTAGTATGAGTGACTAAGTGATGACTATGTATGACATGCCAACATCAGATAGCCTAACGCACCGTGTTAAATCTCCAAGGGCGCGACCGCACGAGCGACGCGACGGTCGTGGTAGGCGCGACCACGATACGGGCTGCTGGCAGCCCTTGGATCTGAGATCAAACGGTCGCATGCTAAGTTGCTGAAAATTTGCAGAATAACCCTCCAGGATAGGATATTCATCCATAGGTCTAGAATCACGCCCATGCAACCGTTTGATCTCAGATCCAAGGGCACTCGGAAGCCCGTATCATGGTAGAATGGAAAGCCACTACCCTGTCGTTCGCACGCTGGCAGTTCGCTCCTACTCGTCCCCGCACGTCCTTTAATACTATGGCGGTTCGCTCCTAGTCGTCACGTCCATTCACATAACGGCAGTTCCACTAATCCTAAACCTCCTCCCAAATCCATGGCGTCCCAAATCTCCCCGATCGGCGGTGAGTACAAGGTTAGAATCATCACCGGTGATGAGTTCGACGTCATCTACACCCGTTCTTCCGCGACGGTGAAAGGATGCGTTTCTCGCTTCAGACGCATGTTTGAAGACTCTGATGATGAGTGGGTCGCTAGGCTAGATGTTGAGTACACCATAGTCCTGGGATGAGAGAAGGATCTAAAGGATGAAGAGAGGAAGAAACCCGCCGTGATCCAGGTTGGCGTGCATGACTTATGCTTGGTCTACCACATATACCATGCCGACGTTGAGTGCCAGGATTTTAAGGACTTCCTCGAGATCAACCTAGTCAAATTTGTTACTATAGACTTTGGTAACGACAAAGAAGTCCTGCGTTGGATAGGCCTCGTTGTAGGCAACACCTTCGACCTCCAGAAGAATCGGCTGGTGTCCTCTCGTCAGCCTTCAATGCTGACCCTGGCAGGAGCCATGGTTCATCCTTCGTACGATAAACTGGAGAAACCTCCATACATGTTTCATCGTCATGCATGGCAGGGGAATGTACTAGATATAGACCACATCCACTACGCTGCAATGGATGGCTACCTTTGCTTCAATATCTACAAGGGTTGGAAGAAGAGCAATAGCCAAGTGTGCGGTTCAAGCAAATAAGTATCGGCCAAGAGGAAGAGGGACAAGGACGAAGTCGAGGACGTGGACGAGGACTCCGAGTAAGGTCGTAGTGTCGTTGCTCATGGTGGTTCTAATGTAGTGTCTACCGGAATAGTTGCAAAGTTTAATTTCAGGTGTGCTTAATTTAATTTGAGGAGTGTGTTGTGCTGAGCCCCCATCAGAACTATGTTATGTTTCTTCTCGTTACTTTAACTCTTCAGTACGTACATACTAGTATTTCTTACATTTAATCTTTTAGTTGGTATAGTACTACCACTCGTTTCTTCACATTATATACGTACAATATATATGGCCAACATCATATAGCCAGCAGTTTAGTTGTCAAAGAATTTCAGGGTGCTTAGTTTTGTCAAAGAATTCCAGGATGCTTGGATCCAAGGGACTTATTTTAGTCTGACTAAAAATAGGCTCTTTAAGAGGCTAAAGTTCCAAGCACCCCTGACTAAAGAGGGGCTAAAACTAGTCTTGAGACTAAATTTTTTTAGTCAGGGGTACCCCTACTAAAATGTGGATTAGTCCTCTCTCTACTCATTTAAATCCTCTCCTTTAAAACAGGCGAGTTCTGGATTAGAGGGTTTGGAGGATAATAAATGCTCATTAACTTGATTTTAGCCTTTTTAGTATTTGGATCCAAGCATGGGTGAGGCTAGCATGTTTTAGTCCCACTACTTCTAGTCATGGGACTAAAACGTATCCAAGCACCCTCTTAGTTTTATTTGAGGGGTGGGTTGTGCTGGACACCATTATTGTGACTAGCCTTTTTAATAGTACTATATGCATAATTTGGCGACGAGCGCTCTCTATATGTACAACCTTTTTTTCTTCTAATTTCAAGTTTTGCTCCATGGCGCAATCCATCGATACTACTATTGTACAAAAGTATACATTTTTTAAAAGGCTAGAGGGCGGGGCAGTCTAGCTTGGTCGGTTTCATGAGAGGTGAGGGCCTTTGTGATTTGACGGCTCATTACTGCTGGAAGGCGGGGCCTTGTGATTTGACTGCTCGTATAAATGCATCGACGACCTGATCGAGGAGGAGCAAAGAACCGTGCGGTATACTCAAGTTTTCCACTGGAGTAGTACTGCGACGGAGGAGCACGAAACACGGCAGCCCAGTGCCATATGGCGATAAAAAATGATCTAATTTGCCAGTCATCTCATTGTTAGCATTGTTCTATTCATTCCCTCAAAAAAACCATTGTTCTATTCATGCCTCGCAGAGAACGTGACACGTGCGGCGAAACTCCCGAAGCAAAAGATGAAACACAGGAGCAAAAGAAGAAGGAAGATTATCACCCCAAATGATCTAATTCACCGCAGAGTCGTAATTGCTTCTTCATCGCCTCCACGACCTCCATCTCCTTGCGCGTCTCCTCCGCCATCTTCTTCATTCTGTCCATGACGAGGGATTTCTCGACGCGAGCCTTCATCATCTATTCCACGGCCGCATTACATACCTTGACAACAGCCGGGTGCTCGATGCAGAGCTCCACCAACTACTCCTTCTGTTCCTTGACGAGGACCTGCAGCATCTTCATCGAGGAACTACTATTCTCATGCAGTTTCTTCCAGCCGGCGTTCTTCTCCTTCAACAGGTCGATCTCGTGGCAGCTTCGCCTTGTCCTCCTGAAGTCGCAGGATTTCGCCGGTCGCCTTCTTCTCCAAGGCAATGCTCTTCTTCAGCAGCATCACCAAGCCGGCGGTCAACTCCCCCTGCTAATTGAGCTCAGCGGGCATGTCGTCGAGGCTCTCCTTCAGCAACTCCATCAAGCCTTGGATGAACTCCTTATGCTTATTGAGGTGCTTATTGAGCTGATCGGGCATGCCGTCAAGGGATAACGACTCCAGCTCCGCCGGCTCGGCATGTTCGCCTCCGTGGCTAGGGCGCTCCTGGGAGCCATCGCCTGCCCGTGAGAGATCTTTCGAGGTCTCTGCGTGGCGGCGAGCCCTCTCTTTTTTTCCGCAGCCTTGGTTGCCGCTCCCTTGTTACGAGTAGTTCTCGACCTAGAGCTCTGCTCATCGGCCATGGCAACGACGGACGAAGAAGAAGCACTTATGAGGAGGAAAGTTAGAGTAATTTTCAGTTAGGTAGTTCCCCTTTTTATAACCTAAGTACTAGCACTAGTACTAATACCTGCATGGTGGGAACACGTTCAGGTTTGGTACGTACTAGTAGGTGTGAGCAGGCTTTCGAATGTGATGGGAACAAGGTAAAGATTAATTGATGGTTTCGGTTTCGAGGCTCGAAACGGCTCCCGATGAGTTTAGCGGAACATAAATTTCAAGTACTACACTGCCCAAGTGCGTAAATATTATGTTACTGTCAAAAATTGGCACAAAATACGAAGGAGACCAATGGAAGTACTACTAGCAACCCACGATTTAACTACTCGCATGCGCGCACTGGAGTAATAATGTCTTTCTTCCGCCCTCACGTCCACTCAATTTGCATGCGCTGTATTAATTGACCATCAATGAAGCAAACGACTTTACGCGCGTCAAATTATCACATGGGGTGGATCTTGGTACAAAATTGCGTCTTCCCGTGTACCCGCGTGTGCGTGCGAGGGAATGAGTGCGTGCGTGGCATGCGTGCACATCTTCGCTTCGTGCATGTACCGCCAGTATGGCTCAGGGAGGACGAGTACATTCTTCTGGAACCAGCAGCATGTCGCTGTGATCAATCCACGCAAGGAGGTCGCAACAACGCCTCCACATGTGCCACGTGGCTTCATGAACTGTAAGAGAGACACTTTGTAGCATGCCATTGGTATTCTAATTTACGTGTTTTGCACATACTCGAAGTACTAGTAAGGTACACGTGCATTGCACGCATCAGATTTTGCAACCAAATTATGAATAAATACCACACTATAGCATGTAAGCTCTAAGTCATATATGCCTGATGTAGCCCTTTGTTTAATTATTATAGTTCATCTCATTCAAAATCAATTAGTTTTTATTAAAAAGCTAAGAACGCGTTAATAGGAAAAACATGGGATTATAGTGGAATGTCGTCTTGAATCCTACGGGATTGTACGAGTGTTTGATTGTGCATAGAAAAAATGCAGAATTCTTTCAAAGAGGTTTGAGTGGATGGGATGTTTCCTATGAAATCTAGTGCAAATGAATCATATGGAAAAATTTCTAAGGTTTACAATCCTACGAATCAAACAACCAAGATAGGAAAAATTCCTAATGATTAGAATCCTCCAAAATTCCTTTGAGAATCCTTTGAATCAAAGAAGCCCTTAATCTATTTTATGATTCATGGAATTGTGCGTTGTAAAGCATAAAGTAAAAACAAATAATGGCAATTCAACTAGAAAAAAAATTTGGGCAGTTATGATACGGAAGATTCTAGAACAAAAGAGAACCACTGTTGTTTTGAGGTTTGTGCATTATGCTTAAGTTCAACCATGGAGTCTGCTAGATTGTACATGTGGCAAAATCCGGTGGGGGGCTAGAAGACGGTGCGAGGGGCCGAGTGGAGGGAGACTATGAAGGAATGCACAAGTGCGAGATCGATATTTAGAGAGAGGGGGCGAACATGTGTGCTGTTGCGAGCAGTGGTGGAGCCATGAAAAATAAATGAGCTAGGATGCCAAGCATTGCTAATCCTTTACGAGGAGGGTCAATTCATGAAGTTAAACCATTTTTAGCAGCAATTGTCTAATGATCACATTCATATTAGCCTCGATATACAGTGATGTTAGGGGGGAGGGGGCAGGGCCCTTACTGCCCCCTGTCTTCGCCATTGTGCACGCGTCTGAGAGATGAAGCGGAAGGCATGGATGATGAGAGGGGGACGTTGGATATATAATTAATGTGGGTGTATTAGCTATATATGTTAATCCTATATATATAGGTATAGATTGATCGATGTGGACGTGGGAAAGAGGGTGAGACCTCACTGGATATATCAATTGATCGGTTTGTGTGGAGAACTATGAAAGACCTAGCTATATACACACATACATAGAGGAACATCGATCGTTGTGCATGCACGCGTGAGAGATAAAGAATGCCCGATATGATGGAGAGGGGGATGTGTGTGGGTGTGTGCCTTCATGGGATACCGATCTGAAGAAAAGATTGCATGCGTGCGATGGATAATGCCGACTGGTAGTGTGTGTGCATGCATGCACGGGAGTAAGTTAGTGGTACAATTATAAAGAGAAGACTATTGTGTGGGTCTAAAAGATTAGGTGAGGTCATAATCAATGTAAAATTGAATTCAAATATTTGAATAAGAGATCCTGATGTTTGAAACCCGTGCATGCATGAATATAATGGAGATCTGCGCGGTGTGGTTTGGAAACGATCATGTTGTAATGTATACACATTGAACAAGGCCAGACTGATTTGAATTTGAGATACCGATGGCGGAAATCATCTGGCCACTTCGCATCCGTGCATGGACACACTATTCTAATTGGAGATGATGGGCGGCTTTCGCATCACATATCTATATCTATACCCCTATATATATATATTATATTTCATATTTTTTTATATTGTGTGTGGGTAACTTTAACTTTGAAAGATGGTCGTTGGATGAGGCGAATCCGATGGTCCAACGATGGCAAATTTGAGCACTACTGGCCGTTGGATATCATCTAGATTCCACAAGATTTCGCCACATGTATAATCTAGAAGACTCCATGGTTAAACTTAAGCATAATGCACAAACATCAAAACACAAGCACTTCTTATTTGTTCTAGAATCTTCCGTATCAGAATTGCCCAAATGTTTTTCTACATGATTTGCCATTATTTGTTTTTACTTTATGTCTACGACGCACAATTCCATGAATCTTAAAATAGATTAGCTTTCTTATAAAAACAAGATGATTTTGAATGAAATGAACTATAAGAATTAAACGAACATCTACATCATGCATATATGACTCAAAGCTTGCATGCTATAATGTGGTATTTATTCATAATTTGGTTGCCAAATCTCATGCGTGCAATGCACGTGTACCTTACTCTAGTCTAAATGGTGTTTGTGTGTGTGTTGTGCGTGTTGAGGTGCAAATTGTCTTTTTTTGCATACACGTGAAGCTTGTTCTTCCGAAATTTCAAGCCGCGCCTTGTTATGCCGAAAATTCAAGCTAGCGTCTCTGTCTATCATGCTGCGAAACTCCCGCCTCTTCGACCCACGCCTTGTTAGCCCAAAATATTTAAGATATATCTTTGTCTCGTTGTGCTACGACAACTCCCTCCATCTCACCCCGCGCCTTGCTATTCCGAAATTACAACGCGCGCGAAAACTCCCACCTCCTGTGAAATCCCGACACGCGAAATGCCCGTGGTACCCCTGAACCGAAAGAACCGCCTCAAATCGGTGGGGGTACTTTCGTAACTTACCCCACATTTCGGACAAGCACGTCTCTAAGCCATGGTTCCCTACTTCCATCCCATCCACCCACCCATTCGTACACCGAGGCCGCGAAAACCCGTGACGAAACCCCACACCCTGCTCCGTCCACCACCCAGCCGGAGCCTCTTCCCCGACGACGTCGTCCACAGCAACACCTCGACGTCCCTCATCCACCGTACCGGATGAGGACCCATCGTCGATCTCATCGTCCCGCCGGTTCAGCCACCCCGTCCTCCACCTCCAAGGAGCTGCCCCGACATTCCCCTTGTATTTTGCGCCACCTCCATTCCCACACCGCCGTCTTCACCTGCACCACCGGAAGAGCATCATCATCACCGTTTCCTCGGATGAACCTATGGCCTAATCGGCGCCACCAAAGAGGTTGTACACTAATCGCCGTATTTTCTTCTTGATTCGATTGCACGGTGCTGCCGGCGCTCGGTCCCGAGCCGACACGGCGCGGCTCCATCCACGGCGGCGGCGCCGACCGCTTCCTCCACGGCGTCGCTCCCTCGGCGGCGACGTCCACATCAGTAGGAGTTGTTGCTGCTCTGCTCTTACTCTCGGTCCCCTGCCTGGTCTGCTCTTGCTATTGCTCTTGCTCGCTCTGCTGCTCTGCTTGCGATGCTGCTCCGATTTAGCTACACTTCAGCCGACTGAATCGACTTTTGGGTCAATCGATTTTCTGGGGGTGGGGGGGCTCGCCGGGGTGAAGGAAGAACCAGCCGCAGCAGGGAGGGGGGCTCGCCAAAGAGGTACCCCACTATCTATCTTAGGGTTCAGGATGGGGGCGGTGGTCGCCGGCGGTGGCGGGGCATTGGCGGGACAGTGGCGTGGGGATCGCCGGAGAAAAAGCTCGGCATGGGGGGCCTAGGGAGATGGTCGGGCGGCGGTGGACCAGGGGTGGGGAGTGTTTTCGGGGTGGGCGGGGCGGCGCACCGCCGGCCGCAGGCGGCAGGGGGCTGCTGTTTGGCCGGTGGTGGCTGGCGGCTCAGGGGGTGGAGGTTGAAGATGAACCGCAGGCCCTTGATTTTGTATCCAACGGCTGCAAAATCAACTGACCAGAGATGAAAAAGTCAGTCGACCGACGTGTAGCCTCACCTTGGTAGTGCGTTCAGTTTCGACAGCAAAATTCAGTTTCGACAATTAAGTTCAGTTTCGACAGTTAAGTTCAGTTTCGATAGTTAAGTTCAGAGATGAGCGGCTAATGTATTTTGCATCTAGCACTCTGTGGATATGTATTTTACGTCATGTATTGGAGATGCTATTAGAATTCCACTCAGGTTAATGTTGTTCGTTGTCTCTCTTGTCCTGCTTCAGCCTCAGCATCGTACAACTCATTGGAGCTGCTCCAACAACGAAACCCTCCATCACAGTGGAGCAGTACCTCGGGCTCCATCTCAAGACGCCTAAGATCTTCTTCCCCTCCTCCGACAGCAAAGTCAGCTGGAGCATCCTCACCAGCCAACCCAATCACGCTGAGATCGACATGGCTTCGCCAAAGAGGTTGTACACTTGTTGCATCTCTTTTTTACTCTACATGTTGTATATATTGTCCACTGAGCACATGGATTTGTTCCTTTAGTGTCTCCTTGAAAGAAAAAACGTAGGAATTTTAATTTTCACTTGTCCTCCTTTTCAAATTCCTATTCATGAAGCACAAGACTAAGAGATAGTAGCATAATAGCATTATAACAGTACATTTTCTTGTGGTTTGACTTAATCTCACCATGCTTCTTTGCATCCTGTGATCTTCCAATTGTTGTGAATCAAACACCCAGATTGGCAGAAATCCTGTGTTTTTAAATTCTCTGTTTTGCACGTGCATTCCTATCCTATTCCTGTCTATTTCCTATCCTTGCATTGTTAGAATCGTCAAATTCAAACAAGACCTTACTCAATTACTTCTGTTACAGATATGTGTCAAATAAAACCTTGTGTGGTTTGTCCTACTCCTGCGGCGTTGTGTTCCACCCCAGCTCAGCTGCTCCAACGACGGAAGGGTTCACCACAGCAGGGATCCGCTCTCCAAACTGTCTTTCGCCGCCTCAGATCTTCTTCCCAGCCGCCGGCAGCCACGACAACTGCATTACCATCATCAACTGAGCAGATGACCTTGAGGACTACAGGGGTCCGCAAGAGAGGTCGCACTGTTCCGTGTCTGCTTACGTTATGCGTCGCTTAATATGATGACATGCTACATTATCATCGTGTTCACCTATTAGACTCCAAGTCAGGTCCAAACTAATGCTGAAACTTGAGTTTTTAAATGGTTGTGGGGTACATATTGGGGCAGCAATCAGTACTATCTGTCTACTATCTGGTTAATCTCCGGTGTCTACTATGAGTTTCATGTTGGGTGCAAACAAACATTAAAGGAGCCATTATCTGTATTTTTAACTAAAGATATTATCTGCCTACTATCATTGGTTTTGGGTCTATCCACAAATTGCTACCATCACTTTGGATTTGTGCATGCACTCCTTACATAATCTCACTATGTTTTATTCCTATGCATGCCAGTTATTGTACACAATGGAACTGATCATGTAGAGCAAAAGGGACGAGCCTTGCGTGGCAATAAAATTTCATGCAGACGTCGTTCCATGGTGGGCACAAAGGCAGCCCCCCCCTCCACCCATTTCGGATCGTAATCAAGAGGAAGATAACTGTTCTGAGGGGGATTCAGAAGGAGAAGTGAAAGCACAAGTGCTCCCTGGGTGGTTTTAGTAATTAATGTCAACATATCTCTTGTTGGACTAACACTTTTACCTAACATGTTTCAGATAAGTTCAACAATGGAGTGGCATGGACTAGAGGATGTGGAACCCCTTCAAGATGCTAAGGACAAAAGATTGGCTCAAGCTTCAAGATCAAGACTCTACATTTTATATTTTAGTGATGAAAGATCACATTGAGTCTATAGGAAAAGCCAATACTATCAAGGAGGGATGAGGTGTTGCTTAATGAGCCTCTTGCTTCATGTGCTTAGTTATATGCTCCAAAACCCTCAACTATCTTCCCACATCCACATATGACCTAAACCAAAAGTCAAACTCGGCCCCACCGATTCTATCTATCCGGCGCCACCGAGTTTCACATGTCATAGCCACTACCACAAACCCTAGCAAATCGGTTTCACCGATAGGGATCTCGGTCTCACTGAGATGGGATTGTAATCTCTCTGTGTATGTCCATTACCAAAATCGGTCTCACCGAGTTTGGGCAATCGGTACTACTGAGATTACAATGCAAATCCTCTGGTTAGCTCATTACCAAAATCGGTCCCACCGAGTTCGTGTAATCGGTCTCCCCGAGTTTACCTGACCAACTCTCTGGTTTGCTTATTACCAAAATCGGTCCCACCGAGTTTGTGTAATCTGTCACACCGAGATTACGTTATGCCCTAACCCTAACCATATCGGTCCTACCGAGTTGCATCCCAGTCCCACCGAAAAATCCTAACGGTCACTAGGTTTGCTAAATCGGTCCGACCGAGTTTAACCATTCGATCCCACTGAGTTTGGCAGATTGTGTGTAACGGTTAGATTTTGTGTGGAGGCTATATATACCCCTCCACCCATTCTTCATTCGAAGAGAGAGCCATCAGAACATACCTTCACTTCCAATACACATTTTCAGAAAGAGAACTACCTACTCATGTGTTGAGCTTCAGATATTCCATTCCAACCATATGAATCTTGATCTCTAGCCTTCCCCAAGTTGCTTTCCACTCAAATCTTCTTTCCACCAAATCCAAATCCTGTTAGAGAGAGTTGAGTGTTGGGGAGACTATCATTTGAAGCACAAGAGCAAGGAGTTCATCATCAACACACCATTTGTTACTTCTTGGAGAGTGGTGTCTCCTAGATTGGCTAGGTGTCACTTGGGAGCCTCCGACAAGATTGTGGAGTTGAACCAAGGAGTTTGTAAGGGCAAGGAGATCGCCTACTTCGTGAAGATCTACCGCTAGTGAGGCAAGTCCTTCGTGGGCGACGGCCGTGATGGAATAGACAAGGTTGCTTCTTCGTGGACCCTTCGTGGGTGGAGCCCTCCGTGGACTCGCGCAACCGTTACCCTCCGTGGGTTGAAGTCTCCATCAACGTGGATGTACGATAGCACCACCTATCGGAACCACGCCAAAAACATCTGTGTCTCCAATTGCGTTTGAATACTCCAAACCCTTTCCTTTACATTCTTGCAAGTTGCATGCTTTACTTTCCGCTGCTCATATACTCATTGCATGCTTGCTTGATATGTATTGTGTTTGTTAAACTAGTGTATAAACTCCACCTAAACTTAAGAACATTAAAAACTGCAACTTTTGGCACTTAGTGTCTAATCACCCCCCCCCTCTAGACACCTCTTATCGATCCTTTCAATTGGTATCAGAGCTTTGGTCTTCATTGCCTTGGTTTAAACACCTTTGGAGGAAGATGGATGTGTCTACTTTGGGAAGTCTTAGACATGGCGTGCCTATTCTTGATGGAGAATATTTTCATGAATGGAAAAATGAAATGCTTGATATTTTCAATGAATATCATTTGAACAAGTACATTGCTAGCCCTTGTGCACCTCATGTTGATCCTTTGCACCCTACCCTAGATGAAGATCTTGACATGATTTGCAATCTTAGAACCATCAATCTCATCATTAGAGGATTGCCCAAAAATTTGATAGCTAGTATGCCTACTCTTGATTGTGCCTATACTATATGGAAATTTCTAGAGGAACGATTTCCCGATTATTCCTTAAAAAATTTAGACGGAATTCTCCATAAGTCTATTGATTTGAGTAAAATGAACTCTAGTGATCCTAGTTTTGGTGATTGTCTTTTTTAGCTCACCAATCTCATGCGTGCTAAAGGAAACATTGGAATCATTAGCAATATCATATCCGAAGCTATTAGAATTCATAAAGGTAGCCATTGTGATGATCATTTATCTAATGAATTACCCTCTCTACGAATTGATCAATCACAAGATGATGCTGAACATGGATACTATGATGAAGATGATGATAGTGACTATGATCGTGATGATGCAATGAGGCATTTTGGTCTTATGGCAAATCTTCGCGGCTACATGGCTGGAGGTAAGTAATGGGTCCTTGATAGTGGATGTACTGATCATATGACCGGAGATGAAGATATGTTCAATGAGCTTGCTGAAAACGACGGCCCTCGAAAATATGTCACTTTTGGTGATAGTTCAAAGGGTAAGGTGGTTGACCTTGGTAAGGTGGCCATCTCACATGATAGCTCCATACAAAATGTCATGCTCGTTGAATCCCTTGGATACAATTTACTTTCAGTTTCTAGACTTGCAGATTTCGGTTTCAATGTCTTATTCACTGAAGTAGATTGCCAAGTGTTTCGTAGAGACAATCATAAAATGGTCTTTACCGGTATACGTAGAGGAGATCTTTACATTGTTGACTTCACTAAAAGGGCTAAACCTAAAACTTGCTTAATTGCTAAATCTTCTAAAGGCTGGTTGTGGCATAGAAGACTAGGTCATGTTGGAATGCGAAATCTTGATAAGCTTATTAAAGGTGATCATATCCTTGGAATAAAAGATGTTGTATTTGACAAGGATAGACTTTGTAGCGCTTGTCA
The DNA here is from genome assembly GCA_032464435.1 of Aegilops umbellulata. Taxonomy (NCBI): domain Eukaryota; kingdom Viridiplantae; phylum Streptophyta; class Magnoliopsida; order Poales; family Poaceae; genus Aegilops; species Aegilops umbellulata. The sequence goes on from CP136060.1 coordinate 50,250,732, forward strand.
AGCAGGGAAACAAGTTGGAGGAAGTCACCGCGCGAAGAACATCATGACCACAAGAAGACCACTCGAGCTACTTCACATGGATCTCTTTGTTCCAAATGCATACAAGAGTCTCGGTGGTAACTCATTTGGTCTAGTCATAGTTGATGATTATTCAAGATTTACGTGGGTATTCTTTCTTGATGACAAGTCGCAGGTCCAAAAGATCTTCAAAAACTTTGCTAGGAAGGCCCAAAATCAGTTTGACATGAAGATCAAGAAGGTTCGGAGTGACAATGGAACGGAGTTCAAGAACGCAAATGTGGACACCTTTCTTGACGAAGAAGGGATTTCACATGAGTTCTCGGCTACGTACACACCTCAACAAAATGGATTTGTTGAGAGGAAGAACCGAACTCTTATCGAGATGGCAAGAACGATGGTTGATGAGTACAAAACGCCAAAGCACTTTTGGGCGGAAGCGGTTGAGACAGCTTGTCATGTAACAAATCGCTTGTATCTTCACAAGCTACTCGGCAAGACGGCATACAAGCTCCTCACCGGTAACAAACCCCAAGTTGGATACTTTCGAGTATTTGGCTCAAAGTGCTACATTCTTGATAAGCATCGTCGTTCTAAATTTGCTCTGAAGTCTCATGAAGGTTTCCTACTTGGTTATGGCTCAAACTCTCACACTTACCGTGTCTACAAAAATTTCACCTGAAAGGTTGAGGAGATGGTAGATGTGAAGTTTGATGAATCTAACGGCTCGCAAGTAGAGCAATTGACAATTGATGTAGGAGACAAAGACCCTTCGGAAGCAATACAAGACTTGTCCGTTGGCAAGATTAGTCCAACGGAAATGAAGGAGAGTACCTTGTCCGTCCAAGTGGAAGCTTCTACCTCACGACAAGGTGAACCAAGAGTTGATACGGAAGCATCCACAAGTGGGACACACCAAGATGAAGAAAACGAGGAAGTACACCAAGATGAACATCAACAACCTCCTTCTCCACGACGACAATAGGACGACAACGTCAATAATGAAGAAGGCCAAGAAGAAGAACAAGATGAAGAGGATGTTCCACCCCGACCCAAGCAAAAGCTTTCACGAGTTCGAGCAAGAATTGCCAAAGATCATCCCGTCGAGCAAATCTACAATGATATCCAAACCGGGAGAATCACTCGCTCTAAAACTCGTTTAGCTAACTTTTGTGAACATTACTCATTCATCTCTAGCATTGAACCTATGAAGGTTGAAGAAGCATTGGAGGATCCGGATTGGATAAACGCTATGCATGAAGAGCTACACAACTTTGAGAGAAATCAAGTGTGGACATTGGTCGAGAAGCCCAACAACAGCCACAACATCATTGGTAGCAAATGGGTGTTTCGCAACAAGCAAGATGAAGATGGAAGAGTGGTTCGCAACAAAGCACATCTCGTCGCCCAAGGCTACACACAAGTTGAAGGTATGGACTATGGTGAGACTTATGCTCCCATTGCTAGACTTGAGTCCATTCGCATCTTACTTGCCTATCTTAATCATCATGATATCACTTTGTACCAAATGGACATTAAAAGTGCTTTTCTAAATGGAAAAATTGAGGAGGAAGTTTATGTTAAGCAACCTCCCGCATTTGTCAATCTAAGAAACCTAATCATGTTTACAAACTTCACAAAGCTCTTTACGGTCTTAAACAAGCTCCTAGAGCATGGTATAAATACTTGAACAAGTTCCTTATTGAAAAAGGCTTTAAAATTGGTAAAATTGACTCTACTCTTTTCTTTAAAAGGGTTAATGGAGAACTATTTGTGTGCCAAATTTATGTTGATGATATCATATTTGGTTCAACTAACCCTCAATTTAGTGAGAAATTTGGAAAGCTAACGTCGGAGAAGTTTGAGATGTCTATGATGAGTGAACTCAAATTCTTTATCGGTTTGCAAATCAAGCAAACTAATGAAGGTACCTTTGTCTCTCAAACAAAGTACACCAAAGACTTATTCAAGAAGTTCAATATGCAAGAATGCAAAGGTATGACTACACCCATGCCTACTAGTGGACATCTTGATTTGACCAAAGATGGTGAACCGGTTGATCAAAAAGTTTATCGCTCTATGATTGGTTCATTGTTATATCTATGTGCCTCTCGTCCTGATATTATGCTAAGTGTGTGCATGTGTGCACGATATCAAGCTGCTCCTAAAGAATGTCATCTTAAGGCTGTGAAAAGGATAGTGAGATACTTAATCCATACACCAAATTTTGGCATTTGGTATCCTAAGAGGTCCTCTTTTGATCTTGTTGGCTATTCCGATTCGGACTATGCCGGAGACAAGGTTGATAGAAAGTCCACTTCGGGTACTTGTCAATTCCTTGGTAGATCTCTTGTGTCTTGGTCTTCCAAGAAACAAAACTCGGTATCCTTATCCACCGCCGAAGCGGAATACATTGCCGCTGGTTCATGTTGTGCTCAATTACTTTGGATGACCCAAACTCTTAAAGATTATGGGATATATGTGAAACATGTTCCATTGCTATGTGACAATGAAAGTGCTATTAAGATTGCTCACAATCCCGTGCAACACTCTTGAACTAAGCATATTGAAGTTCGTCATCACTTCATTCAAGATCATGTTGCAAAAGGGGACATTGACATTAAGCATGTTCGCACCGATAAGCAATTAGCGGATATATTCACTAAACCACTTGATGAGAAAGTGTTTTGCAGGTTGAGAGGTGAATTGAACATCATCGATGCTTCAAACTTGGAGTAGCAACTCCATTTGATACATGCAGGGCATGAGCCTATGACTAATCCTTGATATTTGTCTTATGATGCTATTCATATGTCTTGGATATATTTGTACCTTGCATGTAATCTAACCCGTATAGGTACTTGGTTGAATATAAATCTATGAGGTTGCAACTCACTCACATCTTGAGCAATCTCTACATCACCAAGTCTCTACACAATGGTGGTTGAAGACAAGGAAGCACGAAACCATTCAAACATATCCTTTGACAAATTCTATGTTGAGTCTCATGATTGTCATTTTGGATACACAAGTGCTCTTCCTTGCATAGCTAATCCATGTAGGTAGATGAACTCAAACTCCAAGTGGTGCTCCCAACTCTTGATGAACTACATCAACCTTGAGCAACCCACACAAGTTCAACTACATGAGCAAGATCAACACCACCCCCAAGGTATGTTATTTCCATCTTAGAGAAGCTTTACTCCAAGTCATGAGTCAAAGCAACTCGACAAGATGTGAATACATCAAGATGCTTAAACGAAAAATGGAAACCCCATTTTGAGCTTAAACGATGAGTATGACCTATGATCAAGTGCTCTCACTTGACTCCTAAGTCAATATACTCTAACATAGGTGACTTTGTCGCCGACCATCTCTAGATGAAGTTCTCTTGATTTCTTTTCTGTGTTATTGCCTTTGTCATTTGCATATTTGTTTCCCCTTTCAAAAACAACTTCAGCTAGAACTTTTAGTTTCCTTTCTTTGTTTGTTTTGCATTTTCTGCATCCAATTCATTGCAAATCTTTCAGTTAATTCCTTGCAAATCCTTGTGAGATATTACTTGTCTAGTGAGCTGAGGTGACAAGTAGTTTCACTCTGATGAACTCGGTCCCACCGGTTTGTTTTCTTCGGCTCAACCGAAACCTTTCGGTGCAACCGAAGCACACAACTCGGAGTCACCGATTCCACCAGAGGACAACCAACTTGCCACTTATTCCTGATTTCTGTTTGCTCCAGCTCCACTTAATAATTCTTGTCCTCTACCAGCATCATATTAGACATGCTGCTTTGCTTTGTGACTCAAGGACCAACCCATTTGTATCACATGTCCAGAAGAGCCCTTCTTGAAAATTGATGTCAAAGGGGGAGAGAGAGATCACATCAAAGCTTAATCTTTCCTATAGGGGGAGAAAGAGAGAATATTCAGGGGGAGAGAGTTTCTCAACAAGGAGAAAGTAATATCAATGACCCCAGATGCTTGGTGCTCAAGAGGAGAGTTGTCACATGTCTTTAAGAGGGGAAAGACATGTTTTCTTGCTTGCTTCCTTTTGCTCATGCTCTGTTGTTTCTTTTCTGTTGCTCTGATTTTCTGTTCCCTATCTTCTCCCAATATCTCATGTTAGATTCAGGGGGAGTAAGACATCTAAGGGAAGGAAATCTCTGATTTTATTGCATATCTTTACCTTTGGGGACATGTCTATATCCAATGTGGTACTTAGTACTCACTCTACATGTCATCCCAGTCTTGGTTCTCTTATGGTTCCTCTTGTTTGCTCTGGTTAGTAGATGTATCTGTGTTATTTAACCTTGTTTGCGCAGGTTCATCCCATCCTAAGCCCACTCAAGACCACAAGGTAAGTATATGCATCGCAGTCATGTGAATGAGAAATTCTTGCTGATGTGCATACTATTTGCAAGAAGGACTCATGAGCATGAAGGTACATTTCTCATATTCACATCATTTGCTCTGATGCATATAGCCAAGATACATGTAACACATTGCCTACTCTGTCATGCTTATGCACTCACATGCTCCTATATTCAATATTCACATGATTGCATACATGTAGGGGGAGCCTATGCATGTTACATGTCTTTCCAAAGCTTTAATTGCTATTCTCTATATCTTTATCTAAAGCTTTGATGTATGTTGTCATCAATTACCAAAAAGGGGGAGATTGAAAGCACAAGTGCTCCCTGGGTGGTTTTGGTAATTAATGTCAACATATCTCTTGTTGGACTAACACTTTTACCTAGTATGTTTCAGATAAGTTCAACAATGGAGTGGCATGGACTAGAGGATGTGGAACCCCTTCAAGATGCTAAGAACAAAAGATTGGCTCAACCTTCAAGATCAAGACTCTACATTTTATATTTTAGTGATCCAAGATCACATTGAGTCTATAGGAAAAGCCAATACTATCAAGGAGGGATGACGTGTTGCTTAATGAGCCTCTTGCTTCATGTGCTTAGTGATATGCTCCAAAACCCTCAACTATCTTCCCACGTCCACATATGACCTAAACCAAAAGTCAAACTCGGCCCCACCGATTCTTTCTATCCGGCGCCACCGAGTTTCACATGTCATAGCCACTGCCACAAACCCTAGCAAATCGGTTTCACCGATAGGGATCTTGGTCTCACCGAGATGGGATTGTAATCTCTCTATGTATGTCCATTACCAAAATCGGTCTCACTGAGTTTGGGAAATCGGTACTACCGAGATTACAATGCAAATCCTCTGGTTAGCTCATTACCAAAATCGGTCCCACCGAGTTCGCGTAATCGGTCTCACCGAGTTTGCCTGACCAACTCTCTGGTTTGCTTATTACCAAAATCGGTCCCACCGAGTTTGTTTAATCGGTCACACCAAGATTACGTTATGCCCTAACCCTAACCATCTCGGTCCTGCCGAGTTGCATCTCAGTCCCATCAAAAAATCCTAACGGTCACTAGGTTTGCTAAATCGGTCCGACCGAGTTTAACCATTCGGTCCCACCGAGTTTGGCAGATTGTGTGTAACGGTTAGATTTTGTGTGGAGGCTATATATACCCCTCCACCCACTCTTCATTCGAAGAGAGAGCCATCAGAACATACCTTCACTTCCAATACACATTTTCTGAAAGAGAACTACCTACTCATGTGTTGAGCTCGAGATATTCCATTCCAACCATATGAATCTTGATCTCTAGCCTTTCCCAAGTTGCTTTCCACTCAAATCTTCTTTCCACCAAATCCAAATCCTGTTAGAGAGAGTTGAGTGTTGGGGAGACTATCATTTGAAGCACAAGAGCAAGGAGTTCATCATCAACACACCATTTGTTACTTCTTGGTGAGTGGTGTTTCCTAGATTGGCTAGGTGTCACTTGGGAGCCTCCGACAAGATTGTGGAGTTGAACCAAGGAGTTTGTAAGGGCAAGGAGATCGCCTACATCGTGAAGATCTACCGCTAGTGAGGCAAGTCCTTCGTGGGCGACGGCTGTGATGGAATAGACAAGGTTGCTTCTTCATGGACCCTTCGTGGGTGGAGCCCTCCGTGGACTCGCGCAACCGTTACCCTCCGTGGGTTGAAGTCTCCATCAACGTGGATGTACGATAGCACCACCTATCGGAACCACGCCAAAAACATCCGTGTCTCCAATTGTGTTTGAATACTCCAAACCCTTCCCTTTACATTCTTGCAAGTTGCATGCTTTACTTTCCGCTGCTCATATACTCATTGCATGCTTGCTTGATATGTATTGTGTTTGTTAAACTTGTGTCTAAAGTTAAACTTAAGAATATTAAAAACTGCAACTTTTGGCACTTAGTGTCTAATCACCCCCCTCTAGACACCTCTTCTCGATCCTTTCAATTGGTATCAGAGCTTTGGTCTCCATTGCCTTGGTTTAAACACCTTTGGAGGAAGTGGGATGTGTCAACTTTGGGAAGTCTTAGACATAGCGTACCTATTCTTGATGGAGAATATTTTCATGAATGGAAAAATGAAATGCTTGAGATTTTCAATGAATATCATTTGAACAAGTACATTGCTAGCCCTTGTGCACCTCATGTTGATCCTTTCCACCCTACCCTAGATGAAGATCTTGACATGATTCGCAATCTTAGAACCATCAATCTCATCATTAGAGAATTGCCCAAAAATTTGATTGCTAGTTTGCCTACTCTTGATTGTGCCTATACTATATGGAAATTTCTTGAGGAACGATTTCCCGATTATTCCTTAAAAAAATTAGACGGAATTCTCCATAAGTCTATTGCTTTGAGTAAAATGAACTCTAGTGATCCTAGTTTTGGTGATTGTCTTTTTGAGCTCACCAATCTCATGCGTGCTAAAGGAAACATTGGAATCATTAGCAATATCATATCCGAAGCTATTAGAATTCATAAAGGTAACCATTGTGATGATCGTTTATCTAATGAATTACCCTCTCTACGAATTGATCAATCACAAGATGATGTTGAACATGGATACTATGATGAAGATGATGATAGTGACTATGATCGTGATGATGCAATGAGGCATTTTGGCCTTATGGCAAATCTTCGCGGCTACATGGCTGGATGAAAGGAATGGGTCCTTGATAGTGGATGTAATGATCATATGACCGGATATGAAGATATGTTCAATGAGCTTGCTGAAAACGACGGCCCTCGAAAATATGTCACTTTTGGTGATAATTCAAAGGGTAAGGTGGTTGGCCTTGGTAAGGTGGCCATCTCAAATGATAGCTCCATACAAAATGTCATGCTCGTTGAATCCCTTGGATACAATTTACTTTCAGTTTCTAGACTTGCAGATTTCGGTTTCAATGTCTTATTCACTGAAGTAGATTGCCAAGTGTTTCGTAGAGACAATCATAAAATGGTCTTTACCGGTATACGTAGAGGAGATCTTTACATTGTTGACTTCACTAAAAGGGCTAAACCTAAAACTTGCTTAATTGCTAAATCTTCTAAAGGCTGGTTGTGGCATAGAAGACTAGGTCATGTTGGAATGCGAAATCTTGATAAGCTTATCAAAGGTGATCATATCCTTGGAATAAAAGATGTCGTATTTGACAAGGATAGACTTTGTAGCGCTTGTCAAGCAGGGAAACAAGTTGGAGGAAGTCACCGCGCAAAGAACATCATGACCACAAGAAGACCACTCGAGCTACTTCACATGGATCTCTTTGGTCCAAATGCATACAAGAGTCTTGGTGGTAACTCATTTGGTCTAGTCATAGTTGATGATTTTTCAAGATTTTCGTGGGTGTTCTTTCTTGATGACAAGTCGCAGGTCCAAAAGATCTGCAAAAACTTTGCTAGGAAGGCCCAAAATCAGTTTGACGTGAAGATCAAGAAGGTTCGGAGTGACAATGGAACGGAGTTCAAGAACGCAAATGTGGACACCTTTCTTGACGAAGAAGGGATTTCACACGAGTTCTCGGCTACGTACACACCTCAACAAAATGGAGTTGTTGAGAGGAAGAATCGAACTCTTATCGAGATGGCAAGAACGATGCTTGATGAGTACAAAACACCAAAGCACTTTTGGGCGGAAGCGGTTGAGACAGCTTGTCATGCAACAAATCGCTTGTATCTTCACAAGCTACTCGGCAAGACGACATACGAGCTCCTCACCGGTAACAAACCCCAAGTTGGATACTTTCGAGTATTCGGCTCAAAGTGCTACATTCTTGATAAGCATCGTCGTTCTAAATTTGCTCCAAAGTCTCATGAAGGTTTCCTACTTGGTCATGGATCAAACTCTCACACTTACCGTGTCTACAAAAATTTCACCCGAAAGGTTGAGGAGACGGTAGATGTGAAGTTTGATGAATCTAACGGCTCGCAAGTAGAGCAATTGCCAATTGATGTAGGAGACAAAGACCCATCGAAAGCAATACAAGACTTGTCCGTTGGCAAGATTCGTCCAACGGAAATGAAGGAGAGTACCTCGTCCGTCCAAGTGGAAGCTTCTACCTCACGACAAGGTGAACCAAGAGTTGATACGGAAGCATCCACAAGTGGGACACACCAAGATGAAGAAAACGAGGAAGTACACCAAGATGAACATCAACAACCTCCTTCTCCACGACGACAAGAGGACGACAACGTCAATAATGAAGAAGGCCAAGAAGAAGAACAAGATGAAGAGGATGTTCCACCCCGACCCAAGCAAAAGCTTTCACGAGTTCGAGCTAGAATTGCCAAAGATCATCCCGTCGAGCAAATCTACAATGATATCCAAACCGGGAGAATCACTCGCTCTAAAACTCGTTTAGCTAACTTTTGTGAACATTACTCATTCATCTCTAGCATTGAACCTATGAAGGTTGAAGAAGCATTGGAGGATCCGGATTGGATAAACGCTATGCATGAAGAGCTACACAACTTTGAGAGAAATCAAGTGTGGACATTGGTCGAGAAGCCCGACAACACCCACAACATCATTGGTACCAAATGGGTGTTTCGCAACAAGCAAGATGAAGATGGACAAGTGGTTCGCAACAAAGCACGTCTCGTCGCCCAAGGCTACACACAAGTTGAAGGTATGGACTATGGTGAGACTTATGCTCCCGTTGCTAGACTTGAGTCCATTCGCATCTTACTTGCCTATGCTAATCATCATGATATCACTTTGTACCAAATGGACATTAAAAGTGCTTTTCTAAATGGAAAAATTGAGGAGGAAGTTTATGTTAAGCAACCTCCCGCATTTGTCAATCTAAGAAACCTAATCATGTTTACAAACTTCACAAAGCTGTTTACGGTCTTAAACAAGCTCCTAGAGCATGGTATAAATACTTGAACAAGTTCCTTATTGAAAAAGGCTTTGAAATTGGTAAAATTGACTCTACTCTTTTCTTTAAAAGGGTTAATGGAGAACTATTTGTGTGCCAAATTTATGTTGATGATATCATATTTGGTTCAACTAACCCTCAATTTAGTGAGAAATTTGGAAAGCTAACGTCGGAGAAGTTTGAGATGTCTATGATGAGTGAACTCAAATTCTTTATCGGTTTGCAAATCAAGCAAACTAATGAAGGTACCTTTGTCTCTCAAACAAAGTACACCAAAGACTTATTCAAGAAGTTCAATATGCAAGAATGCAAAGGTATGACTACACCCATGCCTACTAGTGGACATCTTGATTTGACCAAAGATGGTGAACCGGTTGATCAAAAAGTTTATCGCTCTATGATTGGTTCATTGTTATATCTATGTGCCTCTCGTCCTGATATTATGCTAAGTGTGTGCATGTGTGCACGATATCAAGTTGCTCCTAAAGAATGTCATCTTAAGGCTGTGAAAAGGATAGTGAGATACTTAATCCATACACCAAATTTTGGCATTTGGTATCCTAAGAGGTCCTCTTTTGATCTTGTTGGCTATTCCGATTCGGACTATGCCGGAGACAAGGTTGATAGAAAGTCCACTTCGGGTACTTGTCAATTCCTTGGTAGATCTCTTGTGTCTTGGTCTTCCAAGAAACAAAACTCGGTATCCTTATCCACCGCCGAAGCGGAATACATTGTCGCTGGTTCATGTTGTGCTCAATTACTTTGGATGACCCAAAATCTTAAAGATTATGGGATATATGTGAAACATGTTCCATTGCTATGTGACAATGAAAGTGCTATTAAGATTGCTCACAATCCCGTGCAACACTCTTGAACTAAGCATATTGAAGTTCGTCATCACTTCATTCAAGATCATGTTGCAAAAGGGGACATTGACATTAAGCATGTTCGCACCGATAAGCAATTAGCGGATATATTCACTAAACCACTTGATGAGAAAGTGTTTTGCAGGTTGAGAGGTGAATTGAACATCATCGATGCTTCAAACTTGGAGTAGGAACTCCATTTGATACATGCAGGGCATGAGCCTATGACTAATCCTTGATATTTCTCTTATGATGCTATTCATATGTCTTGGATATATTTGTACCTTGCATGTAATCTAACCCGTATAGGTACTTGGTTGAATATAAATCTATGAGGTTGCAACTCACTCACATCTTGAGCAATCTCTACATCACCAAGTCTCTACACAATGGTGGTTGAAGACAAGGAAGCACGAAACCATTCAAACATATCCTTTGACAAATTCTATGTTGAGTCTCATGATTGTCATTTTGGATACACAAGTGCTCTTCCTTGCATAGCTAATCCATGTAGGTAGATGAACTCAAACTCCAAGTGGTGCTCCCAACTCTTGATGAACTACATCAACCTTGAGCAACCCACACAAGTTCAACTACATGAGCAAGATCAACACCACCCCCAAGGTATGTTATTTCCATCTTAGAGAAGCTTTACTCCAAGTCATGAGTCAAAGCAACTCGACAAGATGTGAATACATCAAGATGCTTAAACGAAAAATGGAAACCCCATTTTGAGCTTAAACGATGAGTATGACCTATGATCAAGTGCTCTCACTTGACTCCTAAGTCAATATACTCTAACATAGGTGACTTTGTCGCCGACCATCTCTAGATGAAGTTCTCTTGAGTTCTTTTCTATGTTATTGCCTTTGTCATTTGCATATTTGTTTCCCCTTTCAAAAAAAACTTCATCTAGAACTTTTAGTTTCCTTTCTTTGTTTGTTTTGCATTTTCTGCATCCAATTCATTGCAAATCTTTCAGTTAATTCCTTGCAAATCCTTGTGAGATATTACTTGTCTAGTGAGCTGAGGTGACAAGTAGTTTCACTCTGATGAACTCGGTCCCACCGGTTTGTTTTCTTCGGCTCAACCGAAACCTTTCGGTGCAACCGAAGCACACAACTCGGAGTCACCGATTCCACCAGAGGACAACCAACTTGCCACTTATTCCTGATTTCTGTTTGCTCCAGCTCCACTTAATAATTCTTGTCCTCTACCAGCATCATATTAGACATGCTGCTTTGCTTTGTGACTCAAGGACCAACCCATTTGTATCACATGTCCAGAAGAGCCCTTCTTGGAAATTGATGTCAAAGGGGGAGAGAGAGATCACATCAAAGCTTAATATTTCCTATAGGGGGAGAAAGAGAGAATATTCAGGGGGAGAGAGTTTCTCAACAAGGAGAAAGTAATATCAATGACCCCAGATGCTTGGTGCTCAAGAGGAGAGATGTCACATGTCTTTAAGAGGGGAAAGACATGTTTTCTTGCTTGCTTCCTTTTGCTCAAGCTCTGTTGTTTCTTTTCTGTTGCTCTGATTTTCTGTTCCCTATCTTCTCCCAATATCTCATGTTAGATTCAGGGGGAGTAAGACATCTAAGGGAAGGAAATCTCTGATTTTATTGCATATCTTTACCTTTGGGGACATGTCTATATCCAATGTGGTACTTAGTACTCACTCTACATGTCATCCCAGTCTTGGTTCTCTTATGGTTTCTCTTGTTTGCTCTGGTTAGTAGATGTATCTGTGTTATTTAACCTTGTTTGCGCAGGTTCATCCCATCCTAAGCCCACTCAAGACCACAAGGTAAGTATATGCATCGCAGTCATGTGAATGAGAAATTCTTGCTGATGTGCATACTATTTGCAAGAAGGACTCATGAGCATGAAGGTACATTTCTCATATTCACATCATTTGCTCTGATGCATATAGCCAAGATACATGTAACACATTGCCTACTCTGTCATGCTTATGCACTCACATGCTCCTATATTCAATATTCACATGATTGCATACATGTAGGGGGAGCCTATGCATGTTACATGTCTTTCCAAAGCTTTACTTGCTATTCTCTATATCTTTATCTAAAGCTTTGATGTATGTTGTCATCAATTACCAAAAAGGGGGAGATTGAAAGCACAAGTGCTCCCTGGGTGGTTTTGGTAATTAATGTCAACATATCTCTTGTTGGACTAACACTTTTACCTAGTATGTTTCAGATAAGTTCAACAATGGAGTGGCATGGACTAGAGGATGTGGAACCCCTTCAAGATGCTAAGAACAAAAGATTGGCTAAACCTTCAAGATCAAGACTCTACATTTTATATTTTAGTTATCCAAGATCACATTGAGTCTATAGGAAAAGCCAATACTATCAAGGAGGGATGACGTGTTGCTTAATGAGCCTCTTGCTTCATGTGCTTAGTGATATGCTCCAAAACCCTCAACTATCTTCCCACGTCCACATATGACCTAAACCAAAAGTCAAACTCGGCCCCACCGATTCTTTCTATCCGGCGCCACCGAGTTTCACATGTCATAGCCACTGCCACAAACCCTAGCAAATCGGTTTCACCGATAGGGATCTCGGTCTCACCGAGATGGGATTGTAATCTCTCTATGTATGTCCATTACCAAAATCGGTCTCACTGAGTTTGGGAAATCGGTACTACCGAGATTACAATGCAAATCCTCTGGTTAGCTCATTACCAAAGTCGGTCCCACCGAGTTCGTGTAATCGGTCTCACCGAGTTTGCCTGACCAACTCTCTGGTTTGCTTATTACCAAAATCGGTCCCACCGAGTTTGTTTAATCGGTCACACCAAGATTACGTTATGCCCTAACCCTAACCATCTCGGTCCTGCCGAGTTGCATCTCAGTCCCATCAAAAAATCCTAACGGTCACTAGGTTTGCTAAATCGGTCCGACCGAGTTTAACCATTCGGTCCCACCGAGTTTGGCAGATTGTGTGTAACGGTTAGATTTTGTGTGGAGGCTATATATACCCCTCCACCCACTCTTCATTCGAAGAGAGAGCCATCAGAACATACCTTCACTTCCAATACACATTTTCTGAAAGAGAACTACCTACTCATGTGTTGAGCTCGAGATATTCAATTCCAACCATATGAATCTTGATCTCTAGCCTTTCCCAAGTTGCTTTCCACTCAAATCTTCTTTCCACCAAATCCAAATCCTGTTAGAGAGAGTTGAGTGTTGGGGAGACTATCATTTGAAGCACAAGAGCAAGGAGTTCATCATCAACACACCATTTGTTACTTCTTGGTGAGTGGTGTTTCCTAGATTGGCTAGGTGTCACTTGGGAGCCTCCGACAAGATTGTGGAGTTGAACCAAGGAGTTTGTAAGGGCAAGGAGATCGCCTACATCGTGAAGATCTACCGCTAGTGAGGCAAGACCTTCGTGGGCGACGGCCGTGATGAAATAGACAAGGTTGCTTCTTCATGGACCCTTCGTGGGTGGAGCCCTCCGTGGACTCGCGCAACCGTTACCCTCCGTGGGTTGAAGTCTCCATCAACGTGGATGTACGATAGCACCACCTATCGGAACCACGCCAAAAACATTCGTGTCTCCAATTGTGTTTGAATACTCCAAACCCTTCCCTTTACATTCTTGCAAGTTGCATGCTTTACTTTCCGCTGCTCATATACTCATTGCATGCTTGCTTGATATGTATTGTGTTTGTTAAACTTGTGTCTAAACTTAAACTTAAGAATATTAAAAACTGCAGCTTTTGGCACTTAGTGTCTAATCACCCCCCTCTAGACACCTCTTCTCGATCCTTTCAATTGGTATCAGAGCTTTGGTCTCCATTGCCTTGGTTTAAACACCTTTGGAGGAAGTGGGATGTGTCAACTTTGGGAAGTCTTAGACATAGCGTACCTATTCTTGATGGAGAATATTTTCATGAATGGAAAAATGAAATGCTTGAGATTTTCAATGAATATCATTTGAACCAGTACATTGCTAGCCATTGTGCACCTCATGTTGATCCTTTCCACCCTACCCTAGATGAAGATCTTGACATGATTCGCAATCTTAGAACCATCAATCTCATCATTAGAGAATTGCCCAAAAATTTGATTGCTAGTTTGCCTACTCTTGATTGTGCCTATACTATGTGGAAATTTCTTGAGGAACGATTTCCCGATTATTCCTTAAAAAAATTAGACGGAATTCTCCATAAGTCTATTGCTTTGAGTAAAATGAACTCTAGTGATCCTAGTTTTGGTGATTGTCTTTTTGAGCTCACCAATCTCATGCGTGCTAAAGGAAACATTGGAATCATTAGCAATATCATATCCGAAGCTATTAGAATTCATAAAGGTAACCATTGTGATGATCGTTTATCTAATGAATTACCCTCTCTATGAATTGATCAATCACAAGATGATGTTGAACATGGATACTATGATGAAGATGATGATAGTGACTATGATCGTGATGATGCAATGAGGCATTTTGGTCTTATGGCAAATCTTCGCGGCTACATGGCTGGATGAAAGGAATGGGTCCTTGATAGTGGATGTACTGATCATATGACCGGAGATGAAGATATGTTCAATGAGCTTGCTGAAAACGACGGCCCTCGAAAATATGTCACTTTTGGTGATAATTCAAAGGGTAAGGTGGTTGGCCTTGGTAAGGTGGCCATCTCAAATGATAGCTCCATACAAAATGTCATGCTCGTTGAATCCCTTGGATACAATTTACTTTCAGTTTCTAGACTTGCAGATTTCGGTTTCAATGTCTTATTCACTGAAGTAGATTGCCAAGTGTTTCGTAGAGACAATCATAAAATGGTCTTTACCGGTATACGTAGAGGAGATCTTTACATTGTTGACTTCACTAAAAGGGCTAAACCTAAAACTTGCTTAATTGCTAAATCTTCTAAAGGCTGGTTGTGGCATAGAAGACTAGGTCATGTTGGAATGCGAAATCTTGATAAGCTTATCAAAGGTGATCATATCCTTGGAATAAAAGATGTCGTATTTGACAAGGATAGACTTTGTAGCGCTTGTCAAGCAGGGAAACAAGTTGGAGGAAGTCACCGCGCAAAGAACATCATGACCACAAGAAGACCACTCGAGCTACTTCACATGGATCTCTTTGGTCCAAATGCATACAAGAGTCTTGGTGGTAACTCATTTGGTCTAGTCATAGTTGATGATTTTTCAAGATTTTCGTGGGTGTTCTTTCTTGATGACAAGTCGCAGGTCCAAAAGATCTGCAAAAACTTTGCTAGGAAGGCCCAAAATCAGTTTGACGTGAAGATCAAGAAGGTTCGGAGTGACAATGGAACGGAGTTCAAGAACGCAAATGTGGACACCTTTCTTGACGAAGAAGGGATTTCACACGAGTTCTCGGCTACGTACACACCTCAACAAAATGGAGTTGTTGAGAGGAAGAATCGAACTCTTATCGAGATGGCAAGAACGATGCTTGATGAGTACAAAACACCAAAGCACTTTTGGGCGGAAGCGGTTGAGACAGCTTGTCATGCAACAAATCGCTTGTATCTTCACAAGCTACTCGGCAAGACGACATACGAGCTCCTCACCGGTAACAAACCCCAAGTTGGATACTTTCGAGTATTCGGCTCAAAGTGCTACATTCTTGATAAGCATCGTCGTTCTAAATTTGCTCCAAAGTCTCATGAACGTTTCCTACTTGGTTATGGATCAAACTCTCACACTTACCGTGTCTACAAAAATTTCACCCGAAAGGTTGAGGAGACGGTAGATGTGAAGTTTGATGAATCTAACGGCTCGCAAGTAGAGCAATTGCCAATTGATGTAGGAGACAAAGACCCATCGAAAGCAATACAAGACTTGGCCGTTGGCAAGATTCGTCCAACGGAAATGAAGGAGAGTACCTCGTCCGTCCAAGTGGAAGCTTCTACCTCAAGACAAGGTGAACCAAGAGTTGATACGGAAGCATCCACAAGTGGGACACACCAAGATGAAGAAAACGAGGAAGTACACCAAGATGAACATCAACAACCTCCTTCTCCACGACGACAAGAGGACGACAACGTCAATAATGAAGAAGGCCAAGAAGAAGAACAAGATGAAGAGGATGTTCCACCCCGACCCAAGCAAAAGCTTTCACGAGTTCAAGCAAGAATTGCCAAAGATCATCCCGTCGAGCAAATCTACAATGATATCCAAACCGGGAGAATCACTCGCTCTAAAACTCGTTTAGCTAACTTTTGTGAACATTACTCATTCATCTCTAGCATTGAACCTATGAAGGTTGAAGAAGCATTGGAGGATCCGGATTGGATAAACGCTATGCATGAAGAGCTACACAACTTTGAGAGAAATCAAGTGTCGACATTGGTCGAGAAGCCCGACAACAACCACAACCTCATTGGTACCAAATGGGTGTTTCGCAACAAGCAAGATGAAGATGGACAAGTGGTTCGCAACAAAGCACGTCTCGTCGCCCAGGGATACACACAAGTTGAAGGTATGGACTATGGTGAGACTTATGCTCCCGTTGCTAGACTTGAGTCCATTCGCATCTTACTTGCCTATGCTAATCATCATGATATCACTTTGTACCAAATGGACATTAAAACTGCTTTTCTAAATGGCAAAATTGAGGAGGAAGTTTATGTTAAGCAACCTCCAAGATTTGTCAATCCTAAGAAACCTAATCATGTTTACAAACTTCACAAAACTCTTTACGGTCTTAAACAAGCTCCTAGAGCATGGTATAAATGCTTGAACAAGTTCCTTATTGAAAAAGGCTTTGAAATTGGTAAAATTGACTCTACTCTTTTCATTAAAAGGGTTAATGGAGAACTATTTGTGTGCCAAATTTATGTTGATGATATCATATTTGGTTCAACTAACCCTCAATTTAGTGAGAAGTTTGGAAAGCTAATGTCGGAGAAGTTTGAGATGTCTATGATGAGTGAACTCAAATTCTTTCTCGGTTTGCAAATCAAGCAAACTAAGGAAGGTACCTTTGTCTCTCAAACAAAGTACACCAAATACTTATTCAAGAAGTTCAATATGCAAGAATGCAAAGGTATGACTACACCCATGCCTACTAGTGAACATCTTGATTTGACCAAAGATGGTGAACTGGTTGATCAAAAAGTTTATCGCTCTATGATTGGTTCATTGTTATATCTATGTGCCTCTCGTCCTGATATTATGCTAATTGTGTGCATGTGTGCACGATATCAAGCTGCTCCTAAAGAATGTCATCTTAAGGCTGTGAAAAGGATAGTGAGATACTTAATCCATACACCAAATTTTGGCATTTGGTATCCTAAGAGGTCCTCTTTTGATCTTGTTGGCTATTCCGATTCGGACTATGCCGGAGACAAGGTTGATAGAAAGTCCACTTTGGGTACTTGTCAATTACTTGGTAGATCTCTTGTGTCTTGTTCTTCCAAGAAACAAAACTCGGTATCCTTATCCACCGCCGAAGCGGAATACATTGCCGCTGGTTCATGTTGTGCTCAATTACTTTGGATGACCCAAACTCTTAAAGATTATGGGATATATGTGAAACATGTTCCATTGCTATGTGACAATGAAAGTGCTATTAAGATTGCTCACAATCCCATGCAACACTCTTGAACTAAGCATATTGAAGTTGGTCATCACTTCATTCGAGATCATGTTGCAAAAGGGGACATTGACATTAAGCATGTTCGCACCGATAAACAATTAGCGGATATATTCACTAAACCACTTGATGAGAAAATGTTTTGCAGGTTGAGAGGTGAATTGAACATCATCGATGCTTCAAACTTGGAGTAGGAACTCCATTTGATACATGCAGGGCATGAGCCTATGACTAATCCTTGTTATTTCTCTTATGATGCTATTCATATGTCTTGGATATATTTGTACCTTGCATGTAATCTAACCCGTATAGGTACTTGGTTGAATATAAATCTATGAGGTTGCAACTCACTCACATCTTGAGTAATCTCTACATCACCAAGTATCTACACGATGGTGGTTGAAGATAAGGAAGCACGAAACCATTCAAACAAATCCTTTGACAAATTCTATGTTGAGTCTCATGATTGTCATTTTGGATACACAAGTGCTCTTCCTTGCAAAGCTAATCCATGTAGGTAGATGAACTCAAACTCCAAGTGGTGCTCCCAACTCTTGATGAACTACATCAACCTTGAGCAACCCACACAAGTTCAACTACATGAGCAAGATCAACACCACCCCCCAAGGTATGTTATTCCATCTTAGAGAAGCTTTACTCCAAGTCATGAGTCAAAGCAACTCGACAAGATGTGAATACATCAAGATGCTTAAACAAAAAATGGAAACCCCATTTTGAGCTTAAACGATGAGTATGACCTATGATCAAGTGCTCTCACTTGACTCCTAAGTCAATATACTCTAACATAGGTGACTTTGTCGCCGATCATCTCTAGATGAAGTTCTCTTGAGTTCTTTTCTGTGTTATTGCCTTTGTCATTTGCATATTTGTTTCCCCTTTCAAAAAAACTTCATCTAGAACTTTTAGTTTCCTTTCTTTGTTTGTTCTACATTTTCTGCATCCAATTCATTGCAAATCTTTCAGTTAATTCCTTGCAAATCCTTGTGAGATCTTACTTGTCTAGTGAGCTGAGGTGACAAGTAGTTTCACTCTGATGAACTCGGTCCCACCGATTTGTTTTCTTCGGCTCAACCGAAACCTTTCGGTGCAACCGAAGCACACAACTCGGAGTCACCGATTCCACTAGAGGACAACCAACTTGCCACTTATTCCTGATTTCTGTTTGCTCCAGCTCCACTTAATAATTCTTGTCCTCTACCAGCATCATATTAGACAAGCTGCTTTGCTTTGTGACTCAAGGACCAACCCATTTGTATCACATGTCCAGAAGAGCCCTTCTTGGAAATTGATGTCAAAGGGGGAGAGAGAGATCACATCAAAGCTTAATCTTTCCTATAGGGGGAGAAAGAGAGAATACTCAGGGGGAGAGAGTTTCTCAACAAGGAGAAAGTAATATCAATGACCCCAGATGCTTGGTGCTCAAGAGGAGAGATGTCACATGTCTTTAAGAGGGGAAAGACATGTTTTCTTGCTTGCTTGCTTTTGCTCAAGCTCTGTTGTTTCTTTTCTGTTGCTCTGATTTTCTGTTCCCTATCTTCTCCCAATATCTCATGTTAGATTCAGGGGGAGTAAGACATCTAAGGGAAGGAAATCTCTGATTTTATTGCATATCTTTACCTTTGGGGACATGTCTATATCCAATGTGGTACTTAGTACTCACTCTACATGTCATCCCAGTCTTGGTTCTCTTGTGGTTTCTCTTGTTTGCTCTGGTTAGTAGATGTATATGTGTTATTTAACCTTGTTTGCGCAGGTTCATCCCATCCTAAGCCCACTCAAGACCACAAGGTAAGTATATGCATCGCAGTCATGTGAATGAGAAATTCTTGCTGATGTGCATACTGTTTGCAAGAAGGACTAATGAGCATGAAGGTACATTTGTCATATTCACATCATTTGCTCTGATGCATATAGCCAAGATACATGTAACACATTGCCTACTCTGTCATGCTTATGCACTCACATGCTCCTATATTCAATATTCACATGATTGCATACATGTAGGGGAAGCCTATGCATGTTACATGTCTTTCCAAAGCTTTACTTGCTATTCTCTATATCTTTTTCTAAAGCTTTGATGTATGTTGTCATCAATTACCAAAAAGGGGGAGATTGAAAGCACAAGTGCTCCCTGGGTGGTTTTGGTAATTAATGTCAACATATCTCTTGTTGGACTAACACTTTTACCTAGTATGTTTCAGATAAGTTCAACAATGGAGTGGCATGGACTAGAGGATGTGGAACCCCTTCAAGATGCTAAGGACAAACGATTGGCTCAAGCTTCAAGATCAAGACTCTACATTTTATATTTTAGTGATCCAAGATCACATTGAGTCTATAGGAAAAGCCAATACTATCAAGGAGGTATGAGGTGTTTCTTAATGAGCCTCTTGCTTCATGTGCTTAGTGATATGCTCCAACACCCTCAACTATCTTCCCACATCCACATATGACCTAAACCAAAAGTCAAACTCGGCCCCACCGATTCTTTCTATCCGGCGCCACCGAGATTCACATGTCATAGCCACTGCCACAAACCCTAGCAAATCGGTTTCACCGATAGGGATCTCGGTCTCACCGAGATGGGATTGTAATCTCTTTGTGTATGTCCATTACCAAAATCGGTCTCACCGAGTTTGGGCAATCGGTACTACTGAGATTACAATGCAAATCCTCTGGTTAGCTCATTACCAAAATCGGTCCCACCGAGTTCGTCTAATCGGTCTCACCGAGTTTGCCTGACCAACTCTCTGGTTTACTTATTACCAAAATCGGTCCCACCGAGTTTGTGTAATCGGTCACACCGAGATTATGTTATGCCCTAACCCTAACCATATCGGTCCTACCGAGTTGCATCTCAGTCCCACCGAAAAATCTTAACGGTCACTAGGTTTGCGAAATTGGTCCGACCAAGTTTAACCATTCGGTCCCACCGAGTTTGGCAGATTGTGTGTAACGGTTAGATTTTGTGTGGAGGCTATATATACCCCTCCACCCACTCTTCATTCGAAGAGAGAGCCATCAGAACATACCTTCACTTCCAATACACATTTTCTTAAAGAGAACTACCTACTCATGTGTTGAGCTCAAGATATTCCATTCCAACCATATGAATCTTGATCTCTAGCCTTCCCCAAGTTGCTTTCCACTCAAATCTTCTTTCCACCAAATCCAAATCCTGTTAGAGAGAGTTGAGTGTTGGGGAGACTATCATTTGAAGCACAAGAGCAAGGAGTTCATCATCAACACACCATTTGTTACTTCTTGGAGAGTGGTGTCTCCTAGATTGGCTAGGTGTCACTTGGGAGCCTCCGACAAGATTGTGGAGTTGAACCAAGGAGTTTGTAAGGGCAAGGAGATCGCCTACTTCGTGAAGATCTACCGCTAGTGAGGCAAGTCCTTCGTGGGCGACGGCCGTGATGGAATATACAAGGTTGCTTCTTCATGGACCCTTCGTGGGTGGAGCCCTCCGTGGACTCGCGCAACCGTTACCCTCCGTGGGTTGAAGTCTCCATCAACGTGGATGTACGATAGCACCACCTATCGGAACCACGCCAAAAACATCCATGTCTCCAATTGCGTTTGAATACTCCAAACCCTTCCCTTTACATTCTTGCAAGTTGCATGCTTTACTTTCCGCTGCTCATATACTCATTGCATGCTTGCTTGATATGTATTGTGTTTGTTAAACTTGTGTCTAAACTTAAACTTAAGAATATTAAAAACTGCAACTTTTGGCACTTAGTGTCTAATCACCCCCCTCTAGACACCTCTTCTCGATCCTTTCAATTGGTATCAGAGCTTTGGTCTCCATTGCCTTGGTTTAAACACCTTTGGAGGAAGAGGGATGTGTCTACTTTGGGAAGTCTTAGACATAGCGTACCTATTCTTGATGGAGAATATTTTCATGAATGGAAAAATGAAATGCTTGAGATTTTCAATGAATATCATTTGAACAAGTACATTGCTAGCCCTTGTGCAACTCATGTTGATCCTTTGCACCCTACCCTAGATGAAGATCTTGACATGATTCACAATCTTAGAACCATCAATCTCATCATTAGAGGATTGCCCAAAAATTTGGTTGCTAGTTTGCCTACTCTTGATTGTGCCTATACTATATGGAAATTTCTTGAGGAACGATTTCCCGATTATTCCTTAAAAAAATTAGACGGAATTCTCCATAAGTCTATTGCTTTGAGTAAAATGAACTCTAGTGATCCTAGTTTTGGTGATTGTCTTTTTGAGCTCACCAATCTCATGCGTGCTAAAGGAAACATTGGAATCATTAGCAATATCATATCCGAAGCTATTAGAATTCATAAAGGTAACCATTGTGATGATCGTTTATCTAATGAATTACCCTCTCTACGAATTGATCAATCACAAGATGATGTTGAACATGGATACTATGATGAAGATGATGATAGTGACTATGATCGTGATGATGCAGTGAGTCATTTTGGTCTTATGGCAAATCTTCACGGCTACATGGCTAGAGGAAAGGAATGGGTCCTCGATAGTGGATGTACTGATCATATGACCGGAGATGAAGATATGTTCAATGAGCTTGCTGAAAACGACGGCCCTCGAAAATATGTCACTTTTGGTGATAATTCAAAGGGTAAGGTGGTTGGCCTTGGTAAGGTGGCCATCTCAAATGATAGCTCCATACAAAATGTCATGCTCGTTGAATCCCTTGGATACAATTTACTTTCAGTTTCTAGACTTGCAGATTTTGGTTTCAATGTCTTATTCACTGAAGTAGATTGCCAAGTGTTTCATAGAGACAATCATAAAATGGTCTTTACCGGTATACGTAGAGGAGATATTTACATTGTTGACTTCACTAAAAGGGCTAAACCTAAAACTTGCTTAATTGCTAAATCTTCTAAAGGCTGGTTGTGGCATAGAAGACTAGGTCATGTTGGAATGCGAAATCTTGATAAGCTTATCAAAGGTGATCATATCCTTGGAATAAAAGATGTCGTATTTGACAAGGATAGACTTTGTAGCGCTTGTCAAGCAGGGAAACAAGTTGGAGGAAGTCACCGCGCAAAGAACATCATGACCACAAGAAGACCACTCGAGCTACTTCACATGGATCTCTTTGGTCCAAATGCATACAAGAGTCTTGGTGGTAACTCATTTGGTCTAGTCATAGTTGATGATTTTTCAAGATTTTCATGGGTGTTCTTTCTTGATGACAAGTCGCAGGTCCAAAAGATCTGCAAAAACTTTGCTAGGAAGGCCCAAAATCAGTTTGACGTGAAGATCAAGAAGGTTCGGAGTGACAATGGAACGGAGTTCAAGAACGCAAATGTGGACACCTTTCTTGACGAAGAAGGGATTTCACACGAGTTCTCGGCTACGTACACACCTCAACAAAATGGAGTTGTTGAGAGGAAGAATCGAACTCTTATCGAGATGGCAAGAACGATGCTTGATGAGTACAAAACACCAAAGCACTTTTGGGCGGAAGCGGTTGAGATAGCTTGTCATGCAACAAATCGCTTGTATCTTCACAAGCTACTCGGCAAGACGGCATACGAGCTCCTCACCGGTAACAAACCCCAAGTTGGATACTTTCGAGTATTCGGCTCAAAGTGCTACATTCTTGATAAGCATCGTCGTTCTAAATTTGCTCCGAAGTCTCATGAAGGTTTCCTACTTGGTTATGGCTCAAACTCTCACACTTACCGTGTCTACAAAAATTTCACCCGAAAGGTTGAGGAGACGGTAGATGTGAAGTTTGATGAATCTAACGGCTCGCAAGTAGAGCAATTGCCAATTGATGTAGGAGACAAAGACCCTTCGGAAGTAATACAAGACTTGTCCGTTGGCAAGATTCGTCCAACGGAAATGAAGGAGAGTACCTCGTCCGTCCAAGTGGAAGCTTCTACCTCACAACAAGGTGAACCAAGACTTGATACGGAAGCATCCACAAGTGGGACACACCAAGATGAAGAAAACGAGGAAGTACACCAAGATGAACATCAACAACCTCCTTCTCCACGACGACAAGAGGACGACAACGTCAATAATGAAGAAGGCCAAGAAGAAGAACAAGATGAAGAGGATGTTCCACCCCGACCCAAGCAAAAGCTTTCACGAGTTCGAGCAAGAATTGCCAAAGATCATCCCGTCGAGCAAATCTACAATGATATCCAAACCGGGAGAATCACTCGCTCTAAAACTCGTTTAGCTAACTTTTGTGAACATTACTCATTCATCTCTAGCATTGAACCTATGAAGGTTGAAGAAGCATTGGAGGATCCGGATTGGATAAACGCTATGCATGAAGAGCTACACAACTTTGAGAGAAATCAAGTGTCGACATTGGTCGAGAAGCCCGACAACAACCACAACATCATTGGTAGCAAATGGGTGTTTCGCAACAAGCAAGATGAAGATGGACAAGTGGTTCGCAACAAAGCACGTCTCGTCGCCCAGGGATACACACAAGTTGAAGGTATGGACTATGGTGAGACTTATGCTCCCGTTGCTAGACTTGAGTCCATTTGCATCTTACTTGCCTATGCTAATCATCATGATATCACTTTGTACCAAATGGACATTAAAACTGCTTTTCTAAATGGCAAAATTGAGGAGGAAGTTTATGTTAAGCAACCTCCAAGATTTTTCAATCGTAAGAAACCTAATCATGTTTACAAACTTCACAAAACTCTTTACGGTCTTAAACAAGCTCCTAGAGCATGGTATAAATGCTTGAACAAGTTCCTTATTGAAAAAGGCTTTGAAATTGGTAAAATTGACTCTACTCTTTTCATTAAAAGGGTTAATGGAGAACTATTTGTGTGCCAAATTTATGTTGATGATATCATATTTGGTTCAACTAACCCTCAATTTAGTGAGAAGTTTGGAAAGCTAATGTCGGAGAAGTTTGAGATGTCTATGATGAGTGAACTCAAATTCTTTCTCGTTTTGCAAATCAAGCGAACTAAGGAAGGTACATTTGTCTCTCAAACAAAGTACACCAAAGACTTATTCAAGAAGTTCAATTTGCAAGAATGCAAAGGTATGACTACACCCATGCCTACTAGTGAACATCTTGATTTGACCAAAGATGGTGAACCGGTTGATCAAAAAGTTTATCGCTCTATGATTGGTTCATTGTTATATCTATGCGCCTCTCGTCCCGATGTTATGCTAAGTGTGTGCATGTGTGCACGATATCAAGCTGCTCCTAAAGAATGTCATCTTAAGGCTGTGAAAAGGATAGTGAGATACTTAATCCATACACCAAATTTTGGCATTTGGTATCCTAAGAGGTCCTCTTTTGATCTTGTTGGCTATTCCGATTTGGACTATGCCGGAGACAAGGTTGATAGAAAGTCCACTTCGGGTACTTGTCAATTCCTTGGTAAATCTCTTGTGTCTTGGTCTTCCAAGAAACAAAACTCGGTATCCTTATCCACCGCCGAAGCGGAATACATTGCCGCTGGTTCATGTTGTGCTCAATTACTTTGGATGACCCAAACTCTTAAAGATTATGGGATATATGTGAAACATGTTCCATTGCTATGTGACAATGAAAGTGCTATTAAGATTGCTCACAATCCCGTGCAACACTCTTGAACTAAGCATATTGAAGTTCGTCATCACTTCATTCGAGATCATGTTGCAAAAGGGGACATTGACATTAAGCATGTTCGCACCGATAAGCAATTAGCGGATATATTCACTAAACCACTTGATGAGAAAATGTTTTGCAGGTTGAGAGGTGAATTGAACATCATCGATGCTTCAAACTTGGAGTAGGAACTCCATTTGATACATGCAGGGCATGAGCCTATGACTAATCCTTGTTATTTCTCTTATGATGCTATTCATATGTCTTGGATATATTTGTACCTTGCATGTAATCTAACCCGTATAGGTACTTGGTTGAATATAAATCTATGAGGTTGCAACTCACTCACATCTTGAGTAATCTCTACATCACCAAGTATCTACACGATGGTGGTTGAAGATAAGGAAGCACGAAACCATTCAAACAAATCCTTTGACAAATTCTATGTTGAGTCTCATGATTGTCATTTTGGATACACAAGTGCTCTTCCTTGCAAAGCTAATCCATGTAGGTAGATGAACTCAAACTCCAAGTGGTGCTCCCAACTCTTGATGAACTACATCAACCTTGAGCAACCCACACAAGTTCAACTACATGAGCAAGATCAACACCACCCCCCAAGGTATGTTATTCCATCTTAGAGAAGCTTTACTCCAAGTCATGAGTCAAAGCAACTCGACAAGATGTGAATACATCAAGATGCTTAAACGAAAAATGGAAACCCCATTTTGAGCTTAAACGATGAGTATGACCTATGATCAAGTGCTCTCACTTGACTCCTAAGTCAATATACTATAAGATAGGTGACTTTGTCGCCGACCATCTCTAGATGAAGTTCTCTTGAGTTCTTTTCTGTGTTATTGCCTTTGTCATTTGCATATTTGTTTCCCCTTTCAAAAAAACTTCATCTAGAACTTTTAGTTTCCTTTTTTTGTTTGTTCTGCATTTTCTGCATCCAATTCATTGCAAATATTTCAGTTAATTCCTTGCAAATCCTTGTGAGATCTTACTTGTCTAGTGAGCTGAGGTGACAAGTAGTTTCACTCTGATGAACTCGGTCCCACCGATTTGTTTTCTTCGGCTCAACCGAAACCTTTCGGTGCAACCGAAGCACACAACTCGGAGTCACCGATTCCACTAGAGGACAACCAACTTGCCACTTATTCCTGATTTCTGTTTGCTCCAGCTCCACTTAATAATTCTTGTCCTCTACCAGCATCATATTAGACAAGCTGCTTTGCTTTGTGACTCAAGGACCAACCCATTTGTATCACATGTCCAGAAGAGCCCTTCTTGGAAATTGATGTCAAAGGGGGAGAGAGAGATCACATCAAAGCTTAATCTTTCCTATAGGGGGAGAAAGAGAGAATACTCAGGGGGAGAGAGTTTCTCAACAAGGAGAAAGTAATATCAATGACCCCAGATGCTTGGTGCTCAAGAGGAGAGATGTCACATGTCTTTAAGAGGGGAAAGACATGTTTTCTTGCTTGCTTGCTTTTGCTCAAGCTCTGTTGTTTCTTTTCTGTTGCTCTGATTTTCTGTTCCCTATCTTCTCCCAATATCTCATGTTATATTCAGGGGGAGTAAGACATCTAAGGGAAGGAAATCTCTGATTTTATTGCATATCTTTACCTTTGGGGAAATGTCTATATCCAATGTGGTACTTAGTACTCACTCTACATGTCATCCCAGTCTTGGTTCTCTTGTGGTTTCTCTTGTTTGCTCTGGTTAGTAGATGTATCTGTGTTATTTAACCTTGTTTGCGCAGGTTCATCCCATCCTAAGCCCACTCAAGACCACAAGGTAAGTATATGCATCGCAGTCATGTGAATGAGAAATTCTTGCTGATGTGCATACTGTTTGCAAGAAGGACTAATGAGCATGAAGGTACATTTGTCATATTCACATCATTTGCTCTGATGCATATAGCCAAGATACATGTAACACATTGCCTACTTTGTCATGCTTATGCACTCACATGCTCCTATATTCAATATTCACATGATTGCATACATGTAGGGGGAGCCTATGCATGTTACATGTCTTTCCAAAGCTTTAGTTGCTATTCTCTGTATCTTTATCTAAAGCTTTGATGTATGTTGTCATCAATTACCAAAAAGGGGGAGATTCAAAGCACAAGTGCTCCCTGGGTGGTTTTGGTAATTAATGTCAACATATCTCTTGTTGGACTAACACTTTTACCTAGTATGTTTCAGATAAGTTCAACAATGGAGTGGCATGGACTAGAGGATGTGGAACCCCTTCAAGATGCTAAGGACAAACGATTGGCTCAAGCTTCAAGATCAAGACTCTACATTTTATATTTTAGTGATCCAAGATCACATTGAGTCTATAGGAAAAGCCAATACTATCAAGGAGGTATGAGGTGTTGCTTAATGAGCCTCTTGCTTCATGTGCTTAGTGATATGCTCCAACACCCTCAACTATCTTCCCAGATCCACATATGACCTAAACCAAAAGTCAAACTCGGCCCCACCGATTCTTTCTATCCGGCGCCACCGAGATTCACATGTCATAGCCACTGCCACAAACCCTAGCAAATCGGTTTGACCGATAGGGATCTCCGTCTCACCGAGATGGGATTGTAATCTCTTTGTGTATGTCCATTACCAAAATCGGTCTCACCGAGTTTGGGCAATCGGTACTACTGAGATTACAATGCAAATCCTCTGGTTAGCTCATTACCAAAATCGGTCCCACCGAGTTCGTCTAATCGGTTTCACCGAGTTTGCCTGACCAACTCTCTGGTTTGCTTATTACCAAAATCGGTCCCACCGAGTTTGTGTAATCGGTCACACCGAGATTATGTTATGTCCTAACCCTAACCATATCAGTCCTACCGAGTTGCATCTCAGTCCCACCAAAAAATCCTAACGGTCACTAGGTTTGCGAAATCGGTCCGACCGAGTTTATCCATTCGGTCCCACCGAGTTTGGCAGATTGTGTGTAACGGTTAGATCTTGTGTGGAGGCTATATATACCCCTCCACCCACTCTTCATTCGAAGAGAGAGCCATCAGAACATACCTTCACTTCCAATACACATTCTCTTAAAGAGAACTACCTACTCATGTGTTGAGCTCAAGATATTCCATTCCAACCATATGAATCTTGATCTCTAGCCTTCCCGAAGTTGCTTTCCACTCAAATCTTCTTTCCACCAAATCCAAATCCTGTTAGAGAGAGTTGAGTGTTGGGGAGACTATCATTTGAAGCACAAGAGCAAGGAGTTCATCATCAACACACCATTTGTTACTTCTTGGAGAGTGGTGTCTCCTAGATTGGCTAGGTGTCACTTGGGAGCCTCCGACAAGATTGTGGAGTTGAACCAAGGATTTTGTAAGGGCAAGGAGATCGCCTACTTCGTGAAGATCTACCGCTAGTGAGGCAAGTCCTTCGTGGGCGACGGTCGTGATGGAATAGACAAGGTTGCTTCTTCATGGACCCTTCGTGGGTGGAGCCCTCCGTGGACTCGCGCAACCGTTACCCTCCGTGGGTTGAAGTCTCCATCAACGTGGATGTACGATAGCACCACCTATCGGAACCACGCCAAAAACATCCATGTCTCCAATTGCGTTTGAATACTCCAAACCCTTCCCTTTACATTCTTGCAAGTTGCATGCTTTACTTTCCGCTGCTCATATACTCATTGCATGCTTGCTTGATATGTATTGTGTTTGTTAAACTTGTGTCTAAACTTAAACTTAAGAATATTAAAAACTACAACTTTTGGCACTTAGTGTCTAATCACCCCCCTCTAGACACCTCTTCTCGATCCTTTCAATTGGTATCAGAGCTTTGGTCTCCATTGCCTTGGTTTAAACACCTTTGGAGGAAGAGGGATGTGTCTACTTTGGGAAGTCTTAGACATAGCGTACCTATTCTTGATGGAGAATATTTTCATGAATGGAAAAATGAAATGCTTGAGATTTTCAATGAATATCATTTAAACAAGTACATTGCTAGCCCTTGTGCACCTCATGTTGATCCTTTGCACCCTACCCTAGATGAAGATCTTGACATGATTCGCAATCTTAGAACCATCAATCTCATCATTAGAGGATTGCCCAAAAATTTGATTGCTAGTTTTCCTACTCTTGATTGTGCCTATACTATATGGAAATTTCTTGAGGAACGATTTCCCGATTATTCCTTAAAAAAATTAGACGGAATTCTCCATAAGTCTATTGCTTTGAGTAAAATGAACTCTAGTGATCCTAGTTTTGGTGATTGTCTTTTTGAGCTCACCAATCTTATGCGTGCTAAAGGAAACATTGGAATCATTAGCAATATCATATCCGAAGCTATTAGAATTCATAAAGGTAACCATTGTGATGATCGTTTATCTAATGAATTACCCTCTCTACGAATTGATCAATCACAAGATGATGTTGAACATGGATACTATGATGAAGATGATGATAGTGACTATGATCGTGATGATGCAATGAGGCATTTTGGTCTTATGGCAAATCTTCGCGGCTACATGGCTGGAGGAAAGGAATGGGTCCTTGATAGTGGATGTACTGATCATATGACCGGAGATGAAGATATGTTCAATGAGCTTGCTGAAAACGACGGCCCTCGAAAATATGTCACTTTTGGTGATAATTCAAAGGGTAAGGTGGTTGGCCTTGGTAAGGTGGCCATATCAAATGATAGCTCCATACAAAATGTCATGCTCGTTGAATCCCTTGGTTATGGCTCAAACTCTCATGAAGGTTTGCTCCGAAGTCTCATGAAGGTTTCCTACTTGGTTATGGCTCAAACTCTCACACTTACCGTGTCTACAAAAATTTCACCCGAAAGGTTGAGGAGATGGTAGATGTGAAGTTTGATGAATCTAACGGCTCGCAAGTAGAGCAATTGCCAATTGATGTAGGAGACAAAGACCCTTCGGAAGCAATACAAGACTTGTCCGTTGGCAAGATTCGTCCAACGGAAATGAAGGAGAGTACCTTGTCCGTCCAAGTGGAAGCTTCTACCTCACAACAAGGTGAACCAAGAGTTGATACAGAGGCATCCACAAGTGGGACACACCAAGATGAAGAAAACGAGGAAGTACACCAAGATGAACATCAACAACCTCCTTCTCCACGACGACAAGAGGACGACAGCGTCAATAATGAAGAAGGCCAAGAAGAAGAACAAGATGAAGAGGATGTTCCACCCCGACCCAAGAAAAAGCTTTCACGAGGTCGAGCAAGAATTGCCAAAGATCATCCCGTCGAGCAAATCTACAATGATATCCAAACCGGGAGAATCACTCGCTCTAAAACTCGTTTAGCTAACTTTTGTGAACATTACTCATTCATCTCTAGCATTGAACCTATGAAGGTTGAAGAAGCATTGGAGGATCCGGATTGGATAAACGCTATGCATGAAGAGCTACACAACTTTGAGAGAAATCAAGTGTGGACATTGGTCGAGAAGCCCGACAACAACCACAACATCATTGGTACCAAATGGGTGTTTCGCAACAAGCAAGATGAAGATGGACAAGTGGTTCGCAACAAAGCACGTCTCGTCGCCCAAGGCTACACACAAGTTGAAGGTATGGACTATGGTGAGACTTATGCTCCCGTTGCTAGACTTGAGTCCATTTGCATCTTACTTGCCTATGCTAATCATCATGATATCACTTTGTACCAAATGGACATTAAAAGAGCTTTTCTAAATGGCAAAATTGAGGAGGGAGTTTATGTTAAGCAACCTCCAAGATTTGTCAATCCTAAGAAACCTAATCATGTTTACAAACTTCACAAAACTCTTTACGGTCTTAAACAAGCTCCTAGAGCATGGTATAAATGCTTGAACAAGTTCCTTATTGAAAAAGGCTTTGAAATTGGTAAAATTGACTCTACTCTTTTCATTAAAAGGGTTAATGGAGAACTATTTGTGTGCCAAATTTATGTTGATGATATCATATTTGGTTCAACTAACCCTCAATTTAGTGAGAAGTTTGGAAAGCTAATGTCGGAGAAGTTTGAGATGTCTATGATGAGTGAACTCAAATTCTTTCTCGGTTTGCAAATCAAGCAAACTAAGGAAGGTACCTTTGTCTCTCAAACAAAGTACACCAAAGACTTATTCAAGAATTTCAATATGCAAGAATGCAAAGGTATGACTAGACCCATGCCTACTAGTGAACATCTTGATTTGACCAAAGATGGTGAACCGGTTGATCAAAAAGTTTATCGCTCTATGATTGGTTCATTGTTATATCTATGTGCCTCTTGTCCTGATATTATGCTAAGTGTGTGCATGTGTGCACGATATCAAGCTGCTCCTAAAGAATGTCATCTTAAGGCTGTGAAAAGGATAGTGAGATACTTAATCCATACACCAAATTTTGGCATTTGGTATCCTAAGAGGTCCTCTTTTGATCTTGTTGGCTATTCCGATTCGGACTATGCCGGAGACAAGGTTGATAGAAAGTCCGCTTCGGGTAATTGTCAATTCCTTGGTAGATCTCTTGTGTCTTGGTCTTCCAAGAAACAAAACTCGGTATCCTTATCCACCGCCGAAGCGGAATACATTGCCGCTGGTTCATGTTGTGCTCAATTACTTTGGATGACCCAAACTCTTAAAGATTATGGGATATATGTGAAACATGTTCCATTGCTATGTGACAATGAAAGTGCTATTAAGATTGCTCACAATCCCGTGCAACACTCTTGAACTAAGCATATTGAAGTTCGTCATCACTTCATTCGAGATCATGTTGCAAAAGGGGACATTGACATTAAGCATGTTCGCACCGATAAGCAATTAGCGGATATATTCACTAAACCACTTGATGAGAAAATGTTTTGCAGGTTGAGAGGTGAATTGAACATCATCGATGCTTCAAACTTGGAGTAGGAACTCCATTTGATACATGCAGGGCATGAGCCTATGACTAATCCTTGTTATTTCTCTTATGATGCTATTCATATGTCTTGGATATAATTTGTACCTTGCATGTAATCTAACCCGTATAGGTACTTGGTTGAATATAAATCTATGAGGTTGCAACTCACTCACATCTTGAGTAATCTCTACATCACCAAGTATCTACACGATGGTGGTTGAAGATAAGGAAGCACGAAACCATTCAAACATATCCTTTGACAAATTC
This sequence comes from Aegilops umbellulata, assembly GCA_032464435.1. Lineage (NCBI taxonomy): Eukaryota > Viridiplantae > Streptophyta > Magnoliopsida > Poales > Poaceae > Aegilops > Aegilops umbellulata. Next base: position 50,283,269 of record CP136060.1, read on the forward strand.
TATGTTGAGTCTCATGATTGTCATTTTGGATACACAAGTGCTCTTCCTTGCAAAGCTAATCCATGTAGGTAGATGAACTCAAACTCCAAGTGGTGCTCCCAACTCTTGATGAACTACATCAACCTTGAGCAACCCACACAAGTTCAACTACATGAGCAAGATCAACACCACCCCCCAAGGTATGTTATTCCATCTTAGAGAAGCTTTACTCCAAGTCATGAGTCAAAGCAACTCGACAAGATGTGAATACATCAAGATGCTTAAACGAAAAATGGAAACCCCATTTTGAGCTTAAACGATGAGTATGACCTATGATCAAGTGCTCTCACTTGACTCCTAAGTCAATATACTCTAACATAGGTGACTTTGTCGCCGACCATCTCTAGATGAAGTTCTCTTGAGTTCTTTTCTGTGTTATTGCCTTTGTCATTTGCATATTTGTTTCCCCTTTCAAAAAAAACTTCATCTAGAACTTTTAGTTTCCTTTCTTTGTTTGTTCTGCATTTTCTGCATCCAATTCATTGCAAATCTTTCAGTTAATTCCTTGCAAATCCTTGTGAGATCTTACTTGTCTAGTGAGCTGAGGTGACAAGTAGTTTCACTCTGATGAACTCGGTCCCACCGATTTGTTTTCTTCGGCTCAACCGAAACCTTTCGGTGCAACCGAAGCACACAACTCGGAGTCACCGATTCCACTAGAGGACAACCAACTTGCCACTTATTCCTGATTTCTGTTTGCTCCAGCTCCACTTAATAATTCTTGTCCTCTACCAGCATCATATTAGATAAGCTGCTTTGCTTTGTGACTCAAGGACCAACCCATTTGTATCACATGTCCAGAAGAGCCCTTCTTGGAAATTGATGTCAAAGGGGGAGAGAGAGATCACATCAAAGCTTAATCTTTCCTATAGGGGGAGAAAGAGAGAATACTCAGGGGGAGAGAGTTTCTCAACAAGGAGAAAGTAATATCAATGACCCCATATGCTTGGTGCTCAAGAGGAGAGATGTCACATGTCTTTAAGAGGGGAAAGACATGTTTTCTTGCTTGCTCGCTTTAGCTCAAGCTCTGTTGTTTCTTTTCTGTTGCTCTGATTTTCTGTTCCCTATCTTCTCCCAATATCTCATGTTAGATTCAGGGGGAGTAAGACATCTAAGGGAAGGAAATCTCTGATTTTATTGCATATCTTTACCTTTGGGGACATGTCTATATCCAATGTGGTACTTAGTACTCACTCTACATGTCATCCCAGTCTTGGTTCTCTTGTGGTTTCTCTTGTTTGCTCTGGTTAGTAGATGTATCTGTGTTATTTAACCTTGTTTGCGCAGGTTCATCCCATCCTAAGCCAACTCAAGACCACAAGGTAAGTATATGCATCTCAGTCATGTGAATGAGAAATTCTTGCTGATGTGCATACTGTTTGCAAGAAGGAATCATGAGCATGAAGGTACATTTCTCATATTCACATCATTTGCTCTGGTGCATATAGCCAAGATACATGTAACACATTGCCTACTCTATCATGCTTATGCACTCACATGCTCCTATATTCAATATTCACATGATTGCATACATGTAGGGGGAGCCTATGCATGTTACATGTCTTTCCAAAGCTTTACTTGCTATTCTCTATATCTTTATCTACAACTTTGATGTATGTTGTCATCAATTACCAAAAAGGGAGAGATTGAAAGCAAAAGTGCTCCCTGGGTGGTTTGGTAATTAATGTCAACATATCATTTGTTGGACTAACACTTTTACCTAGTATGTTTCAGATAAGTTCAACATTGGAGTGGCATGGACTAGAGGATGTGGAACCCCTTCAAGATGCTAAGGACAAACGATTGGCTCAAGCTTCAAGATCAAGACTCTACATTTTATATTTTAGTGATCCAAGATCACATTGAGTCTATAAGAAAAGCCAATACTATCAAGGAGGTATGAGGTGTTGCTTAATGAGCCTCTTGCTTCATATGCTTAGTTATATGCTCCAACACCCTCAACTATCTTCCCACATCCACATATGACCTAAACCAAAAGTCAAACTTGGCCCCACCGATTCTTTCTATCCGGCGCCACCGAGTTTCACATGTCATAGCCACTGCCACAAACCCTAGCAAATCGGTTTCACCGATAGGGATCTCGGTCTCACCGAGATGGGATTGTAATCTCTTTGTGTATGTCCATTACCAAAATCGGTCTCACCGAGTTTGGGCAATCGGTACTACCGAGATTACAATGCAAATCCTCTGGTTAGCTCATTACCAAAATCGGTCCCACCGAGTTCGTGTAATCGGTCTCATCGAGTTTGCCTGACCAACTCTCTAGTTTGCTTATTACCAAAATCGGTCCCACCGAGTTTGTGTAATCGGTCACACCGAGATTATGTTATGCCCTAACCCTAACCATATCGGTCCTACCGAGTTGCACCTTAGTCCCACCAAAAAATCCTAACGTTCACTAGGTTTGCTAAATCGGTCCGACCGAGTTTATCCATTCGGTCCCACCGAGTTTGGCAGATTGTGTGTAACGGTTAGATCTTGTGTGGAGGCTATATATACCCCTCCACCCACTCTTCATTCGAAGAGAGAGCCATCAGAACATACCTTCACTTCCAATTCACATTTTCTGGAGGAGAACTACCTACTCATGTGTTGAGCTCAAGATATTCCATTCCAATCATATGAATCTTGATCTCTAGCCTTCCCCAAGTTGCTTTCCACTCAAATCTTCTTTCACCAAATCCAAATCCTGTTAGAGAGAGTTGAGTGTTGGGGAGACTATCATTTGAAGCACAAGAGCAAGGAGTTCATCATCAACACACCATTTGTTACTTCTTGGAGAGTGGTGTCTCCTAGATTGGCTAGGTGTCACTTGGGAGCCTCCGACAAGATTGTGGAGTTGAACCAAGGAGTTTGTAAGGGCAAGGAGATCGCCTACTTCGTGAAGATCTACCGCTAGTGAGGCAAGTCCTTCGTGGGCGATGGCCGTGATGGAATAGACAAGGTTGCTTCCTCGTGGACCCTTCGTGGGTGGAGCCCTCCGTGGACTCGCGCAACCGTTACCCTCCGTGGGTTGAAGTCTCCATCAACGTGGTTGTACAATAGCACCACCTATTGGAACCACGCCAAAAACATCCATGTCTCCAATTGCGTTTGAATACTCCAAACCCTTCCCTTTACATTCTTGCAAGTTGCATGCTTTACTTTCCGCTGCTCATATACTCATTGCATGCTTGCTTGATATGTATTGTGTTTGTTAAACTTGTGTCTAAACTCCACCTAAACTTAAGAATATTAAAAACTGCAACTTTTGACACTTAGTGTCTAATCACCCCTCCCCCCTCTAGACACCTCTTCTCTATCCTTTCAAGAAGACCACTCCTATTTACCCCATGAGGTCTTCGCTCTAACTTGGCATGCTGATGTTGGTAATATCATGCATATGGTGCCTTGCATTGCTTACTGTATACATTAAAGATGTCATCTGCTTAGTTTAGACATGCTTTGTGTCAATGCCATCTGTTTAGTTTCTTTATCGTATATGTGAATCATGCAATGCCATCTTGTCTAGCCAGGCATCATATATGTGAATTTTGCAATTCCACCCTGGTTAGCCAGTCATCTTATATGTGAATTATATCATGCCATCATTTTTTTATTACGTGTTAAATTTGTCAACAATTTTAGTACATTCAATTACTCTTCCTATGCATCATCCATTCGGCACGGTCTTGGAAAAATCTGGAGTGGAAACAAGGTCTTCAGAGCAGACAATGCTATCTGACGAAGCGCATGTCTTGCTGGTTACCGATAGCTCCTCAGAGGAGGATTCAGAGACAGATGACCAGTCATATTTCCCCCCGAGGTGCATGCCCTAACTTGGCAGGGTTATGTTGCTCATATCGTGCGTATGGTATCTTGCATTGCTATGTCATTTGCTTAGTTTAGACATGCTTTGTGTGAATGCCAGCTGTTTAGTGTCTAATTACCATATATGTTAATTATGCAATGCCATCTTGTTGCAAGACATTATATATGTGAATTATGCAATGTTATCTTGTTGCAAGGCATTATGTATGTGAATTATGCAATGCCATGTTGTTTAGGCAAGCGTCATATATGTGAATTATATCATGCCGTCCTTTTTTTGTATTTCTCATTGCTTTTGTCGACAATGTTTGTATATTCAACTGCTCTTCCTGTGCATCAGCCATTTGAATTGGTGATGGAGAAATCTGGAGCGAAAACAAGGTCTTCAGAGCAGACAATGCTACCTGCTGAAGCAGATATCTTGCTGGTTACATATAGCTCTTTAGAGGAGGATTCAGAGGCAGATGACCAGTCCTATTATCCCCCTGAGGTGTATGCTCAAACTTGGCGGGGTTATATTACTCATATAATGCATGTGTTGTATTGCAATGCTTAGTTTTTACATCATATACACAATATTGAATGCCATCTCCTTAGTTGACACATCATATATGCGATTGCCCTCTGCTCACTTCCTTAGTATATAAATCATATATTTGAATTATGTCATGCCATGATGTTTACATAGACAGCATGTATCTAAATTATGGCATGCCAACCCATTTTCTAAAGACATAATATAGTTATATCATCTCATCATGTTTACATAGTCATCATATTTCAAATTATGTCATTCTATCCGTGAATTATATCATGCCATCATGTTTCCATCGACGGCATGTTTGTGATTTATGGCATGCCAACCACTTTAATAGACACATCGTATAGTTATATCATGTCATCCTGTTTACATAGTCATCATATTTTGAAGTATGTCATTCTATCTTGTTTAGTTAGCCATCATACATGTGAAATTGTGTCATGCTTTCCTCTTTAATTAGCCATCATATATGTGAAATTATGTCCTGCTATTTTGTTTGCTTAGACAACATAAATGTGAATTATTTCATGCCCTGTTTTCTTCCCTACAATCTATTGCACCTGTCTATCTTACAATGTCTGTACTTTCAATTACTTTTCTTGTTTATCAGCCATTTCAATTGGAGGGAGTGATGGCAGTATCTGTGGGAGTAAAAACACGGTCTTTAGAAAAGATCGTGCTACCTGTCGATGCAGATAGAACCACGGTTGTACTTGCCCAAGAACCAGCCCCACCACACATAACCCACACTCATGCAGATTGTACCCCTACCCAGTTGGACAAAGAACCAGCTACACCCCTTCTAACCCCAACCCCAGCAGATAGACACCCAGTTCCCGTTGACACAGCACCGTCTCCACCACAGAGCACCCAAACACGAGCAGTTAGTAAGGCAACTGCAGTGCCCAAATCACGAGGACCACCACTCCGAACCCGAAGTCAATGCTTAAAGCAGAAGAAGAATTGTTCTCAGGTCAGGTTCCGTAGCTATGGTTCATACTACTTTGCTCTTGCATCACTGTATTTACTGATACCAACTAATTTCAAATTTGAAGGATGCAATTGAAACTCCAATGGAGCAACAGGTATGTTTTATACCTGTTTCTTCAACGTGTTTGGCTGTTTGCTGTTGTAACTTGCTCTATGTTGATTTCAGTTTCAATTGAATAAACAATTATGTTCTCATGCCATGCACATTACAAGTGTTGTTATTGCTGTGTAGTTTGCCACACTTATATTTTGTCTATGCTGCTTTGTCTTAAATAGATATGATTCAAACTGTATCTATCTTGATTTGGCAACATAAACTAGAATGATATAGACCATACAGTGACCATACTACATAGATATATGTTTGTTTCATGTTGTTATCTTGTCCACCTTACTACTGAACTGGTTTACCAAAATGAGTTTCATATACTACATTGTAAACCTGAGATGTTTTATGTTTGTTTCTATTTTAGAATGCGGATAAAATATTGGAGAAGAGTACCCTGTTATGCAATGGTAAAGGAAGTAATGCAGATAAGGTTCAAGATAGTGAGACATCCCTGTTGGTCTCCAAGAAAGCTGATAAAAACTATATTGAAGACACTGAGACAACCCCAAAGTCCTGTCTTGATGTAGTGTTCGAGTTACTGGCTACCACTGCTGGCACCAGCTCTTCGAACTCGTTGCCTGAATCAGTTCGGCTTCTTGAGTCTCAACTTCAAGTTGAAAGACATCGATTAGATGTTATGCGACAGGAAGCCGAAGGACTAAGGAAGTCCCTGCAGAATTCAGATGCATACTTTCTGGTGCAACAACAAGCGCTGGAGGACTTAAGCGCCAAACAAGAGAAAGTTAATAAGCTTGCTAAGCATCTTGCCAGCATTATGGGTACCCAGGATATTGTTTCTTGAGCTCTTCTGAAGTGGTTTCAGTTCTGGACTTGTTTTGCTGCGGCGTTTATATGCTGCTGTGTTCCCTATATTTGCACTGGTGGCGAACTTTGATGCCCAGTGGATGTAATATGTGTAATAGCCATGATAGCCTAGTGTAAGTTGCTTGCTTATTTATTTCCTTGTTGTCTTGTTTATTTGTTTGCTTGTAGTCAGTGTAGTTCTTTTTCTGCGGTTTGCTAGTGGCTGCAATAACCTATTGTTTAAAACTAGGCCACAATAACCATGGGCTAATATTTACTGTAGTGACACTGGGCCTCCTACGGGTCGTAGAAACAGTGGGCCTTCTACGGGCCGTATAAACAGTGGGCCTTATATGGGCCGTAGAAACAGTGGGCTTTCTACGGGCCATAGAAACAACGGGCCTTTTACAGGCCGTAGAAACAATGGGCCCTCTAAGGGTCGTATCATCAATGGGCCTTATATGGGCCGTATGATCGATTGGCCAAACATGGGCCAAACAGACCGCATTCTGGCCGTAAACGGACTAGAGTTGGAATCGTCCATTCATGGGCCGACCATAACGGGCCATCGTTAATAGGCCATATTTGATGATGCTATGAAAATGGCCCAACGTATTAACGGACCACAAACGGGCCGACTGTAACCACAGGCTGAATTTGGCCCACAAGCAGAAAATGACAGTAACAGGCCATAAGTAAACGAATGCTGGAAAATAGCCCAAGAATAAATGGGCTCTGAGAAGGCCGAAAGATAACATGGGCTGGAAACTGCCCAATGGAATAACGGGTCGTTAATGGGTATAAAGTGATACACTGTTCTTTACGGGCCAGTTTCACCACGGGACGTTAATGGGTGTAAAGTGATACACTGTTCATTACGGTCCAGTTTCACCATGGGTCGTTAATAGGCCAAGAGTTACATAGGGCCTCATATGGGCCGAAAGACGTCATGGGCCAGACATGGGCCAGAAGTGAAAATGGGCTAGAATCATATTGGATGGCCCAGATGACGCTACTGGGCCTAATTCTAATAGGGCGTAACGGGCCTTGGGTTAGCGGGCTGTAAATGGGCTATATGTGAACAGGCCGTTAACAGGCTTTCCATGGGCCGGCCCGCCACCTTTTGACCAAGTCAAATGGGCCGGCCTTTTCACAGGAATGGGCCTTTGGTGGGCCGTGCCACGTGTCGACGTATCATAGGCGCCTTTTGTCCAATGAGTGGATGGCATCTGTCCCAGCGATGAGCCGACACGTGTTTCCTCCAACCAATGATGATTTTACACGTGGAAAATCCCCATTGGTCGGGGCTGTGAACGGGTTATCGGATCCAAAACCCGACCCGATAGCTTAACGGCATTCCGTTACGGTGGATGCCACGTGTAGGTCGCCCTTGACGAAAGCACTTCTGTGACGCATGATTTATCGTCATGGAAGTGGACACTTCCGTGATGATAATTTTGGTAATGTCATGGAACACTTCTACGACAGCACAGGTATGACTATCTTGATTCTGTCATAAAATCGTCATGGATGTACATGCATGACAGAAAACGCGACCTACTGTGACAAGCATGTATCATCACGGAAGTGTATTTTTTTGTAGTGTACTCCACCAGCTCCAGCTACTTCATCTGAAGCCTTCATCCTTGGAGTTCTCTCAACACCTCCTACAGAAGATCAAGCCTGAGAGTCATTTAGCACTATGCATTTTTGAACTTTTTGGTAACTTGTTGCCAAAGGGGGAGAAAAATGTATAGATCATAGGCTTCAAGAGAGAGTGTTGCCTTTTTATCTCTCTTGCTATTTTGGTTGAAACTTTATTGTGTGCTTGTGTGAGATACTACTTTGTGTCCTTGTGAGATACTTGTTTGATCAGGTGTTTGATCATATGCTACCCTTAATGCTTGTTGGATGATATAATCTTTATATCCTCTTATGATCATTCACTTTGCTTGGTGATGAGTGCATGTGTTTTAATTTCTATCGTTTTGAGCGCTCCACCAATATGTATGTGACATGGAAGAGTAACCCATGATCCTAATCGATTGTGCATTTGCATTCAAAAGAAAATTTAAAATAATGCACAAATTTAGGGGGAGATCTTGCTTATCACATACTTCTCAAAGCGACAATGTTTTTCATTGTTATCTATCATTTGTCGAAGCTTTGATCTATATGTTGTCATCAATTACCAAAAAGGGGGAGATTGAAAGTGCAACTATCCCTGGGTGGTTTTGGTAATTCCTAACAACATATAGCTCATTGAGCTAATGCTATTCCAAGATAATTATTTCAGGAAAGCTCAATGATTGGCATGGTATGGATTATAAAGTGGACCCTTCAAAATGCTAAGGACAAAAGATTGGCTCAAGCTCAAAGCACAAGACTCTGCATTTTCTATTTTAGTGATCCAAGATCACATTGAGTCTATAGGAAAAGCCAATACTATTAAGAAGGGATGAGGTGTTGCTTAATGAGGTTCTTGCTCAAAATGCTTCGTGATATGCTCCAAAACCCTCCACTACTTTCTCATATCCACATATGTCCCAAACCAAAAAGTCCAACTCAGCCCCACCGAAATTTCATATCCGGAGCCACCGAGTTCAGTTGACATAGCCACTGCCAGAAACCCTAGTCTTTTCGGTCTCACCGATAGGGATCTCGGTCTCACCGAGATGGCATTGTAATCTCTCTGTTTCCCTTCGTAACGTTTCAGTCAAACCGAGATGAGCGATCGGTCGCACCAAGATTGCAATGCAAACACTCTATTTCCTTTTTATAACGTTTCAGTCCAACCGAGATGAGCGAATCGGTCCCACCGAGTTTGCCTGACCAACTCTCTGTTAGTCTATTACCAAAATTGGTCTCACCGAGTTTGTGTAATCGGTCTCACCGAGATTACGTTATGCTCTAACCCTAATGATATCGGTCCCACCGAGTTGACGTGTCGGTCCCACCGAAAACCCTAACGGTCACATTATGAACAAAATCGGTCTGACCGAGTTCTTTGAATCGGTTCCACCGAGTTTGGTGATTTGTGTGTAATGGTTAGATTTTGTGTGGAGGCTATATATACCCCTCCACCCACTCTTCATTCATGGAGAGAGCCATCAGAAAATGCCTACACTTCCAACACATATTTTCTGAGGGAGAACCACCTACACTTGTGTTGAGGTCAAGATATTCCATTCCAACCACATAAATCTTGATCTCCAGCCTTCCCAAAGTTGCTTTCCACTCAAATCTTCTTTCCACCAAATCCAAATCCCGTAAGAGAGAGTTGAGTGTTGGGGAGACTATCATTTTAAGCACAAGAGCAAGGAGTTCATCATCATCACACCATTTGTTACTTCTTGGAGAGTGGTGTCTCCTAGGTTGTCTAGGTGTCACTTGGGAGCCTCTGTCAAGATTGTGGAGTTGAACCAAGGAGTTTGTAAGGGCAAGGAGATCGCCTACTTCGTGAAGATCTACCCTAGTGAGGCAAGTCCTTCATGGGCGACGGCCGTGGTGGGATAGACAACGTTGCTTCTTCGTGGACCCTTTGTGGGTGGAGCCCTCCGTAGACTCCCGCAACCGTTACCCTTCGTGGGTTGAAGTCTCCATCAACGTGGATGTACGATAGCACCACCTATCGAAACCACGGATAAAAAATCTTCGTGTCAACATTGCGTTTGCTCCCTCAAACTCATCCCTTTACCTTCGTATGCAATTGTTTTACATTCCGCTGCTATACTCTTAGAATTGCATGTGTAGGTTGATTTCTTGACTTGTGCTAAGTTGCTAAAATCCGCCAAGAACTAAAATTGGGAAAAGGCTAGATTTTTATTTGGTCAAGTAGTCTAATCACCCCCCTCTAGACATACTTTTGATCCTACAGGTGTGCATCCAACTTGCTTGCTCACGAAGACCTAGGGCAATTTGAGGAAGCCCATCATTGGAATATACAAGCCAAGTTCTATAATGTAAAATTCCCACTAGTATAAAAGTGACAACATATGAGACTCTCTGTCATGAAGATCATGGTGCTATTTTGAAGCACAAGTGTGGTAAAACGATAGTAGCATTGTTCCTTCTTTCTTTTTCTCTCATCATTTTTTTATTTGGGCCTTTCTCTTTTTTTATGGCCTATTTATTTTTTTTGTCCGGAGTCTCATCCCGACATATGGGGGAATCATATTCTCCATCATCCTTTCCTCACTGGGACAATGCTCTAATAATGATGATCATCAGACTTTTATTTACTTACAACTCAATACTTCGAACAAAATATGACTCTATGCGAATGCCTCCGGCGGTGTACGGGGATGTGCAATGAATCAAGAGTGACATGTATGAAAATTATGAACGGTGGCTTTGCCACAAATACGATGTCAACTACATGATCATGCAAAGCAATATGACAATGATGGAGCGTGTCATAATTAACGGAACGGTGGAAAGTTGCATGGCAATATATCTTGGAATGGCTATGGAAATGCCATAATAGGTAGGTATAGTGGCTGTTTTGAGGAAGGTATATGGTGGGTGTATGATACCGGCGAAAGGTGTGCGGTATTAGAGAGGCTAGCAATGGTGAAAGGGTGAGAGTGCGTATAATCCATGGACTCAACATTAGTCATAAAGAACTCACATACTTATTGCAAAAATTTATTAGTTATCATAACAAAAGTACCTCCTAGGGGGATAGATTGGTAGGAAAAGACCATCGCTCATCCCCGACCATATGCTCCGACTTCATCACATAACGGTTCACCATACGTGCATGCTACGGGAATCACAAACTTTTAATACAAGTATCTCTCAAATTCACAACTAGTCAACTAGCATGACTCTAATATCACCATCTTCATATCTCAAAACAATCATAAGGAATCAAACCTCTCATAGTATTCAATGCACTTTATATGAAAGTTTTTATTATACCCATCTTGGATGCTCATCATATTAGGCCTAATTTTATAGCCAAAGAAAATTACCATGCTGTTCTAAAAGACTCTCAAAATAATATAAGTGAAGCATGAGAGATCAATAATTTCTATAAAACAAAACCACCACCGTGCTCTAAAAAGGTATAAGTGAAGCACCAGAGCAAAATTATCTAGCTCAAAAGATATAAGTGAAGCACATAGAGTATTCTAATAAATTCTGATTCATGCGTGTCTCTCCAAAAGGTGTGTACAGAAAGGATTATTGTGGTAAACAAGAAAGCAAAGACTCAAATCATACAAGACGCTCCAAGCAAAACACAGATCATGTGGTGAATAAAAAGATAGCCTCAAGTAACATTACCGATAGACGAAGACGAAAGAGGGGATGCCTTCCGGGGCATTCCCAAGCTTAGGATTTTTGTTGTCCATGCATTTTACCTTGGGGTGCCTTGGGCATACCCAAGTTTAGGCTCTTGCCACTCCTTATTCCAAAATCCATCAAATCTTTACCCAAAAACTTGAAAACTTCACAACACAAAACTTAAACAGAAAATGTCATGAGCTCCATTAGTATAAGAAAATAAACCACCACTTTAAGGTACTGTAATGAACTCATTATTTATTTTTATTGGTGTTAAACCTACTGTATTCCAACTTCTATATGGTTCATACCCCCTGATACTACTCATAGATTCATCAAAATAAGCAAACAACACACGAAAAACGGAATCTGTCAAAAACAGAACAGTCTGTAGCAATCTGTAACAAACGCATACTTCTGTATCTCCAAAAATTCTGAAATAAATTTTTGGACGTGAGGAATTTGTCTATTAATCATCTTCAAAAATAATCAACCGAAAAGCACTCTCCAGTAAAAAAATGGCATCTAATCTCGTGAGCGCAAAAGTTTCTGTTTTTTTACAGCAAGATCACAAAGACTTCACCCAAGTCTTCCCAAAGGTTCTACTTGGCACAAACACTAATTAAAACATAAAACCACATCTAAACAGAGGCTAGATGAATTATTTATTACTAAACAAGAACAAAAAGCAAAGAACAAAAATAAAATTGGGTTGCCTCCCAACAAGCGCTATCGTTTAACACCCCTAGCTAGGCATAAAACAAGAATAAATCTAGGTATTGTCATCTTTGGTATCTAATTAGTCAATTGAACACACATGACCCTTGGGAGGTTATTTGGTTTTGTTAATGATCAAACTCCTAGGCAAGAAATCGAGAAATTCATTTGTAGTAAAAGGTTCCTTAATGATATCGAAAAACTTGGGGTGAACACTTATTGATTTGAGGTCTTCATTTTCTTTACTAGAAGATTCACCCTTATTTTTAGGAACATAGATAAACTTGGCAACTTTGGTAGGAGGAGGATTTGAGGTATTTTTAACAGCAGAAAAAGTGGATCCCAAGTTGGTAATAATACCTTCGAGTTTATCAATTTTAGGGGAATCTTGGTATATCTTCTCATTAACTATGGGTTCCTTTTCCCTAAGATTTTTCAGAGTAACTCCTACCTTAGATCCATATTGGGTAATGTGGTTGTGGATCTTTTTCTCCAAATTTTCAATTAACTCTATAGTGGCAATTTTATTTTCAATAATATCAAGCCTTTGCATCACATGTTCCAGAGTTAAAACAATTCCATTGACCAAAAGAGGTGGTGGGCCTAACAGATCTATCATAGCATTATAAGAATCAAAAGTATGGCTTCCCAAGAAATTCCCTTCGGTAATGGTGTCAATACCATATCTATTCCAAGGCAGACTAAGGCATAGCCTAGTGGTGGGAAGGGGCTGATGCCTTCCCGCCCACCCAGGTTCAAGGCATGGTACTTGCAATTTGGATTTGTTGCACCAATTATACAGTAGGGGGTTCCCTTACAGTCTTTCTGTCAAAAAAACATATCTATTCCAAAGAGTGATGCCTATGTAAAAATTGCGAGGAAGAACGGAAGTGGATTACTTTTTAGTAGATCTATTTTGAGCATTGCAAATTCTGTACCAAGCATCTTTTAGATTTTCTCCCTCCCTTTGTTTATAATTGAGAACTTCATTATCGAGAGTATTAACAATGATAGGAGGACTAGCCATGACGGCGAAACAAACGATCCAACATACGGACACACAAGAGGCAAGCAAAAAGAAGCGAACAGAAAAGAGGCGAAGAAAAGGCAAAGGTTTTTGAAAATCGTTTTAGAAGTGGGGGAGAGGGAAACGAGAGGCGAATGGCAAATAATGTAATGCGAGGGAGAAGAGTTTATGATGGGTACTTGGTATGTCTTGGCTTGAGCGTAGATCTCCCCGGCAACGGCGCCAGAAATCCTTCTTACTACCTCTTGAGCATGTGTTGGTTTTCCCTTGAAGAGGAAAGGGTGATGCAGCAAAGTAGCGTAAGTATTTCCCTCAGTTTTTGAACCAAGGTATCAATCCAGTAAGAGATAACACGCAAGTCACCTAGTACATGCACAAACAATCAAGAACCTTGCAACCAACGCGATAAAGGGGTTGTCAATCCCTTCACAGTCACTCGCAAAAGTGAGATCTAATAAATTTAGTAAGATAAATATTTTTGGTATTTTTGTTGTATAGATTGGAAAGTAAAGATTACAAAATAGTAAACGAGATGCGATGTAAATAAAGGAGATGCAATATAATAACAAAGAGACCCGGGGACCATAGGTTTCACTAGTGGCTTCTCTCAAGATGGCATGTATTACGGTGGGTGAACAAATTACTGCCGAGCAATTGATAGAAAAGCGCATAGTTATGAGAATATCTAGGCAATGATCATGAATATAGGCATCACGTCCATGTCAAGTAGGCCGAAACGATTCTGCATCTACTACTATTACTCCACACATTGACCGCTATCCAGCATGTATCTAGAGTATTAAGTTCATAAGAACAGAGTAACACATTAAGCAAGATGACATGATGTAGAGGGATAAACTCAAGCAATATGATATAAACCCCATCTTTTTATCCTTGATGGAAACAATACAATATGTGCCTTTCTGCCCCTACTGTCACTAGGAAAGGACACTGCACGATTGAACCCAAAGCTAAACATTTCTCCCATTGCAAGAAAGATCAATCTAGTAGGCCAAACTAAACCGATAATTCGAAGAGACTTGCTGTCGGTGGAAAAGACACCTATGGGATCACAAGAATCCCTACTACGGTTGCGGGGTGCGGGGTTGAGAGAAGAGCAGATCAAACAGATAGCACACGGTTCGGTTATCCAGGTTCAGGCCGCGAGGATGCGTAAAACCCTACTCCTACTTTGGTGGATGTATATTTGTGTTCTTGAACTAGCTATGGGGCGTGAGGAGATCCAAAAAGCCGAATCCCTCTCCTGGCCGCCTCGGGCCCCCTTTTATAGGAAAAAGGGGTTGCCACAGTGGCACGCAGGAGGTGGAAAGGGCACAGTGTTGCGAGGTTATCCCTCATATTACATGACAAGGCGCACTTAATGCGCCTACTTAGGTGTCCTCTTGCTTTATCGAGGACGGGGGCGAAGCCCGTCCCGTCCGTTGCCGCTCCTCCTCGTGTTGACACGCACCCTGGCCAGTGGTGCGTGCGATGCCATGTAGGCAGGCAGGCAGCTGAGGTGCCGTGGTGGTGGAGTCTTTACGAAGATCTGCATGCCGCCACGCAGGTGCCTGCCCAGTTGGTTGGGTCGGCAGCTGCATGTGAACGGCGGTGGAGTCTTGGTCGGCGCGGGCCTGGCGGTGGCCCTGTAGATGCCCTCGGCAAGGGCCTTGCCGGGGCCCCGGCAAGGGTCTTGCCGTGGCGCCCGCTGTTGTCCCCGGCAAGGTGCTTTCCGGGGGTCTCGTGGTTTTCCTTGGATGGGGCCTCGCCAAGGGTCGTCGTCTTCTAGTACTCATCTGATCCTGAATGTTTCTTCACAAAGATCTACATGCCACCACAGAGGTGTCTCCCGAGCCCTTGCCCCAACATAGTGGTCTATGGTGGGGGCCGTGGACTCAAGGGTGACTCGCTCCGTAGGCGTGGGGTGAGCTGTCGCGGCAAGGGTCTTGCCGGGGCTGCTAGGGCTGATCCCGGCAAGGATCTTGTCGGGGGGAGCCCGCTCCGTCCCTTTGCTCTTCGTGGTCTTGGCCTCGGCGTTGTTCCAGCTATCTTGGGCTTCGGTCTTACCCTGGCTCACCTCCCTTGCCCTGCTTGGTGTGGCCGCGGGCGTGGCTCTGACTGCCCGTGCACAGTTATAGGGGTACAAAAAGTGTACCCCTCTTTTTGTACACCGACAGGAGCCCCCGGGCCTGGGCCACACATAAGCGCAACGCGTTGTTGGGCTAGGCCCAGAACGGTGAGGGCAGGCGGGGCGGTTTTTACCGTGGTAAGATTCTTCGCGCGCTGCGCTTCCCATGAATCGCGCGCGTGGCATGACGTGGAGAGGTGTGCGTGACGTGGGCAGCATGCATGAGGTTGGGTTCCGCACGCATGTGTCACATCATAGTTAATGTGAAAGGAGGCGGCCCGTGTTTTCCCCATAAAAAAGGAGTAACCGTGGGCGCGCCGCTCACTTTCACCCCCCTTCCTTGTGCCTTTTTTCCAATCTCAGAGCCGTCGTCCTCTCTTCCTTCCTTCCTAAGCTTCCGCCATCGCCTGCCGTCCTTGCATCTCCGCTGATCCTCCCTCAGTCCTCTAACCTTCTCAGCCATCATGGCACCCAAATCCACCAAGGGCAAGGGGGTGGCCAAGGATGCTGGGATTGTGGAGCCGCCGGAGAGCGCGCTGTTGGGGCAGCGGACGTAGTCCGCCTTGTTCTTCCCCTCGATGGTCGATGTACATGAACTCCAGGCCTCCTTCAGGCCCCTAGGGGAGTGAAGACGGGGGGAGAAGGTTCGGGACATCCGGCCACGTGCGTCATCCCCGCCGCCTGTGCCGATCGTGCTCCAAATCGGTATCCCTTCTTCGTCGATTATCTTTCTTGCGGGTTATGCCCTCCTTTTTCTGATTTCTTCTGCGATGTTATGCATACCTTCGGCTTCCGTCTCTTGGATTTTGCTCCAAATGTGGTGGCGTGCATGGCTCTCTTTGCGCATCTTTGCGAGGGCTTTGCCGGGGTGCAACCCAATACGGCGCTTTTCCGCCATTATTTCTTCCCTCGGATCCAGCCAGGAGGTGTCGTCTCTGGTTGCGTCACCTGGATCCCAATATCCAAGGGGACGTACCCGGATGGCGCCATGAAGGAGAGGTGGGAGGAATGGCGCGGCCGGTGGTGTTGGATTAAAGAGAAGGACCCATCGGCATTCTGCAAGGTTCGCTGGGCATCGCCGATTCGCGGCAGCGATTGGAGTGACGTTGACGCTGCTGACGGAAGGCTCACGGTCGCCACTACCAGGATCCTCCGGCTCACCCGAGCTGGACTCACCCTCGAAATGATTGGGGCAGACTTCATTCGCCGCCAGATCGCCCCACTGCATAACAAGGGGAGGCTAGCCTGGCTCTTCACGAACCCGGCTGATATCATGCGACTCCGCCCCGGCCTCGACCACAATTTCACGGTGATGGCGCATGCCCACTTCTGCCAGCAGCTTTTTCAGCTTGACGTGGGTCGCGACGGCGAGGTTGTGCGGACCGGCAAGGTCGCGAGGGCCGCCGCAAAGGCCGGCAAGGTCCTCAAGGGGCCGTTGTTCAAGCTGCCAGCGGGGGTGGTCCCGTTGTGCAATAATTCGCGTCGGTCTGAGATCATTGCTATGATGCCGGACTGCAACTCGCACGGCCCTGACCCAAGCTGGAAGGAGCCGGGGGATGTCGAAGTGCGGCAATTCTTCGACACCCTGCATGAGAGGCTCGTTGATGCCGACGGCGAGCGGTGGCTCGTCTTGGACACCACCCAGGCAGAGCTGGACTACATCGCCTCCAGGGCGAGGGAGGCGCATCTTGCCAGGGAAGCCGGCATCACCGGGGGCGTGGAGGACAAGGCCGAAACGGCTACGGAGGAAGAGGAGCTCACTCGGTGGGCGACGGCCACCGGGGAAATCAGCGGTGCCGACACCGGGGCCCCGCTTGTCGAAGATGTGGCCGACGAGTCATCGGAGGAGGAGGCCGAGGCGGCGGGCTCGACGCCAGCCAGGGGAAGAGGATGAGTCCTGCGGCAAGCTGGCTCCGGCGAGCCGGTCCGGCCCGGCAGGGCTGCGCGGCCTGAATTAACCCTGGAGGGGTCCGGGCGTCACACGAGGGCCTCGGCGGTGAAGAGGCTGACGAAGGCCGCAGAGAGGAAGAAGACAACTGCCCCTTCCTCATCCAGGAATGCCCAAACCCCGCCTTCTTCGCCTCCTCCGGCAGATGTCGACTCGGATGTTGACGTGGGGGTCACTTTTGATCTCAGACCTCTCAGCCCGAAGAGGAAAAGGAAAGCAGCAGAAGAGGAGGAGGTGGAGGATGAGTAAGTACTATGTTTCTTACTGCCATCTCCATTCTTTTGAATTATGCCACGTATCTTGACCCATTTTTGCCTTGCAGGGACGCGGAGACGTTGGCCCAGAGGGCGAAGAGGGCCAAGGTCTCGGTGGGCGGCCAGCCCCCGCTCGGTGCTTCAAGGACACCACTGGTGGTGTTGAGTAGCCCGGACAGTAGCCCCCGGCGTAAGTTCACCATCTTCTTCTCGTCGACATGTTCTAGGAGTTTGATATCTTGGTATTGACCTTGTCGGGTTTGCAGGAGGGGAACGACAGGAGGAGGAGCCACGAAGGGCCACCCCCAACACACCACCCCCATCGACCATGCCGTCGCGAGGGGCATCCCCGGCAAGGGCACCAAGCTTCGAGCCCTCGCTCATGGAGGAAGAGGGGAACTCGAGCACTGGTGACTCTGCCCCTGTGCCAAACATTGGCGGGGAGGGGGCTTCTGCTTCACAGCCAGGCACCAGTGAGTTGCTCGTTCTTCGTCTTTGTTCTTCCCTTGTTCTTTTTCTTGGCTTCATCACTTCCCTTATTTCCCAGGTCCTCCTTTGGAAGATATGGAGGACGTGGATATTGTCATTGGGAACATTGCCGAGGAGGCCGCGGTGGAGGCCGACAAGATCGCCGCTAAGGAGGCCGCCAAGGATGCCGACAAGGTCGTCGCCGAAGAGGCCGCCAAGGACGCCGCCACGAGGGCTGTCGGGGCGACCGGCGAGGCCTCTACTGAAGAGGCCAGCGGTGGGCCTGCCGGTGTCGGATCACGGGTTCCGGCAGACCCTTAAGGTTCGAACTCTGGGGTGCGCGCGGAGATCTTGCCCCCTACCTCTCCGTCTCACAAGGATCTAAACTACTAGAAGAACAACACAAGAGACACAGGGTTTATACTGGTTCGGGCCACTATTGTGGTGTAATACCCTACTCCCTTGTGGTGGGTGGATTGCCTCTTGGGCTGATGAGGAAGAACAGTACAAGGAAGAACAGCATCGTGAGGGTCTGTTCTTGGCTAGGGGATGAACTGCTAGGAGGACTTCGATCGCCCTTCTCTCTCTCTCTCTATGTATGCCTCTAGATACTCAATCAGGTTCCCCGCCCCCTACCCTGGGGGTGGCAGGTCCTATTTATAGGCAAAGGCCCTGGGCCTCTTCCCAAATATTGAGAGGGAAGGGCGCCAACAATTGGCCAATTTGAAGGGGAACATCTGGTACACTTATCCTGACTAAAGTTGGTCTTCGCCTGCCAAAGGCCCTGTGGTGACGCCATCCTGGGCTCCATGGTGACCTCCTTCCCACCGTTGGACTGGTCTTGGTCTCGTTGCACCGAAATGGGTGCCTTTTCTTGATCCTCTCGCCTGCGCTTGCCCCCTTTGCACCAAAGAGGAAAGGGGGATGCTGCGCGGGCTGGCGCCCGCCTGGCACCCTTGGTCGTCATGGCTTGCGTCATGGGCACCTTGTGAGGTACCCGCCTTGATCTCTCCGCCTCCTCGTGAGCCAGCCTAAGGAGGTCGTGCTTGAGGAAGCGCCGTGTCGTCCGCCTCGCGAGGCTTGGCCCCTCGCGAGGGTCTTGAGCCTTGTGTTGATGAAGATGAGCCACGTTGGGCCCCCACTCGAGCCACGCCGCAGGCCGCAGGCAGGCAAGTCTGGGGACCCCCGTTCCCAGAACGCCGACAGTAGCCCCCGGGCCCAAGGCGCGCATGGACTTGGCCATGCCAAGAGGTGAAAGGGCAAGGGCGAAGCGCCGCGGGCCCTAACAGCCTGCGGCCTCGGGCGCTGCGTGGCGGTTGATTGGACGTGGGCGGCACTGTTTACCCACGCTCCCTTATTTTGCGCCGCGCTAGGTTGCCCCACAGTTGTACACAGCCGCCCCCTTTTCCTGTTGCTTGACCGTCTCCTGCTCCTCCTCCCCCCCGAACTCTGGCCCTTGCTTCCAATCCCATCTCGCACCTCCTCTCTTCCGCCCACCGCCATGACTCCAAAGAAAGAGAAGGGAAAGAAGCCTGTGGCTCCATCTCGCCCGCCGCCGCCGGTGGCGCCTGCTGTCGGCCGCTCAATCATACTCAACCTGGAATGCCTGGGCAAGCTCAGTCCGGCTCTGGCCACCGTCTTCAACGAGTGTGGGAGGACGACGGCTTGGCCTACGTATCACTTCCCCACCGATAGGACAATCACCGAGGTCCATTACTACGCCGACGCCTTGTGGGCGGGTTTGGTGCCTCCCTTCTCCGACTTCTTCAACGCCATCCTCAATCATTATCAGATCCACATGATGCATCTGGGTCCTGAGTCCATTGCCCTCCTTTCAGTCTTCGCTTTTGTCTGTGAGGCGATGGTAGGCATCCCTCCTTCTGTTGCCTTGTTGCGCCACTTCTTCTCCCTGCATCTTACCGACCACACGCAATGCTCGGCATGCATGAGCTTTGTAGCTTCGCCCAAGACCGCAGCCTCTGGTATCGACTTAAACCTCCCTCTGCCTTCAGCCGGGTTCCGCGAGCGGTGGTTGTATGTTGATGTCGGGGTGCCCAGCCCCCGGCTCGCGAAGCCGACATCGCCTGTTGTGCCCAACTCAGGCTGGGGTCAGGAGACGCTCGTGAGCCCCCGGCTCGCCTTCGTCTGGCACCGCTTTATGTCCTTGAAAAAGCTTGGCGTAACGGCGCCCAAGGTGGTGAAGGAGTTCATATTGCGCCGCATTGCCCCTCTCCAACGCCATTCTCGTCGAATGTGGACCTTCAGCGGGCATGGTGACCGCATGAGGCTTCAGGAAGAAGACCTGACGCCCGAGGCGCTGAGGAAGGTGCTCTTGGTCCTGACAGGCGATCCCAACCCCGGGGGTATCCGGCAGGGGGGAGCTTTGTTGTACCTCTGCCAAAACAGGGGTGACTTCGTGAGGCAGATGCCCCCCTTCGATGAGTGGGGGCTATGCCCTGTCGGCCTCCAGGGGCCTCGCGAGAACCCTGTGGTGGTGATTTCCCTTCCGGTCGGCCTGGGTGAATCCTCCTCGAGTGGTGGCGCAGGGAGGCAGGAGACAGCAGGGGTCGAGGGAGCCGCGGACGATGTGACCGCACCTGGCGATGCTCTTGATGGGGCAGCTCACGAGGTCCGTGCTGCTAAGGCTGCGGGTGAGGCGCTGGCGCTTCCGATGCTTGAGGCCGAGGCTCCTGAGCCCCCGGCCGCGATCTCCGGCGAAGCAACTGTCCGTGCGCATCGGGCATGTGTCCTCGACGCAAGTGGCCTTGGTACTCCGTCCTCTTCGCAGGCTGATTCCTGTGCATCTCTCCTGGGCCGTTTCCGCGTGGACTTTGAGGCCCTCCGGAGAAAAAGGGAGGCCCTGGGCGACGACATCCCTTGCCGCTTGCTGAAGCGCCGGAAGTACTTTGCTGTCGATGAGTAAGTCTTCCCCTTTTCTGTTCCCTATCCTGCTTGCTGCATCCGCTGACCCTTGCTCTGCAGGCCTCTCCCTACTGAGCTCAATGAAGCCGCCGAGTCGACACCTTCCTTGACTTCGTCTCCTCCGCCACCCCTTGGCGCCTCGAGCTGCACTGCCCTTGTGGTTTGGGCGAGCAATGGCGCGGACCGTCACACAGCGTGTGGCGACTCCTCTGCTCCCGCGATCTCCTTCCGTGGGCCTTCCCTTGACATAGGCAGCCTGCCGTGGGCTTCTCGTTGGGTCGCGGGCTGCGACTGGCAGAGGCTCCCCTCGGGCCCTCCTCCTGAGGGCAGGCCGGACTCAGGCCGGGCTTCTGACGCGGCGCGGCCGGCCGTCGTGCGGGCGCCAGCCCCCAGCCCCCTGCCCGGGGCTGGAGCGATGGTCCAAGGTCCTCGACGCCTGCTTGGGCGGATGATGGCATGGCAGATGTGCTTGAGCGTGCTTGGGGGCGTCGTGCCCGGCGCCATGAGTTCCTCCGAAGGGCGAGTGGCGCCGTAGACCTGCTTGGGCAGGAGCTCACTGAGGAATACGCACGCCTAGAAGCCGAGGGCCTGCGCCTGGCCGCAGAGCGGCGCGAGCTGGAGGCCGCCGCTGCCCTCGCGCGTCGTCGGCGTGACTTCGATGACGAAGGAGCGAAGGCATCGCTGGAGGCTTCCCTGGCGGCTCGGTCTCAGGCCGTTGAGGAGGCCCGAGGAGCAGACCGACGGCAAGAAGCAGCAGAAGAACGGGCTCGGGAGCTCTTGGCCCGGTGTCGCTCGCTGGAGGAGCAAGCGGAGCTGCGCGAGGCAGCCCTTGCATCGATGGAGGTGGCTTCTGGCGACCCGGCTGAGCTTCGGAAGCGCGAGGAAGCATTGGTGCTGGAGGCCGCCGAACGCGCTCGCGAGCACGAATAGCTGGAGACTAGGGAGAGCCTAGTGACGCAGGCAGAAGATGATGTCGCCGTGCGGGAAACGCGTGTCCTGGAGGAGGTTTGTCGTCGGGTGGCGACAGCGCGCCAAGGCCTCGAGCGTGAGTTCGAGGGGAAGCTGGGGATGATCCGAGTCGAAGCTGAGGGTAGAACCGCCACCTTGAGGGCCCAACGGGATGAGGCGACGCGACGAGTGGACGCCTCCCGGGTCGCTCTTGAGGCAGCGCAGAAGAAGCTGGCCACCTCCCAGGCCGAGGTGCTCCGCCTGCGCCAACGTGTGGAAGAGGCTGTGGCCGTCGATCGTCAGAATGCCGACGAGATACGCCAGCGGCAAGTCCTGGAGCACGAGCATGCCCCCATGCTCACCAAGATCCGGGAGAGGGCCAACATTGCCCTGGGCAACATCTGTGAGGCTGCCGTGGGCGAGCCGCACACGATTAGCTACGCCGGCAACCTGCAGTTCTTCACCACTGTGGTGACACAGCTGGAGGCACGGTCGGCCAAAGCCGATAGGTTGGTGGAGGAGAGGAGCCGCGCCCTGCTCGGGCGCGCCTTTTCCCGCGTCTTCAGCCATCTTCGAAACATGGATCCCCACTTCGACTTCGACGCCGCCATCGCCCCAGTTCCCCAAGCTATTCGAGGTGACCTGGCTGAATGGGTGGAGAGCAACGTAGATGCTCTCGTCCGGTCCTTCACTTCGGATGATGACGACGTGATCGTGGGCGCCGACAAAGGTGGCGTGGTGGATGACCCCAACTGCGTTGATGGTGGCGCAGACGACGAAGGCGTGTCCAGCGACGCCAGCGATACCTCGGGAGGCGCCCCCGAGGATGCATTGGGGGATTTGTCAGATTGACCATGTACTATGCTCGTCTTTTTACCCTGCGTAGATAGAACTCAGGCGTTTGGCCCGACGGTTGTGAGAGCATTTTGGGAAGGGAAGCCCCTCATGTATGAACTCGTATCTAATGTATCTGCAGTGATTAAATCGTACGCGTGTCCAACGGTAGGCTGGTTCACCCTTGTTCCTTGCTGGCTCCGGAGCTGCCTTCTAGAGGGCGTCACATCTCGGGTGCTGGGTAGTTGAAACCTCGGGAGGCGGGGTCGTTGCTGACAGGAAACCCCACAGGTGTGGTCCGTCTTCGCAGGCTCTGGGCCTTTTCTCGAGCAAGACGTCTTCACAGGCGTTCGCCCTCTTCACAGGCTCCAGGCCTTTTCCTCGAGCGAGACGTCTTCAAAGGCATTTGCCTTCTTCACAGGCTCCGGGCCTTCTCCCAAGCGGGACGTATTCATAGGCGTTCGCCTTCTTCACAGGCTCAGGGCCTTCTCTCGAGCGGGACGTTTTCACAGGCGTTCGCCTTCTTCACAGGCTCAGGGCCTTCTCCCGAGCGGGACGTCTTCACAGGCATTCGCCTTCTTCACAGGCTTAGGGCCTTCTCCCAAGCGGGATGGCTTCACAGGCGTTTGCCTTCTTCACAGGCTCCGGGCCTTTTCCCGAGCGGGATGGCTTCACAAGCATTCGCCTTCTTCACAGGCTCAGGGCCTTCTTCCGAGCGGGATGGCTTCACAGGCATTTGCCTTCTTCACAGGCTCCGGGCCTTTTCCCGAGCGGGATGGCTTCACAGGCATTCGCCTTCTGCACAGGCTCAGGGCCTTCTCCCGAGCGGGATGGCTTCACAGGCGTTTGCCTTCTTCACAGGCTTCGGGCCTTTTCCCGAGAAAACGATCTCCGCAAGTACCAAAGGTCACCTCGCGAGGGAGCGACAGCGGCAGTCTGGGCCATGCTCAAGCTAGGCCTGGCCCGGCCCACGAGGGGCTCGCGAGGGGAGGTAGTTGTGGTGAGATGGTGACCAAAACGCGGGAAACGATTCAAACAAGACCAAGCATCCCTTCCCCGAACGCACGCAAAGCTCAAATTCGAATTCAACTTAAATCCAGTGGGGGAAAAAGGTTACAACCAAAGGAAGAAGGCAATGAAAGCAAACAAAAAGGCCACGTCCGGCACCTAATCTAGTCTTCGACGTCTTCTCACCAACGCGGAGCTAAGTGTTGTCCACTGGGCGTGGGAGGGAGCCCCAGGGCCTGAGGCCGTCACCCCTGAGACTCCGGGGCGTGTACAGCCCCACTCATTATTACGTGAGAGTGTCACGGGGCGGCGAGCTTCACAAGCACTGGGCCTTCTTCACAGGAACCGGCCTTGCTTCATATCGCCAGACGAGGGGCCCGCCTTGCGCCACACTCTAGTGCCACCAACGACGACCGGAAACCAAGACGCCGCCGGTGGGGTAGAGCGGTCGCCAGCGGTTCCCCCGACGACCACGGGTCCTCCGCCAGGGGCAGGCCCTCGGGCGCCTCCCCAGCGGAGGGCCTATCTTCTAAGAACGCCTTGCTCTGAACGCCGCAGTGGTGATGTAGGATCTCTGCCCCTTTCCTGCAGCCCCCTGCGTCCTCCTCCCGGGGGGTAGGAGACCGCAGGAGCGGGGCAGCTGCTTGTTGCGGCGACCTGCATCTCCTGTGACCCATGATTAGCGTATGCCTGCTCTTGAGGAATTAACAGTACCCGATAGTCGTTGCCTCCAGTGTGACCGACGGGGCCGTCCTGGGGTTCCTGGAAGGGCTCGGCCTCTGGCGTCTCGTCCCCCCAGCTGGGGCTGAAGAGTGAGCCCTGTTCGCCCTCGTGAGCGTGCCCTTGGTCCATCATGTGGGGCACGTATTCCTGTGGCGCCGCCACCCCGAATGCTGTGCTGCAGTGCTCCATGCGCCACGTGGTGTTGCTCGTCGTGCCCACCGTGGGGTGGTAGCGTGGTTGCCCGCACGTGCCGCGGGCCGCGCTGAGCCCTTCTCCTTCTCGCACCGGGGGCGGGGGTAGCGCCACCGCCAGTCCAGCGCCGACGGATTCGCTGGTGCCGGGGTAGTCCTGAGGCCCGCGGGGGCGCGCGGGGCCTCCTCGTGCGTCGCCCTGAGCTGGAGGCGGAAGCCGAGCGCAGAAGGGGTGAGCCCCCGAAGCGGCGAAGCCCAGGAGCTCGGCGACCCGCTCCATCAGCACGTCGCGGCCGCCCTCCAGTAGCCTGCACTTCAGCAGCTCCCGTGCTACTGTGAGCGCGGCCCTCGAGTTCGCCTGTTCCCGGCGGGTGTACGGTGTCGTAGCTGCGGCGTGATTAGAGGCCCTCGCTGCCGACCGCGCCTGTCGTGGTGTGAGGGTCGCAGAAGCTTGCCCGCGTCGCCCGCGGCCCGCAGCGCCCTGCGGACCGCGAGCTGCCTGTGGCGCGGGGTCGCCCGGAGCGGGAGGCTCCGCGCAGATGGGCCACGCCGCCCATGGGCCTTGGTTGCCCGCCTGGTCGCCGGACATGGTGACGACGACGCAACAGGAGACGGAGCGATGGGAAGGCAGATTCAGGCGCACCCCTACCTGGCGCGCCAAATGTCGGATCACGGGTTCCGGCAGACCCTTAAGGTTCGAACTCTGGGGTGCGCGCGGAGATCTTGCCCCCTACCTCTCCGTCTCACAAGGATCTAAACTACTAGAAGAACAACACAAGAGACACAGGGTTTATACTGGTTCGGGCCACCATTGTGGTGTAATACCCTACTCCAGTGTGGTGGGTGGATTGCCTCTTGGGCTGATGAGGAAGAACAGTACACGGAAGAACAGCCTCGCGAGGGTCTGTTCTTGGCTAGGGGATGAACTGCTAGGAGGACTTCGATCGCCCTTCTCTCTCTCTCTATGTATGCCTCTAGATACTCAATCAGGTTCCCCCCTACCCTGGGGGTGGCTAGTCCTATTTATAGGCAAAGTCCCTGGGCCTCTTCCCAAATATTGAGCGGGAAGGGCGCCAACAATTGGCCAATTTGAAGGGGAACATCTGGTACACTTATCCTGACTAAAGTTGGTCTTCGCCTGCCAAATGCCCTGTGGTGACATCATCCTGGGCTCCATGGTGACCTCCTTCCCACCGTTGGACTGGTCTTGGTCTCGTTGCACCGAAATGGGTGCCTTTGCTTGATCCTCTCGCCTGCGCTTGCCCCCTTTGCACCAAAGAGGAAAGGGGGATGCTGCGCGGGCTGGCGCCCGCCTGGCACCCTTGGTCGTCATGGCTTGCGTCATGGGCACCTCGTGAGGTACCCGCCTTGATCTCTCCGCCTCCTCGCGAGCCAGCCTAAGGAGGCCGTGCTTGAGGAAACACCGTGTCGTCCGCCTCACGAGGCTTGGCCCCTCGCGAGGGTCTTGAGCCTTGTGTTGATGAAGATGGGCCACGTTGGGCCCCCACTCGAGCCACGCCGCAGGCCGCAGGCAGGCAAGTCTGGGGACCCCCGTTCCCAGAACGCCGACAGCTGGGGAGGCCGGCAAGGCCGCAGCCGAGGAAGAGGTGGTCAACGATCAGCCTTCTTCCTCCACAACCTCGGGCTCTGGCAGATATTTGAAGGTGGGCGATGATCTTTTCGTCCATCTTCCGGGGGTGACAAGCTCCCGAGCGCCTACCGAAGGGGAGGTTTTTGACGGCGAGGTGCTTGCCGCCACTGGGCTCGAGGTGGTTGACGGACCGAGTGCTAGCGGCGATGGTTCCCCAGAAGAGCAGCTCCTCCGCGCCATGGGGGCCAACTTCTGGAAACTCCAAGCGCTCCACCGTGCCCGTCTGGACAAGGCCAAGTCCAGGATGGCGATGGTGGACAAGGTGGAGGTGGACTCTCAAGGCGCGCGTTGCTGAGACGCAGGCCTGGTTCCGCCAGACTTGCGTGGAGCAGAAGGCCTTCTAGGAAGAGTTGGCCAAACGCGATGTGGAGCTCACCTGGCTGACATCGAGAAGGCCCAGGAGGCAGCGTCGAACGTGGCTGCCGCGGCCGAGGCCGGCCGGACTCAGCACCAGGCCACCTTGGATTCTCAGGAGGACCTTGCCGCGCGCGAGCAGAAGCTTGCCGCAACACTTCGCAGCAAGGATGAGGAGCTTGAAGCCCTTGTCGTGCAGCGGACTCGCGAGATGGAGCAGAGGCACAAAGAGGCGCTCGATGCTCAGGCTCTGGCCCACGCCGGCAAGGTAAAGGAGCTGGAAGTAGAGCGGGACGGCTGAAGGAGCAGGCCCTCAAGTTGTCCCAAGAGAAGAACGCGCTCAACGACGCCCTGGTTGAGGCGCAAGGAGCTGTCATCAGCAGAGCTGAGGAGTTCTCCGAAGCACAGAACTCCGTCAGAGATCTCAATCTGAAGTTGGAGAATCTCGAGGAGATGCTGTCGGAGAGCAAGGCTCAGGAGGAGACCTTGACCAGGGGCCTGGAGGAGGAGAAGCAGCTGCGGGCGAACGAGGCCGCTGCCCACCAGGATTATGTGGCGGGTGAGAACCGTTGGATCAGCCGTCTGGAGGACGTCGCCGGTAGGGTCACCTTGCAGTTGGCCACCATGGGGATGCCGAACGTGAGGTATGCCCCCGAGCGCAGCGGGACCGTCAACGCCAAGCTGTCCCAGTTATTCGAGGGCGTCCTTGGAGCCTTGGCTTATCTTCACTCCAGCAGGGCAGCCACATTGGCCGAAGAGGCCCGGCGGCTTTGCCGGGGGGCCATGACCAAGGTCCTCACCAAGATGGCGTACTGGAATCCCGACCTCGACTTCGACGCCACGATGGATAGCTTGCCGGAAGGTACTGACCTCACGGTGCTCAAGGAGCGCATCAAGCCCATCGTCAGCGGTATCGACAAAATCAAGATGATAGAAGGCCAGCGCCGAGACTAGGCATCTCGTTCCTCATCACCGCTGCAGGTTCACGACCAAGACAGTTTTTATCTTTAGTTAGAACCGCAGCAATGATGTGATGTAACATAACTTATGCAGTACTTTTAATTTCGTGAGTGGTATTTCCCTGTTCAATTCCCCTTTGTATGTGCGCCCTACGCCGATTGGGCAGGTTCGCCGGCGCGGAAGCCCCAAGTGGCGTTTTGGGGACGGATCCACGTTGGCCTGTCGGGTACGCGTGCTGCCGGGCGAGCCACCTTACCTTTATGAACGTGGCCGCTCGAACTGTCGAGCTTGACTCGAGTCAGAATCGAGAGCGTTGTCGATCACGGAAGGCTACCCTGCCGCTCTCGACGCAGCCGCTTGAGTTGTTGAGCGGACTCGAAACAGGGCAAGGGCGTTGCCGATTGCGGGAGAGCCCCCTGGCATGTAGGTTTTCCATACAAAGGCATGACATCTCCTGGGAACATAACCCCATATAAAAATGATATAAATGGTCAGGGTTCGGTGTGACTTAGCTTTCTGTTTGTAATCGCTCCGGCGTTGATCTTCTGGCCCTCTTCCTTCTTCAAGAGCCGTGATGATGAAGAAACGCTGAACTAACTGCTAAAGCCGATTCTCACAACTGCAACCCCCTACCTGGCGCGCCAAAGATGTTGGTGGAAACGACAACTATGGGATCACAAGAATCCCTACTATGGTTGCGGGGTGCGGGGTTGAGAGAAGAGCGGATCAAACAGATAGCACGCGGTTTGTTTATCTAGGTTCGGGCCGCGAGAATGCGTAAAACCCTACTCATGCTTTGGTGGATGTATATTTGTGTTCTTGAACTACCTATGGGGCGTGAGGAGCTCCAAAAAGCCGAATCCCCCTCCTGGTCGCCTCGGGCCTCCTTTTATAGGAAAAAGGGGTTGCCACAGTGGCACACAGGAGGTGGAAAGGGTACGGTGTTGCGAGGTTATCCCTCGCATTACATGACAAGGCGCATTGAATGCGCCTGGTTAGGTGTCCTCTTGCTTTATTGGGGACGGGGGCGAAGCCCGTCCCGTCCATTGCCGCTCCTCCTCGTGTTGACACGCGCCCTGGCCAGCGGTGCGTGCGATGCCATGTAGGCAGGCAGGCAGCTGAGGTGGCGCGGTGGTGGAGTCTTTACGAAGATCTGCATGCTGCCACGCAGGTGCCTGCCCAGTTGGTTGGGTCGGCAGCTGCATGTGAATGGCGGTGGAGGCTTGGTCGGCGTGGGCCTGGCGGTGGCCCTGTAGATGCCCTCGTCAAGGGTCTTGCCGTGGCGCCCGCTGTTGTCCCCGGCAAGGTGCTTGCCGGGGGTCTCGTGGTTTTCCTTGGCTGGGGCCTCGCCAAGGGTCGTCGTCTTCTAGTAATCATCTGATCCTGAATGTTTCTTCACAAAGATCTGCATGCCACCACAGAGGTGTCTCCCGAGCCCTTGCCCCAACATAGTGGTCTATGGTGGGGGCCGTGGACTCAAGGGTGACTCGCTCCGTAGGTGTGGGGCGAGCTGTCGCGGCAAGGGTCTTGCCGGGGCTGCTAGGGCTGATCCCGGCAAGGATCTTGCCGGGGGGAGCCCGCTTCGTCCCTTTGCTCTTCGTGGTCTTGGCCTCGGTGTTGTTCCAGCTATCTTGGGCTTCGGTCTTACCCTGGCTCACCTCCCTTGCCCTGCTTGGTGTGGCCGCGGGCGTGGCTCTGACTGCCCATGCACAGTTATAGGGGTACAAAAAGTGTACCCCTCTTTTTGTACACCGACACTTGCAAAGATATCAAATCATGCATATAAGAATTCAGAGAAGAACCAAATATTATTCATAGATAATCTTGATCATAAATCCTCAATTCATCGAATCTCGGCAAACACACCGCAAAAGAGTATTACATCGAATAGATCTCCAAGAACATCGAGAAGAACTTTGTATTGAGAATCAAAGAGAGAGAGAAGAAGCCATCTAGCTAATAACTATGGACCCGAAGGTCTGTGGTAAATTACTCACACTTCATCGGAGAGGCTATGGTGTTTATGTAGAAGCCCTCCGTGATCAATTCCCCCTCCGACAGATCGCCGGAAAAGGCCCCAAGATGGGATCTCATAGGTAAAGAAGGTTGCGGTGGTGGAAAAGTGGTTTTGTGGATCCCCCTGATGTTTTCAGGGTATAAGAGTATATATAGGCGAAAGAAGTATGTCGGGGGGGCTCCTTGGGGCCCACGAGGGTGGGGGCACGCCTACCCCCTGGGCGCGCCCTCCTGCCTCGTGGGCGCCTCGCGGAGTTCCAGACTTCAACTCCAAGTCTTCTGGATTGCATTTGTTCCAAGAAAGATCATCGCGAAGGTTTCATTCCGTTTGGTATTCCTTTTGTGCAAAACACTAAAATAGGAAAAAAACAAAAACTGGCACTGGGCCTTCGGTTAATAGGTTAGTCCCAAAAATAATATATAAGAGAATATTAAAGCCCATTAAACATCCAAAATAGATAATATAATAGCATGTAACAATAAAAAATTGTAGATACGTTGGAGACGTATCACCTCCCCTCTCCCCTATGGCCCATGTAGGCCGATTACATTCCCCAGGGGGTTCCGGTAACGCCTCGGTACTCCGATAAATATTTTAAACGTATCGAAACCATTCGTGTGTCCAAATACTATCGTCCAATATATCAATCTTTACCTCTCGACCATTTCAAAACTCCTAGTCATGTCCGTGATCTCATCCAGGAGTCCGAACAATCTTCGGTCACCAAAACACCTCATAATTCAAATCGTCATTGAACGTTAAACATGCGGACCCTATGGGTTTGAGAACTATGTAGACATGACCGAGACACATCTCCGATCAATAATCAACAGCGGAACCTAGATGCTCATATTGGTTCCTACATATTCTACGAAGATCTTTATCGGTCATACCGCAAGAACAACATACATCATCCCCTTTGTCATCGGTATGTTACTTGCCCGAGATTCGATCATCGGTATCCTCATACCTAATTCAATCTCAGTACCGGCAAGTCTCTTTACTCATTCCGTAATGCATCATCTCATAACTAACTCATTAGTCACATTGCTTACAAGGCTTATAATGATGTGCATTACCGAGAGGGCCCAGACATACCTCTCCGATACTCGGAGTGAAAAATCCTAATCTTGATCTTTGCCAACCCAAAAAACACCTTCGGAGACACCTATTGAGCATATTTATAATCACCCCGTTACATTGTGACGTTTGATAGCACATAAGGTGTTCCTCCGGTATTCGGGAGTTGCATAATCTCATAGTCAAAGGAATATGTATAAGTCATGAAGAAAGCAATAGCAATAAAACTTAACGATCATTATGCTAAGCTAATGGATGGGTCTTGTCCATAACATCATTCTCCTAATGATGTGATCTCGTTCATCAAATGACAGCACATGTGTATGGTTAGGAAACTTAACCATCTTTGATTAACGAGCTAGTCAAGTAGAGGCATACTAGGGACACTATGTTTTGTCTATGTATTCACACATGTATCAAGTTTCCAGTTAATACAATTCTAGCATGAATAATAAACATTTATCATATAAGGAAATATAAATAACAACTTTATTATTGCCTCTAGGGTATATTTCCTTCAGTCTCCCACTTGCACCAGAGTCAATAATCTAGATTACATTGTAATGATTCTAACACCCATGGAGTCTTGGTGCTGATCATGTTTTGCTCGTGGAAGAGGCTTAGTCAACGGGTCTGCAACATTTAGATCCGTATGTATATTGCAAATCTCTATGTCTCCCTCCTTTACTTGATCGCGAATGGAGTTGAAGTGTCTCTTGATGTGTTTGGTTCTCTTGTGAAATCTGGATTCCTTCGCTAAGGTAATTGCTCCAGTATTGTCACAAAAGATTTTCATTGGACCCGATGCACTAGGTATTACACCTAGATAGGATATGAACTCCTTCATCCAGACTCCTTCATTTGCTGCTTCCAAACCAGCTATGTACTCCGCTTCACACGTAGATCCCGCCATGACGCTCTGCTTGGAACTGCACCAACTGACAGCTCCACCATTCAATATAAAAACGTATCCGGTTTGCGACTTAGAGTCATCCGGATCAGTGTCAAAGCTAGCATCGACGTAACCATTTAGGACAAGCTCTTTATCACCTCCATAAACGAGAAACATATCCTTAGTCCTTTTCAGGTATTTCAGGATGTTCTTGACCGTTGTCAAGTGATCCACTACTGGATTACTTTGTTACCTCCCAGCTAAACTTATAGCAAGATACACATCAGGTCTGGTACACAACATTGCATACATGATAGAACCTATGGCTGAGGCATAGGGAATGACTTTCATTTTCTCTCTATCTTCTGCAGTGGTCGGGCATTGAGTCTGACTCAACTTCAGACCTTGTAACACATGCAAGAACCCTTTCTTTGACAGATCCATTTTTAACTTCTTCAAAACTATATCAAGGCATGTGCTTTGTGAAAGTACAATTAAGTGTCTTGATCTATCTCTATAGATCTTTATGCCCAATATCAGCTTCACCGAGGTCTTTCATTGAAAAATTCTTATTCAAGTATCCTTTTATGCTATCCATAAATTCTATATCATTTCCAATCAACAATATGTCATCAAATTATAATATTAGAAATGTTACAGAGCTCCCACTCACTTTCTTGTAAATACAGGCTTCTCCAAAAGTCTGTATAAAACCATATGCTTTGATCACACTATCAAAGCGTATATTCCAACTCCGAGAGGCTTGCACCAGTCCATAAATGGATCGCTGGAGCTTGCACACTTTGTTAGCACCTTTAGGATCGACAAAACCTTCTGGTTGCATCATATACAACTCTTCTTTAAGAAATCCATTAGGGAATGCAGTTTGACATCCATTTGCCAAATTTCATAATCATAAAATGCGGCAATTGCTAGCATGATTCAGACAGTCTTGAGCATCGCTATGGGTGAGATGGTCTCAACGTAGTCAACTCCTTGAACTTGTCGAAAACCTTTCGCAACAAGTCGAGCTTTGTAGACAGTAACATTACCATCAGCATCAGTCTTCTTCTTGAAGATCCATTTATTTTCTATGGCTTGTCGATCATCGGGCAAGTCAACCAAAGTCCACACTTTGTTCTCATACATGGATCCCATCTCAGATTTTATGGACTCAAGCCATTTCACGGAATCTGGGCTCATCATCGCTTCCTCATAGTTCGTAGGTTCGTCATGGTCTAGTAACATGACTTCCAGAACAGGATTACCGTACCACTCTGGTGCGGAACATACTCTGGTTGACCTACGAGGTTCGGTAGTAACTTGATCTAAAGTTTCATGATCATCACCATTCACTTCCTCACTAATCGGTGTAGCCATCACTGGAACTGATTTCTGTGATGAACTACTTTCCAATTCGAGAGAAGGTACAACTACCTCATCAAGTTCTACTTTCCTCCCACTCACTTCTTTCGAGAGAAACTCCTTTTCTAGAAAGGATCCATTCTTAGCAACGAACATCCTGCCTTCAGATCTGTGATAGAAGGTGTACCCAACAGTTTCCTTCGGGTATCCTATGAAGATGCATTTCTCTGATTTGGGTTCAAGCTTATCAGGCTGAAGCTTTTTCACATAAGCATTGCAACCCCAAACTTTAAGAAACAACAGCTTAGGTTTCTTGCCAAACCACAGTTCATATGGTGTCGTCTCAACGAATTTAGATGGTGCCCTGATATGTCCATTTTGCATCATGTTTTCTTACTGTTATTTATAATGTTTTTATCCATAATAATGCTTTTTGGAGTAATTCTAATGCCTTTTCTCCCATAATATGCAAGGTATACACAGAGAGGGAGAATTCCGGCAGCTGGAAATTTAGACCAGGAAAAGCTACATCAGGCTACCTATTCTGCACAACTCCAAACAAGCTGAAACTTCGCGAAGATATTTTATGGAATATTGGAGCAAATAACTACCAGAGGGGGCCCACCAGGTGGGCACAACCCACTTGGGCGCGCCAGGGAGCCCAGGCGCGCCCTGGTGGGTTGTGCTCACCCAGGCCCACCTCCGGTGCCCATCTTATGGTATATAGGTCATTTTGACCTAGAAAAAGAAGGGGAGGACTTTTGGGACGGAGCGCCGCCGTCTTGAGACGGGACTTGGGCAGGAGCACTTTTGTCCTCCGGCGGAGCGATTCCGCCGGTGGAACTTCCCTCCTAGAGGGGGAAATCATCGTCATCATCATCACCAATAACTCTGCTATCTTGGGGAGGGCAATCTCCATCAACATATTCAACATCACCATCTCATCTCAAACCCTAGTTCATCTCTTGTGTTCAATCTTGTTACCGGAACTATAGATTGGTGCTTGTGGGTGACTAGTAGTGTTGATTACGTCTTGTAGTTGGTTACTATATGGTTTATTCGGTGGAAGATTATATGTTCAGATCCAATATGCTATTTAATACCCATCTGATCTTGAGCATTATTATCATTTGTGAGTAGTTACTTTTGTTCTTGAGGTCACGAGAGAAATCATGTTGCAAGTAATCATGTGAACTTGATATGTGTTCGATATTTTGATAGTATGTATGTTGTGATTCCCTTAGTGGTGTCATGTGAACGTCGACTACATGACACTTCACCATATTTGGGCCTAAGAGAATGCATTGTGGAGTAGCAATTATATGATGGGGTGCGAGAGTGACTGAAAGTGCGTTATATCGACTAGAGGGGGGTGAATAGGCGATTTTTATGAAATTCTTCACTGAGGAATTTGCTCGTGAGGAAATTCCTTAGCGAATAACTACTAGCAGCGGAATAAGTACTTAGAGGTAAACATAGCAGATTACATGTATGGTCATCATGATGAAATGAAGACAAAGGCAGAGTACAGGAAGTGTAAACACAAGATAACACAAGATGAAGACAAACAGACTGAAGAAATTGAACTGAGGAATTTGAGAAAGTCTTCAGTCAAAGTCTTCAAACACAGATATGAACAAGCACACAACACAGTAATGAGGAAATGAAAGTGTTGAGGAAATAGAACCAGTAAGCTTGGTGAAGACAATGATTTGGTAGACCAGTTCCAACTGCTGTCTCAGTTGTACAGCTGGTTGGAGCGGCTGAGTATTTAAAATCAAGGACACCTAGTCCCGGACACACAGTTCTCACCGTATTCTCCTTGAGCTAAGGACACACAGTCCTCGCCCAATCACTCGTGGTAAGTCTTCGGGTGACTTCCAAACCTTCACAGACTTGGTCACTCGGCGATCCACAATTCCTCTTGGATGCTCTAGACCTTGACGCCTAATCGTCTGGAAGAAGCACAATCTTCAAAGGTAACAAGCGTCGGATCCATGCAGGATCAATCTCTGCAGTTATGCTCAATCACTTTGGGTTTGTAGGTGTTTGGGTTTGGGTTTGGATTTTCCTCACTTGATGATCTTCGCTCAAAGTCCTCGGAGGATGGGTTGCTCTCAAATGACAAGTGTCAAGTTCTCGCGGAGCAGCCAACCAGCTAGTGGTTGTAGGGGGCGGCTATTTATAGCCTAGGGAGCAGCCCAACATGATAAGACATAAATGCCCTTCAATGATATGACCGTTAGGTGGACAAGATATTTTAGGACAGCTGGCGCGTAGCACAGCAACTGTCGGAAATTTGAGGTGCAAATTCCTCAGGGCTATCATGTTCCTCACAGTGTAGGCAATTCACACTGGCGAATTCCTAACTCCTCAGTTAGAGCAAAGTCCTCAGTGACTAGAAGAACTGCATCTCTGTCACTGAAGAAATTGACTGATCTGTATGAGATTTCCAATGGCTTCACTCGAAGGGATTGGTAGGTGTAGGATTTGAGATGAGCATCACATGGAAATTTTCTCCTTAGTATTTCCTCGACCCCCTTTAACAGTACGGTGTTTCCTATGACTCAAGAAAGAGAAAATGAACCTACGAAAACAGAAGTCTTCACGCTTCATGTTCCTCGAATGAATACCAAGTCTTCAAGGTCACACCAATTTCTTCACTTTCAAAGTCTTCAGAAAGTCTTCAAAATTTCAAAGTCTTCAGTCGAAGAACTTCATTTTTAGGGGTCGACTTTCTCTGTAAATATCAAACTCCTCATAGACTTATAGACCTGTGTACACTCATAAACACATTAGATACTTAACCTATAAGTCTTCAATACACCAAAATCACTAAGGGGCACTAGATGCACTTACAATCTCCCCGTTTTTGGTGATTGATGACAACATAGGTTAAGTTTTCAACGGGGATAAATATATGAAGTGTAAATACTGATATTGAGGAATTTGATTGCAAGATATAGAAGAAATCCCCCTGAAGATGTGCATAGTGAGGAATTTGCTTTTGAAGCAATGCACACTTGAAGAGTTGAATCATGGAGATCTCCCCCTATATCTTGTAATTCATACACGCATTTGACATATAATATGAAGAATTTGAAATGCATGATAAAATATGGTGCCTGATGTAATTCAGCATGCGTGCAATAATATTAACGAGGAATAAGCATGCATAATAGCCCATCAAAGTATCAAAGCATAGTGCAACAAAAGTATCAGCGCACCATCGGACTTAAGATTACAACTCGATCCAATAAAAGTTTCGGAAGAACGAGAGTTGTAACTTAAAAAACGCCCTTATTATAGACCCGCTTGAAGACTAACTCAGATTTCTCCCCCTTTGTCATCAAATGACCAAAAGGATCGAAAAATGAGGACTAACGCCCCTGAAGATTTTCAAGTTGATGAAGGAGCGCCAGCGTTGTTGGGGTCGGTCGTTGAAGTAGGGCCTGCTGGAGTGTCGTCCAAATCTTCATTTTCATCAGTCGCACGCGATGAAGAATATGAACTGGCCACAAGAGAAGGAACCTTGACCTTCTTGTATTTCTTCGGAGGAGGAGCAAACCAGTCAAAGTCTTCTTTGAGACCCATTTTCTCCAAGTCTTCAGCACTGTACACTTTAGACAGAACAACCCAGGTGCGGTTGACGGTTTCATGAAGGTAGTAATGGTGTTTCTTCACTGCATTGTGTGTGGAAGTCATGTTGTGAAGAATTGAACCAAATTGACGCTTCACCCATTTGTGATTGCGATCAAACTTTTGATGAAGACTGAGGAGTAACTCACGGTCAGTCATCACCCTGGGTGCTGTGGCTTGAGGATTTGGCTTGGCAGTGTTGGCAGCAGAGTCATGTGTGGCAGAGTCATCATTGGTGGAATAAGAAGCAGCCTTGCGAAATTGACCATCCAATGGACGAATGCCTTCATCTATCACAGCAGTGGCCTTGCCCTTTTCTTCAGCTGAGGAAAATTTCCGTTTGAGGACTTCAATGGGAGGCAAGTAGCTACAGTGGTTGAGAGTTTCAGCCTTGTAGTTGAGTGAAGACCTTGTCCTGATGAATTTCATTATCCAAGGTGCATAAGGCTTCAGCTCAAATGGTGACATAGCAATGTTGGTCAGAGTCCTCATGAAGAAATCATGTAAGTTGACGGGAACGCCATGAATGATGTTGAAAAGCAGATTTTTCATGATGCCAACGACTTCTTCATCAGTCAAGTCGTGGCCTTTGATGGGACTCATTGTCTTCGTCAGAATGCGATAGACATTCCTTGGCACATACAACAATTCCTTGACGAGGAATTTGGTTCTAGGAGCTTGCCCTGGCTTCAAAGGCTTCATCAGCACTTGCATATAGTGATTTGAAAGCTCAGGTTCGTTGTACACACAACGCGTATCTTCGGTGGGTGGACTCAGAGGAAGGACACGAAGCAATTCAGATGCTGGGGCCTTATGATGTGTGTTCTTAGTCATCCAGTCCAAAACCCGTGAGTTCACATCTTCAGAGTTGCCGGTGATGTGCAACGTTGCATAGAATTGAAGAATAAGTTCTTCATTCCAATCGCATATGTCTGTGCAGAAATTGAGCAGCCCAGCGTCGTTAAGAACACTGAGGACTGGCGTGAAGCACGGCAAAGACTCCATATCCACGTGAGGAATATGAGCATGGTCGAAGACTTTGTCTTTGTTGTAGAGCACTGGGGAATAGAAATTGGCTTGGCTGGCTGTCCAGAAACGCCTCTTCCTTATGCGAGCAGAGTCATATGGATTGTATTCAGTGAAGAACACGTGCTTGCCATAGAAGTCTTCAGCCTTGAATTTCTGTTTTCATGAGAACGGATCCTTTGGCCTTGGCAGAGGAGTGTCAGTGAGTTGTATCACGACCTCAGGAATCACAATCTCAGGTTCTTAAGGCTGAGGAATTTCAGGATGTTCCTCAGGTGCAGTCACCTTGTTAGTTTCAGCAGCAGTTTCTTCAGCACTAGTGGCCGGAATTTCTTCATTCACAGATGCAGTGGGATGAGTTTCTTCAGAGCCCAATTTTACTGTTGGTGAAGGAGAGTGAGGAATTTGCTGCAGGGGAGTGAAGAGTGGGGAATTGGGATGCTGACTTTCCCAAAAGTCGTCATTCATCACTGGAGTGGTGCTTCCAATATCCACATCTTCATCAATTTCTTCAACACCAGCCTCTTCAGCATCAAACTGAGCCATTGGTGATGAGACCATTGGGGTTGAAGGGATTGCATCCTCTTCAATTTCTTCATCAATCTGCTCTAAGGAAGCAGCAGATTGAGTTTCTTCATCTGATCCACTTGGGATCTCATAATCTTCACCAAAAGGAACAAGGTCCTTTGATGGCATGGAGGAGATAGGAATGGCATCAATGGGATTTGTAAACGAGCTTGTCATCGGCTTCATCTTCTTGGGAGCTGAAGATTCTGAAGCATTGGATGCCTTCCTTTTCTTCACAGCAGCTCGCTCTGCAGCCTTGGTTTTCTTCACATCTAATGCAGATGGAAGAATTGGAGTAGGCGTAGGCGCAGGTGGAGCTGAGGAATCTGGTTGATTGTCCTCAAGCGCAACTGATGCAGTTGCCCTGGTTTCTTCATTTCCTTCAAGCGCACCACTAGTGGATGCCCTGGCAATTTCTTCAGTGGCTGGAGCAGAGTCATCAGCCCTGGAACTGGCATTTTCTTCAGCAGCCTGAACTTCATCAGCGGTGCTGGCATGTTCTTCAGTGGGCTGAACAGATGCTTCAGCTTGAGGAATTTGTTGTGTTGAGGCTGCATCCTTGGTGAAGGTATCAGTCAGCCTCACAAATCTGACCTTGGCCCCTTGCCAATCAGCATAGTACGAGTCAAAGTTGTCGCTGAGGGCTTTGATCTCAGCCTGCATCTTGACGAGTTCCTCAGGCGTCATCTTGACAACATTTTTCTTCAGCAGCTTCTCTTTTCTGTACTGCGATTTCTTGATCTCTCTGGCCCTGTCATATTTCCACTTCTCCTCTTGGATGAAGTGAGTCAACATGTGACTTTGGCCAGGTGTCAGTTTGAAATCAGGCATAGGTGTGTTGGGGTCCTTATGCCAGAGATCAATATAATCTAGGATCGCCCTTGGATCCAATAGCAGGGGCACAGGTGTGCCTTTGGCTTTAGCAGCCCTTTCTTGGTGGTCTCTGATGATTTCAGCGAGTTCCACTTCATCAGCTTCATCATCATCAGATGGCACAGTGAAGACTACCTGCTTCTTCTGAGGACTTGGACGAGTGCCGCGTCCAGCAGTAGTCTTTTTCTTCAGCAGAGAAGGTCCAACTGAAGAATTTGGTGCAACTGAGGAACTAGCTGAGACACCATAGGCAATTGAAGTGCCAGTAGTCTTTTGGCACGAGGCCAGATGCACAGGTGCTGAGGACTTAGTCGGGACAGTTGAGGTCTGTGGAGGAGGTGCTGAGGACTTTGGTGGAGCAGGAGCAACATGAGGAATTTGCTTTGATGATTTTGAAGATTCTGGCCGTGAGGGCACAACTGAGGAACTTGGCCGTGAGGGCAGTGATGCTAAGGCACTTGGCTTGCGAGCGGGCTTCTTGAGCATCGCTTTCTTCGGCTTGACCGAGGCCTCAGTGGCAGTAGCAGCAGTAGAGTCTTTATTGAATTTCCTCACTGCTTCTCTGGCTTGCCTTGCCAGTTTAGCTTGGTGCTTGGCCCATTCCTCAGGAAAATCCTCACCACGCTTGATGCTGGTGGGATCAGCCACTTGGCCAGGTGCCAATGGGGCTCTTGGGCATGGAGGGTTGAGTGCGAATTTCTTCATATACTTAGGAGTGACGTATCTGTACTCCCTCCATTCACGTGCCCATCTCTGTTCAATCCTCTGGATTCGCACCTTGCGCTGATTTTTATCTTCTTTGCCAAACTTGGCTTCATCAGGCGTGCAGTACTCTTTGTAAATATCCTCTGGGATCTCAAAAGCATTCATGACCTCAGGCTTGTTTCCTCCTTTCTGTGGCCTTTTACCTTCAGCCATGTTCTTCAGATGAGGAATTTGAACAATTGAATTCTCTGAAGAAGTATGCAACTTTTCTTCGAGGAACGCTGGAAATGAGTTAAGTTGATGAGAACCTAATGATTCAGCAGCGGACATGTGTACCTGTGAACAGAGTATAGTTGCGAGGAATTTGGAGAGGTCATATGCGTTCTCAGAGGGTTTTTCATAAAGAACAAGTTTTGAGGAATTTGACCAGATTCGTCCTGAGGAATTTCACTAAGCGCTTTATATCTTAGGTTCCAGAGTTGTATAGATCGAGGATCCACACAATTGAGGAATCTTAAAGAAAATGAGGCTTAGGGAAATGAATCAAGAACAGATAACATGTGAGGTGTTTTGTGTGTGAGGATTTGAAGAATAAAACACCTTTGAAGATTTTGTAGAAAAGTTTCAAATCAAAGAGGGCAGTAAAAATAGCTTTTATTTACCCTGAACGAAGAACACGACGAACTGGGAGTTGGAACAGTGAAGTTCGTCGATGCAGATCTTCCACGCCCTAACTTGGCAGAGGAAGACGTCTACGGCGGCGGAGGAGGTGAAGATTTCCGCGGACGGTGACGAGGTCGAGGCAGTGAAGCTCTTCCTCACCGGCGACGATGGAGTA
Organism: Aegilops umbellulata; assembly: GCA_032464435.1. NCBI lineage: Eukaryota > Viridiplantae > Streptophyta > Magnoliopsida > Poales > Poaceae > Aegilops > Aegilops umbellulata. The sequence continues at coordinate 50,324,007 of CP136060.1, forward strand.
GCGACGGCGCTAGGGTTTGGAAGCTCGAGCGGGAGAGTGAGATCGAGCGGGGTAAAAGAAGTGAGGACGGCGACAGGGGTATTTATAGCCGCAGTGAAAAACTGCTTGTCCGAAGATTTAGGAGGAACGTGCCCCTGGCCGTTCTCCTTCTCGCGACATGTGTCACCCGCGTACTGTGTAGTGGAGATCGTGTAAGATCATGGGTGGATAAAATAATCCATCGTGGGATGCGGAACGGTTTGAGCGGCAAAACCGAAAGTTTGGATAAGATTAGTTTTAACATTCCGTTCGTAATTTCTTCAGTTGACAAGGACACAGTGAAGAATTTGAACGAGTTTCAAATAGAACGCACATGAAGAATTTGTGAATAGATTGGATTGAGTATAGCATAGAGGGGAAGGGTCCGATCACATTCACTTAGCAGAAAAGATCCAACTTGAAGAAATAGCTATAAGTGAATGCTGTAGAGGACATAAACTCATATATATACATATAGCCAATGAAGAAAAACGACGGCACAAGTGAAGATTTTGCAAAGTTGAAGAATTTGAAAAACTGAGGAATTTCAAAAGTTGAGGAGAAACTCAAATTGAAGATTTTCAACTTTTGTGGTGGCGTGACCCACCGTGTAAGAATGATGATTTCAGACACCGCGTACAATTGTCGTAGGGTTCTGAGAATCAAATTCTTCATTAATTTCTTCACACTTAGAGTGTTATTCTTCATTGATTGAAGAAAAACGTTTCTTCACGTGTTGCACATCTAAGTCATCAATTTTGCATAAGTGTTAGGATGAGTGCATTTTCAAAGTACATTCGAAGACTCTAAGATATTTAGCTCACACCGCAACTTGCTAAATCTCTTCTCATCCAAGGGCTTAGTGAAGATATCGGCTAGCTGTTCTTCAGTCTTCACATGCTCAATAGAAATGTCGCCCTTCAACACATGATCATGAAGAAAATGATGACGAATCTAAATGTGCTTTGTCTTTGAGTGTTGAACTAGGTTGTGAGCAATCTTGATGTCACTCTAATTGTCACAGAGGAGAGGCACATTCTTCACGTTGATGCCATAGTCCTTGAGCGTTTGCTTCATCCATAGTAATTGAGCACAGCAATAACCAGCAGCAATGTACTCAGCTTCAGCAGTAGACAGTGATACGCAGTTCTGTTTCTTCGAGGACTAACAGACCAAGGATCGTCCGAGGAAATGACAAGTACCAGATGTTGACTTGCGGTCCACACGGTCACCAGCATAGTCAGAGTCTGAATATCCAATGAGATCAAAATCCGAGCCCTTGGATACCATAATCCTAGTGTTAGTGTGTGAGCTAGATATCGAAGAATATGCTTCACAGCCTTATTATCGGGGATATACCCCGTGGCGTAAACCGACCGAAAGTATAGACCGGCCAAACTTGGCGGTTTATTTGAGATCCCGCTGACACTTGGCAATTCACTGGTGACCCGCCTTGACCTGGCGGTTTACAAGCAACCCACCTGGTTATTATGACTCACTGGTGATCCGGCGTGCGGGACAGACGGATGACAAGGCCCAAGGCCCATAAGGCCGGTTCACGTTTAATGGTGGGCCGGTTTATGATAAAAGCGTAAGGACTATTCTCCTACAAAGGAAGCAAGACTAGGACTCCACTTGTAATAGAGTAATCCTAATCCAACTAGGACTAGTCATGTAAACCGCCCCTTCAACATATTTAAGGAGGGGCAGGGCTCCCCAAAGAGGGACAAGCGACAAGCAAGAAGAAACAATCTTAGGGCTAGACACAAAGAGGAGAGCCGGTTTACGGCGACTCCCTCGTGATGATAATGAGACCTAGCCTCAAAGAACATGTAGGGTTGTTACCGGATGATGTTTCCCGGGGCCCGAAGCTGTCTAAATTCCTGTCTTGTGTTGCGTCTCTCGATTCCGCTCAACCCCTCTCAAGCTACCACATAGATGCGTTGGCCTCACGACTAAGTCCTCACCCTAGGACATCTGCCGTGAAAATTCCACGACAGTTGGCGCCCACCGTGGGGCTCGCGCACGGTGGTGTTGAGTTCTTGGAGGGATTTCTCCCAGGGATAGAGAAGTTCATAATTTTTTCGGATGAAGAAACACTGGTTTAAAAGGATCCGCGTGAGATTTGTGTTCATTGGTTTGGCTTTACGATCTGTGAAATTTGAGTTCAAAAAAGTCAGGGCAGCATCGATGCGCCACTACAAATCGGCAAGATCAACAGAATCACAAGTCGCCGAGATCAATAGGAAATTCATCGGGCACTGCCATGGTCAGCTAAAAGCTAGTATGTCTGAGATCGGTTCATACAAGGATTGTCCTGAGGTGGATCCGTAAAAGCGCCGGTTCGTTCCTCTGCTTTGAAGCCGCAGCAGTCAAACATCAGCTCCGACGAGCCATCCCCGCGCCGGGTCACCTCTGTCAAGACCGCCGCCGTGAGCCAGCCTTGACCGGCTGTCGTTCGCGCGGTCCGATCGCCTCCATCACCACGCGTCAAACCGCCCTCGTCCCCATGCGAGCACGCCCACGTGGTCACGTCGCCACCACCGCGGACATACGACCCATTGCCTTGTCACAACCCGTCGCCCCCGAGCCGGCCATGCTTCCGTTGAATCGCCATGGTCACCGCTCGCTTCGAGCTGCTACGGGCTGGTCCTGTCTTGCCTTCAAGCCGCCAACACGGCCATGTTGAGTTGCTGTAATACGCCGCTCCAAGATGCCTGCTATAATCGTTGTGGCTCTGCCTCGCGGTCACTGTCGAGCCACAGGGACTATTGTACAATCTGGCCGGCTGCTGTGGATGGATCTACCGGGTCGCTTCTCCCGCGTTGAACCAGCCATGACCGCGCCGTTCCGCCCGGCACCCTTCTACTTCTAAACCGCCGCATCGCCGGGTCACCGTCGGCATCCATGCCCTCGCTAGCGCCTTCAACCACCGAGCTGGCCCCTGCCGAGTTGTCTCTTTTACAGTCCAGCGCCTCAAATCACCTGACCACGCCTTTGCATCGGAGTCGCACCGTCCGGGCTGAGTTGACCCGACCTCGAATCACTTCCACCATGGTGTTAAGCACTGAGCTGTCGTGCCTTGCCTCCGGACCTCGGAGGACCGCCCTGAGTCACCCTATCTCCGGTTCCAACCCGGACCCAACCTCGCTAAATTGCCGCCGTAGGCCGGCCTGGTCGTCTCAACTGCTGCCTTGGACCGCCAAATCTTCACCAAGTTGCTGGTTTACCCCTACCGGTTTACCTCAGCTTCAACAGGTTCTACCTCATCCGCACCAAGTTGCCAGTTTACTCTCAAGTCGTCTGCACCGTTCTCGTCCACTTCCAAGACGCCGGCGCCGTTGTTCACTTCTGCAATGGTTCGTTTCAAGCCACAATCAGCCATCATCCTAACCACGACTCGAAGGTGGCCTGCTGTTTTCAAATCGCCGTCCCCACGGTCCTGCATCGCTTCATCTCGCCTGGGTGCGGTGAGCGCCCGTTTCTACCCCTGACGGTCACGCCTCTGTTTCAAGCGCCCCCGCGCCGGCTAACCTTTGCTGTTTGCCACCGTGGCGTTGACCCCCCACTTCTATTGCCCGTGAGCCGCTCGTCGCCAGTGTGATGCGCCTCTGCCAAGGTCGGCCCTTCAGGTCGCTGCCTCCGCTTGTTTCCACCAGTGCCTAGCTCCAAGTCGCTCCTGCTGCTGTAAGCCGCCTGTTGTGGCCGTAACCCGTCCCCGTTGAGTCTGAGCGCAGCCTCAAAAACATCTGCAGTGAGCTGCCCTATGTTGCTGAGCCGCTGCCTTGGCCTTTCTCTGTTTCCGCCGAGCCACCATGCCTTTGAGCCACCGCCCTCATCTGCCAAAGCCAGGATGGTCTGTCGAGGTGGATGCAGCCAAGTGTTACTCCATCTGACATCAGAAAGGTGCAGTACATTGACTAGTAAACAAAAACCAAGAAGGAAAAAGGAAACTATGTTCGGTGTGCTGCGTGTGCACTGTTTTGGATTTGCTATAAAAAAAGAAGAAGAAGAAGGGGAAGGGGATTGTCTCCCCACGTGAAGACCTCAATCATGCTGGGCGCTCTAAGAGAAGAGAGCTAGTACTACTACTCATTCTCAATGGTACACATCAGATCAATTTTGTGTGTGTGAAAAAGCCAAAAGCACTACGGTGCATTATCCAGCACCGGCGTCCCCGTTCGTCTGATAAAAATATCAGGTGCTATCTGCCCTATTTATTTCACTATCATACTTTAATTCCTCTGAGAAACATTATTCTGCCTTTAATGTTTTTATGTGCAGGACAAATTGTTCCATGATTCGTGGCAGGCGTAGTGAGGTCATCTGTCATCCACATACATTATGACAATTATTCACCGCCGAAGTGGAGTTATATCACGGATATGGGGCGCATCAGCATCGTTCTATACTGACATTCATCGTGCCGCATTGATTAAACGGACGTGCGCAAACCGCCGCCCGTGCCGCTCGGTCTACATCAACTCGCCGGGACAGCGCCTGCGTTGGACTTGCCCGTCCGAACCGGTTTACAATACCGCGGCCGGCTCATCTGTCTGTGCCGCCTCTGATGCTGCGGTCGTCTTTGCTATCCGCCTCTCGCGGCCTGGTCTACATCAACATACCGGGCCGCACCTGTCTGCATGAGCTGTTTATTGAGTATGAGCAAGTCACAGCTTGGGTAGCCCGGTTTTTCTTCCAATACATTGGAGGCAAATTATCATTCAGCCGCCGTCTATGCTGGATGGTTCAATGGACATGCGCATAAATCACTGCCACTATAGTTTGGTCAACTTCAAACAACCAGTTGGAAGGAACCATTGGCCGAGTTGCTGACACGGCTCATACGGGATCGTTTATAACCCGCCGCAATCACCTCAACCTTCTGTGGATTCACATCGTGCTATAAACACCAATGATATACAAGCTATGCCGGTTTACATCACGGCCAAATATGGAGAGTCTCAAGCCAACTCCTCGAGTCACCTTTGAGACTCGGGGGCTACGATGACATAACTCAGCAAATCTTGCCAGTTTCAGCAAATTTAAGAACCCCAGGACGATGGAGGGAAAGATAACCCGGTCCCGGAGGCTACTGTTATATTGATGAAAATTTAAAGGCCGTTAGAAAATTTCCGGTTTAGAAAGTATATGACAGTTACAAAATCTCGGCTCAATGAAGAAGTTCCGGGTCATCAGAAATGACTCCGGTTTAAAATCCGGCTCAAGGGAAGTTAGTCTCACTGAAGCTCTCAATATCCGGTTTATAATCCGGTTCAAGGGAAATCTATTCTCCCACAAAGCTCTAAAGCGCTCAAATGCAGTTTAACAATGTCCGGTTCAAAAAGGAATTAACTTCTCGCAAGCTCGAGTTTCAAGACCGTCAGAAAATTTTCGGCAGAAAATGAAGATTCCGGTTTAAAATCCGGTTCAAGGGAAGGATGTCTCCCACAAAGCTTTGAAGCTCTCAATATCCGGTTTAACATCCAGTTCAAGAAGGATTTATCTCTTGCAAAAAGTTAAAGGGTGCCAAAGAGGACCTGCTGCCATGATGCCCGGTTCAAACATAGGTATCATGCCTTATTGGCTTATCATATTATTGATCACTTGGGGGCTTGGTCATATCTGAACCATAGTCACACCTCTTGATCGGCTCAATGCCACAACGTCACTAGGGGGCTTGGTCGTATCCGAACCAATGCAACACCTTTTGATAGGCGAAAGCCACAACGTCACTTGGGGGCTTGGTCGTATCCGAACCAATGCAACACCTTTTGATAGGCGAAAGCCACCAGATCACTTGGGGACATGGTCAAGTCTGAACCAGTCACGCCTCTTGATCGGCCTAAGGCCATAGAATCACTTGGGGGCTTGGTCGAACCTGAACCATTGCCACGCCTCTTGATCGGCATAATGCCACGGTTTCATTTGGGGACCTGGCTGACTTGAACCATAGCTACAGCTATCGGGAGCTTGGTTGTGTCCGACCATGGTAACGCCACTTGATCGGCTCAATAGCCTCTTTTTGCAAATGGTTTTATCATTGCCTTTGCTTGAAATTTTGTTTTGAAAAATATTTCTTTCGTTGCGTCTTTAAACATTCTTAAACTGGTTCGACTATCAAATTACAAATTAACGGAACACGGTCAAATCTTAATCCGGAGGCTATCTGCCCGGTTTGATTTTCTGTTACCATCCTATTATGGGGTAAACCGGTGTTTATCAACCCGGCTCGGCTTTCAACTACAAGTTGTCAGTACACGATCAAGTTATAATCCGGAGATTATCAGCCCGGTCTGGTTTGACTACAAGTCACCAATATTATATATGGTTAATCCGGTGTTTATCACAAACCCGGTACGGTTTTATCATAAACCGGCACAATATGAAAGGAGTTATCATTACTCAAATATTGGGGTTATCACTCTTACTACAAAAAGTTGGTAAACCAACGATGTGATTCAATGTCACAGGTATGATATATTTCATATTTTTAAGTGCAGCCTTGGTTATAAACCCAGGTTATATGTTGGGCATTATGGCCCGTCCGACGGTAAACTACCAGGACACTTTAAACTTGTTGTATGCAGAAACAGGTTGAATAAAGCATGATGATAAATTATCCAACCGGCCTGGCTTTAAGACGATAAGTCGCCAGTATGATGATAAATTATCCGGTGTTTATTAAACCGGCATGGCTTTAACACGATAAGTCGCCAGTATGATGATAAATTATCCGGTGTTTGTTAAACCGGCCTGGCTTCAAGACGATAAGTTGCCAGTATATGATGAGAAATTATCCGGTGTTTATTAAACCGGCCTGGCTTTGGACTATACGTCGCCAGTATATATTTGGATTGCGACATTGGAATCATGCGCTTATAAATCATTGGATTATATTATTCAAATAGCCAAACTTGACTGAATTTTCATTATGATATTGAATGAATAAGGTTTTCATACCGGATTATATTATCTTGAATAGCCAACATGGCTGGATTTTTACTATGGTTATCAATAACCAGTATTGTTATTGAGGTTTTCAAAGTCGCTTTAGCGCAATGGCTATTATTTTATCAAAGAATATGATTTATTTTGCAATGGAAGGAATAGTCCCGAGTCGCTGCAGGCTTACGACCCGACACTTGCGGGCTATACTATTCAAGTTGAGATTATATCAAATATGCAAGTTTCATGTCGCTGCAAGCATGCACCATGACACTTGGGGGCTAATGCAAAGTCATTTTTTATTTGCCTTATTGAAGACCCGACTCATCATATCATAATGAGTCGGCCCTTGGGGGCTACCAATTGCTCCTGTCAATAGTTCAAGGTACACAAGTCTTAATCCATTATATTGAAGGATCCATTGCTCAGTTGGTAAAGCACAAAGCTCTTAACCTTGTGGACGTGGGTTCAAGCCCCATGGTGGAGATTACATCATATAATGTTATTATCAATGAATTATATACAAAGTCCCAGCTCAGTAATATCTTACTGAGCCGGCCCTTGGGGGCTACACTTTGCTGCTCCAGTTTACATTATAATATTTACAAAGTCCCTGCTCATTATTGCATAATGACCCGGCCCTTGGGGGCTACACTGGTTGAAGTTTTCATGAGTATAAGGCAATTACAAGTCCCAGGTTGCTGCAAGCATGACAACCCGGCACTTGGGGGCTACATAATATGGAATATTCAGTTTTTACTAGTGACTGGGATGAACAACATGGATTTCTTCGAAAGTGGCAGTATTTATATTGAAGCAAGTCTTAAGCCATCACTTTGTTCTGCTCAAGACTTGGGGGCTACAAGTATTATATTATTATCAGAAAAATATTTTCAAATTCTCTGTTTTGAGCAAACCAGATTGACCCGGCATCACCAATCATCATGAACCGGCGTTGGCAGCAATCATGAACCGGCTTTGGAAACAATCATGACCCAGAATTATCAGTTTTTATAACCCGACAGTTTTGGCAATGATAAACCGAGAAGTTTTACATCTTCAAACCGGCTGAATATCAGATGAGTATTTCAAGACCCATATTTCTTAAACCGGCACTTTGAAAGCCGACTCAAGTGGATTATTCTTCACAGTGTTTCTCTATGAGAAACCAATGTCAGCAAATTGAGTATGAAGTTGGTCTATTGACTCGGATTTTTCTAGAAGGAGGAATGACAAGGACTTAAGGATGATCAGGTGCCGGTTTACAAGAATTCTTAACCCGGAGCACAACCTGTCAAATTTGTTCTTGTGGTTATTTTGCAGCATAAGTTTGCCATGGATAAATCCAAGCTAAACTTGGGGGCTAATGTCGGGGATATACCCCGTGGCGTAAACCGACCGAAAGTATAATCCGGCCAGACTTGGCGGTTTATTTGAGATCCCGCTGACACTTGGCAATTCACTGGTGACCCGCCTTGACCTGGCGGTTTACAAGCAACCCACCTGGTTATTATGACTCACTGGTGATCCGGCGTGCGGGACAGACGGATGACAAGGCCCAAGGCCCATAAGGCCGGTTCACGTTTAATGGTGGGCCGGTTTATGAGAAAAGCGTAAGGACTATTCTCCTACAAAGGAAGCAAGACTAGGACTCCACTTGTAATAGAGTAATCCTAATCCAACTAGGACTAGTCATGTAAACCGCCCCTTCAACATATTTAAGGAGGGGCAGGGCTCCCCAAAGAGGGACAAGCGACAAGCAAGAAGAAACAATCTTAGGGCTAGACACAAAGAGGAGAGCCGGTTTACGGCGACTCCCTCGTGATGATAATGAGACCTAGCCTCAAAGAACATGTAGGGTTGTTACCGGATGATGTTTCCCGGGGCCCGAAGCTGTCTAAATTCCTGTCTTGTGTTGCGTCTCTCGATTCCGCTCAATCCCTCTCAAGCTACCACATAGATGCGTTGGCCTCACGACTAAGTCCTCACCCTAGGACATCTGTCGTGACAATTCCACGACACTTATGGTGTGATTCCTTCGGTGCAGCCTGAAATCGTGCACACATGCAAACACTAAGCATTATATCTAGCCTATATGCACATAAGTACAATAAAGAGCCAATCATGGAGCGGTATACCTTATGATCGAAGTCAGTACCATTTTCATCAGTGCATAAATGACCATTTGTGGGCATAGGAATTTTGATGCCTTTGCAATCTTGCATGCCGAATTTCTTAAGGACATCCTTGAGGTATTTCTCCTGAGATATGAATATACCATTGCGCTGTTGATGAATTTGAAGACCTAAGAAGAATTTCCACTCTCCCATCATAGACATCTGATATTCTTCACTCATCATATAGGCAAATTCATCACTATAACGTTGGTCAGTACAGCCAAAGATGATATCATCAACATATATTTGGCACACAAACAGTTCACCATCATAAGATTTAGTAAAGAGAGTGGGATCGAGTGAACCGGGTGTGAAGCCTTTCTTCATGAAGAATTCCTTCAATGTATCATACCACACCCGTGGGGCCTGCTTGAGGCCATAGAGGGCCTTGTTAAGTCTGAAGACTTTGTCAGGATGTTTTGGATCTTCAAAACCTGGGGGTTGAGCAACATATACTTCTTCCTCAAGCTTACCATTGAGGAATGCACTTTTCACATCCATTTGATATAAGATGATATCATGATGGTTAGCATAAGCAAGTAATATGCGAATAGCCTCAAGTCTAGCAACAGGTGCAAAAGTTTCATCGAAATCAATTCCTTCAACCTGTGTGTAGCCTTGAGCTACTAGTCGTGCCTTATTCCTCACCACAACACCATTTTCATCTTGCTTGTTGCGGTAGATCCACTTTGTACCAATGATGTTATGCTTGCAAGGATCGGGACGATTGACTAGTTCCCATACGTTGTTGAGCTTGAATTGATGTAATTCTTCTTGCATGGCCTGAATCCACTCAGGATCCAGAAATGCTTCATCAACCTTAGCGGGCTCTGTGATAGAGACAAAAGCAAAGTGCCCACAAAAGTTAGATAGATGTGAAGCTTTTGAGCGTGTGAGAGGACCTGGTGCTCTAATGTCATCAATGATCTTCTCCACTTCCACTTCTTATGCAACGCGAGGGTGAGCTGGTTGTCGTTGAGGTATTTGATCAGCATTTTCTTCAGCATCAATTTCCTCAGCATTTTCTTCAGGTGCATCAGCTCGACGTTCTTCACGTTCTGGAATGAATTCTTCAGCAGATTCTTCAGTTGGAATGACATCTTCAGTAGCCTTGTGCTTGATAGAATCCTCAGGTGCTGGTTCATCTAACACAGAAGGTAGGTGCTCTCTTTGCGAGCCATTAGTTTCATCAAACCGCACATCTACAGTTTCAACAATCTTGTGAAGAACATTGTTGAAGACTCTGTAGGTGTGCGAGTCCTTTCCGTAACCAAGCATGAAACCTTCATGTGCTTTCGGTGCAAATTTAGAGTTGTTATGAGGATCTCTAATCCAGCATTTAGCACCGAAGACTTTGAAATAACTCACATTGGGTTTCTTGTCAGTGAGGAGTTCATAGGCAGTCTTCTTGAAGAATTTGTGAAGATATACTCTGTTGATGATATGGCACGCAGTATCAATTGCATCAACCCAGAAATGACGAGGGGTTTTGTACTCATCGAGCATAGTGCGAGCCATCTCAGCAAGAGTCATGTTCTTGCGCTCCACGACGCCATTCTGTTGAGGAGTATAAGGAGCAGATAACTCATGAGTAATACCAAGTTCATCAAGATAGTCATCGAGACCTGAATTCTTGAACTCAGTGCCATTGTCACTTCTGATGTGCTTAATCTTCACACCAAAGTTGGTTGAAGCCCTCGAGGAAAATCGTTTGAAGACTTCCTGCACTTCAGTTTTGTAAGAGACAAGGTGTACCCATGTGTAACGAGAGTAATCATCAACAATAACAAAGCCATATTGAGATGCTTCATTTGAAACAGAGGAATAATGATTAGGACCGAAGAGATCCATGTGAAGCAATTCGAATGGACGAGTAGTTGTCATGATAGTCTTCGTTGGATGCTTGGCCTTTGTCATCTTTCCAGTTTCACAGGCACCGCACAAGTGATCCTTGAGGAATTTGACATTCTCAATGCCAATGACATGCTTCTTCTTCGCAAGCGTGTTCAAATTCCTCATGCCTGCATGACCAAGTCGTCGATGCCATAGCCATCCTTCTGAAGCTTTTGCAAGTAGGCACACGGCTGGTTGCGAATCTGCAGAGAAATCAACAATATACAAGTCTCCTCTCCTAAAGCCTTCGAAGACTTTGGAATTGTCAGCTTCCATAATCACAACACAACGATACTTGCCAAAGACAACTACCATATCAAGATCACAAAGCATTGAGACAGACATAAGATTGTATCCTAAGGACTCAACAAGCATGACTTTGTCCATGTGTCGATCCTTTGTGATAGCAACCTTACCTAGACCCAATACCTGACTTTTGCTTTTATCAGCGAAGATGATATGCTTCATGTGTGACGCTGATAAGGGAGCATCCATCAACAGATTCCTGTCACCGGTCATGTGATTTGTACATCCACTATCAAGTACCCATTCAGTGGCTTTGGGTTGATTATCCTGCAGATGAATTAGTGCAACTTACGACCTCATATACTTCAGCAGTGAAGAATATGATATCACAATTCATCAGATCAATTTCATCAAGCAGTAAGACAGATAAAACAGAGTGAGGACGTGTGAAATGAAAGTTCATTTCATCATGGTTAGCCTGCGTCCTTTCAGGCATTTTGTCAGGTCCCCAGCAAATTCTTCAGACGTTACAGCACGTCTGGAGACCTGACCCTGCAGAAGAGATTAGTTCTTTTTCTTCACCACCCACATCTGAAGGGGTGGCAAAGAGTTCATCACTCTGCGAGCTCCATATGAGAATAGTGGCAAAGCAGCCAAACCATTTCCTTTCACATAAGAGGGGTTAGGGTAAGCATATGAATAAGCAAAGAAATTCTTCGAGGACTTATGAACATAATAATTTGAAGAATAATGCTCATATTCATAGCCCTTGGCTCTTCCCTGCGAAACAGAGTTGTTAGCACGATAATGTTCATATGAGGACTTTGATCCATGTGAGGAATTTGATCCCCTTGAGGAATTTGATCTGTATGAGGACTTGGATCCATATGAAGAATTTGGTCCATATGAGGAATTGGATCTGGGGTTCCTTTTCTTCACAGGTGGTGTCATGAGGACATTCACCTGAAGACTTTCAAGGCAACTTTTGGGAACCTAGATTTTCTTCATAGGGGAACTGTTCCTGCAGTTAGTGCCAACATATCTAGCAAATACTTCACCATTCTGATTTTTGAACAGTTTATAGTTGGAGTCAAATGACTCATCAGAAGAATGAGAAGATTCACATGTATAGGCAGATAAATTAGATGGATCAACTGGAGGTCCCTTTGCAGCAACCCATGAGGTTTTGGGGTACTGCTCAGGCTTCCAATATGTACCATCAGCATTGAGTTTCCTCTCAAAGGCAATACCCTCTTTCCTAGGGTTCCTGTTGAGGATCTGCTTTTTAAGCACATCACAAAGAGTCTGATGCCCTTTGAGGCTTTTGTACATGCCTGTCATGTACAATTCCTTCAGTCCTGCATCGTCAGTAATACTAGCAACGTCCTGAGATGAGGAATTAGTGATAGCAGAGACAAGTGAAGAATTTGTAACATTTGAAGCATTTGAACATTCAGGTGAAGAATTAGCAGATTCTCGTTCAATGCATTTTAAACATGGAGGAATAAATTCTTCCTGAGCAGCGCTGATTTGTTGAGCAAGTAATGAATCGCGCTCCTTCTGAAGATCTTCATAACTCACTCTTATCTTCTCAAAATCAGACAAGAGAGAGTTATGCTGATCTTGAAGAGAGTCATGCTTAGAATGAAGTCTCTGAAGACTTTCAGCCAAGGCTTGTGACTGATCCATTTCTTCACCCAACATATCATTGCTCTTAAAAATCATATCATTAGCCTTTTGCAAAGCTCTTTGTTCTTTAGCGGCAAGGGAAGCAAGTTTGACATAACTGGGTCCAAATTCATCACCAGATTCTTCATCACTAGACTCAGATGGGTAGCATTCAGTTACCTCAGCACTTTTTGCCATAAGGCATGGAGTAGAGGATGATGATTCTGGTTCGAACGTCATCGATTTGAGCGATTCCTTGAAATCCTCAAACCAAGGATCGTGATGGATTCGATGGCCTTCATAGACATCAGAGAGACGGTCCAAGACAAGCTTCGCCTGATCGAGATGCATGATGTTTCTGAACTGGTTTCGAGACAGACTAGAGCAGATGACGGCCTTCGCTGTGAGGTTGAGTTGAGTGTACTTTCGAATGTCATCAGCTTCCGCCATCTTGCACAGATCGGTCAGACCAATCTCAGTGACGGTCCATAGCTCGCTGTCCATCACCATGAGATGCTTCTTCATCATAGCCTTCCATTTGGGATACTCGTGACCGTCAAAGATGGGGCACGACACTTTCTACATATCTGCGGTCGACATAACTAAAACTCCAGGCGGTTAAACCAAAATCACACAGAACAAGGGAGTACCTTGCTCTGATACAATTGAAAGTGCGTTATATCGACTAGAGGGGGGTGAATAGGCGATTTTTATGAAATTCTTCAATGAGGAATTTGCTCGTGAGGAAATTCCTTAGCGAAGAACTACTAGCAGCGGAATAAGTACTCAGAGGTAAACATAGCAGATTACATGTATGGTCATCATGATGAAATGAAGACAAAGGCAGAGTACAGGAAGCGTAAACACAGGATAACACAAGATGAAGACAAGCAGACTGAAGAAATTGAACTGAGGATATTGAGAAAGTCTTCAGTCAAAGTCTTCAAACACAGATATGAACAAGCACACAACACAGTAATGAGGAAATGAAAGTGTTGAGGAAATAGAACCAGTAAGCTTGGTGAAGACAATGATTTGGTAGACCAGTTCCAACTGTTGTCTCAGTTGTACATCTGGTTGGAGCGGCTGAGTATTTAAACTCGAGGACACCTAGTCTCGGACACACAGTCCTCACCGTATTCTCCTTGAGCTAAGGACACACAGTCCTCGCCCAATCACTCGTGGTAAGTCTTCAGGTGACTTCCAAACCTTCACAGACTTGGTCACTCGGCGATCCACAATTCCTCTTGGATGCTCTAGACCTTGACGCCTAACCGTCTGGAAGAAGCACAGTCTTCAAAGGTAACAAGCGTCGGATCCACGCAGGATCAATCTCTTCAGTGATGCTCAATCACTTTGGGTTTGTAGGTGTTTGGGTTTGGGTTTGGATTTTCCTCACTTGATGATCTTCGCTCAAAGTCCTCGGAGGATGGGTTGCTCTCAAATGACAAGTGTCAAGTTCTCGCGGAGCAGCCAACCAGCTAGTGGTTGTAGGGGGCGGCTATTTATAGCCTAGGGAGCAGCCCGACATGATAAGACATAAATGCCCTTCAATGATGTGACCGTTAGGTGGACAAGATATTTTAGGACAGCTGGCGCATAGCACAGCAACGGTCCGAAATTTGAGGTGCAAATTCCTCAGGGCTATCATGTTCCTCACAGTGTCGCACTGGCGAATTCCTAACTCCTCAGTCAGAGCAAAGTCCTCAGTGACTAGAAGAACTGCGTCTCTGTCACTGAAGAAATTGACTGATCTATATGAGATTTCCAATGGCTTCACTCGAAGGGATTGGTAGGTGTAGGATTTGAGATGAGCATCACATGGAAATTTTCTCCTTAGTATTTCCTCGACCCCCTTTAACAGTACAGTGTTTCCTATGACTCAAGAAAGAGAAAATGAACCTACGAAAACAGAAGTCTTCACGCTTCATGTTCCTCGAATGAATACCAAGTCTTCAAGGTCACACCAATTTCTTCACTTTCAAAGTCTTCAGAAAGTCTTCAAAATATCAAAGTCTTCAGTCGAAGAACTTCATTTTTAGGGGTCGACTTTCTCTGTAAATATCAAACTCCTCATAGACTTATAGACCTGTGTACACTCATAAACACATTAGATACTTAACCTATAAGTCTTCAATACACCAAAATCACTAAGGGGCACTAGATGCACTTACAGTGACAGAAGCTTAAACCCAGTTTATGCGCTATTCTGTAAGGGACCGATTGGATCCAAAAGTTTAATGCTATGGTTAGAAATTATTCTTAATACTTTTCTCGTAGTTGCGGATGCTTGTGGGAGGGTTAATCATAAGTAGGAGGTTTGTGCAAGTAAGAACAACACCTAAGCACCGGTCCACCCACAATTCAAATTATCAAAGTACCGAACACAAATTAAACCAACATGATTAAAGTGACTAGATGAAATTCCCGTGTACCCTCAAGAACGCTTTGCTTATCATAAGAGACCATTTTGGCATGTCCTTTGCCTCAAAATGATTGGGCTGCCTTGATGCACTTTTGTTACTACTATCGGTACTTGCTCGTTACAAATTATCTTGCTATCAAACTATTCCGCTACTTACAATTTCAGCACTTGCAGACATTACCTTGCTGAAAACTACTTGTCATTTCCTTCTGCTCCTCGTTGGGTTCGACACTCTTACTTATCGAAAAGAGCTACAATTGATCCCCTATATTTGTGGGTCATCAAGGCTATTTTCTCCCGTCGTTGCCATGGAGTGAAGCGCCTTTGGTAAGTGGAATTTGGTAAGGAAACATTTATATAGTGTGGTGAAATTTATTGTCACTTGTTACTATGGAAAACAATCCTTTGAGGGGTTCGTTCGGGGTATCTTCACCTCGACCGGAACCACCATTAGCTACCCCTCAACCTACTGCACCTACTGAAAATATTGGATATGAAATTCCTTCGGGTATGATAGAACAACTGCTAGGTAATCCTTATGCAGGAGATGGAATCAAACATCCTGATATGCACTTGATATATGTAGAACAAATTTGTGGATTGTTCAAGCTTGCAGGTCTACCCGGAGATGAAGTTCTGAAAAAGGTTTTCCCTTTACATTTGAAGGGAAAAGCATTGGCATGGTATAGGCTATGCGATGATATTGGATCTTGGAATTGGAATCGATTGAAATTGGAGTTCCACCAAAAAATTTATCCTATGCATCTAGTTCATCGTGATCAGAATTATATATATAATTTTTGGCCTCGTGAAGGAGAAAGTATCACTTTAGCTTGGGGAGGCTTAAGTCAATGTTATATTCATGCCCCAATCATTAGCTCTTAAGAGAAATTATTGTCCAGAAATTTTATGCTCGGCTTTCTCGTAATGATCAAACCATGTTGGATACTTCTTGTGTTGGTTCTTTTATGAAGAAGACTATTGAATTCCGGTGGGATCTTTTGGAAAGAATTAAATGCAAATATGAAGATTGGGAACTCGAGGAAGGTAAAGAGTCGGGTATCAAAATTAAATATGATTGTGTTAATCTTTTATAGATACCGATGCTTTTCAAAAGTTTAGCACTAAATATGGACTTGACTCTGAGATAGTAGCCTCCTTTTGTGAATAATTTGCTACTCATGTTGATCTCCCAAAAGAGAAGTGGTTTAAATATCACCCACCTATTAAAGAAGAAATAAAAGAACTGGTACCAATTAAAGAAGAAACTATACTTTATAATGTTGATCCAGTTGTTCCTACTACTTATATTGAGAAACCACCTTTCCCTGTTAGGATAAAAGAACATGCTAAAGTTTCAACTGTGGTTAACAAAAGCAATATTAAAACACATAAACCTGATGAACAAATTAAAGTAGAACCTAGTATTGCTATGGTTAAAGATCTCTTGGAAGAAGATATGGATGGGCATGTTATTTACTTCTGTGAAGAAGCTGCTAGAATTGCCAAACCTGATAAAAAGGATAAACATGGACCTATTGCTGGCATGGCCGTCATCTCAGTTAAAATAGGAGATCATTGTTATCATGGTTTATGTGACATGGGTGCTAGTGTGAGTGCTATTCCTTACACCTTATATCAAGAAATTATGAAAGACATAGCACCCGCGGAGATAGAAGACATAGATGTTACTATGAACCTTGCTAATAGAGACACTATATCACCGATTAGATTGTTAGAGATGTTGAACTCTTGTGTGGGGAAATAAAATACCCTACTGATTTTCTTCTTCTTGGTTCCCCACAAGATGACTTTTGTCCCATAATCTTTGGTAGGCCTTTCTTGAACACCGTTAATGCTAAGATAGATTGTAAGAAACAAATTGTCGGTGTTAGTTTTGGTGATGAGCCTCATGAGTTTAATTTTTCCAAGTTTAGTAGAAAGCTTCATGAAAAAGAATTGCCTAGTAAAGATGAATTTATTGGTCTTGCTTCTATTGTTGTACCAGCTACTGATCCTTTAGAACAATATTTGCTAGACCATGAAAATTATTTACATATGCATGAAAGAAATGAAATAGATAATTTTTTGTTTGAATAACATCCTCTACTTAAACACAACTTGCCTATTGAAACTCTAGGAGGTCCTCCTCCACCCAAAGGTGATCCTGTGTTTGAATTAAAACAATTGCCAGACACTTCGAAACATGCTTGTCTTGATGAAAAGAAAATATATCATGTTCTTATTAGTGCTAACCTTTCAGAACATGAAGAAGAAAGATTATTGAAAGTTCTAAGGAAGCATCGGGCTGCTATTGGATATACTCTTGATGATTTAAAGGGCATTAGTCCCACTCTATGTCAGCAGAAAATTAATATGGAAGCTGATGCTAAACCCGTTGTGGATCACCAACGTCGGTTAAATCCTAAGATGAAAGAAGTGGTAAGAATGGAAATCTTAAAGCTTCTGGAGGCAGGTATAATCTATCTTATACCTGATAGTAGATGGGTAAGTCGTGTTCATTGTGTCCCTAAGAAGGGAGGTATTACTGTTGTTCCTAATGATAAGAATGAACTTATTCCACAAAGAATTGTTACAGGCTATAGAATGGTAATTGATTTTAGAAAATTAAATAAATAAACTAGAAAAGATCATTACCCTCTGCCTTTTTTTGACTATTTTACCCTCTGCCTTTTATTGATCAAATGCTTGAAAGATTATCTAAGTACACATAGTTTTGCTTCCTCGATGGATATTCTGGTTTTTCACAAATACCTGTTTCTCAACTCGATCAGGAAAAGACCACTTTTACTTGTCCCTTTGGAACCTATGCTTATAGATGTATGCCTTTGGTTTATGTAATGCACCTGCTACCTTTCAAAAATGTATGACTGCTATATTCTCTAACTTTTTGTGAAAAGATTGTTGAGGTTTTCATGGATGACTTCTCCATTTATGGGATGTCTTTTTATGATTGTTTAAGCATTCTTGAGCGAGTTTTGCAGAGATGTGAACAAACAAATCTTGTCTTGAATTGGGAGAAGTGCCACTTTATGGTTAATGAACGCATTGTCTTGGGTCATAAAATTTCTGAAAGAGGTATTGAAGTGGACCAAGCCAAGGTTGATACAACTGAGAAAGCCATGTCCTAAAGATATAAAAGGTATTCGTAGTTTCTTAGGTCATACTGGTTTCTATAGGAGATTTATTAAAGACTTTTCTAAAATTTCTATGCCTCTCACAAATCCTTTGCAAAAAGATATTCCTTTTGTCTTTGATGATGATTTTTTAGAAGCCTTTGAAACACTCAAGAAAGCCTTAATTTCTGCACCTATTGTTCAACCACCTGATTGGAACTTGCCTTTTGAAGTTATGTGTGATGCTAGTGATTATGTTGTTGGTGTTGTTCTAGGACAAAGAGTTGATAAGAAATTGAATGTTATTCATTATGCCCTTAAAAATCTAGACGGTGCTCAAAGAAATTATGCTACTACTGAAAGAATTCTTAGCAGTGGTGTTTGCTTGTGATAAATTTAGACCTTATATTGTTGATTCCAAAGTAACTGTTCACACAGACCATGATGCTATTAAATGTCTTATTAAAAAGAAAGATGCTAAACCTAGACTTATTCGATGGGTTCTCTTGTTACAAGAATTTGATTTACATATCATTGATAGAAAAGGAGCTGAGAACCCGGTAGCAGATAACTTGTCTAGGCTTGAAAATGTGCCCGATGACCCGCTACCTATTGATGATAGTTTTCCTGATGAGTAGTTAGCTGCAATAAATGTTGCTCATAATACTCCTTGGTATGCTGGTTATGATAATTACATTGTTGCTAAATATTTACCACCTAGTTTTACATACCAACAGAAGAAAAAAATCTTCTATGATTTGAGACATTACTTTTGGGATGACCCACATCTTTATAAAGGAGTAGATGGTATTATTAGACGTTGTGTACCTGGGCATGAACAGGGACAAATCCTACGGAAATGTCACTATGAAGCTTATGGAGGGCATCATGTTGGAGATGGAATTGCTCACAAGGTATTGCAATCTGGATTTTATTGGCCTACTCTTTTCAAGGATGCCCGTAAGTTCATCTTATCTTATGATGAGTTTCAAAGAATAGGTAATATCGGTAAGCGTCAAGAAATGCCTATGAATTATTCACTTGCTGTTGAACCCTTTGATGTTTGGGAATTTGATTACATGGGACCTTTTCCTTCCTCTAATGGGTATATGCATATTTTGGTTGCTATTGATTATGTTACTAAATGGGTAGAAGCTATTCCAACCAGTAGTGTTGATCACAACACCTCTATTAAAATGCTTAAGGAAATTATTTTCCCAAGGTTTGGAGTCCCTAGATATTTAATGGCCGATGGTGGTTCACACTTTATGCATGGTGCTTTTCGTAAAACGCTTGCCAAGTATGATGTTAACCATAGAATTGCATCAACTTATCATCTTCAGTCTAGTAGGCAAGTTGAACTTAGCAATAGAGAAATAAAATTAATTTTGCAAAAGACTGTTAATAGGTCCAGGGAGAATTGGTCTAAGAAATTAGATGATGCACTTTGGGCTTATAGAACAGCATATAAAAATCCCATGGGTATGCCTCCATATAAAATGGTTTATGGAAAAGATTTTCATTTGCCTCTTGAATTAGAACATAAAGCATATTGGGCCGTCAAAGAGCTCAATTATGATTTCAAACTTGTTGGTGAAAAGAGGTTATTTGATATTAGTTCTTTGGATGAACGGAGAACCCAAGCTTATGAAAATGCAAAATCATTCAAAGAAAAAGTTAAAAGGTGGCATGACAAAAGAATCCAAAAGCGTGAGTTCAAAGTCGGAGATTATGTTCTTTTGTACAACTCTCGTTTCAGATTCTTTGCAGGAAAAATCCTCTCAAAATGGGAAGGCCCCTATGTTATCGAGGAGGTTTATCGGTCTGGAGCCATCAAAATAAATAATTCCGAAGGTACTAACCCGAAAGTTGTCAATGGGAAACGAATAAAGCATTATATCTCAGGTACGCCCATTAATGTTGAAAGTAAAATTATCCAAACTTTAACACTGGAAGAACACATAAAAGAGTCCTTCCGAAACACTCCAGAATCGTGAAAATAAGGAGGTACATGATACGGTAAGTAAACGGACTTCGAAAAATCTGAAAAAATATTTTTTTATCAGTTTTGGAATATTTAAAAATGTAGGAAATAAAGAAACTTCCAGGAAGCGTCCCCTGGTGGGCACAAGACACCAGGGTGCGCCAGGCTTGCCTGGGCGCGCCTGGCGCGCCCAGGTGGGTTGTGCCCACCTGGGACACTGAGGGAGTCCTGGATTAGGGGGTGTTCGGATAGCCGGACTATACCTTCAGCCGGACTCCACGACTATGAAGATACAAGATTGAAGACTTCGTCCCGTGTCCGGAGGGATCTTTTCTTGGCGTGGAAGGCAAGCTAGGCGTGCGGATATTCAAGATCTCCTACCATTGTAACCAACTCTTTGTAACCCTAACCCTATCCGGTGTCTATATAAACCGGAGGGTTGTAGTCTGTAGGACAACCATCATCATACACAATCATACCATAGGCTAGCTTCTAGGGTTTAGCCTCCTTGATCTCGTGGTAGATCTACTCTTGTACTACCCATATCATCAATATTAATCTAGCAGGAGTAGGGTTTTACCTCCATCGAGAGGGCCCGAACCTGGGTAAAATAAAGTGTCCTTTGTCTCCTGTTACCATCCAACCTTGACGCACAGTTCGGGACCCCCTACCCGAGATCCGCCGGTTTTGACACCGACATTGGTGCTTTCATTGAGAGTTCCTCTGTGTCGTCGCTTTTAGGCCCGATGGCTCCTTTGATCATCAACAACGATGAGGTCCAGGGTGAGACTTTCCTCCCCGGACAAATCTTTGTCTTCGGCGGCTTCGCTCTGCGGGCCAATTCGCTTGGTCGTCTGGAGCAGATCGAAAGCTACGCCCCTGGCTATCAAGTCAGGTTTGGAAGCTTAAACTACACGGCAGATATCCGCGGAGACTTGATCTTTGACGGGTTCGAGCCACAACCAAGCGCGCCGCACTACCTCGAGGGGCATGATATAGCTCTGCCTCTGAATAGTGCCCTGGAGGCCGCACACGCACCGGCCCCGATCCTTGACTCGGAGCCCGCTGCGTTCTTGGAGGATGAACGGTTGGACGTCACCTCGGGGGTGCGATCTTGAAGGCGATCAAGCCGAACGCCAGCCCCGTACTCCGCACGGCCCATGACTCCAAGGAGCCGGATTCTTCTCCGAACTCCGGGCCTCCCGTGCCCCTGCCGGTCGAATCCGATTGGGCGCCTATAATGGAGTTCACCGCCGCGGACATCTTTCAGCACTCACCTTTCGGTGATATCCTGAATTCTCTCAAGTCTCTCTCTCTCTATCAGGAGAGCCCAGGCCGGACTATGGTCTGCGAGGTTGGGATTCGGACGATGAAGAAATTCAAAGCCCACCCACCACCCACTTAATAGCCACTGTCGATGATTTAACCGACATACTTGACTTCGGCTCCGAAGACTTCGACGGTATGGACTACGAAGGAGGAGACGAACAAGAACCAGCACCTGTAGGGCGCTGGACCTCCACCTCGTCATACGACATATATATGGTGGACGCTCCAAAGGATGGAGACGGCGATGGAACAGCGGAGGATGACACCTCGAAAAAACAGCCAAAACGTCGGCGTCAACGGTGCCGCTCTAAATCCCGCCATAGCAGAAACGGTGATTCCGGCACGGGAGATAATACTACCCCGGATAGCGCCGAAGAACACCAAATCCAGCAAGATTCGGCGCAGGAAGATGGAGAAGCCAGCCCTCATGAGAGAGCGGCAGAGCGAGAGGTTGAGGATGATAACTACATGCCTCCCTATGAAGACGAGGCAAGCCTCGACGACGACGAATTCGTCGTACCATCAGACCCCGCCGAACATGAGCGTTTTAAACACAGGCTTCTAGCCACGGCGAATAGCCTAAAGAAAAAGCAGCAACGGCTTAGAGCTGATCAAGATTTGCTAGCTGACAGATGGACTGAAGTCCTTGCGGCCGAAGAGTATGAACTCGAGCGCCCCTCCAAAAAGTATCCTAAGCGCAGGCTGCTACCCCAATCAGAGGGGGAAACACCTACATTACCAATGCATGACATGGCAGACCGGCCACCTCGCGGCCGCGACAGAGAGGCCTGTCGAACCTCTAAACAAGCCATGCCCCGGTGCCGCTCAACCAAGGCACGGGAAAATGAGCCAGACCTGCGAGACGCACTGGAGGATAAAGCAAGGCAAACAAGATCGATCTATGGATCGCGCGGACGCCCGATGACACGTGATGATCTTCACTCCGGACACAATAAATCCGGCCGGGCCGAACACAATAGGCATAGCTCTTCCGAGCTGTGTCGTGACATAACCCAGTACAGGGGCGCCGCACACCCACTATGCTTCACAGATGAAGTAATGGATCATAAAATCCCAGAGGGTTTCAAACCCGTCAACATCGAGTCGTACGATGGTACGACAGATCCAGTAGTATGGATTGAGGATTATCTCCTTCACATCCACATGCCACGTGGCGACGATCTACACGCCATCAAATATCTCCCCGTTAAGCTCAAGGGACCAGCCCGGCACTGGCTTAATAGCCTACCAGCGGACTCAATCAGTTCTTGGGAAGACCTGGAAGCCGCATTCCTCGACAACTTCCAGGGGACCTATGTGCGGCCACCGGACGCCGACGACCTAAGCCACATAATTCAGCAGCCAGAAGAATCGGCCAGGCAATTCTGGACACGGTTCCTAACAAAGAAAAATCAGACAGTCGATTGTCCGGACACAGAGGCCCTAGCAGCCTTCAAACATAACATCCGCGACGAGTGGCTTGCCTGGCACCTGGGACAGGAAAAGCCGAAATCTATGGCAGCCCTCACGACACTCATGACCCGCTTTTGCGCGGGCGAAGATAGCTGGCTAGCTCGTAGCAACAACTTATCGAAGAACCCTGGTAATTCGGATACCAAGGACAAAAGTGGCAGGACACGTCAAAATAAGCAAAAGCGTCGCGTTAGCAGCGCCAGCAATGAGGATACGGCAGTAAATGCCGGATTCAGAGGTTATAAATCCGGTCAGCGGAAAAAGCCATTTAAAAGGAATACCCAGGGCCCGTCCAGTTTGGACCGGATACTCGACCGCTCGTGCCAGATTCATGGCACCCCCGAAAGGCCAGCCAATCACACCAACAGGGATTGTTGGGTGTTCAAGCAGGTAGGCAAGTTAAGAGCCGAACACAAAGACAAGGGGCTGCATAGCGACGACGAGGAGGAGCCCAGGTGGCCGAACAACAGTGGACAGAAGGGGTTTCCCCCACAAGTGCGGACGCTGAACATGATATACGCGACCCACATTCCCAAGAGGGAGCGGAAGCGTGCGCTACGGGACGTATACGCGATGGAGCCAGTCGCCCCAAAGTTCAACCCATGGTCGTCCTGCCCGATCACTTTTGATCAAAGAGACCACCCCACTAGCATCCGTCACGGCGGTTTTGCCGCATTGGTTCTTGACCCAATCATTGACGGATTTCATCTCACAAGAGTCCTCATGGACAGCGGCAGTAGCCTGAACCTGCTTTATCAGGATACAGTGCGGAAAATGGGCATAGATCCATCAAGGATCAAGCCCACAAGGACGACCTTTAAAGGCATCATACCAGGTGTAGAGGCCAACTGCACAGGCTCGGTAACACTTGATGTGGTCTTCGGATCTCCGGATAACTTCCGAAGCGAAGAGTTAATCTTCGATATAGTCCCGTTCCGCAGTGGCTATCACGCCCTGCTCGGACGAACCGCATTCGCTAAATTCAATGCGGTGCCGCACTACGCATATCTCAAGCTCAAGATGCCAGGCCCTCGAGGAGTAATTATGGTCAACGGAAACACAGAACACTCCATCCGTACGGAGGAGCACACGGCGGCGCTCACAGCGGAAGTACAAAGCAGCCTTTCAAGGCAACTCTCTAGTCCGGCCGTTAAAAAGCCGGACAATGCAAAGCGCGCCCGGAGTAACCTGCAACAAGACCGCCTGGCACGTTCGGAGCAAGCGTAGCAATACGGCCCCAACCCCAGCCATCGCAACATAGGGGAGCTAGTACCTCGAGTACACAATTGCGCCCTCGAAATTCCATGGGCACAGGGGGAGGGGCACATTAACTACATGCTTACAATACGGCGTCAAACGTACTAGGTGTTGTCGGATTCTTTTTTACTTTCAGGACTCCACACTCTGGATAACCTGTTCGGCTTTGTTGCCGCACAGACGATGCAAGACCCAGGAAAGCAGACAAAGCTACGCCGCGTTACGGAACTCTCAGGTGGTCTCTATTTCGAGCGATATATCTGTTTCTAAATTCCGTGGCCTGCGCCTGGTCAGGACATGTTAAATAGTCTAATATCTTTTTTGCTTATCGCACTACTTGTATCGTCCGGCTTTGATGAATAGCCTCTCTATAAACAATGCATAGCTTTTCGCCTATTTTTTTTTGTGTTGTCCTATTTTAATATATATGTTCATTAAAAAAACATGATCGCAACCGTACACCATGGTACGGCAAAACACGCCAGGGGCTTCATTACCCTTCTATCTGGTGTGAGAAGTCCGTACACTTTCACAAGTGCGGCACCCCGAACTTATAGCACTATATACATCGGCTCTGAATCATGATTTTGGTCACATGTTGGGTTTGCCCGGCTCCTATGTTTTGGTGCCTTAAGTTCCGCTATATCGGCTAAGGTAGCACTAGGAGAACCACTACGATTGTGCCCCAGTTCAGGTGGGTTAAGCACCTCAGTGGAGAAAGCTAAAACAGACTGTCATGATAAGGTGTGAGACCGGTCGCTATTCGAGAGGTTTTTCGAGTCCTTAAAGACTTATGCCGCTTCGAGCGAGGAGCTGGCTATGTCCGGCCAAAGGCGTGGATAGCGCCCCGAGTTCGGCCTTCCGAACTAGGGGCTTCGCCGAAATTTAAAATTATAACGTTCTATGGCTAAGTGAGAGTGTTCAAGCATTATAGTCCGATTGCCTGGTTCGTTGTGTTGAGCGCCTCCCTCGAAGGACCCAACTATGGGAGAAAGAGCCCTCAGGTTTATCCCGAACACCCCAGCACTAGTGGCATGGGGGCAGGAGCCGACGACTGGCCATCTCTCAATTTTTGATAAACAGCCGCACAGAAAATAATATTTTAAATTCAATAAGCATTGCTTAGCGCATATGAACAAGTTTTCAGCGCACAGGATACAAATGAGCGAGTTCATTCAAATACTACATCTTTAGTACATTCATCCGCGACAAGGCGGGCTCCAGCAAGAACTTCCTTGTAGTAGTTCTCGGGCTTGCGATGCTCCTTCCCCGGCGGCGGCCCATCCTTCACCAGCTTCTCTCCGTCCAGCTTACCCCAGCGTACCCTTACACGGGCAAGGGCCCTCCGGGCACCTTCAATGCAGGCGGAGCGCTTGATGACCTCAAGCCGTGGACAGGCCTCCACCAGCCGCCGCACTAGCCCGAAATAGCTCCCAGGCAGGGCCTCTCCAGGCCACAGCCGAACTAGTAAGCCCTACATGGCCTGTTCGGCCGCCTTGTGGAGCTCGACTAGCTGTTTCAGCTGATCGCTCAAAGGCACAGGGTGTCCAGCCTCAGAATACTGAGACCAGAACACACTCTCCGTCGAGCTGCCCTCTTCAGCTCGGTAGAACGTGGCGGCGGCGGATACGCTACGGGGAAGATTGGCGAACGCCCCTGGAGAACTCCGGATTCGGGTAAGTAACAGGTAGTTTACTTTTATATTCCTACTTTGCATTAAGAATGCCTTACCCGTTGCTATCTTTTTCACCTCCTCCAATTCTCGGAGGGCCTTTTGGGCTTCGGCCTTGGCACTCTTGGCGGTCTCAAGGGCCGACGGGAGCTCGGATACATGCGCTCTTGACTCAAGCTCCAAACTCTCATGTTTTTTCATGAGAGCTTGCAGCTCTTGCTGCACCTCGCCGATCTGAACCCCAAGCCTTTCTCGCTCGGCGCGCTCCTCGGCCGTTTTCTTTCCGGCCTCATCCAGCGCCTGCTTCAGGGTTGCCACCTCGGTTGTGGCCCCTACAATAAGCAGTACAATCCTGTTATTTCTTTCTGCAATCAAGCCTCTCTATAGGCACCTTTTTCCTTTTTTAGGGTATTTCGTACCTTCTTTCTTCTCGAGCTGCCGTTTGGCAAGGCCGAGCTCTTGCTCGGTCCGCCCGAGGTCCTTTTTAAGGACATCCACCTGCGCAATCAGTGCGGCGGTGGACAGCAGCGAAGCCTGCATACGTATATTTGACTTTTTGTTGTTAGACTCCTGCAAAAATTACTAGATCCTCTATTCGGCTTTTCTTTCCGAACACCGAACAGAGCATCAGAGGCTACTGTCTATGCGGTAAATAATTTGACGTATTTTAATAACCTCGAAGCCTATTAGAAGGCTAGCGCAAGCTTCAGTCAGTCCGCTCTTGGCGGACTGAACCCTTTGGATCACCGTACTCATAACATTACGGTGCTCCTCGTCGATGGCGGCGCCCTCAAGCACCTCCAGCAGATTGTCCGGCGCCTCTGGTTGGACGGAGGTCGCCGGCTCAGACGGCTTACTCCTCTTGGAAGGAGTTCGCCCACCGCGGCCCAGGACTGTCGAGTCCGGCGCGATGTCCGGCACAAAGCCGGACTTGGAGCCCTGGGGGGTTTCATCCCCTTTACTCCTGGGGTCCGGAGGATTGCCTTGCGGCTCGTCCAGGACTATCTCCTCCTGCCCTGGAGCTTGGCGGGACGCCACTTCGGCGTCGTCCACCCTGCAGGGGGAGACAGCGGGTAGAACAGAGTTCACGTCCGATGAATCCAGGGAGCCGCTCGACGAATCATCGAGTTCGGCCCGGGGCGGGCTGCGTCAATTACGAGCGATATTAGGGAAAGCCGCGCATTAAAAGAATATCATGAGTCACTCTGGTATATAAATACTTACGATTTCGCCGGGCGCTTGGTTCTGTCCGGCCACTCCTTTCCGCCCTCTTCAGCGTCGTGGGAGTAGTCCGGCGGAGGGGTCTTCCTTTTCCTCGACCTCTCGGCCTCCCCCGTTGGGGTGGCCTTCTTCTTCTTTTCTCCCCTCGCTAGGGGGGGAGAGCTTTCTTGTTCCTCCTCCTCGTTTTCATGAGAGGAGAGCGACGCGGACTCGTCAGATGACGAGTCCGACACCACCATGTTGCGGGAACTTTTTTGAGTCCCGGTGGTTTTCTTCTTCTTGGCCTTCTTCCCCGGCACCACATAAGGTGCCGGAGCCATCAGCTTCACCAAGAGAGCTGGGGCTGGGTCTTCGAGCAGGGGAGCTGGACAGTTAATTGGTCCGGATATAGCCAGCCAAGCCTGTCAAAGGTAAAGGGAGTTTAGATCCCGCATAGAGTTAATCTATGAAGAAGAACTTAACAAACCTGTCAAAGGTATAGATAGCTCACCTCGCTGGCATTATGTTGCGAGCTGTATCCGCGGTCTTCGGAAGCGGATGTGGGGGACTCGGCGCCTTTGGTCAACACCTTCTAGACGTCTTCATACGTCGTGTCGAAGAGCCTACTGAGGGTTTGGTGTTGCGCCGGGTCGAATTCCCACAAAGTAAAATCCCGTTGTTGGCACGGGAGGATCCGGCGAACGAGCATGACCTGGATCACATTGATTAGCTGGATCGGCCTGTTCACCAGGGACTGGATGCACGTTTGCAACCCAGTCACTTCTTCCTCGTTGCCCCACGACAGGCTCATCTCTTTCCAGGACATGAGCCGCGTGGGGGGTCTGGATCTGAACTCGGGGGCTGCGACCCATTTCGGATCGCGTGGCTCGGTGATGTAAAACCACCCGGCCTGCCACCCGTTTAGGGACTCCACATAGGAGCCATCGAACCAGAGGACGTTGGCCATCTTGCCGGCCATAGCGCCTCCGCACTCCGCCTGGGTGCCGGACACCACCTTGGGCTTGACGTTGAAGGTCTTGAGCCAGAGGCCGAAGTGGGGGCGGACGCGGAGAAAGGCCTCACACACGACGATAAATGCCGAAATATTGAGGACAAAGTTCGGGGCCAGATCGTGGAAATCGAGGCCGTAGTAGAACATGAGCCCCCGGACAAATGGGTGAAGTGGAAAGCCTAGTCCGCGGAGGAAGTGGGGAAGAAAAACTACCCTCTCATGGGGCCCTGGGGTAGGAAGAAGCTGCCCCTTCTCAGGAAGCCGATGCGGGATGTCCTTGGACAACTATCTGGCTTTCCTTAGCTTTTTTACTTGGGCCTCCGTAACAGAGGAGTCCATCCACTTTCCTCCCGCTCCGGACATTGTTGGAGAAGGTTGAGGAAGGAAGAGCGGACTTGGGCGCTGGAGCTTGAGTGCGCGAGAGATGGGTTGGCAAAGGAGGAAGAAGGCGTAGGTTAAAAAGGTGAATCCTTATCCCTTTATAGAAGCGGGCGCGGTTAGGCATCCCCACCTACCTAATAAAACTCACTTGCCTCCCAAGCGCCGTGGTAAATGGCGCGGCTGGGTTACCCACGTCCGTATTAATGAGAATCCCGTTAAAAGGGGCACACGATCTCTGCTTTGACAAGACGTGCCAAGGAAACCGCCTCGCTAGACACGCTGAGGCGGAACAATGAAAACAATTTATATAAAGAGCTTGGCCGCATTGTTATGATGCACTGCGGAATACGTCAGCAGATTTGATTTGTGTTAATATTATTCTCTATATGGCAATATGTGGAAACTTATTTTGCAGAGCCGGACACTATTTTTGGTGTTTACAATCTTCTTGAAGAAATTGGAGGAGGAACCCGCCTTGCAATGCCGAAGACAATCTGCGCGCCGGACTCGTCGTCATTGAAGCCTGGTTCAGGGGCTACTGAGGGAGTCCTGGATTAGCGGGTGTTCGGATAGCCGGACTATACCTTCAGCCGGACTCCAGGACTATGAAGATACAAGATTGAAGACTTCGTCCCGTGTCCGGAGGGATCTTTTCTTGGCGTGGAAGGCAAGCTAGGCGTGTGGATATTCAAGATCTCCAACCATTGTAACCAACTATGTGTAACCCTAACCCTATCCGGTGTCTATATAAACTGGAGGGTTGTAGTCCGTAGGACAACCATCATCATACACAATCATACCATAGGCTAGCTTCTAGGGTTTAGCCTCCTTGATCTTGTGGTAGATCTACTCTTGTACTACCCATATCATCAATATTAATCTAGCAGGAGTAGGGTTTTACCTCCATCGAGAGGGCCCGAACCTGGGTAAAATAAAGTGTCCTTTGTCTCCTGTTACCATCCGACCTTGACGCACAGTTCGGGACCCCCTACCCGAGATCCGCCGGTTTTGACACCGACAGACACCTTCTGGACTCCATTTTTCTACCGTATGCTTGTTCCCCCAAGATAAAAAAATCTATATATACTTCCAGAACCTGTTGATCACCGTATTGCGGAGAAATCCTCTATTCTCTTTTCCTTGCTGTTTTCTGTCAGATCCATCTACCATGGCCTCTTCAAGCTCCTCCAAGTACAAGTTCTTCAAGAACGTATCAACCCATATCTGCGGGAGGTGGTGCAACACCCTCAGGTCATCCAGATGCATGAGGGGTGCTTCACCTCTGCGATGTGCCATGTCCCAAGGGGACGGGAACCATGGAGGCAGGCTAGAAGCTATGGAGCAAGACGTCTTTTGGTGCAAGGATATGGTGGAGCGTAGACTCAACGCTAATCACCTTATGATCACAGACCTCTCCCGTGATCTCAAGGTGGATGGCAAGCCCATGAAGGACATCGTCTTCACCCTCAACGAGAAAATCAACTTCCTCCAAAGCCAGATCTATGACCTCCAAAACCAAGTCTTTGAATATGAGGCGAGGTTAAAAGCTATGAGTTTGGCTGCTAGTTGCAGGACCCGTGAGTCTCACTCCTCCTCTTATGATGGTGGACCACTGCCATGGAAATCCGAGGACAAGACCTCTACTTCATCACCACCATCATCTTCTTCACCACCAAAAGAGAATTGAGTATTGGGTATGGGCACTCCCCTTGGCTTCCGCCAAGCTTGGAGGAGGTGCCCCAGTATCGTATCATCCCACTATCTTTTTGCCTTTACTTATTTTAGTTCGATCTTTTGCTTTAGATGAATAAAATTTTAGTTCGATCCTTTCTTCTTTGAGAGTTTGCTTAGTGATCTATCCTTGTAATCGTGTGCAAGATCTATAATAAAGTTTAGTTTGAGTTTTTGCTTTCTTTACATTCATGTTGCAAATAAAAGAAAAGAAATAAAGAAATAAAAAGAGAAAGGAAATAAATACAAAGGAAGGAAATAAACAAAGAAAGGATCATATACTAATCTTATGGTAAGTGATGACACCACATAAGGAAAAGTATAAGTAGAAAAATTTATTAGAGATCGACAAAACATAGCATTAGTCAATGATGCAACTCATGAAAGAATTAATAAGGGAAGAGAATATTCACATATAAATATACTATCCTAGAAATCTTTTGAGATTGTGAGCCCTCATCAAAATATTATATGCCAAAATTGTTGATGTTGGACAAGGAAGATAACTTAATGGTTTATGTTTGTTTGTATTCACATAGAAGTCATATTGTCGTAGATCCTTCAACATGTGGTGCTTGCCCCTATCTTTGCTAGCCAAAAATTCCGCACTAAGTAGAGATACTACTTGTGCATCCAATAACCCTTAAACCCAAATCTTATTTTCAAGTGTCCACCATACCTACCTAGGGATTGAGCAAGATCCCTCAAGTAAGTTGTCATCGGTGCAAAAAGGCAATAAAAATTGCTTCTAAAAGTGTGAGATCATTTAGTTTAAGAGAAAATTGAGCGTTGCATGAACTTGTGATGGTGAAGAATAAAAGCGATAGATTGCATAATAAAGGTCGCTATCACAAGGGGCAATGCAACGTGACGTTCTTTTGCACTAAGGGGTTGAGCATACAAACAAATAAGCGCATGGCAACCTCTACTTCCCTCTATGAAGGGCTTATCTTTTACTTCTATGTATTTACTTTTATGCAAAGAGTCAATGTTTTCCTTCTATTCCTTTTGATTTTTCTCCTTTGGCAAGCATCATGTGGTGAGGAAAGATCTAGGCACATATGTCCATTTGAATATAGATAGCAAGAGTTATTATTGTTGACATCACTCTTGAGGTGAATACGTTAGGAGGCGAGACTATAAGCCCATATCTTTCTATGTGTCCGGTTGAAACGTTTTTCTCATGTGTGTGGTGAGTGTTAGCAATCATAGAAGACTATATTATGGTTGAGTATGTGGACTTGCCTAAAGGCTCCGATACGTGACCCTTCCTGAAAAGATGATGAATTGTACTTGCAAAGTTGACTCAGAACATTGTTTTGTTGGTTTTTAATAGAGTTTTTGCTTCATACTTCGATTGTGTGATGAATTGTTACTTATTCATGAGAAGTATATGATAGAAGTTTTATGATAAAAGTCCTATGTTTAACTTTTTTGTTGTTATAATAATCAACATGATGCTTCTATGTCCGTATTTTGTTTTTATCGACACCTCTCTCTCAAAGCATGTGGGCAGGTTTTTCGATTTCGGTTTTCGCTTGAGGACAAGCGAGGTCTAAGCTTGGGGGAGTTGATACGTCCATTTTGCATCATGTTTTCTTACTGTTATTTATAATGTTTTATCCATAATAATGCTTTTTGGAGTAATTCTAATGCATTTTCTCTCACAATATGCAAGGTATACACAAAGAAGGAGAATTCCAGCAGTTGGAAATCTGGAGCTAGAAAAGCTACGTCAGGCTACCTATTCTCCACAACTCCAAACAAGCTGAAACTTCACGGAGATTTTTTATGGAATATTTGAGG
This sequence comes from Aegilops umbellulata, assembly GCA_032464435.1. Lineage (NCBI taxonomy): Eukaryota > Viridiplantae > Streptophyta > Magnoliopsida > Poales > Poaceae > Aegilops > Aegilops umbellulata. The sequence goes on from CP136060.1 coordinate 50,356,364, forward strand.
AATATTGGAGCAAATAACTACCAGAGGAGGCCCACCAGGTGGGCACAACCCACCTGGGCGCGACAGGGAGCCCAGGCGCGCCCTGGTGGGTTGTGCTCAACTAGGCCCACCTCCAATGCCCATCTTCTGGTATATAGGTCATTTTGACCTAGAAAAAAAATGAGAGGACTTTCGGGACGGTGCGCCGCCATCTCGAGGCAGCACTTGAGCAGGAGCACTTTTGCCCTCCGGCGGAGAGATTCCGCCGGTGGAACTTCCCTCCCGGAGGGGGAAATCATCGTCATCATCATCAAAAATAACTCTGCCATCTTGGGGAGGGCAATCTCCATCAACATATTCAACATCACCATCTCATCTCAAACCCTAGTTCATCTCTTGTGTTCAATCTTGTTACCGGAACTATAGATTGGTGCTTGTGGGTGAGTAGTAGTGTTGATTACGTCTTGTAGTTGATTACTATATAATTTATTCGGTGGAAGATTATATGTTCAGATCCAATATGCTATTTAATACCCCTCTCATCCTGAGCATGATTATAATTTGTGAGTAGTTACTTTTGTTACCGAGGTCATGGGAGAAATCATGTTGCAATTAATCATGTGAACTTGATATGTGTTCGATATTTTGATTGTATGTATGTTGTGATCACCTTAGTGGTGTCATGTGAACGTCAACTACATGACACTTCATCATATTTGGGCTTAAGGGAATGCATTATGGAGTAGCAATTAGATGATGTGTTGCGAGAGTGACAGAAGCTTAAACCCGAGTTTATGCGCTATTCCGTAAGGGGCTGATTGGATCCAAAAGTTTAATGCTATGTTTGGAATTTATTCTTAATACTTTTCTCGTAGTTGCGGATGCTTGCGGGAGGGTTAATCATAAGTAGAAGGTTTGTTCAAGTAAGAACATCACCTAAGCACCCGTCCACCCACATATCAAATTATCAAAGTACCGAACACAAATTAAGCAAACATGATGAATGTGACTAGATGAAATTCCCGTGTACCCTCAAGAATGCTTTGCTTAACATAAGAGACCATTTTGTCCTGTCCTTTGCCTCAAAATAATTGGTCTACCTTGCTGCACTTTTGTTACTACTATCATTACTTGCTCGTTACAAATTATCTTGCTATCAAACTACTCCGCTACTTACAATTTCAGCACTTACAGACATTAACTTGCTGAAAACCACTTGTCATTTCCTTCTGCTCCTCGTAGGGTTCGACACTCTTACTTATCGAAAAAAGCTACAATTGATCCCCTATACTTGTGGCTCATCATGCCCTATTTAACGTGAATGCAGTTGTCTCTAAAGCATAACCCCAAAATGATAGTGGTTGATTCGTCTCCAACGTATCTATATTTTTTTATTGTTCCATGTTGTTCTATTATCAATCTTGGATGTTTTATAATCATTTTATAGTCATTTTATATCATTTTTTGGTACTAATATATTGACATAGTGCCAAGTGCCAGTTGTTGTTTTCTGCATGGTTTTTACACCGCGGGAAATCAATACCAAACGGAGTCCAAATGCAATGAAACTTTACAGAGATTTTTTTACGAGAAGACACATAATGGGCCCTGGCTGCGCCTGGGGGTGCTCCGAGGAGAGCATAACCCACCAGGGCACGCCAGGAGGCCTAGGCGCACCCTGGTGGGTTGTGCCCACCTCGGGTGCCCCTCGGAACGCCTCTTTGCTCTATAAATACCCCAATATTCCCAAAACCCTAGGGGAGTTGACGAAATATTGATCCAACCGTCGCAGAGTCCAGAACCACCAGATCCAATCTAGACACCATCTTGGATGTGGTTCACTACCTCCATTGGTGCCTCTCCGATGATGCGTGAGTAGTTCTTTGTAGACCTTCGGGTCTGTAGTTAGTAGCTAGATGGATTCCTCTCTCTCGTTGAATTCTCAATACAATGGTCTCTTGGAGATCCATATGATCTAACTCTTTTTGCGGTGTGTTTGTTGGGATCGATGAACTTTGAGTTTATGATCAGATCTATCTTTTTATATCCATGAAAGTATTTGAGTTTCTTTGATCTCTTTTATGCATGATTACTTATAGCCTCGTATTTCTTCTCTGATATTTGGTTTTTTTTGCCAACTTGATATATCTATCTTGAAATGGGAAGAGGTGCTTTGTAGTGGGTTCGATCTTACGGTGCTTGATCCCATTGACAGAAAGGGAACCGACATGTATGTATCGTTGCTACTAAGAATAAAACGATGGGGTCTATCTCCACATAGATAGATCTTGTCTACATCATGTCATCATTCTTATTGCATTACTCCGTTTCTCCATGAACTTAATACACTAGATGCATGCTAGATAGTGGTCTATGTGTGGAGTAATAGCAATAGATGCAGGCAGGACTCGGTCTACTAATCTTGGACGTGATGCCTATGTACTGATCATTGTCTGGGTATCATCATGATTATTTGAAGTTCTATCAATTGCCCAATAGTAATTCATTCACCCACCATTTCCTATGGTTCTCGAGAGAAGCCACTAGTGAAATCTACGGCCCCCGGGTCTCTTTCTCATATTATTTGCCTTTGTGATATATTTTTCTTTGCTTTTATTTTCAAATCTATTAAACAAAAAATTCAAAAATACCTTGCTACAATTTATTCTTATTTATTATTTTATTTGGCGTTCGATCTATCAATCTACTATAATTTTATCTCGTCCATTTGCTCATCTGGGGCGCCGCTACCCGAAAGGGATTGACAACCCCTTTTACACGTCGGGTTGCGAGAAGTTGTTATTTGTGTGCAGGTGATGTTTACGTTGTGTTGCTTGGTTCTCCTACTGGTTTGACAACCTTTGTTTCACATATGAGGGAAATACCTACTGCTGTTGTGCTGCATCATCCCTTCCTCTTTGGGGAAATACCGACGTAGCTTCAAGCCGCATCAAAAGGAATTTCTGGCACCATTGCCGGGGAGGATCTTCAACATATACCAGGTTCCTAATCACAAATCTCATCTCCTCGCAATTTACATTATTTGTCATTTGCCTCTCGTTTTACTCTTACCACTTCACAAAAATTTGTCTTTTTATTCGCCTCTCTTTTTCGTTCGTTGTTTTCTCGTCAGATCTCCTTTGCTTGCAATCATGAGTGATTTCGGTATGGCACCAAAAGATGATGGCCTAACTCCTAAGATTGGACGTATGGGCAATCTAGATGCTAAACTTTTATTTTTGGGCAAGGGAATATTATGGGAAAAGAACGTATCCAAGAATTTTTCAATTGTGTGGGAAATTTAAGTCTTGATGATGCTCCTATACTTAAGATACTAGATCTTATGTGGATGCTATTTCAGCGCTAGTTCTGAAACTTGAAAGCAAATTTATTCATACTCATCCTACTTTGCAAAGATTATTGGTTGAGCTCCCCCTTATAAAGAATCCTAAGGCTAGAAGGTTGGCCACTCTCGGTCTCACTACAAAAAAAAGACACATCTGTGACATTTTGGGCCGAACGAAAAAAAATTGTCATACTTATGACACTTCTATGATGATAATTGTGACAAAACCCGGTATCATCATAGATGTGGTGGGGTCCTACTTCTATGACAGAAAATCATGACAGAAAATGGGATTTTCGTCCTGGGCGGGCCGGAGACACAGCTGCATGACATTCTTTGGACCGTCCATGACGGAAAAAACCGTGGTAGAAGCAAGGGCGAGGAAAATATCGGGGTGTTCCCGGTTACGGTGGGTGGTCGGGGCCGAGCGATGCGTACACGCGTCGGTGCAAGGCGTTGGGATCTAACTGAACCCGAGCGAGGCGTTGGGCTCTAACTGAACCCGAGCGATTGCACTGTAGGCTACGCATTACTGAACCCGAGCGATCGATCGATGGTTGTTAAATGAACCCGATCGAGCGATTCCTTCGCTATTGCTGCTAACTAAAGCCGGTCGATGCTGCCTCTAGATGAACAGTGAGCATTGCTGGGGGGGTTGGATGAACAGTTCCCGGTGGGGGTGGATGAACAGGACCCCGTGGTGTTGCCTCTGGATGAACAGGACCCCGATCGATTGAGCCAGTTGGGGCTGGATGAACAGGACCCCGTGAAGGGCTGATGAACAGGACCACCCCATGGAGGGCTGGATGAATAGTAGAGGGTGGAGGGATGGATGAACAGTAGCCCATGGAGGGGTGGTTGAACAGGAGCCCGTGGAGAGGGCTGGTTGAACAGTAGCCGGTGGAGTAGCGCGCGGTGGAGGCTGGATGAACAGGAGCCCGTGGATGAACAGTCACAGGTGGAGGCTGGAAGGTCGATGGTGGATGAACAGTAGCCCGTGGAGGCCGGAGGGGGTCGACGGTGGAGATGAACAGTATCCCGTGGAGTCCCGTTTTGCGGTACGCCACACCCCTCCCAATGAACAGGACCCCCGTTTCGACCTAGCGCTCCAACACAAGTCCGTTTCCTCCGTTTTGCGGTACGCCACACCCCTCCCGATCAACAGGACCCCCGTTTCGACCATAGGAGGTCCGTTTCCTCCGATTTGCAGACGCCAGACCCCTCCCAATGAACAGGATCCCGTTTCGACCTTGGCCGGTCGAACACAAGGCCGTTTCCTCCGTTCTACGGTACGTCAGGCCTCGTTTCCATCGGCTGTTCCGTCCAAGCCCTCCCGATGAACACGACGACGCATTCCGTTCCGACCCAGTCGGTTGGCTCCCCATGAACACAACAACGCAGTTTCTCCATTCTGACCCAGCCATGTACACGAGCCCTGGCCGTACGTATGCGCGAGTAGGCGTTCGAGACCCTGCCTGTATGTACGTATGTGGCCGTATTTTCTTTCTTGCACACTTGCCGCTATACTTACATGTACATGCTACGTGTGTGCCTCTACTACGACACATGCGCGCCTCTACATCGAATAGTATGTATGTACACGTTCGCGACCAGAATGACAACGCTACGTACGCTTCGACCAGGTGGGTCCCGACTGTCAGGCACTTCCTTGCCTGTGAAGATGTAGCTGGTGGGTCCCAGCAGTTAGGGGGGCGAATCGTTTTTTTTTTTGCCCAGACACACTTCCTTGCGTGCGAAGATGTAGCTGGTGGGTCCCAGTAGTCAGGGGGAAATGTTTTTTTCGTGAAATACAGTGGCCCGTCTGGTGGGTCCCCGCTGTCAGGTGGAGGAATAATTATTTTGCGCGTAATAAGGAGGCACTTCCTTGCTGCGGCCATGGACCCAGCTGTGAGCCTCTCCACGTACAGTCCACGTCCGGTGGAAGCCGGTCCTTGACCACATTGACCATGCCGCGCCGAGAGCACGGTGAACGACGGCGAGGCTTAGGAAGGGGACGACACGGAGCCAGGGAAGACGTGGCAGTGGATGCCCACGCGTAGAGGATTATGAGGGTTCACTGATTCGCTGCGGTGTGAGGCTGCCGTCGCCGCAGAATAACAGGGGGAGTGGGTGAGTAGAGGGATGGCCTTTCCAGCGGTGGGAGTAGTAGGGGGCGGTGAGGCCTCCGCCGCATCGCAGCCGGCCACGGGAGGCAGGAGCACGAGGCACGACCGGTGCTGGTTTGGGCGGCTGGACCAAGAAGACCAGAGGTTGAAGAAGCACTACGGCCGTTGGATGGACATCGTACGGTCACTGGAGCTAGAATCGTGCATATTGACTAAGCTGACAAAGCCCTCCGTCCCCATCAACTTAGTAGGCCCACAAGTCAGCCTGCCACTATGCTGGGTCCCAGCTAGCAGGGGGAGTATTCATTTTTTTTGTGCGTAATAAGGAGGCACTTCCTTGCGTGTGAAGATATAGCTGGTGGGTCCAACCTGTCAGCGGTGGTAACGTTTTTTTCGCGAAATACAGAGGCCCTTTTGGTGGGTACCAGATGTCAGGTGGAGGAATCATTATTTTGCGCGTAATAAGGAGGCATTTCCTTGCGTGCGGCCGTGGACCCAGCTGTCAGCCTCTCCACATACAGTCCACTTCAGATGCATGTCGGTCATTGACCACGTTGACCAGGCCGCGCCGAGAGCACCAGGGCGGTGGACGACGGCGAGGCCTAGGAAGGGAACGACACGGAGGCGGGGAAGACTCGGCAGTTGTTTCCCACGCGGAGGGGAGTACGACTGTACGAGGGTTTACTGGTTAGTCTGTCATCGCCGGAGAATAAAAGCAGGTGTGGGTGAGTAGAGGGATGGCTAGGCCAGCGATGGGAGTACGCTGGGGCAGTGAGGCCTGCGCGGCAGCACAGCCGGCCGCAAGGAGGAGGGAGCGGGCAGTCCCGCCGGCGCTTGTTTGAGCAGCTGGAGCAGGAAGAGCAGAGATTGAAGAAGCACGACGGCCGTTGGATGGACATCCAACAGTCACTGCTTGTGCATCAACCTTTTTGTTAGGAAAGCCTCAAATCTATGGAAAACATCATACAACCCATCTGCCATTATTTCTAATAATTTACAGCCCATTTGCTAATTCTTAAGGTTTTTTTGGAGCCCATATTCTTTTTGTTAGCTTTACAACCCATATTGTGGCCACGGTTAAAAAATTATACGAGATTTTGCATATTTCGGTGCGGTCCGAACTATTTTTAATCCCGAAATTTCGAGTCACATTCAAACTGATTTTAAAAATAAATGTATATCAATATAAAATCCAACAAATTGTCCACGCATAAAAATCAATGCAATTTAAAATCTCAAAATGAAAAAAAGAAATTTGAAACTAATTGCTGGTTTGATGTGTTTTAAAAATGCACAGCCCATTTCTCATTACTGATAGGCCATTTTCTCGGCCAGCCGAATGAAGCTCTCCTCGTCTTGAAAGATTTGCAGCCCAACACACCTGTCAAAGCAACTTACTTGGCAAATCACAAAAAAAACTGGGTTGTTGCCGTGGACCCAGTTGTCAGCCTCTCCACGTACAGTACTTTTCCGATGGAAGTTGGTCGTTGACCACATTGACCACGCCGCGCCGAGAGCACCAAGGCGGTGGACGACGGTGAGGCCTAGGAAGGGGACGACACGGAGCCAGGGAAGACACGACAGTGGATGCCCATGCGGAGAGGAGTATGAGGGTTCACTGGTTCGGCTGCGGTGTGAGGTTGCCGTCGCCATAGAATAACAGGGGGTGTGGGTGAGTGGAGGGATGGCCTGGCCAGCGATGGAGTAGTATGGGGGAGGTGAGGCCTCCGCGGCAGCACAGCCAGCCACGTGAGGTAGGAGCAAGCGGCACGACCGGCGTTGCTTTGGGTGGCTGGAGCAAGAAGACCAGAGGTTGAAGAAGCACTAAGGCCGTTGGATTGACATCGTACGGTCATTGGAGCTAGAATCGTTCATATTGACTAAGTTGACAAAGCCCTCCGTCCCCGTCAACTTAGTAGGCCCACAAGTCAGCCTCCCACTGTGGTGGGTCCCAGCTGGCAGGGGGTGTTCATTTTTTTGTGCGCAATAAGGAGGCACTTCCTTGCGTGCGAAGATATAGTTGGTGGGTCCGACCTGTCAGCGGAGGGATCTTTTTTTGGGAAATACGGAGGCCCTTCCGGTGGGTCCCAGATGTCAGGTGGAGGAATCATTATTTTGCGCGTAATAAGGAGGCATTTCCTTGTGTGCGGCCGTGGACCCAGCTGTCAGCCTCTCCACGTACAGTCCACTTCCAATGGATGTCGTTCGTTGACCACGTTGACCACGCCGTGCCGAGAGCACCAGGGCGGTGGACGATGGCAAGGCCTACGAAGGGAACGACACGGAGCCGGGGAAGACACGGCAGTGGCTGCCCACGCGGTGGAGAGTACGAGGGTTGACTGGTTCGGCTGCTGTCGCTGGAAAATAACAGGAGGTGTGGGTGAGTAGAGGGATAGACAGGCCAGGGATGCGAGTATATGATGGGGCCGTGAGGCCTGCCCGGCAGCACAGCCGGCCACGGGAGGCGGGAGCAGGCGGTTCTAACGGCGCTGGTTTGGGCGGCTGGGGCAGGAAGATCAGAGACTGAAGAAGCACGATTGCCATTAGATTGACATCTAATGGTCTGACGCTGGTAGAGTCGATTGTTGACTAAGTTTCTTTTTTGATAAACCTTGTGTACGCATGAACTTAGTAGGCCCACAAGTCAGCCTCCAAATCTTTGGCACACAACATAGAGCCCATTTTCTATTTTTTTATAATTTGCAACCCATTTGCTAATTCTTAAGTAATTTGTTACAACCCATTTTCTGCCCAGGACCACGGTCAAAAAGTTCAACCTTATTTTGCATATTTCGGTGGAGTCCGAACTTTTGTAATCCCGAAATGGTAAACATTTTTTAAGAACTTATTGATTTGCCAAAAAAATCTTTTTGTTTTTGTAAGCAAATAAGACGTGGGACAATTGAGTTGGTTTAAGGGAAAACCAGTGGTAAAAAAATCAGCGCTGGGAGGGAAAACAACAACAAAAATAAGGATGTAAATATGAAAAGTGAATTTTATGTATTTTTAATATAATGATATGTGTATATGAACTAGTAAAACTATAGGTAGAGGTTAGAAAACGGATGTAGGACATGCGTTTCAAGAGGAAAATAGAACTGGGTGATGACCCACAAGTATAGGGGATCTATCGTAGTCCTTTCGATAAGTAAGAGTGTCGAACCCAACGAGGAGCAGAAGGAAATGACAAGCGGTTTTCAGCAAGGTATTCTCTGCAAGCACTGAAATTATAGGTAACAGATAGTTTTGTGATAAGGTAATTTGTAACGGGCAACAAGTAACAAGTGTAAATAAAGTGAGCAAGATGGCCCAATCCTTTTGGTAGCAAAGGACAAGCCTGGACAAACTCTTATATAGAGAAAAGCGCTCCTGGGACACATGGGAATTATCGTCAAGCTAGTTTTCATCACGCTCATATGATTCGCATTCGGTACTTTGATAATTTGATATGTGGGTGGACTGGTGCTTGGGTGATGTCCTTACTTGGACAAGCATCCCACTTATGATTAACTCCTATTGCAAGCATCCACAACTACAAAAGAAGTATTAAGGTAAACCTAACCATAGCATGAAACATATGGATCCAAATCAGCCCCTTACGAAGCAACACATAAACTAGGGTTTAAGCTTCTGTCACTCTAGCAACCCATCATCTACTTAGTACTTCCAAATGCCTTCCTCTAGGCCCAAATAATGGTGAAGTGTCATGTAGTCGACGTTCACATAACACCACTAGAGGAAAGACAACATACATCTCATCAAAATACCGAACGAATACCAAATTCACATGACTACTAATAACAAGACTTCTCCCATGTCCTCAGGAACAAACGTAACTACTCACAAATCATATTCATGTTCATAATCAGAGGATTATTAATATGCATCATGGATCTGAACATATGATCTTCCACCAAATAAACCAACTAGTGTCAACTACAAGGAGTAATCAATACTACTAGCAACCCACAGGTACCAATCTCAGACTTTGGGACAAAGATTGGATACAAGAGATGAACTAGGGTTTGAGAGGAGATGGTGCTGGTGAAGATGTTGATGGAAATTGACCCTCCTCCGATGAGAGGATCGTTGGTGATAACGATGGCAATGATTTCCCCCTCCCGGAGGGAAGTTTCCCCGGCAGAACAGCTCCTCGGGAGCCCTAGATTGGTTCCGCCAAGGTTCCGCCTCGTGGCGTCGGAGTTTTTTCCCGAAAGCTTGCTTATGATTTTTTCTCGGACGAAAGACTTCATATAGCAGAAGATGGGCACCGGAGGCCTGCCAGGGGGCCCATGAGGCAGGGGGCGCGCCCAGGGGGTAGGGCACGCCTCCCACCCTCGTGGCCAGGGTATGGCCCCCCTCTGGTAGTTTCTTCGCTCAGTATTTTTTTATTAATTCCAAAAATGACTTCTGTGAAGTTCAGGACTTTTGGAGCTGTGCAGAATAGGTCTCTAATATTTGCTCCTTTTCCAGCCCAGAATTCCAGCTGCCGGCATTCTCCCTCTTCATGTAAACCTTGTAAAATAAGATAGAATAGGCATAAGTATTGTGACATAACGTGTAATAACAGCCCATAATGCAATAAATATCGATATAAAAGCATGATGCAAAATGGACGTATCACTGGGTTGTGTGTTTGATTCAGTAAAAAAAGTGCCTGCGGATGTTGTAAGACAAAATATAACTAACACTGGCAGGCCAGAGGCCAGTAGATACCTGCTGGATCTTCATGCCCCGTTGTTGTCATGGGTTGGGCCTGTTAAAAACAAAACCAAGCCTGGGCAGTCTACAGCCCAGTTGAAACTTGCTCGGCCTGAAAAAACGAGAGAATTCTGCAAGTACAGACTGGTAACTGGGATGCAGCAGGGGTATTGTTTTTTCATCGTGATAATAAGAGCATGCACTTGTTTCAAAAAATTTGGAGAACTAGGAATTCGAACGGCAGGTGCTTATGCTACCCATCAAATAAAAATCAGGTGCCTGAAAATTTGTTTCGAAACAAATGATTCAGCTTTATATCCACGTCGACCCTCGGCATGATGGTTGGAAACAAATGCTAAGTTCATACCAAAAGATCGTTAACAACAATACCAACTTGCGGACGACAAGGTAGTACAAGTACCAATACCAAACTAAATTATAATCTTTTTACTCCTGGCCCTAGTGTTCGTCTGGTAGAAAATCTTGCAGAGGACCAGCTCCCGCACCTTCTCTGCTCCAGGTTCCCGAGGTGGTACTGGTGCATCACCCAGTTGGTCCTCTGCTGGTCGAAGTTCTTGTTGGTGTGCATCAACAGAACCTTTTTGCTGCCCGTATGCCGGCCGTTGACCATCACCGGCAAGGAATTGCCGGTGTTGTGCCACATCGCGTGCATGCCGCACTCCGACTGTATCTTGCGACGCGTCCACGTGCCCCTTTTGAACGCCCTGGAATCGCGCTGGTAGAAATGCTTGCTTAGGCCACTCAGTGCGATACCTGCAGTATTGTCGAATACAGGTTTTAGTGTACGTAGTTGGCATTTTCATAACATCTTTGACATGTTGCAGTCACTTGTTTCACTTTTTATTAACTGTCAAACTATAATTGCTTCACCAGGTATGCGTCTAAAAAGAAAAATAGAGCTAAAAACAAAGGAATATGTTTGTGCAAGTAGATGGCCGATCGGTGTCTTACCTGGAAGTTTCTCAGGATGGGTGTAGCATATGTTGTGCTCGCTGTCGATGGTTGGTATGAACAAATCGATGAGAGGATGAGATCTTGAGCTACCAGCACTCACTTTGGCCTCAAGGTGCTCGATCAGCTCCTGATCCGTGGGATCGACCTTGACGCCAGCCTGCAGCACCGGCCAATCCTTCTTCAACTTGCATCAGTTAATTCCAGTTATATGGTACTCAATGTATGATCAATCGGCTGTTTTAAGTGAATGATGAAAGATTTCAACAGATAAGTGGTACTCCAAATCTGAAGTCCAGAATACCCGAACACGCCGTCGGGATTCTTGTGTCACCTCACGTGCAGCGTGTTGTCACGTCAATTCAATATGTGGACATGATGAATAATTTGACCGACGTATACTAGTACTGCTATTGTACTACTTACTAGTCATATTTAGTGTCACATTTTAACCATAGGTTTAACTAACAAGTACGCACTTGAAGCCTAAGTGATATATATAGAGAGAGAGTAACACTATGATCATGAGATCAGAATAGTTATTTGGATCACGGTGACAGAGAAAAAACTCGGCCCGTCGTGCGCGTCCCGAACGGCCCGCTACTACACCCACGACTTTCTCCTCCCCATCGCCCAATCCCCGCCGACACCGCGCCACCCCTCCCTGCAGGCCCCGCGCCGCCCCTGCCCGCCGCCCCGCGCGGCCACTGCCCGCCAGCCCCGCGCCGCGCGCCGCCCCTCCCCTTCGGCCGCGCGCCGCCTGGATCGTGTCGCCACCGGACGCCCACGCTGCCGTCCTCGCCATGGACACCTCCGGACTCCTCCTCTGCATTGCGCCCCTGCTCCTCGACTCCTTACAACGGTGCACATCCATCAACCCCTGTACGCGGGCACCAGCGACCCACAACCAGATCCAGCACCACGACCATTGCCCCGACCTGATCCTGACGCCCAGCACTCTCCCGCATCCCACGGCATGCGCGCCTCCAACCATGGCCACCGCCTTTCCCACCCACGAGAGCCACCAACCACCCACCGGCTGGGACGACCATGGAGGATACTGCGGCCATCCAGCAGCCACCGTGCCATCCAACTACAGTTCAGAGCCGCCAACAGCTGAAGGTTAGACCCATACCCAACAGCGCCGCTGGCGCAAGGGTCTTCCTGCTTGTACCTGTGCTCGGGGGCACGTTGGAGCACTGTCGCCCACCTTGGCAACTGCATAATTGATTCCCCTAGTTTTAACAAGTACGTATTGTGTTTGTGTGACTGATCTCTACCCATTTCACATCGAGCAGGACATCAGGTATTTTGTCTAGCAGGAGCCAGTGAGGCCAAAAGCACCGATGGGGATCAAAGGAGGAAGCAATAAAAAAAGTAGCCACGCGATTCAGTACAACAAGCTGCAGGCAGTGCAACATTTTTGTGCACTTCAGTTCAGCTTCTACTCGAGTGCCACGCTGCCGCTACCCTGGTGGCGCAACCCGCCTCTCCCTGTTAATTACTACGTGTGAGAGCAGTGCAGGTGTTGCCCCTGCACACGCAGCCTCAAGAGCACGTTGTATATAGGTGCTCCATCCTTCTACATGCCTTCATGCATGTACGAGTCTTGCTCTATGTTTTTTATTGAGAAAAAAAATCAAGTTGTGCTACTTGACGTTGAAAACAACTAGAAACGACATCTTTTGCGGCAAAATTATGCAAAAAAAAATTATAGTGGAATATTGTGCTCTCAAAAAGTGTTAGTGGTGTCCGTAAGAACCCAACATTTTTTCTATTTCCCTTTCATTTTTGTTTCTATATATAAGAATGCATAAAACTTGAGCCGTTCGGGGACATATCGTCAAGAAGTTCATGTATAAATGGAAATTTCTTCAAAATTAATAGAATGGAGAGGTCAAATAAAATGACAAAACAAAAAAGACTAAACAAACTTTTTGTTGTTATAAGTTTAAGTCCTCGGTCGAAGAAAGTTAAAAAATATATTTGTGAGAGAGGTTTGTACAAAAGGAATATCATTTGTGTAACACTGACGAATGAATGAGATAATTACAAACGAAAGTACGTCACATAAGTTCAACATGAAAACAACACGAAGTTCAACTACTATGCTACATGAATTTCAGATGAAAAACTTTTAAAATCATCGCGAGTATGAAAAAACGATCAACATGGGAAAGTTGTGTGCTTACAGCAGCTTTCCACCGGTATATCACTTGCTCAATTCCGGTGAGTGGATGGAGAGCTACGAGGAAGTTTGACATTTACTAAAAAAAACTCCAATTTTTCACATTTCTAGAAAATACACAAAAGAGGTTCAAAAAATTGAAAAAACTCAGATATTCTCACGTAACCGAGAGAAGTTCAGGTTGATAACTGCCAGAAGTTCACGTGCTACACAGTGTGCATTTTGTATGGAAAAAAGAATAAAAAGCAAAGGCTAAAATTTTTTTTTGCTAGAAGTTCAAGTGCTCAGCCCGAGAAAGTTCGAAAATTCTTGTGAGAGGTTGCATAAAAATATGTGACAGAAGTTCAAGGTGAAAACAACGAGAAGTTCAACTACTGCAAGGGATGCATTTCAAAATGAGAATAAAAGTATAGAAAATTAAAAGCTTAAAAGGTTTGTTGAAAGAAGTTCAAGTGCTCTGGCCGGGGAGGTTCAAAAATTCTTGCGAGAGATGTTTACCTTGTATTTCCATGCTCGATTTTTTTCGTATAAAAATCGAATACAATTCTTTAATCAAAATATAAAAAGGTGAAGTTCAAATTGAAATAACACAGAAGTTCGGAGTTTGTTAAAACCTAGGATTTACCTTTTCAAAAAATAAAAAACACAACGCCATTTTTTGCAGTTTTGAAAATAGCTCATAAACGAAAAAAAGGTTGCTAGAAGTTCAAGTGCTCGGCGAGGAAAAGTTCAAAAAATTCTTGTGTGAGAAGTTTACCGTGTATTAAGATGTCCAAAATACATAAAAAAATCGTTTTTTGTGTGTTTTAAAATAACTATCTCAAACCAGAGAGAAGTTTCAAAGTGATAACAACTGGAAGTTCACGTACTACATGGTGTGTATTTCATATAAGAAAAATACAATAAAATTGAAACAGAGTGAAGTTCAAACAGACATGACCCAGAAGTTCAACTACTTCAAGCAGTGCAAAAAACAGCACGTTAAAAACAGAGTGAAGTTCAAACAGACATGCCCGAGAAGTCCAATTACTTCACGCAGTGCTTTTCCATTCACGATGAAAGCAGAAATCATGATCTCGTCATTTTATAATTTACTTCAAAACAACAGGAATATTATTTGTGTAATTTCAAGTCCTCGGTCGGAGAAAGTTAAAAAAAATATTGTGAGAGAGATTTCTACAAAAACAATATCATTTGTGTAACACTGACGAATGAATGAGAAAATTACAAACGAAAATACGTCACACAAGTTCAACGTGAAAACAGTAGGAAGTTCGACTATTATAGTGAATGAATTTGAGATGAAAAACTTTTAAAATAGTCGCGAGTATGAAAAAACGATCAACATGGGAAAGTTGCGTGTTTACATCAGCTTTCCGCCGGTATATTATTTGCTCAATTCCGGTGAGTGGATGGAGAGCTACGAGCAGTGCATGTAGAGCTGCGGGCAAAAAAAGCACGTGAAAAAACAGACTGAAGTTTAGGTACACATGGCGAGAAGGTCAGGTTCTTCACGCGGTGCATTTTCGAAGAACCTGTTTCGAAATAAAGGCAGAATGAGTGATCTCGCCATTTTCGAAATTACATAAAAACGGCTAGGAATCAGAGAAAACTATCAACATGAAAAAGTTTCGCATTTTCCGTAGTTTTTCAGCGGTATATTATTTGCCCCATTCTGATAACGTTTGTAGAAATTACGGCAAAAATATGGTTTTAGCCATTTTCAAAACTGACATAAAACAGTAATTAATTAGGAGAAATAATATATACAGAAAAGTTTTGCATTTCTTCGAGCTTTCCAACGCCATATCGTTTGCTGCATTTGGATGTACGGTTAAAAAATTAGCTCGAAAATATAAACTCGGTGGAACTTGTACCATTTTCTAAATTACTTTTAAACCGTTTAAAATTAGGAAAAACTTTTAACATGAAAAAGTAGCGTATTTTCATAAGCTTTCCAACGCCATATTATTTGCCTCAATTGGATTTGCCGTTTAGAAATGACATCAAAAATACCAACTCGGGTGTTCCGTTTGCGAAATTCTATGATTTTCCAAATTACGCTTTAACCATAGAGAATTAGAGAAAACTTTCAACATATGGAAGGAGCGATTTTGCAGCAGCTTTCCAACGCAATATTATTTGCCTCATTTCGATAAACGGTTTAAAAATGCGATCAAAAACACGATTCACGTTTTTTGTACGAAGAAAAAACGGTTTTCAAAACTGCTCTTAAACCGCTTACATTTTGCCAAAAAAATAACTTGGGTCATGATACTCGTGTTCATAGCTTTCCAACGGTATATCGCAAGCCCCATTTGGACACCTTTTAGCTGAAGTTCAACCTAGTACTCGGGGAAGGTGAGGTAGCGTTACTCAGGAAGTTCATGTTGTGATCAGAATATTATTCTGATCCCGTGATCAGAATAGTGTTTATATATATATATATATATATATATATATATATATATATCCATCATCATTATCAGTACATCATGCGCAGGTGAGTTAGGATGCACTTGATCCTGAAAGTGTGTTATATCGACTAGAGGGGGGGTGAATAGGCGATTTTTATGAAATTCTTCACTTAGGAATTTGCTCGTGAGGAAATTCCTTAGCGAAGAAATACTAGCAGCGGAATAAGTACTCAAGAGTAAACATAACAGATTACATACATGGTCATCATGATGAAATGAAGACAAACACAGAGTACAGAAAGCGTAGACACAGGATAACTCTAGATGAAGACAAACAGACTGAAGAAATTGAACTGAGCAATTTGTGAAAGTCTTCAGTCAAAGTCTTCAAACACAGATATGAACAAACAGACAACACAGTAATGAGGAAATGAAGGTGTTGAGGAAATGGAACCAGTAAGCTTGGTGAAGACAATGATTTGGTAGACCAGTTCCAACTGTTGTCTCAGTTGTACGTCTGGTTGGAGCGGCTGAGTATTTAAACTCGAGGACACACAGTCCCGGACACCCAGTCCTGAGCACGCAGCTCGGGACACCAAGTCCTCACTGTATTCTCCTTGAACTAAGGACACACAGTCCTTGTCCAATCACTCGTGGTAAGTCTTCAGGTGACTTCCAAACCTTCACAGACTTGGTCACTCGGCGATCCACAATTCCTCTTGGATGCTCTAGACCTTGACGCCTAACCGTCTGGAAGAAGCACAGTCTTCAAAGGTAACAAGCGTCGGATCCACGCAGGATCAATTTCTTCAGTGATGCTCAATCACTTTGGGTTTGTAGGTGTTTTGGGTTTGGGTTTGGATTTTCCTCACTTGATGATTTTCGCTCAAAGTCCTCGGAGGATGGGTTGCTCTCAAATGATAAGTGTCAAGTTCACGCGGAGCAGCCAACCAGCTAGTGGTTGTAGGGGGCGGCTATTTATAGCCTAGGGAGCAGCCCGACATGATAAGACATAAATGCCCTTCAATGATATGACCGTTAGGTGGACAAGATATTTTAGGACAGCTGGCGCGTGGCACAGCAACAGTCGGAAATTTGGAGTACAAATTCCTCAAGGCTATCATGTTCCTCACTGTGTAGGCAATTCGCACTAGCGAATTCCTAACTCCTCAGTCAGAGCAAAGTCCTCAGTGACCAGAAGAACTGCGTCTCTGTCACTGAAGAATTTGACTGAACTGTATGAGATTTCCAATGGCTTCACTCGAAGGGATTGGTAGGTGTAGGATTTGAGTTGAGCATCACATGGAAATTTTCTCCTTAGTATTTCCTCGACCCCCTTTAACAGTACGGTGTTTCCTATGACTCAAGAAAGAGAAAAATGAAACTACGAAAACAAAAGTCTTCACGCTTCACGTTCCTCGAACGAATACCAAGTCTTCAAGGTCACACCAATTTCTTCACTTTCAAAGTCTTCAGAAAGTCTTCAGAATATCAAAGTCTTCAGTCGAAGAACTTCATTTTGAGGGGTCGAGTTTTACTGTAAATATCAAACTCCTCATAGACTTATAGACCTGTGTACACTCATAAACACATCAGATGCTTAACCTATAAGTCTTCAATACACCAAAATCACTAAGGGGCACTAGATGCACTTACAATCTCCCCCTTTTTGGTGATTGATGACAACATAGGTTAAGTTTTCAACGGGGATAAATATATGAAGTGTAGAAACTAATATTGAGGAATTTGATTGCAGGATATAGAAGAACTCCCCCTGAAGTTGTGCATAGTGAGGAATTTGCTTTTGAGGCAATGCACACTTGAAGAGTTAAATCATGGAGATCTCCCCCTATATCTTGTAATTCATACACGCATTTGATATATGATTTGAAGAATTTGAAATGCATGATGAAATATGGTGCCTGATGCAATTCAGCATGCGTGCGATAACATTAATGAGGAATAAGCATGCAGAATAGCGCATCAAAAGTATCAGAGCTCAAGCATGTATCAAAGTATCAGAGCACCGAGCACCATAGGGTTTAAGATTATAACTCGATCCAATAAAAGTTTCGGAAGAACGAGAGTTGCAACTTAAAAAAAATATGCCCTTATTATAGACCCGCTTGAAGACTAACTCAGATTTCTCCCCCTTTGTCATCAAATGACAAAAAGGATCGAAACTGAGGACTAACGCCCCTGAAGATATTCAAGTTGATGGAGGAGCGCCAGTGTTGTTGGGGTCGGTTGTTGAAGTAGGGCCTGTTGCAGTGTCGTCCAAGTCTTCATTTTCATCAGTGTCGCGCGATGAAGAATATGAACTGGCCACCATAGAAGGAACCTTGACCTTCTTGTATTTCTTCGGCGGAGGTGCCAACCAGGCAAATTCTTCTTTGAGGCCCATGTTCTCCAAATCTTCAGCACTATATATTTGAGACAGAACAGCCTAGGTGCGGTTGAGGGTTTCATGAAGGTAGTAATGGTTTTTCTTCACTGCATTATGTGTGGCAGTCATGTTGTGAAGAATTGAACCAAACTGACGCTTGACCCATTTGTGATTGCGATCAACCTTTTGATGAAGACTGAGGAGTAACTCACGATCAGTCATCACCCTGGGTGCTGTGGCTTGAGGATTTTGCTTGGCAATGTTAGCAGCAGTGTCATGTGTGGCAGAGTCATCATTGGTGGAATAAGAAGCAGCCTTGCGAAATTGACCATCCAATGGACGAATGCCTTCATCTATCACAGCAGTGGCCTTGCCCTTTTCATCAGCTGAGGAAAATGTCCTTTTCAGGACTTCAATGGGAGGCAAGTAGCTGCAGTGGTTGAGAGTTTCAGCCTTGTAGTTGAGTGAAGACCTTGTCCTGATGAATCTCATAATCCAAGGTGCATAAGGCTTCAGCTCAAATGGTGACATAGCAATGTTGGCCAGAGTCCTCATGAAGAAATCATGGAAGTTTATGGGAACGCCATGTATGATGTTGAAAAGCATATTCTTCATGATGCCAACAATTTCTTCATCAGAAGAATCGTGTCCTTTGATGGGACATATTGTCTTCGTCAGAATGCGATAGACAGTCCTAGGCACATACAGAAATTCCTTGACGAGGAATTTGGTACGAGGTGATTGCCCTGGCTTCAGTGGCTTCATGAGCACTTGCATATAGTGGTTTGACAGCTCAGGTTCATCAAACACGCAACGCGCATCTTCAGTGGGTGGACTAAGAGAAAGGCAGCGAAGCAATTCAGTTGCTGGGGCCTTGTAATGTGTATTTTCAGTCATCCGGTCCAGAACCCATGAATTGACATCTTCAGAGTTGCCAGTGATGTGCAGTGTAGCATAGAACTGAAGAATAAGTTCTTCATTCCAATCGCATATATCTGTGCAGAAGTTGAGTAGCCCAGCGTCGTGAAGAACACTGAGGACTGGCGTGAAGCACGGCATAGATTCCATATCCACGTGAGGAATATGTGCATGGTCGAAGACTTTGTCTTTGTTGTAAAGCACTGAGGAATAGAAATTTGCTTGGCTGGCAGTCCAGAAACGCCTCTTCCTTATGCGAGCAGAGTCATAAGGATTGTATTCAGTGAAGAATACGTGCTCGCCATAGAAGTCTTCAGCCTTGAATTTCTGTTTGTGTGAGAATGGATCCTTTGGCCTTGGCAGAGGAGTGTCAGTGAGTTGCATCATGACCTCAGGAATCACAAGCTCAGGTTCTTCAGGCTTAGGAATTTCAGGATTTTCCTCAGGTGCAGTCACCTTGTCTGTTTCAGCAGCAGTTTCTTCAGCACTAGTGGCTGGAATTTCTTCATTCACATAAGCAGTGGGATGAGTTGCATCAGAGCTCAATTTTACGGTTGGTGAAGGAGAGTGAGGAATTTGCTGCAGGGGAGTGAAGAGTGGGGAATTGGGATGCTGACTTTCCCAAAAGTCGTCATTCATTACTGGAGTTGTGCTTCCAATATCCACATCTTCATCATCAATTTCTTCAACACCAGCCTCTTCAGCATCAAACTGAGGCATTGGTGATGAGACTATTGGGGTTGAAGGGATTGTATCCACTTCAATTTCTTCATCAATCTGCTCTGAGGAAGCAGCAGACTGAGTTTCTTCATCAGATCCACTTGGGATCTCATAATCTTCACCAAAAGGAACAAGGTCCTTTGATGGCATGGAGGAGATAGGAACAGCATCAATTGGATTGGCAAATGAGCTGGTCATGGGCTTCATCTTCTTTGGGACTGAAGATTCTGAAGCACTTGATGCTTTCCTTTTCTTCACTGCAGCTCGCTCTGCAGCCTTGGTTTTCTTCACATCTAAAGCAGAGGGAAGACTTGGAGTTGGAGTTGGTGCAGGTGGAGCTGAGGAATCTGGTTCATTTTCTTCAGGCACAACTGATGCAGTTGCCCTGGTTTCTTCATTTTCTTCAGGCGCACCACTAGTGGATGCCCTGGCAATTTCATCAACGGCTGGAGCAGAGTCATCAGCCTTGGAACTAGCATTTTCTTCAGCAGCCTGAACTTCATCAGCGGTGCTGGCATGTTCTTCAGTTTGCTGAACAGATGCTTTAGCTTGAGGAATTTGTTGCTTTGAGGCAGTACCCTTGGTGAAGGTATCAGTCAGCCTCACAAATCTGACCTTGGCTCCTTGCCAATCAGCATAGTACGAGTCAAAGTTGTCGCTGAGGGCTTTGATCTCAGCCTGCATCTTGACAAGTTCCTCAGGCTTCATTTTGAGAACATTTTTCTTCAGCAGCTTCTCTTTGCGGTACTGGGATTTCTTGATCTCTCTGGCCCTATCATATTTCCACTTCTCCTCTTGGATGAAGTGAGTCAGCATGTGACTTTGGCCAGGTGTCAGTTTGAAATCAGGCATAGGAGTGTTGGGATCCTTGTGCCAAAGATCAATATAGTCTAGGACCGCCCTTGGATCCAAAAGCAGGGGCACAGGTGTGCCTTTGGCTTTAGCAGCCCTTTCTTGGCGGTCCCTGATGATTTCAGCGAGTTCTTCTTCATCAGCTTCATCATCATCAGATGGCACAGTGAAGACCACTTGCTTCTTTGGACTTGGGCGAGTGCCGCGTCCAGCGGTAGCCTTTTTCTTCAGTAACGAGGGTCCAGCTGAGGAACTAGCTGAGACACCAGAGGCAATAGAGATGCCAATTGTCCTTTGGCATGAGGCCAGATGCACAGGAGCTGAGGACTTTGTGGGAGCAGGAGCAGCATGAGGAATTTGCTTTGAAGATTTTGAAGATTCTGGTCGTGAGGGCGCAGCTGAGGAACTTGGCCGTGAGGGCACAGCAGAGGAACTTGGCCGTGAGGGCATTGAAGGTGAAGCACTTGGCTTACGAGCAGGCTTCTTCATCATTGATTTCCTCGGCTTGGCAGAAGCCTCAGTGGCAGCAGCAGCAGCAGCAGATTCTTCATTGAATTTCCTCACTGCTTCTTTTGCTTGCTTTTGCAGTTTACGCTGGCGCTTGGCCCATTCTTGAGGAAATTCCTCACCTCTTCTGATGCTAGTGGGATCAGCCACTTGGCCAGGTGCCAATGGAGGGCGTTGACATGGAGGGTTTACGGTGAATTTCTTCATGTACTTAGGAGTAACATATCTGTACTCCCTCCATTCTCTTGCCCATCTCCTTTCAATCTTCTGTATGCGCACCTTGCGCTGATTTCTATCTTCTTCAGGAGGTGTGCAGTACCCAGCATAAATGTCCTCAGGGATTTCAAATGCAGTCATGACCTCTGGTCTCTTTCCTCCTTTCTGCGGCCTTTTACCTTCAGCCATTTTCTTCAGATGAGGAATTTGAACAATGGAATTCTCTGAAGAAGTATGTAACTTTTCTTCGAGGAACGCTGCAAATGAGTTAAGTTGATGAGAACCTAAGGATTCAGCAGCGGACATGTGTACCTGTGAACAGAGTATAGTTGCGAGGAATTTGAAGAGGTCATATGCGTTCTCAGAGGGTTTTTTCATAAAGAACAAGTTTTGAGGAATTTGACCAGATTCTTCTTGAGGAATTTCACTAAGCTCCATATATATCTTAGGTTCCAGAGTTGTATAGATTGAGAATCCACACAATTGAGGAATCTTGAAGAAATTTAGACTTAGGGAAATGAATCAAGAACAGAGAACAAGTGAGGTGTTTTGTGTGTGAGGATTTGAAGAATAAAAACACCTTTGAAGATTTTTGTAGAAAAACTTCGAATCAAGGAGGGCAGTAAAAAATAGCTTTTAATTACCCTGAATGAAGAACACGACGAACTATGAGTTGGAACAGTGAAGTTCGTCAATGCAGATCTTCCACGCCCTAACTTGGCGGAGGAAGACGTCTACGGCGGCGGCGGAGGTGAAGATTTCCGCTGTCGGCGCGAGTACGTCGGCGACGAGGTCGAGGCAGTGAAGCTCTTCCTCACCGGCGGCGATGAAGTAGCGGCGGCGCTAGGGTTTGGAAGCTCGAGCGGGGGAAGTGAGATCGAGCGAGGTAAAGGAAGTGAGGATGGCGACGGAGGGGTATTTATAGCTGCGGTGAAAAACTGTTTGTCCGAAGATTTGGGACGAACGTGCCCCTGGCCGTTCTCCTTCACTTGACATGTGTCACCCATGTACTGTGTGGTTGAGATCGTGTAAGATCGTGGGTGGATAAGATAATCCATCGTGGGAAGTGGAACGGTTTAAGCGGCAAAAACGAAAGTTTGGATAAGATCAGTTTTAACGTTCCGTTCGCAATTTCTTCAGCTGACAAGGACACAGTGAAGAATTTGAACGAGTTTCAAATAGAACGCACATGAAGAATTTGTGAATAGACTGGATTGAGTATAGCATAGAGGGGAAGGGTCCGATCACATTCACTTAGCAGAAAAGTTCAAACTTGAAGAAATAGCTATAAGTGATTGTGTAGCCAATGAAGAAAAACGACGACACAAGTGAAGACTTTGTAAAGTTTGAAGAATTTGAAAAACTGAAGAATTTCAAAAGTTGAGGAAAAACTCAAATTGAAGATTTTCAACTTTTGTGGTGGCGTGACCCACCGTGTAAGAATGATGATTTCAGACACCACGTACAATTGTCGTAGGGTTCTGAGAATCAAATTCTTCATTAATTTCTTCACACTTAGAGTGTTATTCTTCATTGATTGAAGAAAAACGTTTCTTCATGTGTTGCATATCTAAGTCATCAATTATGCATAAGTGTTAGGATGAGTGCATTTTCAAAGTACATTCGAAGATTCTAAGATATTTAGCTCACACCGCAACTTGCTAAATCTCTTCTCATCCAAGGGCTTAGTGAAGATATCGGCTAGCTGTTCTTCAGTCTTCACATGCTCAATAGAAATATCGCCCTTCAACACATGATCACGAAGAAAATGATGACGAATCTGAATGTGCTTTGTCTTCGAGTGTTGAACTGGGTTGTGAGCAATCTTGATGGCACTCTCATTGTCACAGAGGAGAGGCACATTCTTCACGTTGACTCCATAGTCCTTGAGTGTTTGCTTCATCCATAGTAGTTGAGCACAGCAAGAACCAGCAGCAATGTACTCAGCTTCAGCAATAGACAGTGATACGCAGTTCTGTTTCTTCGAGGACCAACAGACCAAGGATCGTCCGAGGAAATGACAAGTACCAGATGTTGACTTGCGATCCACACGGTCACCAGCATAGTCAGAATCAGAATATCCAATGAGATCAAAGTCTGAGCCCTTGGGGTACCATAATCCTAGTGTTGGTGTGTGAGCTAGATATCGAAGAATATGCTTCATAGCCGTATGGTGTGATTCCTTCGGTGCAGCTTGAAATCGTGCACACATGCAAACACTACGCATTATATCTGGCCTAGATGCACATAAGCACAATAAAGAGCCAATCATGGAGCGGTATACCTTGTGATCGAAGTCAGTACCATTTTCATCAGTGCATAGATGACCATTTGTGGGCATAGGAATTTTGAGACCTTTGCAGTCTTGCATGCCGAATTTCTTCAGGACATCCTTGAGGTATTTCTCCTGAGATATGAATATCCCATTGTGCTGTTGACGAATTTGTAGACCTAAGAAGAATTTCAATTCTCCCATCATAGACATTTGATATTCTTCACTCATCATATAGGCAAATTCATCACTATAACGTTGGTCAGTACAGCCAAAGATGATATCATCAACATATATTTGGCACACAAACAGTTCACCATCATATGATTTGGTAAAAAGAGTGGGATCGAGTGAACCGGGTGTGAAGCCTTTCTTCATGAAGAATTCCTTCAATGTGTCATACCACGCCCGTGGGGCCTGCTTGAGGCCATAGAGGGCCTTGTTAAGTCTGAAGACTTTGTCAGGATGTTTTGGATCTTCAAAACCTGGTGGTTGAGCAACATATACTTCTTCCTCAATCTTACCATTGAGGAATGCACTTTTCACATCCATTTGATATAAGATGATATCATGATGGTTAGCATAAGCAAGTAATATGCGAATAGCTTCAAGTCTAGCAACAGGTGCAAAAGTTTCATCGAAATCAATTCCTTCAACCTGTGTGTAGCCTTGAGCTACTAGTCGTGCCTTATTCCTCACCACAACACCATTTTCATCTTGCTTGTTGCGGTAGATCCACTTTGTACCAATGATGTTATGCTTGCGAGGATCGGGACGATTGACCAGTTCCCATACGTTGTTGAGCTTGAACTGATGTAATTCTTCTTGCATGGCCTGAATCCACTCAGGCTCCAGAAATGCTTCATCTACCTTAGTGGGCTCTGTGATAGAGACAAAAGCAAAGTGCCCACAAAAGTTAGATAGATGTGAAGCTTTTGAGCGTGTGAGAGGACCTGGTGCTCTAATGTCATCGATGATCTTCTCCACTTGCACTTCTTTTGCAACGCGAGGGTAAGTCGGTTGCCGTTGAGGAATTTGATCAGCATTTTCTTCAGCATCAATTTCCTCAGCATTTTCTTCAGGTGCATCAGTTCGACGTTCTTCACGTTCTGGAACGAATTCTTCAGCAGATTCTTCAGTAGGAATGATATCTTCAGTAGTCGTGTGCTTGATCGATTCCTCAGGTGTTGGTTCATCTAACACAGAAGGTAGGTGCTCTCTTTGCGAGCCATTAGTTTCATCAAACCGCACATCTACAGTTTCAACAATCTTGTGAAGAACATTGTTGAAGACTCTGTAGGTGTGCGAGTCCTTTCCGTAACCAAGCATGAAACCTTCATCTGCTTTCGGTGCAAATTTAGAGTTGTGATGAGGATCTCTAATCCAGCATTTAACACCGAAGACTTTGAAATAACTCACATTGGGTTTCTTGTCAGTGAGGAGTTCATAGGCAGTCTTCTTGAAGAATTTGTGAAGATATACTCTGTTGATGATATGGCACGCAGTATCAATTGCATCAACCCAGAAACGATGAGGGGTTTTGTACTCATCGAGCATAGCGCGAGCCATCTCAGCAAGAGTCCTGTTCTTGCGCTCCACGACGCCATTCTGTTGAGGAGTATAAGGAGCAGATAATTCATGAATAATACCAAGTTCATCAAGATAGTCATCGAGACCCGAATTCTTGAACTCAGTGCCATTGTCACTTCTGATGTGCTTGATCTTCACACCAAAGTTAGTTGAAGCCCTCGAGGAAAATCGTTTGAAGACTTCCTGCACTTAAGTTTTGTAAGAGACAAGGTGCACCCATGTGTAACGAGAGTAATCATCAACAATAACAAAACCATATTGAGATGCTTCATTAGAGACAGAGGAATAATGGTTAGGACCGAAGAGATCCATGTGAAGCAATTCGAATGGACGAGTAGTGGTCATGACAGTCTTCGCTAGATGCTTGGCCTTGGTCATCTTTCCAGCTTCACAGGCACCGCATAAGTGATCCTTGAGGAATTTGACATTCTCAATGCCAATGACATGCTTCTTCTTCACAAGCGTGTGCAGATTCCTCATGCCTGCATGACCAAGTCGTCGATGCCATAGCCATCCTTCTGAAGTTTTTGCAAGTAGGCACACGGCAGGTTGTGAATCTGCAGAGAAATCAACAATATACAAGTCTCCTCTCCTAAAGCCTTCGAAGACTTTGGATTTGTCAGATTCCATAATCACAACACAACGATACTTGCCGAAGACAACAACCATATCAAGATCACAAAGCATTGAGACAGACATAAGATTGTATCCTAAGGACTCAACAAGCATGACTTTGTCCATGTGTCGATCCTTTGTGATAGCAACCTTACCTAGACCCAATACCCGACTTTTGCTTTTATCAGCGAAGATGATATGCTTCATGTGTGATGCTGATAAGGGAGCATCCATCAACAGCTTCTTGTCACCGGTCATGTGATTTGTACATCCACTATCAAGTACCCATTCAGTGGCTTTGGGTTGATCATCCTGCAGATGAATTAGTGCAACTTACGAACTTCATATACTTCAGTAGTGAAGAATCACAATTCATCAGATCAATTTCATCAAGCAGTAGAACCGATAAAACAGAGGGAGGACGTGTGAAATGAAAGTTCATTTCATCATGGTTAGCCTGCGTCCTTTCAGGCATTTTTGTCAGGTCCCCAGCAAATTCTTCAGACGTTACAGCGCGTCTGGAGACCTGACTCTGCAGAAGAGATTAGTTCTTTTTCTTCACCACCCACATCTGAAGGGGTGGCAAAGAGTTCATCACTCTGCGAGCTCCATATGAGAATGGTGGCAAAGCAGCCAAACCATTTCGTTTCACATAAGAGGGGTTAGGGTAAGCATATGAATAAGCACAGAAATTCTTCGAGGACTTATGAACATAATAATTTGAAGAATAATGCTCATATTCATAGCCCTTGGCTCTTCCCTACGAAACAGAGTTGTTAGCACGATAATGTTCATATGAGGACTTTGATCCATGTGAGGAATTTGATCCTCTTGAGGAATTTGGTCTGTATGAGGACTTGGATCCATATGAAGAATTTGGTCCATATGAAGAATTAGATCTGGGGTTCCTTTTCTTCACAGGTGGTGTCATGAGGACATTCACATGAAGACTTTCAAGGCAGCTTTTGGGAACCCAGATTTTCTTCATAGGGGAACCGTTCCTGCAGTTAGTGCCAACATATCTAGCAAATACTTCACCATTCTGATTTTTGAACAGTTTATAGTTGGAGTCAAATGACTCATCAGAAGAATGATAAGATTCACATGTATAGCCAGATAAATCAGATGGATCAACTGGAGGTCCCTTTGCAGCAACCCATGAGGTTTTGGGGTACTGCTCAGGCTTCCAATAAGTACCATCCGCATTGAGTTTCCTCTCAAAGGCAATACCCTCTTTCCTAGGGTTCCTGTTGAGGATCTGCTTTTTAAGCACATCACAAAGAGTCTGATGCCCTTTGAGGCTTTTGTACATGCCTGTCATGTACAATTCCTTCAGTCCTGCATCGTCAGTGATACTAGCAATGTCCTCAGATGAGGAATTAGTGATAGCAGAGACATGTGAAGAATTTGTAACATTTGAAGCATTTGAACATTCAGGTGAAGAATTAGCAGATTCTCGTTCAATGCATTTTAAACATGGAGGAATGAATTCTTCCTGAGCAGCACTGATTTGTTGAGCGAGTAATGAATCGCGCTCTTTCTAAAGATCTTCATAACTCACTCTCATCTTCTCAAAATTAGACAGGAGAGAGTTATGCTGATCTTGAAGAGAGTCATGCTTGGAATGCAGTCTCTGAAGACTTTCAGCCAAGGCTTGTGACTGATCCATTTCTTTACCCAACATATCATTGCTCTTACTAAGCATATCATTAGCATTTTTCAAAGCTCTTTGTTGTTTAGCAGCAAGGGAAGCAAGTTTGACATAACTGGGTCCAAATTCATCACCAGATTCTTCATCACTACACTCAGATAGGTAGCATTCAGTTACCTCAGCACTTTTTGCCATAAGGAATGAAGTAGAGGATGATGATTCTGGTTCGAATGTCGTCGATTTGAGCGATTCCTTGAAATCCTCAAACCAAGGATCATGACGGGTTCGATGGCCTTCATAGACATCAGAGAGACGGTCCCAGACGAGCTTCGCCTGATCGAGATGCATGATGTTTCTGAACTGGTTTCGAGACAGACTGGAGCAGATGACGGCCTTCACTGTGAGGTTGAGTTGAGTGTACTTGCGAATGTCATCAGCTTCCGCCATCTTGCATAGATCGGTCAAACCAATCTCAGTGACGGTCCATAGCTCGCTGTCCATCACCATGAGACGCTTTTTCATCATGGCCTTCCATTTGGGATACTCGTGACCGTCAAAGATGGGGCATGGCACCTTCTTCATATCTGCGATCGACATAACTAAAACTCCAGGCGGTTAAACCAAAATCACACAGAACAAGGGAGTACCTTGCTCTGATTCCAATTGAAAGTGTGTTATATCGACTAGAGGGGGGGTGAATAGGCGATTTTTATGAAATTCTTCACTGAGGAATTTGCTCGTGAGGAAATTCCTTAGCGAAGAAATACTAGCAGCGGAATAAGTACTCAAGAGTAAACATAACAGATTACATGCATGGTCATTATGATGAAATGAAGACAAACACAGAGTACAGAAAGCGTAGGCACATGATAACTCTAGATGAAGACAAATAGACTGAAGAAATTGAACTGAGCAATTTGTGAAAGTCTTCAGTCAAAGTCTTCAAACACAGATATGAACAAACAGACAACACAGTAATGAGGAAATGAAGGTGTTGAGGAAATGGAACCAGTAAGCTTGGTGAAGACAATGATTTGGTAGACCAGTTCCAACTGCTGTCTCAGTTGTACGTCTGGTTGAAGCGGCTGAGTATTTAAACTCGAGGACACACAGTCCCGGACACCCAGTCCTGAGCACGCAGCTCGGGACACCAAGTCCTCACCGTATTCTCCTTGAACTAAGGACACACAGTCCTTGTCCAATCACTCGTGGTAAGTCTTCAGGTGACTGCCAAACCTTCACAGACTTGGTCACTCGGCGATCCACAATTCCTCTTGGATGCTCTAGACCTTGACGCCTAACCGTCTGGAAGAAGCACAGTCTTCAAAGGTAACAAGCGTCGGATCCACGCAGGATCAATTTCTTCAGTGATGCTCAATCACTTTGGGTTTGTAGGTGTTTTGGGTTTGGGTTTGGATTTTCCTCACTTGATGATTTTCGCTCAAAGTCCTCGGAGGATGGGTTGCTCTCAAATGACAAGTGTCAAGTTCACGTGGAGCAGCCAACCAGCTAGTGGTTGTAGGGGGCGGCTATTTATAGCCTAGGGAGCAGCCCGACATGATAAGACATAAATGCCCTTCAATGATATGACCGTTAGGTGGACAAGATATTTTAGGACAGCTGGCGCGTGGCACAGCAACGGTCGGAAATTTGGAGTACAAATTCCTCAAGGCTATCATGTTCCTCACTGTGTAGGCAATTCGCACTGGCGAATTCCTAACTCCTCAGTCAGAGCAAAGTCCTCAGTGACCAGAAGAACTGCGTCTCTGTCACTGAAGAATTTGACTGAACTGTATGAGATTTCCAATGGCTTCACTCGAAGGGATTGGTAGGTGTAGGATTTGAGTTGAGCATCACATGGAAATTTTCTCCTTAGTATTTCCTCGACCCCCTTTAACAGTACGGTGTTTCCTATGACTCAAGAAAGAGAAAAATGAAACTACGAAAACAAAAGTCTTCACGCTTCACGTTCCTCGAACGAATACCAAGTCTTCAAGGTCACACCAATTTTTTCACTTTCAAAGTCTTCAGAAAGTCTTCAGAAAGTCTTCAGAATATCAAAGTCTTCAGTCGAAGAACTTCATTTTTAGGGGTCGACTTTTACTGTAAATATCAAACTCCTCATAGACTTATAGACCTGTGTACACTCATAAACACATCAGATGCTTAACCTATAAGTCTTCAATACACCAAAATCACTAAGGGGCACTAGATGCACTTACAGATCCCAGAAAGGTATCTATCCTTCAAACCAGAGGAGTGCTTCAAAGTAACAACACTACATAATATCCAACAAAAGAGGGTCGTGCTACAGCAGCAGAATACATGGCTCAGTCTACATATCAGTACGAATCAAGTTGTGCATATTTGTTGTTGGCATGAACCACATCACTGCATGTCAGGTTTGCAAAAGCCATCCATCGCATGGAAGCTTGATGCCTTTCACATACTGAAGATTATCTGGCAACAATCTGTGTCGACGAATCTCTGGATATGGTGATTCATGAAACCCATGGTATGATGTGTAAACACAGTCCCCCTGGTGAATGGAAGTTGCATAGCACGGTAATAATCACCGGTGATATGATCGATGATTGGTTGGATGATCGGATAATTGAGCCCGAGGAACATGGAGTGGTTGCCGAGGCTGTAAACCCGCCTCCAGTTGAATATGCCTGGCCCAATGGAGCTGGCATCTTTCTCGAACACGAAGCAGCCATAGCCATCAATGTCACGAATGCCCCAGGCATTGTACTGCATGTGGTTTAATGAAATGGTTTGGTCAATTAGATACGTGCAAATGAGTATCAAATGACCACTGTCAGCTGAACGAGCGATAAACCACCATCTATCGGCTGGTGGAATCATGAAGGCCAGTGCATTTGAATCTGCTGCAACAATTCAAATTGGAGACCAAAAGGACAAAAATAAACAATCATGTTCAGAGTATGTGTGAAATTAAGATCTATTATATATGAAAAATGCTTGACGGGGTAAACAAAAAAAGATAATTAGACTAGAAAATCCCACAAAAATTAGAAACATCTAACGGTTAATTTTATTAAAAAATAAAACGACAACCGTTAGATTATAATAATTTTATGAGAAATTACCCACCAATGCCATCGAAAGAAAGCTCCTCTTTTACCGCTACACCAAATCCTTCACGATGTCTTCCTTTCCCCCGGTCGATGACACTGCTACTTGGATATTTCTCGGAGATGCCCTCATGGCTCCAAAGTTCTTCTCGTGGAAGTACGCCCTCATAGATGGGCTTCTGACCAGTGCTTTCATGCACGTACAAGGTGGCTTTCCTCAAAGAGGCTGATTGATTCCGTCGAGATACATGAGGATGATTGATTTCTATACATAGGACCGACTTGCTTTGGTGGATGTCCACGCACCTGGCCGGAAAGCAATCTGCAACATGCAGGTGCCAGATCGATCAAGCTAAGATATACAATTTTCTTATCCGTTTTAGCATGTGCTTGATAGCAATCTTCTTGCTGATTAATTTCTCCCATGTAAACAGCAAGCTAGATCAGAGACACTTGATTTTTGGTTCGATGACCACACACATGTAACACACCTTTTCTTTGCACAATTACATCACGCACACCTCAAAAACCAATCTCAATCTCCAATTCCGTTCTACTTGTAAGTGCTTACAGATCGGCTTCACCTTCATATCAGCGCCCTTGGAAATTGCCACACCTCTGTTGGATCTCCTCGATTGTCCAATCGACTCCACCCAACGATAGCAGCAACTCCAATAGGTACCATCTTCTGCACAAAATCGATTAATTTGCATTATACATTGGGTGAAGTGATGAACTGATCACTGGGTGATCAAGAATACTTGATTATTAGATTGTGCTAAAATAGAACAACACTAATCTATACATCTAGATTCATTAATATGACCAGAACCGGTTCCTTACCATACTTTTGTTTAGTAAAAGCATTTTTGTATTCAAGGTTGGTTCCCAATCTCCGTCGCTCACCTTGATTGTCCAATTGACTCCTTTTAGTGATCGCCCCACCTCCAGTAGGTATTACCATCTTATGCAAAAAGGCAATTAATTTGCAAGATTCATTGTAAGCCAGATTAATGAACTCCCTTGCCGTACTTACATTTCCCTCGAGTTAATAGTTTTGTGTTCAAGGTTTGGTTCGAACAGAACTCTTAACTACATATAATTATTTTTCCAGTTATATTGCTCCTTTAATAAATAGATACTCGCATCGTTGAGGCCCTTAAGAATGTGCTGCATAGAGATAATATACTAGCAAAAACATTCAGAATGGCAAGTCACACATTC
Source organism: Aegilops umbellulata (assembly GCA_032464435.1). Classification (NCBI taxonomy): domain Eukaryota; kingdom Viridiplantae; phylum Streptophyta; class Magnoliopsida; order Poales; family Poaceae; genus Aegilops; species Aegilops umbellulata. The sequence continues at coordinate 50,388,142 of CP136060.1, forward strand.
AAATAATGTGATTATCACAATGCCATATTAAAACTAACCAATAAGTGTGGCGCAGATGGAAAACGACATGGTATGCCATCTGCAACTGAAGTCGCAGCCTTGATTGTGAATGGTACACTAGAAAAAATAGACGGTATGCCATTGTTCAGTACAAACATATCATCGAAGCACAGATAATAAGTATCGTATGTGGAAGAAAAGGTCTACATTCCAAAAATAATCATGTCACCGCTGAATGGATGTTGGGGCCAAGAACATAATCTACAAAGAATTTTTATGAAGTTATGAACTAAAAGTCTAAAATACACACTTGCTGTATGATGTTGCCAGCATTTTACATAAGCACAAGTACATGGATAATGAGTTTGCTGCAAAATCTCTTCAAATTAACAAATTTACTTATCTATGCTAACATGAATGTTACACACTATATGGCAGGATGAATATAGTCTACTATTTGTATGGAAATACTGAAAAATGCATGAACATTTGATGGAAATACGAAATAGTTCCAAAAAATGGTAAAAGATTTACATACATCTAAGCTTATGGTTCTTATAATATACTCCCTCCGTTCCTAAATATAGGTCTTTATAGAGATTTCAACAAGTGACTACATACGGAGCAAAATGAGTGAATTTATACTCTAAAATATGTCTATATACATCCGTATGTGGTTGTCCATTTGAAATCACTAAAAAGACCTATTTAGGAACGGAGGGAGTATATACATCGGATTACAGTTACTATTATGTAATTATTCAATAATACCGAACATCGAAACAATATGGTATCTCATGTTTGAGGCTTATTATAGAGTACAAGCTTATAGTGAAAGCATCCGCGTATTGTTATCTTTTATATGTACACCGCAATCAGACCTATTTTACTACTTACTTATTAAAATTTAATTACACTTTGAGAAATGGTAAAACTACAGCTACTCGCAAATATGTGTATAAATTCTTAAATTTCATCGATAAGAATGTGGGGTAAGGGGCCTAACACTGTCAATGTCGGTCCCATGCCCGGAAAAAATTGGATGTGGCCTGAACACATTCAGATTTTTGACTAACAAAGTAACAAGTTACCATCAGCAATGATCATTAATAGCAACAAAGATATGGAATATTCTGTGCATAATAGATTTCCTCTGGAAACTGGGAGCTATAAAAAGGCAGGACACCTAGCTGAACAAACATTTTTATCTAAGCATTGCAAAATTGAAAGAAAGCAGAGAGGAGCTGGTACCACTTCATGGTCCTTCTACAGCGGCACCTCAAACTACAGTTTTGCGCAATTTTGGTTGATTGGAGTCCGAAGGCACAGACATTTGTAGGGCTGTGCTGGAAGAAAAATGTTAGGGGCGACGAGCCACCCTCCGCCAACCCAACTGCGACAGCTCCTCCACCTTCGACCTTGACATCGATGGGAGCCTCACGAAACTGGAGATGTTCGCGTTGCATCGCTCGCCTCCGCTCCGCCGCAGGGACAAGATCCACGCCCTCATTGCCTACATGGACACCAACGGCAACGGCACCGTCACGTTCGACTAGCTCAACTCCTCCCTCGCGTACCTGCTCCTCAAGCCCTGCTAAGCCTCCGTCAATATTGACTGGCCCAGGAGATCGAGAAGGCGCGTGTGACCCAGATCAGACCCGTGGCCGCACCAACGACGTGAGCGATGGGGTGCGTGCAGGGAAGACGAGCAAGGTGGCGGCATGAAATCAATAGAGGTAAGAGGAGCTTGGGAGTGAGATCAGCAACGCCATTACCAGCGGCAGTAACCGGAGTTCATCAGGACTTCGGGAGGCAGCAACTCTGGAGTGACAAGGAGAGAGGTGAAGGAGAAAGGGGATCAGGACAGAGTGATGTTTTTCTTTTTTTGAGACAAAGGAGAGGGTGATGTTTTTTTTTGAGGGATAAAGGAGAGAGTGATTTTTTATTTTTTTTTGAGAATCAAGGAGAGAGTGATGTGTGCGTGCCAGATGCATCGACGGGAGAATGTTGGGCTAAAGCCTAAAGCCCAATTAATTATTCCATTTTTCAGAAACAACAGAAAAAAATTCCAACTGATAAACTATTATTATGTGCACTGTACACCCCCTAAAAAGGTATAGTGTATAATTCCGCGTTTAGAAAGAAAATGGTATATTGTTTTCCTGCTGAAATTAAGTCTGAAAATCCATGCAAACATATTGTACGTGATTATATGAAGAAGAAAAAACATGTACGAGCGATTGTTTTGTGAACTCAAATTTAGTGCATATGAACCTTCGCCACAAAACAACTAATAGTCTACTATTGTATTATAAGCATTTTTTTCAAGGATATATATGTATGAAGCATGAAAAGGGAATTTCAAACGGCCAACTTATGAACATGCAAATATGCACCTTCTGCAAATCGAGTAATTAGGAAACTTAGATCACCTAGAAAAACTATCGTACAGTGTACAGTGTACATCACCTGAGAAAAAAATGTATAGTGCATATTGCTTTTTTAGGATAGTGCATATATATGTGTTTGGGCTAAATTATATAATGTTCAGGTGCTGCAATTTCTTTTGAACATATACGTGCAAACTATAGTACATCACCCTACGAACAAAAATCTCTAACCATAACAAAAATCACACCCATATTTAGACTCGATGCATGTGGAACTTCTCAACGAAAAAAACTATATACTTCTCTCGGTAATAAAATATAAGACGCCTCTCAAATTAAATTGAACTAGAAAACTGTCTTACATTTAGTTAGAAAGATAGTAAATATGAAAGACTTTACTATGGAGCGACAAACCTATAAAGCCAATCCCACACCACAAACAAGAACTTGCAAGTTGGAGCACATTGCTATGGGAAAATTCAACACAAGCATGACCCCAGATATTACCCAAAAATGAAAAGGGTAACTCTTATTATAAGAAAAAACACCATTAAATGATCAACGGAAGAAACTAACAAATTTTTACTTCATACGAACTAACTTTGTTAAATACTAGCCCGCGAGTATTCGCGGGCCACTTTGCTAGTTATTATAACAGTGACACTTATCATAGACACAGAATTGCAATGTCGTGGTCATAATCATACCCCAAGTTAAAAAAATAAGCCAATGGCTTTCATATTCTAGCAATATATCATGGTTCAAACATCATGTAACAATGAGAGGAAAACAGATATGACAGGGCCTACTCATATTCTACCATAGCACTTACTACAGTTATCATATCAACTCTAAGCAATAACATGCGTTGTTATAAAAATCCTGGAAATGAGAGTAACATATAGCAATCATGAGGTTATACTCATAATATCTATTCTAACAATCATTAGATACCAATTGTTCTCGTATCAACTCTAACAATAACATGTGTGGTCATAAAAATCTAGGAAATGAGAGGAACATATAGCAATGATGTGGTTATAGACATACTATATATTCTAAATTTGTAACAATGAACAGGCAGTCGTATTCTTAAGGTAAAGATGAGATAAGATAGAACAATTACACGACGACAGATTCCACTAGTATAGGCAGGCAATCTATGCGTCGACCGCATAAACGATGCCATCATGCACTATAGCATTAGACAGAAGTGTTGGGTAAAGAGGATCGACGATGAGCCATAACCATGTATGGCGACTGGATTCTAGATAGACTAATCCAATGTTGAACACGGCAATGAGCTTGTAATCCATGTAGTCTTCTGATGGTGTGGGCACTTCGCAGATTACAACCTTCAGCAAATAGAGGTCGAGCCAAAAGCTCGACGCGTCTCGTGCGTAGTAGGCAGGAGTGTCCGGCGGGCCGCGAGGCTCGATGGCGGCGGTATCCAAAGATGGAAGGGTGATCTCTCGCTGGGTGTAGATATCCACGAGACGCCACGGACTACCAGATTGGTGGATGAGGACGATCGAGTTGGCCTTCATGCCCGCCCAGTAGTGGCCGCGCATGAAGGACAGGTGGACGGGTAGTGGTAGCATGTCGAGGGGCACCACGGCAACCTCCGTAGGATCGTCAAGTCGGTGTCTGAGCCACCTGTGAGGATCGGGCATCAGCAAGCAGGGTGTCTTGAAAAGAGCCGGCCGGTTGCAGACGAGTAGACGGTACAAAGACACCGAGCATGCGGCCAGACGGACGGTGCTGAGTAGGTCCATACGATTACAGATCTGCTCCAAGAGAACATCGGGGAGGGAATTCCAATCGTGGCTATGCTTGTCAGTCAGCCTGCGAGCCAGCGGGGAAGTGGATTCGGGCGGGCGAGCGAATAAACTTCTCCTCGTGTGGCCGAGCAGTGAGCGGGGGGATATGGTACGCGCGAGATACCAAGGAAGATAGCGCGGGCGGGTGAGCAGAGAGCGGGGGGGAATGGTGTGCAGCCGACAATGGGGAAGAGAGGAGGAAGAAGAAGAGAGGAGGAGGAAGAGTGGAAGACGGGGAAGAAAGTGCATTAAATCTCAATTCTACTACTACTACCAGGATATACCGTCCTTCAGAGTGTAAATAGTTACACCGATGACATATGTGTCTACCACAAGAGGGCCCATATGTCAGTTAATGGAGGACAGAAGCGTGCTCTACTGGCCAACATGATGGCAGTACTGGGTAAGGCTGATTTAGTAACACCAACACGTAGGTTCGACTTATTAATTAAGTGTCCCATCTGCTGCAGCGTGTATTGTCACTTCACTGCGAAGGCTAGTTGAATAGTTCCTCTGACCAAGATGGGGAATAATGGATCGCGAAGACTTCATTTCTACATTATCCCTATGCCTCTACGCTCACTTCACTCATTTTGCTCCGTACGTAGTCACTTGTTGAAATCTCTAGAAAGACAAATACTTCGTATTTGGGAACAGAGGGAGGATTTTACTCCGTATTTGGGAACAAAGGGAGGATTTTACTCCGTATTTGGGAACAGAGGGAGTATCACCATATGGAGGGAACAGAGGAAGCTTGAAATATGAACATGTCAATGGGAGGGAGTAAGCCCCATGCATGCATGCATGCATGCAACATGCAACACTCACATGTACACATGGCCGCACGCAACACTCACGCACCCATGCGGCACACAGCACACGACGCAACACACATGCTCACACTCAAGTGCTCAACCTACTCCCTAAGTCCGTGAAAGACTGTACATTTAGAGATTTACACATTAACCAGGGCATAATTAACGCCCAAAAGTAGCAGACTTATGTGTGCATGCGACCATTGAGAGAAGAAGATTAAATGAAGGTCGTTGCATGCCGTAATTAAGTATAGACATGTAGCCTACCTAGAGCACAAGTTGGTGCATTAGTCAATCAATATCGATTTAGATTAAAGGCTAAATGCATTGGAAGTGTAGATGTACTACTCCCTCCGTCTAGGTGTGTAAGTCATCTTACGTTGTGCACTGCGACCAAGGCGAAGAGGAAAACGAGAAAACTTAATGTATTTTTGCTAATTAATAGCATTACATGCAATGAACTAACCACTGTATGTCATGTTTATTATTGATATATGACAAAAAAAGAAATGGGGAGAGAGTTAATGTACCGTGCCTAAGTGTTTTGGATTATTTGGTTTTCATAAGGCGACTTACACACCTAGACAGAGGAGGACACTCTTTGTTTTGTAGCTGATTTCTTTGCTCTGCCAACTGATAGGTGGGACCCAGAAACCAGGTGACAATTTAACCAGTCAACAAAGTGCCACGTCGACTATGTGGCCGGTCAGTAGGGTGCAATACGGTGCTCTACGATGAGCTAGTGATCGTATAATCATCGCGAAACTATATATAGTGACCGTAAAGAGCGTATTGTTACATACGTTGACCGCCAGTGTATTTTTCTCGTTTCAAATTAAGCCATATTAACCGAAAAGGACGCAGTATGGACTAGTACTAGTACTGCTTTGATGTGTCCCGTCAACTCACCAAACGAGGAGAAGCTTGCTTACTACACCTCTCCCTCGCCCACGTGCGCGATAGTTCGCAGGACGAGGAGAGGGTTTTCACTACAGCGCCCTCTCCCTCTCCCTCTCCCTTGCCCACGCCCTCGCGGTGGACGTGCAACAGTTTAGTCGGTGTCAGATTGCCAGAAGCATAATGTGTACTGTAGTATCATCATCGTTGGACCTTCCGAAGAGGCGAAGAGCCAAGTGCAAGGTTCACACGAGTACAAACTGTTGAACCTCCCGAAGAGGCAAAAAGCCAAGCGCAAGGTTTTATGGGAGTTGTCGTCCTAGTAGGAGCGTACTACATCTATAGCGAACGATGCTACTGTATGATGCCGCCACGTCACGTATATCCAAAGCTGTGCCACCTTTTTTTTCTCAAAGAGCGTGTTGGAGCCTGTGCAACAACCACACAAGTTGCACGTACACATAACACATTTAATAGTAATAAATTCTAAAGGACAAATGTCAGTATGCCACACAAGTTCATCTCCAATTCATGTGATAAATTTGTGCACGACTAGTCTACATATATTCACAGCACTACCATTCACAATTTACCGTACTCCACTTACACGTTATAGATGGGCTACATGTCCTCCTCCAGGTTCCAGTCCCAGGTGTTCTTCATGGATGGCACGATCCATAATGGTGGGCAACGGGAATCATTTTTGCAGCTTTCTAGTCCGGTTCCACACGATGGAGACTCATCCAAGCTGAAGCGGCATAAATCAGGGATAGCGTGTCCCAGCATGTCGTTCATCAGGCGGTGCGCACTAAAGACACAACCATGCTTCATGAACGGCAGGCCTTCCGTGTCGTGCACGCAAGGTGGCATCCGCTTCACAATGGGGTAGCTGTCCCCAATGAAAAGCGAGTACTCTCCAAGAGTGTTCCTCGGCACCCACGTAGCATCATGGGGGGTCCAACTCGGCGCCGTTCATCTGTTACACGCAGCATCTCAGATCTGGACACATGGTGACGTACATAGTCAAGGTCCATGCATAATAATGTTGTGCTCAAATATGGCGGTCAGTAATACTGTGCAGCAAATAGTACTAGTCCTGTATAGAGGAAGTAAAATAACCGGCTTATTATATATAGCCACTCTTGGCTGCATGGATGAGATAGTAAGACATGGAAAAACAAAAATGGTGACAGCTAGTGGGTTCAAGTCTTCAAGGGCCTAGCTAGCTATACGCGTCCTCCAAGGTAAAAAGTACTCCTACTAGTACATAAGTAGAGTACTAGTACAACAATGAAAGAGAAGGCGAGAGGGTTAAAAAATGGAATACCTGGGTAGATGGTGACGGTCTGATCGTGGTAGATTGTGTGACCATGTTGCACATCAGTGGTACCATGGGTAACGACTGCTAAGATAGTTGATCCCAATATGCCAAAGTCACTTACAAGGTTCTAGGTTAGATCGAATCGCGGGTGCAAATGCACACCCAAGATCGGCGGTCTTATTTTGATCGCGGGATGACTGGTCCCTGTAAAATAACGGAGTACTATTAGGGATGCAAATGATGGTTTGTGCATTCCGTTTGTAATATCATGTACCGTAGGATGGCAACCAGATGAAACAAGTCCCTGGCTTGTCACTGCGAAGATGCGGCCTAGATGGCGCACGGCGTCTTCGAACATGTAGGGGTACAAATCTGCCGCCGCCAACATGCGCCAGCCTCTGCCGTTAATGCCTCTTGCATTGATGGCAATCCTTATGTCGAACACCGCTATGAGATAGTAATCGTCATAGCCGCGTCGCTTTGTCGGTGGGTCCGCAATTGCTATCTTCTTCAATCTCATGTAGGCATCATCATACGTATTCAAGCCCAGCCAGTCTGGAAGGCCGATCCCAATGGTGGAGAAGGGGTCTACTGGAACAGCCGCACTGCTGTGGATGTTGTGCAAAATGATGGTGGTATCCGGCCGGAGGTATGCAAGACAATCTTCGTTGGCACCGACCCAGACCTATATATAAGACGGTGGGCAGCAGAGAAATTACGGGATGGAAATGGAATAACTAAGTACTACATGATCAAACTCCATTACTGACCTGCTCATCGGACAAAATCCGACTACCTCTCAACGTCGGCAACTCTAGCGGAGTCAACGTGCAACCATGGCCAGGGAGCGGTGGACTATTCGAAGGATTGTCCCATAGAAAAACCTTCTCCTCGAGGATGCATGGAAGACCAACAAGCATGGCCTTTTCCCAAGCCATTTTAAGCACCGTCTTGAAAAAGTTGGTGCAGGAAGCACCGAGTCTTGCGGCGGTGAGGACGTCGGAGCGGCGTGCGATTTCTCTGAGAGGATCGTCGTCCAAGGTCTCCCAGCCCCGACGAGGAGGAGAACCGCCTGGCGAATCCATGGGAGTAGCGACGAACTGCCTTCTCTTCGGGGGGAGGGGAACTGGCGAGGAGGAGATAAGAGCGTAGTAACCGCAGGGCCTCGTCCCTTCCAACTGTAGATCGTTCCTTCCAACTATAGCGAAGGGGTGAGGCTATTATTTATTACTAGTACTAGAATTATGGGACGTTATGGGATTGCATTATACTGTAAATAATAGCACTAGTAAGAAATTTTTGGCACTAGCTAGTAGGCTTTGGCATGGATTAAGAAATTTTGGGTATGTTTTTGCTATTTTTTGTACACGCCAACTAGTGTCAAAAAACGTCTTACGTTATGTGATGGAGGAGTACGTACTCTACTGTAGCAGTGCTAGTACTACTTTCTCAACTAGTAGTGCGAGGGTACTACTAGTGCTATGTACTGTACTTCTAGTATAGTGCACCAGTTTTGAACTCTTGAATCTCAGGGCCAAGGAGCTACAGTTGGAAGTGGAGGGTACTACTGTTCTCTAGAACCATCGTTGTACTATCAATGCAGGGAAAGTACACCTGCGTAGTGGCCTAGTGAGTACTCTCGGTGCTCTATTCAGCCGCTCCTCTCACGTAGCTGGCCTACTCGGCCGCTCCTCTCACGCACGCACTAGCAGCCTGTTTATCAGCGACGGTTACTGCGGGGGCAGAACATTTGAGTTATTTGATACAGCGAGACTAGGCTTTTCGCTTTGTGGAGGTGTAATGGATCTCGTCGAACTTTGTTAGTAGTTCCTTCTTTATGAATGAGATGAAGTAAAGCTTTTGCCTCCGTTTCAAAAAACACGTCAAGAGGAATTTCTTTTATAGTAGAGCCGATAATTGAGTGAAGTCCATGCGTGCAACGCCACAAGCTACAGAGTAGTAGTAGAGCACTTTACGTACAAAGCCATATTGCACAGTTCCCAATGCCCTGCCAGGCTTTTCCGGCTCCTCGGGCTTAATTGGGAGGCGCTAGTTTAAATATGCTACTAGCTAATGAGGAAGCTGCAAGCGAGGTGCGGCTAGGGCGAGCATGCGAGCCATGAGATGCTGGGAAAGAAAACCCGTTCACGTGGCTAGGCTATCCAATGCACCCAGATTGTGGCGCCGCACGTTCGTTTGACTTCAAAACTCAAACTACCCATGTAAAATATTGGCTCGTGGTGAAGTTACTATTTTAAAAAGGCCGCCATGCGTTCGGCCGGGATCGAACCCACAAAACGAAGTATACACTCCCGCGACCACTAGTAGTACTCGTTGGAGTACAATGCAACCTAGAATCGCCTTTTGTCGCTAGTAGTACATTGTTCCTTACAAGAAACCCCTAATAATGCAAGAAACCACTAATAATGCCAAGAAACTACTACCACTTGCATACGTGGCAGACTTAAGATAAGACTACATTGTCAACCATTGTACATGATCTTACCAACCAGCCCTACCAAGAAACGACTACTCTATAAAGTGTCGTTATAGGCACGTTTCAACCCATGGCCCTGTTTGGATACATTTGTTGTCAATCTAACCCTGCCATCCAAACACCACTTTGGTTAGAGTTAGTTCAGGGTTAGAATCTAACCTCTGACTTAGAGTATCCAAACAGGGCCCATGTCGCCCATTAAGTCAACGCCTTCTATTCGACCAGGCGTTATGACTTGTGGGACCTACATGTCAGTTTGCACAAAAATCCCCGAGTGACCTCCTACCTCCGGCCCGTCCACCTAGTCATCCTCGGCCATGGGACGCAGCTACCGCTGTTGGCAGAAGGCGAGGTCAAACCCGCCGGCGGTGCGGAGCCCATCTTGCGGCAGCTCGGATGCCAGCTCTGTCCGGCGCTCGCGGCCGCTAGCTAGCCAAGATAGCTCCGTCCAGCTACTTGTCTGCAAGGTTTGCTACCTAGATTGGCACGGCGGCGCGGCAGCTTGCTCGCGCGCGCCACGCTATGGCCAGCCATCTGGCTCGAGCAAAGGCCAGCGCGGCGGCTTGCTCACTCGTGAGTCACGCTTGGGCCAGCCTGCCAACCTGTTGGGAGGTCAGCGCGGCGTCCGGCCCGTCCGGCGGAGCGGCAGCCAACTCGCTCATCACCAGCGCCACCGACGAACATGCATCAGTACTGTTTGAAGTAATGTTCAGGAAAAATAATGATTTGAGGGGGAATAACAGGATAGAAGGTCAGATGTGGGTCCCTCGTGTAAAGGTCAGATGTGGGTCCCTCGTTTCAATGGTCAAACAAAATGTGTTGGTTTAAGCTGCCTCGGCAGCACGGACGTGTTGGCCAACCCTGTCATAAATGGTTTTAAACTAACCTAATCGGTAGGTGGTAGTTTTTGGCGTGGATTAAGAAATTTTGGGTATGTTTTTGCTAATTTTTTGTACAATAGATTCTTCCTAGGGCTGGTTGAAAGTGGTAGTTTTTTGTTAAATACTCTACATATTGTAAGTAGGAGTGAAAGTTAAGCTTTGGAACCCAATAAGCAAGGCTAGTTACATAGTGCATATGTGTACATGATTGAAAGTAAATATCAACCATGACTGACTAAGATCTTGATGGAAAACTCGAAACTATGGAATACTAGGGAAAAAATTGCATGGTTGGAAATACTAGCAATGTTCATGTGCATTGCAACGAACCATAATTAGAATAATACTTATTCACAAACTTGATACAAAACACTCTAATTTTGATATACATATATCACTAGAGATATATTATGTTTCAATTAGAATATATTCCTCAGGTCAAAAAAACTAGAATATATTCCTTGGGCTGTTTTGGTGAGGTCAGGGAGGGATGTGGTTGGTTTTAAGATACTAATTATGGGTTTTTCTGCAAATTGGTAGACAAGTGGGATGTTTGTGAGAAAAGGCAATAACTTACCTCATAGTCGTTAGATGTAGATCTAATGGTCACAAACGACGGATGGCAGACACACCTTCATCACCAACTTAGTCTTCTGTAGGAGTACTAGCAAGATCCGTGCATTGCACGGAACATCAAGATGCATTTTTTTAGAAAAACACTCGTTGTGATTGACCCATGCGGGAGTAACCCCATGTGTAAAAACTAATGATATCTCGAGAAATAGGAGATAAGGTGAAGAGGAGTGGGTGTGGTGGTCATTGGTGGTCGGACTGAGCGGAGGCATGGGGATTGATGATGCCGGCAGCGGCCACCAGGCCAGTTTGTTCCACAGGCTTCCTTTCTTAATTGCTCAACAATGAGGTTGTTGGAGATAAGGATGAACGAGGGAAGGCCTTGTCTGCAAATGTGGAGAGGGGTGCGGGTATCTTTTAGTTTAATTTCCATCAATCAGATATAGATCAGACGGTCTATATTTCAAGATGGCACGCGTACCATCATCACCAACTCTGTTGTTTATAAGAGAAGAAATCTAAGTATGGAGATACAAACGTATTATCGATACTTGTTTTCGTAAACTAGCATCTACATTCTATTCAACGCCTCAGCATGTGAGGCCTTAGCACAATGACTTCTCGACTGTGTAAAACAAAGGTTTTGCCGATAAGGAGGGGGTGACGGCGGCGTGCTTTTTGGCTTGCTCTAGTCCTAGTAGTCATACTAGGTGGTCTAAGCACGTGTAGATTTATTCTTTTTCACGTCTCGTATTCGCAGTACTGCCACGACTGTTGATGAATAGACGGTAAGTTATTCACGGGGAAACCCTTGTTGAGCATGTTTGCGAGAGGGAGAGAGAGAGAGAGAGAGAGAGAGAGAGAGAGAGAGAGAGAGAGAGAGAGAGAGAGAGAGTTGTCGGTGTCAAAACCGGCGGATCTCGGGTAGGGGGTCCCGAACTGTGCGTCTAGGCCGGATGGTAACAGGAGACAAGGGACACGAAGTTTTACCTAGGTTCGGGCCCTCTCGATGGAGGTAAAACCCTACTTCCTGCTTGATTAATATTGATGATATGGGTAGTACAAGAGTAGATCTACCACGAGATCAAGGAGGCTAAACCCTAGAAGCTAGCCTATGGTATGATTGTTGTATGATGAAGTTGTCCTACGGACCAGAACCCTCCGGTTTATATAGACACCGGATAGGGTTAGGGTTACACAAAGTCGGTTAAAATGGTAGGAGATCTTGAATATCCGCATCGCCAGGCTTGCCTTCCACGCCAAGGAAAGTCCCATCCGGACACGGGACGAAGTCTTCAATCTTGTATCTTCATAGTCCAGGAGTCCGGCTGAAGGTATAGTCCGGCTACCCGGACACCCCCTAATCTAGGACTCCCTCAGTAGCCCCTGAACCAGGCTTCAATGACGACAAGTCCGGTGCGCAGATTGTCTTCGGCATTGCAAGGCGGGTTCCTCCTCCAAGTTGTTCATAAAAGATTGTAAACACCAAGAGTAGTGTCCGGCTCTGCAAAATAAGTTTCCACATATTGCCATAGAGAGAATAATATTAACACAAATCAAATCTGCTGACGTATTCCGTAGCGTGACATCACACTACGGCCAAGTCTTTTACTCGAATCGTTTTTACTTTTCCACCTCAGCGCGTTTTGCGAGGCGGTTTCCTTGGCACGTCTTGTCAAAGCAGAGATCGTGTCCCCTTTATTTACGGGATTCTCATCAATACGGTCGTGGGTAACCCAATCGTGCCCATTCAGCATGTTTTCTCAATTAAAGGCGAGTCCCAAACGGTCACGGGGAGGGCTCTTGGTATTCAACCTCTTATAAAGAGACCAAGGCCCTACTCCTTTTTTTCCAACCTCAAACAAGTTCGCTCATCGCCTCGAGTTCCAACACCCTAGGCTCCAGATTTCAGGCGCTTCGGACCATCGACAATGTCCGGTTCCGACCTTCAAGGCCGGTGGATGCCCTCCTCCGTCACGGAGGAGGACGTGCTAAAGTTGAGAGAAGCTAAGTTCTTGACCGACGAAATTTCGCACAGGTTGCCTGCTCAAGGGCAGGCGTTTCCCAGTCCCCAGCCTGGTGAGAGTGTGGTGTTCATATCTCACTTCCTTCGGGGATTAGGCTTCCCAATGGATCCCTTTGTGAGGGGGCTGCTGTTCTATTATGGGCTGGAATTTCACGACTTAGCTCCGGAGTCCATCCTCCATATTTCCTCATTCATCGTCGTGTGTGAAGCGTTCCTCCGTGTTACCCCTCACTTTGGATTATGGCTCAAGACCTTTAAAGTGGAGCCGAAGATGGTCGAGGGACGGCACGCAGAGTGCGGAGGCGCTGTTATAAGTAAGAATGCTGATGCTCCCTGGCCCGAGGGCTCTTTTCAAGAGGAGCTCGGCTTATGGCAACGGGAGTGGTTCTATATCACCACTCCCAGGGGCACCAAATGGGTGGCGCCGCCTGCCTTTCGCTCGGGTCCCCCACAACAGCTAGGGTCATGGGTCAATAAAGGCCTAGACTGGGGGCCATCTCAGGACGTGCCTTTGTTGCAGGGCCAAATCAGGGATCTCTTGGAAAGAGACCTCAACTTGGTCAAAGTGATGCAAGTTATGCTGATCTGCCGAACCTTGCCCGGTGAACGTCTCTCCCTCCGCTTGTGGGAGTTTAATCCGAAGGACCACGAGCTCTCCAACATTTTATGGGCGCAACGCCCGTGGAGATGTACAAATTGTTCTTCGGATCACAGGCAATGTGTCCGGATTTAACCGAGAATGCAGGTTTAAGCTGCAATTGCCCGGATACTCAAGTAAGTAACCTTGTGCCCGGACTCGCTATCCATATAGTTGTCATAGATTCGCCCCTAAAAGAGCTGTCCTTTTTAAATAGGAGTGGATAGCGAAAGCAAAGCTAATCAGGTGTCTGGCTCCCCTTCCTGAGACCAGGGCGGATCCCGTGCTTGTCGGGATGTTGAAGATTGTGCCTCTGGAGAGAAGTGAGGGAGAGGACAAGGAAACTATGGCCTCCTCAATGGAGGTTGTTTCGAAGGGAGGAACCGACAATTCCTCTTCTAAGGTGAAGAAGAGGGCCGCCTCTGACGACCCGGAGCCCATGGCCCTAAAGCGGGGTAAAAAAATCCTTGTCAGAGGGTCCGATGCCGGGGGGTTCCTCGGCCGAACTATGCCCTCAAAGGAATCAGCCCTCCAGCAAGCCGTAAGTAGAGAAAGATTGTATATTTTGAAAGAAGGATCCTTGTTTTAAACCTAAGAAGATTAACCAAAATTTTACCTTGTAGTTCGGACCTCAGTCCTTCTCAGCAGAGCTCGTCTTCGGGGGATCTTCTTCCGGAGATGATGGAGAGCGGAACGCCTCCCCCTGCCGTACCGCCTAGCGAGGCGGGCGAACCCGAGGTGTCGTCACGGAGGGTTTCTTCGAATCCGGCAGGGGCGGAAGATTGCTATGCGGCCCCCAAGGTTCTCCGCATCCGGCCTCAGAAAGAGGCCACAGGACAAGTCCGGCACCGTCTGGTGCCTGGCCGGAGGAGCTAAAGAATCTGCTGGGGCGAGCTTCTATCTCAGAGGAGCACCGAGCGTTGATGGTCACGGTGATTGAAAGGATTTCATCCGCGGAAAGCGGATTGCACGAGGCCGCTAGGAGTTTACTGACGGGCTTTGAGGTACATTAGATAATGTACACTTTTATTAGTTGTGCATAAATAAGATGCGCCCTGTATAGATAGTAGCCCCTGAGACTCTGTGCGTCGTCAAGAAATGACGGCGCACAGAGGATCATAATCCCAGGTCTAAGGTGTCGCCTTTGAATGTAGGTGGCGAAGTGTCCGGAATCGAGCCGAACTGATGATTTGGCTGAACTAAAGCAGCAACTGGACGTGGCAGATGCCGACATCGCGCTTGTCAACAAGCGGCTTGATGAGGCTCAAGGTATGTAATTCCTCGGGCGGCATCAGGTAAGAGGAGCTTCATGCCAGTGTCTTACAATGTGTGTGCTTGACGCAGATGGTGCGGCTGCCGTGGAGAGTCTTAGGGCAGAACTTGCCCGAGCTAAGGAACAAGCCAGGAAAAGCGATGCGGCTGCCGAGAAAGCCCTTGAAGAGCTGAGAGCCGAACAGGCTGCTCACTGCCGAAGCAAGGAGGAGATGGCCGAAATGGCCGTGAAATTAAAGAGCGCTGCAGACCATTGCAAACTTCTTGAGAAAGAAGACCGGGCGAGACAGACGGACTTAGAGAAGGCCGTTGTCGATGCCAAGGACGCTCGCTCTGTGATGAGAGCTCCGAAGGAGGAGCTGCGTCAGGCCGAACAGATTGCGGCTGGAAAGCCCTTTATGCCGCGAAGGAAGTTTTGCGATCTGAAGTTTGCTCCGTTGGACCGGATGTGGAGTATGGAGGACACCTATCTGGATTTGGCAGCAAGTGCTGCTGATGCGACCGAACACTTTCGAGATCAAAAAGATCGTGAAGTGGAAAAGCTTTTCTGGTCGCAGTTCCACAATCCAGAGCGTCCGCTGGTAGTGAACGATCGTCTGGCTCAATGGGCCGAACTGAATAGGTTGTCCGGACTCGCCATGAAGTTCGTCATGGGTCATTTGTGGCCAGGGAGATCGAAGCCGAAGAGTTATTTCGGCTTGGTGCAACAACACCTTGATGCGGTGCCCCGTATCGATGCAATGAAGAGGTCAGCATGCATAGAGGGCGCTCGGATGGCTCTTGCCCATGTCAAGACATATTGGGCGGAGATGGAGACCATCGTTCTTGCGTCCCGAGATTCGGACAGAAGCCGAGTACCCTTCGAACACTATTTTCAGGAAGTCCTTGAAGGCGCTCGTGTAATAGAGACGCAGTGCTCGAAGGATGCTATGTTCTGATAGCATATGTAATTATAAAACAGTATTTTGATGAATTGTAATAGGCTTTTATACTTGTGCCTTCAAGTATGGGGAACACCTCCTGTGCGACCGTTTTTAATATATATATAAAATCTGAAAGATGGCAGTCGTTGGCTTCAGCCCCCACGCACATAGTGCAGGGGTGCTCGCAGAAGGCGCTTTTTCACACTTAATCCAACGTCTTGGTCATACAAAGGAGGTGATGGCGCAGCGAGCCAGGCAACCGGACTATAATGCTTTAACACTTTCACTTAGCCATAGGAGCTTGACAGTGGGACTCTTTAGATAGCCCTTGGTGGCGACTGCGCTCGCCCGAATTCGGGGCGCGTGTGTGCCTGGCCGGGAAACGGCCTTTCGTTAATGCGGAGGAATCCTATAAATTCTGTAGAGTCATCGAGTGATTGACCAGTCTCGCGCTATATCATGACAGTCGGTTTTCGGCTTTCTCTACTGAGGTGCTTGCCCGACCGAATCAGGGCACAATCGCATTAGTTCTCCTGGTGCTGCCTTAGCCGATAGAGCGGAACGTAAGGCGGCCGAACACAGGAGCCGGGCAACCCAACATTGACCAAAATCATGATTCAGAGCTGATGCATATAAGGCCAAACTCGCGACGCCGAACACTCCATAAGGTATTCGGTCTTTATGAGAGCGGGTAAAGGAATGCTCTTAGTTATAAGCCCCTAGTGTCTAGGTACGCGCAATAATTCTGACGTGGCCACATGACAAGACGCCGGCCTCCTCCTTGGTTATAGAACCAGGGGATGTGTAGCAACAAGAGACAGTAAAAAAAGGTTTACGCAGGGTCTTAATCTGAAAAGAATCCTTGGAACGGGTCCCTACTGCACGTCTGCGCATGTGTCTCCGTTGTGCCGTATCCTGGACGGGCGCAGCACGATGTTCATCTGTGAAAGAGAGGAACTAAGTTGAAAAGAAAAATTGTATTAAATAAACAAAAATTCGTGTCAAACAAAAATTGTATTAAATAAACAAATATAAAGTTAAATGTGTAAAATTGAGCTTTATTTTCTCTTATATATGCGGAGCCCCTAGGGCATGCCGGGCTCGTCTATCCGTGCCCGTGGTTTTAATGACCTGTTCGGATGTTCTGGCTGGTGAAGCCATTGTATTGTGGGGCTGTTAAAGCGGCCGCACTATCCTCCGCTCGGGGGAGGGGCGCTCAATGCTTCCCCTTCAAGGAGATGATGCCTCGTGGACCGGGCATTTTAAGCATGAGAGATGCATAATGCAGTATTGCGTTAAAGCGGGCGAAAGCTTCGCGCCCCAGCAGTGCTTGATAGCGACTTGAGAATGGGACGATGTGGAAAGTTAGCCTTTCGCGGCGGAAGTTACCGGTAGAGCCGAATATAACTTCGAGCCGAATAAAACCCATGCAATGGGTGTCCGGACCGGGCGCTACCCCTTGAAAGGAGGTCTTGTTGTGGCGGATTCTTGTTGGGTTTATCCCCATGTGACGGATTGTGTCCTGATATATCAGGTTTAGTCCACTGCCGCCGTCCATTAGGACATTTGAAAACTGGAGCCCGCCAATTATTGGATCGAGTACCAAGGCAGTCCAGCCTGCGCTCCTGGTACTTCTTGAATAATCCAGATGATCGAAGATGATTGGTTTTGACAACTAGTGGCGGGACCCCTTTGGGATGGGTCGTGTGGCGCGTACCTTTATGGGCGCCGCACGTTTTGTTATATGAAGTAGGTTTACTGTTTTTACTTCTTGTGGGAAATTCTTCTGTTTCCTGGTGCTCTGCTTTTGGGGTTCGTCCTCGTCTTCACTTGGTGTTTCGAGCCCCTTGTGTTCGGCGTTGAGTCTGCCGGATTGTTTGAAAACCCAACAATCTCTGTGGGTATGGTTAGCGGGCCTCCCTGGAGTACTGTGTATTTGACATATCCTATCCAGGATTTTTTTTAGGTTGGATAAATCATCTCTGTTATCCTGGATGGGCGGCTTTTTCTGATTCTGGTGTGAGCCTTTGAATCCGGCGTTGACTGCCGTGCTCTTTGGACTGTTTTCCTTAGTCCGGCGATGTTCCTTGTTGCGTCACGGTTTTCTGTTTCCATCCCTTGTTTCGGATGTACTTGGGTCGCTGGTGCTACATCTTGCCAACCAGCTGTCCTCTCCTGCGCAAAAGCGGGTCATGAGGCTTGTTAATGCGGCCATTGTTCTTGGCTTTTCTTGGCCGAGGTGTCTGGCGAGCCACTCGTCTCGGACATTGTGCCTGAAAGCTGCTAGGGCTTCGGTGTCCGGACAGTCAACTATCTGATTCTTTTTAGTAAGAAATCTATTCCAGAATTGTCGAGCTTACTCTCCGGGCTGTTGTGTTATGTGACTGAGGTCGTCAGCATCTGGAGGACGGACATAAGTCCCTTGAAAATTTGCTCAGAAAGCGTCCTCGAGCTCTTCCCAGCTTCCAATTGTGTTTTCAGGAAGGCTTTTAAGCCAATGTCGGGCTGGTCCTTTAAGCTTTAGTGGTAAATATTTGAAGGCGTGGAGATCATCTCCTCTAGCCATGTGTATGTGGAGGATGTAATCCTCTATCCAGACTCCAGGGTCTGTTGTTCCATCATATGCCTCTATGTTTACGGGTTTGAATCCTGCTGGAAATTCATAATCCAGGACCTCATCGGTGAAACATAGGGGATGTGCGGCGCCCCTGTATTTGGGTGTGCCGGATTCTGATAATGGTTTTATTGCATTGCTTACGAGAGCTTGCTTTCTTGGCCCATAAATGGACCTGGCTGGGCCATCTTTTTATGCGAATCCGTAAGTGGGTCGCGTGCCGGCTTAAGTGTGGCGCCATTTGCCGCTTTATGCTGGCTATGGGTTCGTCTATCCGACCGTGTGGCTTTCTTACTTTTTGAGTGCGAGGGCTCTAAGGCCTCTTCGTCGAATTCAGGCAGTAGCTTTCGCGTCGGATAGCTTTTAGTGCGGCGACTATCGCCATATTTGTCTGCGCTGTTGATTACTTTACTCCATTTGATCCTGAGTGCATCTTCTGCAGTCTTGAGCTTCCGCTTCTGTTTTTTCAGGCTACGTGCGGTTGCAACGAGCCTCTTGTGGAGGTTCTTCTTCTCCGCGGGTTTATCCGGCGTAAGGTTGTCCGGAATGCCATTTTTGCCAGGGGAGGGATGCTCGGTTTCTTCATTCGGGCTGCCCTGTTCGGACGGTTGCTCTAGGGCATGCTCGTCGCCTGCTGGCTCATCCTACTCTATGGCTGTGTCTGTATCGAGGCGGGGCTTGGGTCGGCGTTTACGCCGACGCTTCAATTGTTTTTTGAGGGATTGATCCTTCATTCTATCCCCGTTTTCCTCGTGGTCGCTACCTTTAGGGGTATCCACCATGTACACATCATGAGGTGAGGTGGCCGTCCAATGCCCTATAGGCGTTGGTTCATATGTGTCTCCTGCATCGTCGTCCATACCGTCGATGTCTTCGGATTCGAAGTTGAGCACGTCGTTTAAATTGTCGACAGTGGCCACCAAGTGGGTGGTGGGTGGGCTTTGAATTTCTTCATCGTCCGTATCCCATCCTCGCTGACCGTAGTCTGGCCAGGGCTCTCTTGATAAAGAGAGAGACATTAAAGAATTCAGGATGTCGCCGAAGGGCGAGTGCTGAAAGATGTCCGCGGCGGTGAACTCCATTATCGGCGCCCAATCGGATTCGATCGGCAGGGGCGCGGGGGGTTCGGAGTCCGGAGAGGAATCCGGATCCTCGGAGTCATGGGTCATGCAGAGTGCGGGGCTGGTGTTCGGCTCGATCGCCTTTGAGATCGCAGCCCCCAAGGTGACGTCCAACCGCTTATCCTTGATTGGCGCAATAGGCTCCGAATTAAGGGTCGGAACCGGCGCGTGTGCGGCCTCCAGGGCACTGTTCGGCGGCAGAGCTAGATCATGCCCCTCGAGACAGTGTGACGCGCTTGGCTGTGGCTCGAATCCGTCGAAGATCAAATCCCCGCGGATATCTGTCGTGTAGTTTAAGCTTCCAAACCTGACCTGATGGCCAGGGGCGTAGCTTTCGATCTGCTCCAGGTGGTCAAGCGAATTGGCCCGCAGTGCGAAGCCGCCGAAGACGAAGATCTGTCCGGGGAGAAAAGTCTCACCCTGGACCGCCTCGTCATTGATGATCAAAGGAGCCATCGGGCCTAGAAGTGACAACACAGAGGAACTCTCAATGAAAGCACCAATGTCGGTGTCAAAACCGGCGGATCTCGGGTAGGGGGGTCCCGAACTGTGCGTCTAGGCCGGATGGTAACAGGAGACATGGGACACGAAGTTTTACCCAGGTTCGGGCCCTCTCGATTGAGGTAAAACCCTACTTCCTGCTTGATTAATATTGATGATATGGGTAGTACAAGAGTAGATCTACCACGAGATCAAGGAGGCTAAACCCTAGAAGCTAGCCTATGGTATGATTTTTGTATGATGAAGTTGTCCTATGGACCAGAACCCTCCGGTTTATATAGACACCGGATAAGGTTAGGGTTACACAAAGTCGGTTACAATGGTAGGAGATCTTGAATATCCGCATCGCCAAGCTTGCCTTCCACGCCAAGGAAAGTCCCATCCGGACACGGGACGAAGTCTTCAATCTTGTATCTTCATAGTCCAGGAGTCCGGCTGAAGGTATAGTCCGGCTACCCGGACACCCCCTAATCCAGGACTCCCTCAACAGTGTTGTGTGTGATATGTCTAGAGACTGAGGCAATGATAACAAATTCTTTGTGCCTATGTGTATGCAGGATAGAGAGAGACATGTACATGGGGCTTTGTGTTGTGTAACATGGAGACACATATACATAATTAGAGAGTGAGTGTGCGAGATACACATGCGGACATGGGGAGAGATGAGGATCCAGATTAATGGGTGTTTGTGCGTGTCTGTGTGTGTTTGTGCGTGTGTTTGTGTGTGAGAGGGAGTGTGTGTATGTGGAGTAGAGAGACCACTAATGATGTAAACCTAGTATAAGGGAAGGGGGAATGGTGTGACATGTGTAGTAGCGGGATAGCATGGTTGCGGGCGGGGGGAGCAG
Organism: Aegilops umbellulata; assembly: GCA_032464435.1. Lineage (NCBI taxonomy): Eukaryota > Viridiplantae > Streptophyta > Magnoliopsida > Poales > Poaceae > Aegilops > Aegilops umbellulata. Next base: position 50,409,278 of record CP136060.1, read on the forward strand.
ACTATTTGGAAGAGACGTCGATTTTGTGTGGGAGAGGGGTGTGAGAGCGAGAGAGAGAGAGAGAGAGAGAGAGAGAGAGAGAGATCTAGCGACGGAGAGAGAGAGAGGAAGAGAGGGGCGTTTGTGTCCATAAATGGCGTATAGATAGGGAGACAATGTTGATGTTGTTTGAAATTGGCCTATGTACGGAGACGCAAGGGAAGTGAGTCATCGTGTGTGTGATAGGGACTTCATGAGAGATCTAGAATAGATGGTGTAGAGAACAATGTGCGAGATCGAGAATGATGATACATTAGGGAGCTATGGAAAGAGTCACGACATATATGTATACAGGAAGGAGCTGGGGCGGGTCCGCATGTGGGAGAGATAGAAAGAGGAGAGTAGTGCACAAGGAGACAAAGTGTGCTTGTTTTGCAATGGGGGTGGTGTGTGAGGTTAGTGTGCGAGAACCACATAACTAGGGAGATAGACGTTTGGGGGCGATGTTTTGTGTGTATCGGAAAGATACACTCTACATACTGCGTGTGCTTGGGAAAGAGAGATGCCGAGAGACCTAGCTAGAGAGTGGGGGAAGAGATGTGTGCATGCCCAAGAGATAAAGTGATAGAGACCTATATTGGGGTCCGGACTTTAGAAGAGAGAGGGGTGTTATGTGCTCGTGTGTTGGTGTTTGGGGGAGAGAACGACTTCTCTGTGTGTGGGGGGTGGCTTTAGATAAAGAGTGAGGTGTCTATATTTGAGGGACTTTAGCATAATTGAGATATACATGGTCAATAGTGTGTGCACTCAAGGTTGATCAATTTGTATCATAGTTTGGACTATGAGATAACGATACTTTTGAACATGCGTGATATACTTTGATGTACCAGAATTACAAACCTAAGATTGGAATTTTGGAATTCGACTCCATCATTAGCTTTTGTAATTCATTTAAACGGAGGTACATTTTTAAGCCGGGATTTCGTGATTTCAAATTCATCTATCAAAACTAGAGATATACACATACGGGCATGTTCAAACTTTATAATCATCCACTTTATTCATACACATACACATTTTTGCTTTTGTCATCATATTTAGGATAAACACATTTGGAATTTCATTTGAATTGGACCATATGATGGTATTTGCTTGTAGTAGCTTAATGATCCATATTTGAATTGAATGGACAATCTAAGTTTCGAGTTGGAGACATTGATTTTTAAAACTTGCACTTTTTTTGCGTGCAAAACAAACAAATTCTCGGCCATGATATCATAGTCGGCCGTACAAGAGCAGAATATAATTTCAGGTGCCAAAAGCTTTCAAACTTCCCGCTCACATCGAAATATCTCGCGCCCGAAAGTTTAGCCCTGCGATATTCCTGTTTTACCCCTGCCACATGAACGGAAAAGGGCTGCTTTGGTAGCTCCATTGTTTTCCCCTCTTTGCCCCCAACATTCTTCCCCAGAGCCCCTCCCCTTCCCCTCCCCGACCCCCCCAACCACGGCAAGCCGCCAAATCTAGTCCTCTGCCGCAGCGGTGGACCTCACACCCCGACGGATATACCTTCCGCACCTTGGAACCCCCTGAGGGAGTCCTGGATTAGGGGGTCCTCGAACAGCCAGACTATGTACTTTAGCCGGACTGTTGGACTATGAAGATACAAGATTGGAGACTTCGACCCGTGTCCGGATGGGACTCTCCTTGGCGTGGAAGGCAAGCTTGGCAATACGGATATGTAGATCTCCTCCCTTGTAACCGACTATGTGTAACCTTAGCCCCCTCCGGTGTCTATATAAACCGGAGGGTTTAGTCCGTATGACAACAACAATCATACCATAGGCTAGCTTCTAGGGTTTAGCCTCTACGATCTCGTGGTAGATCAACTCTTGTAATACTCATATCATCAAAATCTATCAAGTAGGAAGTAGGGTATTACCTCCATCGAGAGGGCCCGAACCTGGGTAAACATCGTGTCCCTCGCCTCCTGTTACCATCCGCCTTAGACGCACAATTCGGGACCCCCTACCCGAGATCCGCCGGTTTTGACACCGACATTGGTGCTTTCATTGAGAGTTCCACTGTGCCGTCACCGTAAGGCTTGATGGCTCCTTCGATCATCGGTAACGATGCGATCCGGGGTGAGGTTTTCCTCCTCGAACAGATCTTCGTATTCGGCGGCTTCGCACTGCGGGCCAACTCGCTTGGCCATCTGGAGCAGATCAAGAGCTACGCCCCTGGCCATCAGGTCAGGTTCGGAAAGTTGAACTATACTGCCGACATCCGAGGAGACTTGATCTTCAACGGATTCGAAGCCATGTCGGGTGCGCCGCACGATCACGACGAGCATGACGTAACTCTGCCGTCGGCCAGTGTTCGGGAGATCGCACCTGCAACTACTCCGGCCCTCAATCAGAGAAAATTGCGCCATCCGAGGACGGGTGGATAGACCCCGCCATGGAGGCCGCACTCTCAGTGGCGGTAGAGCCGAATACAGACTTCACCCCTTACGAGAGTCGTGTTGCCGAACCATTGGATTCGTCCCCGGCCACAGGCTCCGAGCCGCCTGCGTCCGTGCCTATCGAATCCGATTGGGCACCGATCATGGAGTTTACCTCCGCGGATATCTTTCAGCACTCGCCTTTCGGCGATGTGCTAAATTCATTAAGGTCCCTCTCTTTGTCAGGAGAACCTTGGCCGAACTATGTCCGGCTAGGATGGGATACGGACGACGAAGAAATTTGCTCCCCACCCACCACCTACTTAGTAGCCACTGTTGACGATTTAACCGACATGCTCGATTTTGACTCCGAAGACATCGACGGCATGGACGACGATGCAGGAGAGGAACAGGAACCACCGCCCACAGGGCGCTGGACAGCCACTTCATCACATGACATATACATGGTGGATACACCCAAAGAAAACAATGACGAGGGACGGAAGGATGCAGCAAAGGATAGCTCCCTCGAGAAGCAAACAAAGCGTTGGCGTAGGCGCCGCTCCAAATCCCGCCTCAGCAAAAACAGCGATAATAGCCCAAGAGAAAATAACACCCCAGTCGACTCCAGAGGAAACGACGACCACATTAACCCAGCGGCAGAGCAGGATGAACATGCAAATGGCGAACATAGTACGGATCCGATGTCCGAACACGGCGACGCCGAGGATAAAGCTCATCAACCTCCCTCGGAGAGGAAACAGTCTGGACGAAGATGCACACATCACCCCAGAAAGGCACTTGGAACAAGAGAACCTCCGCAGAAGGCTTATTACCACCGTGAGGAGTCTGAAGAAGCAGAAGCAAAGGCTTAAGGCCGTGCAGAATACGCTCAACAGTAGATGGAACAAAGTGCTCGACAATGAAGAAAAGTATGGTGGTAGTTACCACACAAAGAGCTATCCAAAGCGCAAGTTATTGCCTGAATTTGATGATGAGGCCTTAGAGCCCACACAACCGAAAAATAAAATGTCCGACCGGTTGGATCGACCACCTCGTGGCCGCGATATGGCGGCCAACGATGTCATACATAAGTCAACACACGATCTACGTGAGGACTTGCGCCAAAAATCCAGTATGACCAGATCCATCAATGGATCTAGGAAGCGCGCTCCGGCACAAAACCAAAACCGAATACTACAACCGTCCGAACGCCATGATACATTCAAATACAGGGGTGCCGCACACCCCCTATGTTTCACCGATGAGGTGTTGGACCACGAATTTCCAGAAGGATTCAAACCAGTGAACATAGAGGCGTACGACGGAACCACAGACCATGGGGTCTGGATTGAGGACTTTATCCTCCATATCCATATGGCTCGTGGAGACGATCTGCACGCCATCAAGTACTTGCCCCTCAAGCTGAAAGGACCAGCTAGGCACTGGCTGAAAAGCCTCCCCGAAAACTCAATTGGAAGTTGGGAGGAGCTTGAGGATGCTTTTTGGGCTAATTTTCAAGGGACCTATGTCCGACCTCCGGATGCAGACGATTTAAGTCATATAATTCAACAGCCCGGAGAGTCAGCCCGAAAGCTTTGGAACAGACTTCTCACTAAGAAAAACCAAATCATCGACTGTAACGCCCTCGATGCGGCTATATCTCCCACGTGTCGAGGCACGACTTAGAGGCATAACCGCATTGAGGGCGTTACAAGTTGGTATCAGAGCCGACCCTCGCGGTTACATGGATGGTTGCGGACAGGTGCGTGGTCATGTTGTTCATGACGTTTGTGACCCGTCGTGGCACCCGACATGGCCCATGTACCGGACTGGAAGCACAGACGTTTGTGCCAAGAGGGAACGTTCCTGTGGCCCGACGAGGACGTCGGTTCCTCTGAGTGGGGGTGTATGTGATAGCCTGGCTTATTAGGGATGATAGACTACTCATATCAATAAGGAATTCCTTCTTTTCCGGGAGCCCATTCGGACAGAACTCCAAAGTTAAGTGTGCTCAGCTTGGAGTAGTGTCAGGATGGGTGACCGACCGGGAAGTTGCTCCCGGGTGCGCACGAGTGAGGACAAAGTGCGCAGAAAAGACTAGTATTGATCTGTGGGGCCAGTCTAGATCCCGCCAGGAGTAACGACCACCGGCGGGTGTGTCCGGGGCGTTACGTCGACTGCCCGGACGCCGAAGCCTTAGCAGCTTTCAAACACAGCGTCCGAGACGAATGGCTCGCCAGACACCTCGGCCAAGAAAAACCGAGAACAATGGCAGCCCTGACAAGCCTCATGACCCGCTTTTGCGCGGGCGAAGATAGCTGGCTAGCCCGTAGTAGCACCAGCGACCCAGGCACATCCGAAGTCAGGGATGGCAATGGAAAACCATGACGCAGTAAAAGCAAACGTTGAAATAAAGAAGACAACCCAGATAACACGGCGGTAAACGCCGGATTTAGGGGCTCTCGACCAGGTCAGCGGAAAAAGCCTTTCAAGGGCAGCAGAGATGGACGTCCAACCTAAACAAAATCCTAGACAAACTATGTCAGATTCATGGCACCCACGATAAACCTGCAAATCACATCAACAGAGAATGTTGGGTCTTCAAGCAGGCCGGTAAGCTAAACGCTGAACACAAGGGGAGGGAGACACTAAGTGAAGACGAGGACGAGCCTCACCAGCAAAGCACTGGGGGACAGAAAAAATTCCCACCATAAGTCAAAACAGTGAACATGATCCACGTGACGAAGAAGAGAAGCAAACATGCACTCCGAGACACACGCGCCGCAGAGCCCGTCACCCCTAAGTTCAACCCCTGGTTGGCCTGCCCGATCACCTTTGATCGCAGGGATCACCTGACAAGCATCCGGCATGAAGGATTGGTTGCCTTGATGTTAGACCCAATAATAAACGGATACCATCTCACACAAGTCCTTATGGACGGCGGCAGCAGTCTAAATCTGATATATCAGGACACAGTCCACAAAATGGGGATAGACCCGACAAAAATCAGCCATAGTAATACTACCTTCAAGGGAGTAATACCAGGCCCAGAGGCCCGCTGCACGGGCTCGCTAATACTAGAGGTTGTATTTGGTTCTCCCGACAACTTCCGAAGCGAAAAGTTAACTTTCAACATCGCTCCATTCCGAAGCAGCTATCAAGCACTACTCGGAAGGGCAGCTTTTGCTCGTTTTAATGCAGTACTGCATTACGCTTCTCTTAAGCTTAAGATGCCCGGTCCACGTGGCACCATCACAGTTAGCGGAAATATTGAGTGTTCCTTAAGAGCGGAAGAACGTGCGGCGGCTTTAATAGCCGAACACTAGACGACCTCCCCAACCTGAATAAATGATCGGTCGTCAAGACCGCGGACACGGCTAGACGAGTCCGGCGCATCACTAGATATACCTGAGATTGGTTTGATGGTTATACCCTCATAGACGGTACCAGGGGCTTCCCGCGTGTAAACAGGGCTAGTTCGGCTCAACTTTACTTATCTTGAATTTTAATGGTTTATTGAGAATAACCAATTTTTTGCACGACAATTTTCACCTAAGTTCTTCTCTTTTACAGATGAAAATGGTGCTACACCCTTCCAGGATACGGCACAACGGAGACACAGGCGCAGACGTGCAGCAGGGACCCGCTCAAAGGTTTCTTTTTAGATTAAGACCCTGTGTAAACCTTTTTTACTATCTCTTGTTGCTCACATCCTTTGGATATTTAGTACAACTGAGAAGGATGCTTACGTTCTTGGCATTTCGCCACGTCAGAACATCACACGTACCTAGACACTCGTGGTTCATTATCAAAGGGCATTGCTCAGCTCGGCCTATGTTATAAAGACCGAATACCTTAGGGAGTGTTCGGCGTCGCGAGTTTGGCCTTATATGCATCAGCTCCGAATCATGTCTTTGGTCAAATGTTGGGTTTGCCCGGCTCCCGTGTTTTGCTACCTTACGTTCCGCTCTATCGGCTAAGGTGGCACCAGGAGAACTACTGCGATTGTGCCCTGGTTCATCCGGATGAGCACCTCAGTAGAGAAAGCCGAAAACTGACTGTCATGATAAAGCGCGAGACTGGTCAACCACTTGATGACTTAGCGGAATCTTCAGGATTCCTCCGCATTAACGAAGGGCCATTTCTCGGTCAGGTATGTACACGCCCCGTATTCGGACGAACGCGGAGCTACCAGGGGCTATATAGTAGTCCCACTGTCAAACTCCTATGGCTAAGTGAAAGTGTTAAAGCAATATAGTCTGATTGCCTCGTTCGCTGCGCTATCACCTCCTTAATGGACCAAGACGTTGGATCAAGTGTGAACATGCGTTTTTGCGAACACCCCCGCATTATATGCGTGGGGGATGAAGCCGACGACTGCAAACTTTCAGGTTATATACATATATACATAAACGGCCGCACAGGAGGCATCATAATACTTTTAGGCAAAAGTATAAACGCAACCTTTATAATTTAATAAACATTGTTCTTACAATGGGACTACATGTCACTAGAACATAATATTCTTTGAACATTGAGCCTCTATTGAACGAGCGCCTTCAAGGACTTCTTCAAAGTAGTGCTCGGCAGATACTCGGCCCACGGCCAAACACTGGGTTGCAATAGCGGTGGCCTCCATTCCTGCCCAGTATGTCTTGACACGGGCAAGAGCCATCCGCGACCCTCTATGCACGCCGACCTCTTCATAGCGTCGATGTGCGGCACATCACCAAGGAACTGTTGCACTAAACTAAAATAACTATTCGACCTTGGCCCTTCCGGCCACAGATGATCCACAAAAGACCTCATGGCAAAGCCCGGACAACCTATGGAGCTCGGCCCACTCGGCCATTCGCTCATTCAATAGAAGCGGGCGCACTGGAACATTGAACTGTGACCAGAACATCTTTTTCACTTCACGATCTTTCTGATCTTTGAAATACTCGGCCGCATCAGCAGCACTTGCTGCCAAATCCACGTATGCGTCTGCAGAACTCTATAGTTGATCAAGAGGGGAATACTTAGGATCTCCGAACTTCATCCACAACAAAAAGGGCTTCCTAGCCGCGATATCCTTGGCTTGACGCAGATCCTCCTTCACCGCTCTGATTTTAGAGCGGGCATCCTTGGCCGCTACCATGGCCTTCTCCAGGTCCGTCATCTTCGCTCGACTTTCGTTTTCAAGACGCTCGTAACGGTCAGCGGCATCCTTCAATTCAATAGCCATCTTGGCTATTTTATCCTTGCTTTGGTGATGCGCAGCCTGTTCGGCTCTCAGCTCTTCGACCGCCTTTAGAGCGGTCGCATCACTCTCCCTGGCTTGTTCCTTGGCTCGGGCAAGTTCCGCCCGAAATGTCTCCAAGGCGGCAGCCCCATCTGCAGTCACAACATATTAAAGATACTAGCATCGTGCTCCTCTTACTATGTGTTGATCACCGGAGAAATCACATACCCTGTGCCTCGTCGAGCCGTTTGTTTACAAGCACGATGTCGGCATCTCCCGCATCAAGTTGCCACTTTAGCTCGGCAAACTCACCAGTCCGGCTAGCCACTGGACCTTCCGCCACCTGCACATGAAGGCGACCTGATTATTACCTGGGACTATGATCCTCTGTTTGCCGCTGTTCTCGACAGCAACCAGAGTCTCAGGGGCTACTATCTGCATAGGGCACACCTAACGTGTGCGGTACCGTAAAAACATACACTATTTCACGTACCTCAAAGCCTTTCAGCAGACTCATAAAAGCTTCATGCAACCCGCTTTTGGCGGATGATATCCTCGCAACCACCATACCCATTAGCGTACGATGCGCTTCTGATATAGCTGCTTGCTCCAGAAGATCCTTCAGTGCGTCCGATCGCACACCGGACGGTTCTGGACTCTTTCTGTTGCTCTTCCTAGGAGCCGAATACTCCGGACTTCGGGTGGCCGAAGGATTACCCTCTGGCCTTGGCGGATTAGGAGAAACCCTTCCTGCCGACACTTCAGGGTCGCCCGCCTCATGAGGCGGGGTGGCATGGGGAGGTGTTTCGCTCTCCATCATCTCCGAAAGAAGATCCCCCGAAGACAAACTCTGTCGAGAAGGGCTACGATCCGAACTACAAGATATATGCTTCGGTTATTGTCCTCAGAAGTGAAGCAGGATATTTTTACTATTAAGTACTTTTTGTTTACTTACAGCACGGTGGAGGGCTGATCCCCTTGCGGGCACTATGCGGCAAGGGTACCCTCCAAGGCAGGACCCTCTGGCGAAGATTTCTTCCCCCGTTTGGAAACCATTGTTTCCGGGTCTTCAGAGGCGGTCCTCTTCCTTCCTTGGGAGAGGGGATTTCAGATTCTTCTCCCCGGTTATCCTCCTTCGCGGAGGCACTAATTCCCCCGGTTTGGATGAATAATGTGCGAGGCCCGCTTTCAGCCTCTTTATTCCCCCATTTATCTTCCCCTGAGGGCGCCTGATAAGGCGCCGGCTCAAGCATTCTGGCCAGTACTGGATCTACTGAGCCTTCGGGAAGCGGGGCCGAACACCTAATCATCTTCGCCTTTTTTACACAGTCCTGGTCAAAGAGCGACTTTTTCAAAATGATGCTGTGATAAGTAAAAAGACAACGTGTTCAGCCGAAGGACTACTTACTTGGGTATCTGGACGATTGCAGCTCAGACCCGCATCCTCGGTGGTGTCCGGACACCTTATTTGTGGTCCGAAGAACAATTTGTACATCTCTTCGAGCGTCATGCCGAGGAAGTGCTGAATAGCTCGCGGTCCTTCCGGGTTGAACTCCCACATACAGAGGGGTCGACGTTTGCAAGGCGGGACTTGACGAACTAGCATGACTTGCATTACCGTGACCAGGCTGACATCTCTCTCGAGGAGATCTCGGATGCGACTCTGCAATATCGGCACATCATTTACTGGCCCCCAGTCCAGCCCCTTGTTGATCCATGACGTCAGTTGTGGCGGGGGGACCGAGCGAAAGGCAGGGGCGGCCACCCACTTGGTACCCCAGGGAGCTATGATATAAAACCACTTCTGTTGCCATAAACTGGACACCTTCGAGAAGGAGCCCTTTGGCCATGGAACATCGGCGCCTTTGCTTATCACGGCACCTCCGCACTCTGCGTGTCGCCCCTCAATCATCTTTGGCTTCACATTGAAGGTCTTGAGCCATAGGCCAAAGTGTGGGGTAATGCGGAGGAAGGCCTCACACACGACGATGAACGACGAGATGTGAAGGATGGAATCCGGGGCCAGGTCATGGAAATCTGGCCCATAATAGAACATGAGCCCCCTAACAAAGGGATCTAGAGCAAGGCCTAGCCCTCAGAGGGAGTGAGAGATGAATACAACACTCTCACCGGGTTCGGGAGTGGGAATGACCTGCCCTCGAGCAGGCAGCCTGTGCGAGGTTTCGTCGGTTAAATACCTGGCCTCTCTTAGCTTCTTGATGTCTTCCTCTGTGACAGAGGAGGGCATCCACCGACCTTGAAGGTTGGATCCGGACATGGTTGAAGGTCCGAAGCGCCTGACCTGAGCCTTGGGTGTTGAAACTCGAGGCGGTGGAAGGATTCGATTGAGTACGAGAAGAAAAAAGGACAGGCCTTGTCCTCTTTATAAAGAGGGTGAATATCAAGCGTACTCCTCGTGGCCGTTTGGGACCCGATCATATCCGTATTGATGAGAATCCCGTAATAAGGGGGACACGATCTCTGCTTCGACAAGACGTGCCAATAAAATCGCCTTGCAAAACGTGCAGTGGCAGGCTGATTGAGAAAAACGGTTCAAATAATGATCAGGCCGTGGTGTGACGTCACGTTATGAAAAATCGCAGCAGATTAGATTTGTGGAAATATTATTCTCTCTACGGTGGTATGTGGAACTTGTTTTGCAGAGCCGGACACTATACTTGTGTTCAAAATCTTCTATGGAGTATTCGGAGAAGGAACCCGCCTTGTAATGCCGAAGACAATCTGCGCGCCGGACTCATCATCATTGAAGCCTGGTTCAGGGGCTACTGAGGGAGTCCTGGATTAGGGGGTCCTCGGACAGCCAGACTGTTGGACTATGAAGATACAAGATTGGAGACTTCGACCCGTGTCCGGATGGGACTCTCCTTGGCGTGGAAGGCAAGCTTGGCAATACGGATATGTAGATCTCCTCCCTTGTAACTGACTATGTGTAACCCTAGCCCCCTCCAGTGTCTATATAAATCGGAGGGTTTAGTCCGTAGGACAACAACAATCATACCATAGGCTAGCTTCTAGGGTTTAGCCTCTACGATCTCGTGGTAGATCAACTCTTGTAATACTCATATCATCGAGATCAATCAAGCAGGAAGTAGGGTATTGCCTCCATCGAGAGGGCCCGAACTTGGGTAAACATCGTGTCCCCCGCCTCCTGTTACCATCCGCCTTAGACGCACAGTTCGGGACCCCCTACCCGAGATCCGCCGGTTTTGACACCGACACCCCCAACTGCCAACTCACCACTTCACCGGAGCCGCTTCAGCGACTGGCTTTTACACTACTCCAGATCTCCTTGACCGCCATCATGGTCCACCGCACCGGATCTGCTTAACCGGCGCCCTCGTCCACCATAGTGTAGGCCCTTCACTAATTCCCTCGTCCGTCCCTTCGCTGGCCATTCATACAAGCCCTCGTGTGCCGCAACAGATCCGCCTCACCAAAAGCACTGTACAACACGCCCGCTGAAGCCTTCGTCCACTGCACCGGACCCGCTCCACGGACGCCATATTCAACTCCACCGGCCCTACTTTACCGACGCTGCAGCCTCATCAGGTAATTTCGATCTATACTCCTTCGGTTTTTCTCTTTATCGTGCAACTGTTCACTTACCACAGATGAGCTTTCTTGTATGTTGACAGGCGCCGCAACCATAACACCGGAGCCGCTTCAGCGACGGTGACAGCCAGCCCAAACTCAACCGCAACACGAGCACCATCGACGATCCTTAGCTATCAAGTATGCCAACGATACCCATACGCCGCCGAGAATCAGGTACTATTATCCAACGACCGGCGCCTACGTTCACTTTCTTAGCATAAGCACCGCACCTTTGAATTTCTTCAGGGCATCATTCAGTTTTTCATGAGACTCGTTATTCTGCTTGCACCTGTAGGGCCATACTTCTGGCAGTGACCATGTTACATGTGCTAAATTACATATGAGTGCACATATAGTTAATATGCTTTAGTTTTTTCCTAAGTACTACCATACTTCCTAGATATCACTGCCTACTATTTTACTTCTTGCATGCTATATTTATGATAATGGGGTTGTTCTGATGCCACCTGTTGGTTCCATCAGATTGCTTCATGTTCTCTATGCTTAATTACACATCAGCAAACTAGCACATGGTTCCGCTGGTTTTTGTTCCTTTTACCCTACATTTTCTGATGCTAGCTATTACATCACTGCTACGAGCCGTTGTTCATTACTTTTTTGTGTGCTCTTGATCTTCCCAAGTTGCATGACTAATTTGATGCTTCTATTAATTATGGAGCTGCCAACCCCATCAAGCAATATTTGTTCTGTTCGGGCTGGCACCTCGAACAAGCATAAAAATAGAGGGAAGCAGATATATTGTCGTGTGTGCACACACCCTTCTTTCATTAGTTTAGATGAACCACTTATGATCAATTCGAACCAGTGCATGTGATTAAAATTATTTTTACCTAAATAGAGGGTGCAGAATAAACTACAACAAGTAGATTTGCAACCATGGGATGCTGACGATATCTTCAAAGAACATTGCAACAGCAGTGAGGCTTCACAGCAACATATGGTAAGCCCGTGTGTTTTAGTACATGTGAAATGTAATGCATGTGGGCTGCTTTCTTGGCTTGTGCCCTCAACCTGTAATCCTACAAACTAACAAATAGTTCAGTTGTCTGCTTTGCTGTATTGCTTGATTCGAATGCTTGTTTGTCACTTTTTACGCTATACCTGAGTTGGCCAATATGTCAGCAGTGCCTGTTGTACTATCGTAAAGAAATGCATGCCTAGTTCATTTGAGTCCTTAACTTTTCCTCTAAACTTCATCACAAGACTGTCTTCATAGTTTATATGAGGCCACACTGTTAAGTGCTTTCTCAGATTATTTCAACTGCTTAGATGCCTTGTCAACTTAAATATAGTGGTGGTACACTCCCTTTCAACTAGGGATGTCAACTGGGTCCCGTTTAATCCCGATTAAAGTCCACTAGTGGCATGATAGTTCAAAAGAGTTTTTGTCTTTTGAGGAAAATGAACCAGGGAGCTAGCAAAAACTAACTAGATGGGACTGGCGGATGTCGTTTATTTGCCACTTACATCCCTAGTTTCATCTTACCATTTTAATTTCTTTTCGGCTGATGCTGCTTCGAACCATTTAAATATAGCTTGCCATGCTCGGTAATAATTCATATGTCGTTTACCATGTAAGCTTACTACCTGGATCATGCCATAACTATCTCTTACTTATGTCCAGCGGAAACCTTTCAGGATGCCGTTCACACTAGGACACAATGTACAACCCCAGAATCTATTTGTGGAAGCAGTGCGCCATCCATGTTACCAGATGGTAGCAGTTCAGAGGCAACACCGCCGGAGAGCAGTCTGAGCACATATATTATAGTTCTTGCGACTCTACTAGAGGCAGAAAGAGATGGTGTGGCTGCCATGAATGAGGTAATCTTGATCTTGAAGCTGGAAATTATGCAATTAGCTGCACGCATTATGCAAGCAACCCAAGAATTGGAGGAAGTAAGAATGTTGCATTTGAAGACGGAGGAGGTCCTGCTGCTTCTGCTATCTGAAGCCCAGGGTAATCCCAGTTCTTCTTTAGATAGTAGTTGAAATTGTCATTAGATTATTGCACTTGCATGTTGTGTCATGTCTCTGAATGGATTATGTTGTAAGACCCCCTATGTTGTCCATGTGTTGTAATGATCCAAATTTTTTAGGCGAGGTAATCCTCAGTACTTGTATGATTGACATAAGGTGAACTGTTTTTCATGTGAGCATATTATATTAGATGAAATAACTGTTTGACTCAAAGTGTATCCAACCTACTGAATTTGAAGATCACGACATTTCTAAATCATAATTATATATAAAGGTGGAATAAATCTTTGTTGTGGTTTTGAAGAAATAAAAAACAAAACGTAGAATTATCTGTGGATATTCGTAATCGAATAAAAATTGGATTTGGATTTAGTTGCCAGGGCCTAGGGCAAACGTGAATGCTAATTCTCCCAAGTTTTGAACAAAGCGGCTAAACACCCACTATCATTTGTGGGCTGCCCGAAGCAAGTGTTTGCGAGATGGAAATTACTGTCTACCCCTGACACTTGACATCCTTATCGACCGGATTTGCACTGCTGTCGATAGGGATAGACTAGTAACTTCAATCAGACGTGACACGACGGCCTCTGAGTCCATTCAAACACGGTGGGCGCCAAACGTGGGCGGCAAAACACATTTGATTCAAGCTCGTCTGAAAGACATGTGTCTCTCTCTCTCCATTTCCCCATTCATCCACGGTCGGCGGCAAGACAAACTCTCGTCCGAAATCGATGTAGGCTAATATTTTAAATAGGGGCAGATGTGTAACTTCCCTCAGACGTGACACAACTGCCCTACTTGTCAGCCCCGTTCGTACACCGTGGGCGCCAACCGTGGGCGGCAAAACACCCTCTCCTCACCCGAAATCGTTACCAACAAATATTTGGGAGATGCGAGATTACCGTCCTATCCCCAACCGACGTGATGTCTGAAATTTTAAACGGGGGATAAGTTCGTAACTTTGCCACATTTCAGACAAGCGCGTCCCAAAGTTTGAGATCCCCCTCCCCCTCCATTTCCCCATTCATACACCGTCGGCCCCACGACAACCTCCCAACTGCGGACAGCCTCCTCCGTCCGCCACCCAATCCTCCACCTTGCCGGAGCCGCTACCCCTACCCCGTCGTCCACTGCAAGAGATGGACGTCTCTCATCCACGGTGCCAGACCAGGATCCTTTCATCGCGTCATCTCGCTTCATCGGCGCCGTCGTCCACTTTGCCGCTGCCGCTCCTACGATCGCCTCGTCCACGGCAACAGGATTTATCCCCCAACCCGGCCGTCTGCCATCTAAAGTCTTCTTCCCCGCCGCCGACAGCCATCACACCCGCAGCACCCTCAACGTATCAGCAGGGGCCTACACGGCATCGCAAGAGAGGTGGTACTCTTCCATATGTGCTTAAGTTATTGATCTCACCCGGAAAATAGATCTTAAATTGTTTATTGTACTTTTCTTGTCCGTACCAAATCGTAGTGGCTAGTTGAATGCAAACATTGGTTGTGAAGTAGCTTTGTCCGGTTTGCACCTCCAGATCCGCCATGTCACGGTCAATATACTCGTAAAGCTTATGGTTTTCCCCCTTTATATTCACTACCATCATCGTAGGTACTTCACTGCTTCGTTCGTGCTAGCACTGCTCCTCAAGACCTCAACCCATCAAGCGAAACAACATGCCACTCATAATTCCAAAGCTTACGTGTTGAAATACGAATCTGATATGATTCTCATATTACTAAAACAGAGAACGTTTAATTGGTCACCTAATGTTCCTATATTCGTTTCGAAAAGCATGTGCGCCACCCACTGGTCCAGCTAGTTCCACTTTCCTGATTTTACTCTTGATGCTTAGGGTTTTCCCCTTTATCTACTCTACTATGATCTGCGTATGTGCTTTCTATCATACTAGCATTACTCCAACCTTCAAGCTAAACAACACAACACTCAAAATTCCAAAGCTTAGTTATTCAAATATGATTGTGATATGATACTGATATTAGTTAACAGACACATTTAATTGGTTAGCTAAAGGTCCCACTTGAGTTTCCAAATGCATGTCGCGACATATAGAGAGATAGCAGAATTGCATTTCTTTGTCACTTGTTGACTGTACTTTCTTGTCCATACCAAATCTTAGTTGTTATTTCAAAGCAAATATCGGTTGCTAACTACCCTTTGCACGATTTGCATCTTCAGATCTGCCATCCCACTGCCACGGTCAACACTATACTCATCATGCTTACGGTTTTCCCATTTTATGATGACCACGATCAGCCTACGTGGTTCGTGTCATAATAGCACTGCTCCACCCATCGAGCTACACAAGCTTAGTTGTAAAATTCAAATATGATATTATGTTGATATTAGTAAAACTGAGAGATGTTTAATTGGTCAGCTAAATGTTCCTACTTTAGTTTCGAAATGCATGTGAGCCACATATCGAGAGACCGGAAGGAATAGTATTTATCTGTGCGCTCTGGTTCATCATGGGTGGCCAACCAACATTGTATAGAAAGACTTGTAATATCTTCAATCTGCTTGCTCTTCTTCTCTCCTTTAAGATGATCCTCTTCTCTTGCGGCCGACTGGTCAGGTCGAGTTATTCTCCCTTAGTATATTTTGAATCTGTCAGGTCAGGTCGACTTGTTCTTCTTTACTATATGTTGAAGATGTCATCTGCGAAGTATCATCACTTCTGGAGCTCTCATATTTTGAGTAGTAGGCCACATTATATTAATGCACACACCAAATTACAGCATGGATGGCACCTCTTAGAAGAATTGCAGAGATAGCACAAAGGGGTTTACAGGGAGGAAGTATTGGATTAGAATCACTTCTGCATTACAAAGATGATCTGACTTGTTTTTATGTTTTCATGCATGTCAGGTATTGAACATTATCAAAATGAATATGAGAATGGGCGCATGAGAGGAATATTGCAGAACAATCCATTGGCTAACAAACTTGGCATGGTGGAGGATGGCCTATCTTATTCACCCATCAAGGTGCATGCTCTAACTTGGCAAGGTTGTATTGGTCGCACATATTTTGCATCTGACCTCTTACATTACTTCTACTTTGTTACACCATCTGCTTAGTTTAAGCATCATATATGAGTATATGCCATACCTATCCATTTTCTGTACCTATTCCATGTGTCGTCATACTATGTTTTTTCAGTCAAATGTTGTTCTTTCATAATAGATGTCCAAAAGGAAGAGGGTGATTGCAGATCCTATAGGAGTACAAACTAGGTATTTGGAGAAGGTAGTGATACCTGTTAAATCAGATAGATTAGCAGCCACAGAAAACATAGGCCCAACTGTAATAGACTTTACCCCTACTCCAGTGGCCAAACCCTATTAGAACTGCTGACAGCCCAGCGTCAGGTACTGTCTATGATATCAATTCAAAATTTGAACTCCTAAATTTCTGCATGTGCCTTACCTTCTCTCTTGTATGAAAACTAATTTCAGATGAATCTCCTTGCTCAAAGGATCATAGGATCTCACGACAATACTAGGCTCTGCATTGCTCTTGTCAGTACCTCTTGCCCTTTGTCAGCATACTTACACTCATTGTTGTTTGATTATGTAACATCACTGTAAATGTTCGCTTCTTTATCCTCCCTTTGCTTGAAATTATAAGATCTATATTTACTCTTAGATAAATGTAGAATTAACACAATAGTTATGAAGTTTTGGATTGCTCATGTAAGTACCTGTTGTCATGTACTCCCTCTGTATCGAATTAATTGTTGATCAATTGGATGTATTTAGAACTTAATAGTGATAGATACATCCATTTGAGCGACAACTAATAACGGACGGTGGTGGTATTACTGTATATGCATCGCGAGATAGTTGATTGTCTAGCATTACTCTGCATCTTATCTGCCCTGCCCTCCACTTTCTCCAAATTATCATATCTACATTTACTCTTACCAAAATGTTGAATAAAGCCAATGCCACTGCACATGTTGATGTTTGCATTCCTCTTCTCAGTACCTTTTGCCTTGTAACGATGTACTTAATTAATTGCTATTTGATTATGTATCATCAGTCTGCACCTGATATTCATTATCCTCTATTTCTTCCAATATTATTTGATCTATATTTACTCTTTGCAAAATGTAGAATAATGGCAACGCTTATAAAGAATTTTCTTTGGGGAATTTATTGAATTATCTTTCCATCAACATGGAGAAGGGCTTTGTCTAGCCTGTGTTAACATGTAATGTAAGTTCATCCTTCTCAAGCCTTCAAACTTTGTTCTAGTATATATTTGGATAGGCATCATTTCCTCCACTGCTGTTTACATCTGATAGGATGTTCGCACAACTACCAGTTTTAAATTGTAGTTGTAAAAACATGTTCCTTATGCAGAAAAGATCCATTTATTTGCTTATATAATTGTGAAACATGTTACGTGTCTCCTTGTTTCTCTTTCAGAGTCGTATCTCTTATGCCAGGCAGAACTTTAGAAAAGATAGTGAGCCAAACCATCTTGAGGACAGCGAGATGACCCCAAGGTCCTATCTTGATGAAGACAGTGAGTTGAAGCTACTCACCAGCAGGTGTGAGACAACCTCTGTGCATTCGCTGCCTCAATCAGTTCGACTTCTTCAGTCTCAACTTAAAGCGGAAAGGCTTGCTTCCGCTCAGCTCCGACTTGAAGTCAAAGATGTAATGAAGATGTCAGGGGACTGCCATGCGCACTATGGTGCCATACAGCTAGGGATGAAGCACCTATCATTGACACAACTGAGGTCTCATCAGCTTGTTCGGCTGCTTGCGGGGCCCGAGCTTTCCAGGTCTAGTGCCTTCTGAAGTGCTCTCAGTTTTGTATATTCTTTATCGGCGAGTTTATATGCACTGGTGGCGACCTTTGATGCCTAGTGTATGTAATCCGCGGTCATGTTGTGCTTTATTATCACCGGTAGCGAACTTTGATTCCCAATGGATGTAATATGCTGTAATTTCTTTGTTGTATAGTCTAGGTTTATTCTTTGGTCGGTATGCTATAATTTAGGCCGGGAGGTTCAGTGGATCTCAGTGTTGTCGGTCTTCACGCCGGCCCGTTACTCATATGGGCCAAAACGTGGGCCTATAATCATCTTGGGCCATTAGCAGGTCTAAACCTATAGTAGTTTCCCGCCATTAACAGGCCATGGGATACATATTTACTGTAGTGACACTCGGCTTCCTACGGGCTGTAGAAACAATGGGCCTTCTACGGGCCGTAGAAACAATGGGCCTTCTACGGGCCGTAGAAACAATGGGCCTTTTATAGGTCGTATCATCAATGGGCCTTAGACGGGCCGTATGATCGATTGGCCAAACATGGGCCAAAAATAGACCGCATTATGGCCGTAAACGGGCTAGAGTTTGGAGTCGTCCGTTCATGGGCCGACCATAATGGGCCATCGTTAATAGGTCGTATTTCATGACACTATGAAAACGGCCCAACGTATTAACGAGCCACAAACGGGCCGACTGTAACCACGGGCTGAATTTGGCCCACAAGCAGAAAATGGCAGTAACGGGCCATAAGCAACCGAATGCTGGAAATGAGCCCAAGAATAAATGGGCCCTGAGAAGGCTGAAAGATAACATGGGCTGCAAACAGCCCAATGGATTAATGGGTTGTTAATGGGTATAAAGTGATACACTGTTCATTACGGGCCAGTTTCACCACGGGCCGTTAATGGGCCAAGAGTTACAAAGGGCCTCATATGGGCCGAAAGACGTCATGGACCATACATGGGCCAGAACTTAAAATGGGCTGGAATCATATTGGATGGCCCAGATGACGTTACTGGGCCTAATTCGGATAGGTCGTAACGGGCCCTGGGTTAGCAGGTTGTAAATGGGCTATATGTGAACATGCCGTTAACAGGCTTTCCGTGGGCCAGCCCGCCACCTTTTGACCAAGTCAGATGGACCGGCCTTTTCACAGGAATGGGCCTCTGTTCGGCCGTGCCACGTGTCGACATATCATAGGCGCCTTCGGTCCAATGAGTGGATGACATCTGTCCCAACGGTGAGCCGCCACGTGTTTCCTCCAGCCAATGATGATTTTACACGTGGAAAATCCCCATTGGTCGGGGCTGTTAGTGGGTTATTGGATCCAAAACCGGACCCGATAGCTTAACAGTGTTCCGTTACGGTGGATGCCACGTGTTGGTCACCCTTGCCGAAAGCACTTCTGTGACGCGCGATTTATCGTCATGGAAGTGGACACTTCCGTGATGATAATTTTGGTAATGTCATGGAACACTTCTACGACAGCACAGGTATGACTATCTTGATTCTGTCATAAAATTGTCATGGACGTACATGCATGACAAAAAACGCGACCTACGGTGACAAACACGTATCATCACGGAAGTGTATTTTTTTGTAGTGTCTTATGAATGAGTTTGACTACATAATACGGGAAGCTAGGGAAATCTTTGATTTTTATGGTATGAATCATGAAAAACCTGTGGTAGATGAAATTATTTATAATAGTGATTATGCGCTAAGGCATTTGCTTGGGGATAATAAAATCTTTGATGAGAATCTTAAAAAAGAAGTCCTCGTTTTAGATATAATCCAACAAGTTTTCAATAATGTTAATCAACATCACTCTTGGATTGTTGCAGGAAATCAAAGGGGTTATGATTAAAACCAACTTAGAAATGCTAAGGTTTCTATGGATAATATGTTTTATGTTTTCTTTACAAAACCCCATGATGAAAACACCTCTAAGAAAATTAAGAACAAAGATGACAAAACTTAGATCCTTGCTTTATGCCTAGCTAAGGGCGTAAAACTATAGCGCTTGTTGGGAGGCAACCCAATGAATAAAATTTATTTTTTGCTTTTTGCTTTATGTTCTTGAGTGTTAGCACAATTATGCTACTATTATGATTGTGTTTTTTTGTGTTTTAGTTAGTGTTTGTGCCAAGTAAAGCCTTTAGGATCTTCTTGGGTGATAGTTGTTTGATCTTGCTGAAAAACAGAAACGTTTACGCTCACGAAAACAATTATCCTTTTTTACCAGAGCGTGACAAAATGCCAATTATTTTCGCAGAAGATTTATATACAAATTTCCCTGGTCGTCCTAATTTTCCAGAATTTTGGAGTTCCAGAAGCTTTCGAAATAGTCAGATTGCTACAAACTGTTCTGTTTTGACAGATTTTGTTCTCTTTGCGTTGTGTGCTTATTTTGATGGCTCTATGGTTTTCTTTGATGAGTTTTTTCCATAGAAAAGTTGGAATACGGTAGATATAATGCAAAAAAATATGAATTGGTTTCGTACAGTACTTATAGTAGTGTTTTGCTTTCTTTTACTAACGGATCTCACGAAGGTTTTGTTGAGTTTTGTGTGATTGAAGTTTTCAAGTTTTGGGTTATCTTACGATGGATGAAGGAATAAGGAGTAAGAAGAGCCTAAGCTTGGGGAAGCCCCGGCATCCCAAGCTATTATCCAAAAGAGAGAAAGCAACTAAGCTTGGGGATGCCCCGAGTGGCATCCCCTCTTTCTTCTAACGACCATCATTATTTTACTCGAAGCTATATTTTTATTCATACTATGAGTTTTGCTTGGAGCGTCTTGTATGATATGAGTATTTGCTTGTTTTATTTTGTGTTTTAAGTCTTGATTCCTTGCTGGAAACACCTATTTGAGAGACCCAAAATTATGTCATGACTTGTTAGAATTGCTCTCTATGCTTCACTTAAAAATTTTATGAGCTATGGACTTGCTCTAGTGCTTCACTTAAAACACGGTGTGCTTTAGTATTTTTTTAAGAAATGTTCTCTTGCTTCACTTAGATTTATTTGAGAGTTAGTAAAATTTTCAAGAAATTATCTCTTGATTCACTTAAATTAATTTGAGAGAAAGAAAAAATATTATGCTCATGATATTCACTTATATTTGTTTGAGCTTATCAAAAGCAACACATGAAAATTAGTTCCAAAGTGATAGATATCCAAGAAGGATATAATAAAAACTTTAATGAAGATCATTGGACAAAATAAACTTGATTCTTAGTAATAGTTTTGAGATATGATGATGTGATATGTGAGTTATGTTGATGAGTAATTATGCCTTAGTAAGAATATTGGTGTTAAGGTTTGTGATTCCCTATGCAAGCATGAAAGTCAATAGTTATGCAATGAAATTATATCCTACTTGTGGTGCATTATTCAGTGTTAAGTATGCTTAATGCTCGCTTATGAGATTATCCATTTCTTGGTTGGTCGCTTCTCAATCTTTTTGCTAGCCTTCATTTTGCACTAAGTATGATCTCTACTTGTGCATCCAAAACCCTTTAAACCAGTTTTTCCACATGAGTCCACTATATCTACCTATACGCGGTATTCTTTTGCCGTTCTAAGCAAATTTGTGTGTGCCATCTCTAATTTTCAACATAAACTTCTCTTTTGTGTCTTCATTTCGCTCGCGGAGTGGTGAGGGGTGGCTAATATTTCCCAAGCTAGATTTGTTATTCTCACGATGAGTGTTTATTCACTTGTCATTGCACGAGAGTAAGGCAAAGGTATAAGGGATTACGAGTTCGAAAATTAAAAATGAATTTACTTTATGTTGTCAAATAATAAATTCCTTGGAAAGTGTTGGTATGGAGGGCAACCGTGGATACGGCTAGCCATGGAAAGTGAAAGTATTGTTGAAAAAGGAATAAACTTTATTTTCTATTTGGGAACCGCCTATGATATATCTAGCATGGAAAGTGTTGTGAACTCTAAGTCGTTTTCGTTGGTGGGAAGGATACACCTCCCAAAATGTTTTTATCTCTAAGTTTTTCGCTTTGAGCTCTGGCACCTGTACAAATCCCTACTTCCCTCTGCAAAGGGCCTTTATTTTACTTTATGCAATTTTATTTTTGAATTTGAGTCTCCATCTTCTCTTATAAAAGCACCAACTGGGATGCAATATGATCGTACTTGAGTATTGGGTGTAGCTAATATGCGAGTGTGTTTCATGAATGGATCAATGATTAGGCATGATGGGCTACGGATAACTTATTTTAGCGTTGATATTTTGAAAGACATGGTTGCTTGTTGATATGATTGAGTATTTAAATTATCATGTCAAAACTAGACTATTGCTTTAAACAATATAGAAGTCCAAATGTCCATGCTACAGAGAAAAGAAATATGATATGACATGATAGGCAGCATTCCACATCAAAAAATTTGTTTTTATCACTTACCTACTAGAGGACGTGTAGGAGTTAAGCTTGGGGATGCTGATACGTATCCAACGGATCTATAATTTTTTATTGTTCCATGTTGTTATATTATCAATCTTAGATGTTTTATAATCATTTTATAGTCATTTTATATCATGTTTTGGTACTAACCTATTGACATAGTGCCAAGTGACAGTTGCTGTTTTCTGCATGTTTTTTACATCGTAGGAAATCAATACCAAACGGAGTCCAAACGCGACAAAACTTTACGGAGATTTTTTGGACCAGAAGACACATAATGGGCCCTGGTTGCACCTGGTGTCATGGTTCTAAGACTAGCAGTAGAATGGGGGGTAGGTATGAGGAGGCAAGATCCTAGCTACGGTGAAGTTGTGCACGCAAGATTTACGAGTTGAGGCCCTTCTCAGAGGAAGTAACAGCCCTATGTCTCGGTGCCCTGAGGCTGGTCGATTGGATTATGCATGAAGTTACAGAGGGTGTGAACCCTTGTCCCAGAGGAGGGGTGGCTTATATAGAGTGCGCCAGGACTCCAGCCCTCCTCTGTTACATAGGGTTCAATGTACATAAAGAGGGAACGTTACTGGTAACGCCAGCATTAAAGTCATATAAATGATCATTAAGACTATGGAGTGAATGCCAGACCGTCGTCATTCAGAGTGACCTTAGATCTTCTGTTCTCTGAGTGGTTTCTGGTATGGTCGAATGAATATATCCTGGTCGAATGGAATTGGGCTATCCGGGTGAACCCTCAGTCGAGTGGGTTGTGTCTTGTGGTGATTTCAGTCAGTACAATCTGCTGTCCTTTCAATGTCCTTGACTGTAGGGCAGTGTCCTTGGGTAGGGTGCTTAGATCAGGTCTATTGCCCTACCCTAGGTATATGTAATCGTCATTAGCCCCCGAATGGTTCCGGGTCCGAGTGGAGATGGAGTTGAAGGTGGTTCCGACCCAACTTTCATGCTTCAGAAGCACTTTACTTGGATTGGTTAACCATGCAGAAACTTCGACTTCATTTTCAGTCGCCTTGAGCCATTCAGAAGTTGTCGAGTGAACTTTGTTGATAAGCTTCGAGTGTTTAATATGGTATAGAATCTTCGGCATGATTGACTGCTCTACCGTTCCCGGATCTCATGGGATTCTAAATTTGGGGAAGCGCGCGGGGCAGAGAGGTACGCGGTAATCGGAGTGGATTAGGCTGGGGCGCCTCAATCCCCGCACCACCTTTTTCGCCTCGTACCGCGCGTGTGACTGTTGTGGGATTTGACACGATTGCTTGGGCCGACAAGTCAGTCACTCGGGGAACAAGCCCATATAAGGCACCTAGGCCTTTGCACTGTGTGCGCCATTTCCTTTCTTCCTCCTATGCTTCTCCACTGCGCCCGCCTCCTCCCTCGATGCCGTCGTCCAGCCCGAGCGCAACCCGCAACGATGGTGAAGGATAAGACGGCGGCCCTGGAGCGCGTGAAGAAGGCGACAGCGAAGGTGAAGGGAAAGAAGACGAGCCAGGGCGGGTCGTCGTCGAGATCTGGCCTGCCGCCCAGTTGGATTCAGGGCGACTAGATTCGCTCCACGCCAGCAGGACGATCTGGAGGATCTGGAGGAGGGGGATTGATTCCCCATGGCTCCTGGCGGCTTCCAGAGGACGAGACCGAGCTGCGGCCGCAAGAGGGTGAGTGTGTCCTTCTCGCCACTCACGTCGACCCCGGTTTCTGTTTGCCCCCACATCCCTTTTTCCGGGGTTTTCTGAATTTCTTTGGAGCCCAACTTCATCACTTTTCTCCAAACACCATCACATACCTTGCGGCATTCGTGTCCATGTGCGAAAACTTCCTGGGGTGTCGACCGCACTGGGGTCTCTTCAAGCACATTTTCACTTATCGTTCTTAGTCTATAAAAAAGGCTAATCCGAGTGATGAGAGGACACACGTGATCCAGATGTGTGGGTGTTTAGGAATCCAGATGAGGGGTAAAAGCACTTTCCTAGCTATGATTCTTCCCGAGTCAGTCAGAGGTTGGCAGTCGACCTGGTTCTACTGCAAGGACCAGCCGACTCCTGGACAGTCGACTAGACTTCCCCCGTTTTTCATGGATAAAGTTGAGAAACCCTCCCCCTTGAAAGTGACACCAGCTGAGAAAGTGGAGGTGAATATGTTGGTTGATCAAGTAGTCCAACTTATCCACGATGGTGTGACTGGCATGGACTTGCTAGAGGTATTCCTCGGTCAACGTATCCAGCCACTCCAAGCCCGCAATCATCCAATGTGGATGTACCCGGGTATTGAAGACAGCACCCGGATCCACCCGGAAGAAGTCGATGAGGAGACGGTGGCACAGTAGTTGCAGGGCATCACTGGCAACAAGGACAACCCAGGGGGTCTAGGAGGGTCCCTCCATTCGACCACATGAATGAACCAGACAAGGTCTGACTTTTTCCTTCTGAGTGTCTTTTTGTTCTGACATGTAATTACTTCCGAAACTGACTGATACCCGGTCGACTCTGTGTCTTGCGGATTTATACTGAGATGTATTCGATGCCCAACGGGGAGCAGGAGCAGGAACCAGAGGGAGAGGCGAGCGGGGGTGACAACGGCGATTGGCATTCTGATGGAGGTGAAGACGGTGAGAGTGACAACTCAACCGGTGGTGAGGAAGTCGACTCCCCCCTTGCACCGAAAGGCGATCCAAGCATACCCATGACCCAGCAAGTATCCGTGGCAAAGCGACTGCACAAACTGGACAGACTTCAAAGCGCACTCGGGCGTCTTCTCCTGTGCCGACTGAGAAGGCTCCGAAGTAGCCCAAAGTTGCGTCGTCAAAACCTCGGAAGGCCTTGCCCAAGATCAAAGTGGTTGTCCCCATTGCTTCTGGGTAATCTTTGAATTCGACTTCTTGGTTTGGCATGACTTGATCTTTGTGAAGGAAATATGCCCTAGAGGCAATAATAAAGTTATTATTTATTTCCTTATATCATGATAAATGTTTATTATTCATGCTAGAATTGTATTAACTGGAAACATAATACATGTGTGAATACATAGACAAACAGAGTGTCACTAGTATGCCTCTACTTGACTAGCTCATTAATCAAAGATGGTTATGTTTCCTAGCCATGAACAAAGAGTTGTTATTTGATTAACGAGATCACATCATTAGTTGAATGATCTGATTGACATGACCCATTCCATTAGCATAGCACCCGATCGTTTAGTATGTTGCTATTGCTTTTATCCATGACTTATACATGTTCCTTTAACTATGAGATTATGCAACTCCCGTTTACCGTAGGAACACTTTGTGTGCTACCAAACGTCACAACGTAACTGGGTGATCATAAAGGTGCTCTACAGGTGTCTCCGAAGGTACATATTGGGTTGGCATATTTCGAGATTAGGATTTGTCACTTCGATTGTCGGAGAGGTATCTCAGGGCCTTCTCGGTAATGCACATCACATAAAGCCTTGCAAGCATTGCAACCAATGAGTTAGTTGCGAGATGATGTATTACGGAACGAGTAAAGAGACTTGCCGGTAACGAGATTGAACTAGGTATTGGATACCGACGATCGAATCTCGGGCAAGTAACATACCGATGACAAAGGGAACAACGTATGTTGTTATGCGGTCTGACCGATAAAGATCTTCGCAGAATATGTAGGAGCCAATATGGGCATCCAGGTCCCGCTATTGGTTATTGACCGGAGATGTGTCTCGGTCATGTCTACATTCTTCTCGAACCGTAGGGTCCGCACGCTTAAGGTTTCGATGACAGTTATTATGAGTTTATGCATTTTGATGTACCGAAGGAGTTCGGAGTCCCGGATGTGATCACGGACGTGACGAGGAGTCTCGAAATGGTCGAGACATAAAGAAGTATATATTGGAAGCCTATGTTTGGACATCGGATGCATTCCAGGTGAAATCAGGATTTTACCGGAATACCGGGAGGGTTACCGGAACCCCCCGGGAGCATAATGGGCCAACATGGGCCTTGGAGGAGAGGTGAGAGGGCTGCCCTAGGGGCTGCGCGCCTCCCCCCTTCCCCTAGTCCTATTAGGACTAGGAGAGGTGGGCGCCCCCCCTCTCTCTCTCTCCCCCTTGGAGAATCCTAGTCCAACTAGGATTGGGGGGGGGGGGGGGAATCCTACTCCCAAAGGGAGTAGGACTCTCCTGGCGCACCAGAGTTGGCCGGCCAGCCCCTCCCCCTTGGCTCCTTTATATACGGGGCAGGGGGCACCCCAAAGACACACAAGTTGATCTACGGATCGTTCCTTAGCCGTGTGCGGTGCCCCCTTCCACCAAATTCCACCTCGATCATATCGTTGCAGTGCTTAGGCGAAGCCCTGCGCCGGTAACACATCAAGATCGTCACCACGCCGTCGTGCTGACGGAACTCTTCCTCGACGCTTTGCTGGATCGGAGCCCGGGGATCGTCATCGAGCTGAACGTGTGCCAAGAACTCGGAGGTGCCGGAGTAACGGTGCTGTGATCGGTTGGATCGCGAGGAGAACGTACGACTACTTCCTCTACGTTGTGTCAACGCTTCCGCTTCGGTCTACGAGGGTACGTAGACAACACTCTCCCCTCTCGTTGCTATGCATCACCATGATCTTGCGTGTGCGTAGGAAATTTTTTGAAATTACTACGTTCCCCAACAGTGGCATCCGAGCCTAGGTTTTATGGTTTGATGTTATTTGCACGAGTAGAACACAAGTGAGTTGTGGACGATACAAGTCATACTGCCTACCAGCATGTCATACTTTGGTTCAGCGGTATTGTTGGACGAGACGATCCGGACCAACCTTACGCGTACGCTTACGCGAGACCGGTTCCCTCGACGTGCTTTGCACATAGATGGCTTGCGGAAGACTGTCTCTCCAACTTTAGTTGAACCGAGTGTGGCTACGCTCGGTCCTTGAGAAGGTTAAAACGGAGTCTATTTGACAAACTATCGTTGTGGTTTTGATGCGTAGGTAAGATGAGTTCTTGCTTAAGCCCGTAGCAGCCACGTAAAATTTGCAACAAACAAAGTAGAGGACGTCTAACTTGTTTTTGCAGGGCATGTTGTGATGTGATATGGTCAAGACATGATGCTAAATTTTATTGTATGAGATGATCATGTTTTGTAACCGAGTTATCGGCAACTGGCAGGAGCCATATGGTTGTCGCTTTATTGTATGCAATGCAATCGCGATGTAATGCTTTACTTTATTACTAAGCGGTAGTGATAGTCGTAGAAGCATAAGATTGGCGAGACGACAACGATGCTACGATGGAGATCAAGGTGTCGCGCCGGTGACGATGGTGATCATGACGGTGCTTCGAAGATGGAGATCACAAGCACGAGATGATGATGGCCATATCATATCACTCATATTGATTGCATGTGATGTTTATCTTTTATGCATCTTATCTTGCTTTGATTGACGGTAGCATTATAAGATGATCTCTCACTAATTATCAAGAAGTGTTCTCCCTGAGTATGCACCGTTGCGAAAGTTCTTCGTGCTGAGACACCACGTGATGATCGGGTGTGATAGGCTCTACGTTCAAATACAACGGGTGCAAAACAGTTGCACACGCGGAATACTCAGGTTTAACTTGACGAGCCTAGCATATAACAGATATGGCCTCGAAACACGGAGACCGAAAGGTCGAGCGTGAATCATATAGTAGATATGATCAACATAGTGATGTTCACCATTGAAACTACTCCATCTCACGTGATGATCGGACATGGTTTAGTTGATTTGGATCACGTGATCACTTAGAAGATTAGAGGGATGTCTATCTAAGTGGGAGTTCTTAAGTAATATGATTAATTGAACTTAAATTTATCATGAACTTAGTCCTGGTAGTATTAGCATATCTATGTTGTAGATCAATAGCTCGCGTTGTTGCTTCCCTGTGTTTATTTTGATATGTTCCTAGAGAAAATTGTGTTGAAAAATGTTAGTAGCAATGATGCGGATTGGATCCGTGATCTGAGGTTTATCCTCATTGCTGCACAGAAGAATTATGTCCTTGATGCACCGCTAGGTGACGGACCTATTGCAGGAGCAGATGCAGACATTATGAACGTTTTGCTAGCTCAATATGATGACTACTTAATAGTTTAGTGCACCATGCTTAACTGCTTAGAATCGGGACTTCAAAGACGTTTTGAACGTCATGGAGCATATGAGATGTTCTAGGAGTTGAAGTTAATATTTCAAGCAAATACCCGAGTTGAGAGATATGAAGTCTCCAACAAGTTCTATAGCTAAAAGATGGAGGAGAATCGCTCAACTAGTGAGCATGTGCTCAGATTGTCTGGGTACTACAATCGCTTGAATCAAGTGGGAGTTAATCTTCCAGATAAGATAGTGATTGACAGAATTCTCTAGTCACCATCACCAAGTTAGTAGAACTTCGTGATGAACTATAATATGCAAGGGATAACGGAAAATATTCCCAAGCTCTTCGCGATGCTAAAATCAGCGAAGGTAGAAATCAAAGAAAAACATCAAGTGTTGATGGTTGACAAGATCACTAGTTTCAAGAAAAGGGCAAAAGGAAAGAAGGGGAACTTCAAGAAGAACGGCAAGCAAGTTGTTGCTCAAGTGAAAAAGCCCAAGTATGGTCCTAAGCCTGAGACTAAGTGCTTCTACTGCAAAGGGACTGGTCACTGGAAGCGGAACTACCCCAAGTGATTGGTGGATAAGAAGGATGGCAAAGTGAACATAAGTATATTTGATATACATGTTATTGATATGTACTTTACTAGTGTTCATAGCAACCCCTTAGTATTTGGTACTAGTTCAGTTGCTAAAATTTAGTAACTCGAAACAGGAGTTGCAGAATGAACAAAGACTAGTTAAAGGACAAGGTGACGATGTGTGTTGGAAGTGGTTCCAAGATTGATATGATCATTATCACACACTCCCTATACTTTTGGGATTAGTGTTGAAACTAAATAAGTGTTATTTGGTGTTTGCGTTGAGCATGAATATGATTTGATCATGTTAATTGCAATACAGTTATTCATTTAAGTTAGAGAACAATTGTTGTTCTGTTTACATGAATAAAACCTTCTATGGTCATACACACCAATGAAAACAGTTCATTGGATCTCGATCGCAGTGATACACATATTCATGATATTGAAACCAAAAAGATGCGAAGTTAATAATGATAGTGCAACCTATTTGTGGCACTGCCGTTTAGGTCATATTGGTGTAAAGCGCATGAAGAAACTCCATGCTGATGGGATTTTGGAATCACTTGATTATGAATCACTTGATGCTTGCGAACCATGCCTCTTGGGCAAGATGACTAAAAACGCCGTTCTCCGGAACAATGGAGCAAGCAACAGATTTGTTGGAAATCATACATACTGATGTATATGATCCGATGAATATTAAGGCTCGCGACAAGTATCATTATTTTCTAACCTTCACAGATGATTTGAGCAGATATGGGTATATCTACTTGATGAAACATAAGTCTGAAACGTTTGAAAAGTTCAAAGAATTTTAGAGTGAAGTGAAAATCATCGTGACAAGAAAATAAGGTTTCTACGATCTGATCGCGGAGACAAATATTTGAGTTACGAGTTTGGTCTTCAATTAAAACAATGTGGAATAGTTTCACAAATTCATGCCACCTAGAACACCACAGCATAATGGTGTGTCCGAACGTCATAACCGTACTTTATTGGATATAGTACAATCTATGATGTTTCTTACCGATTTACCAATATCGTTTTGGGATCATGCATTAGAGACAGCTGCATTCACGTTAAAAGAGGCACCATCTAAATCCGTTGAGACGACACCGTATGAACTATGGTTTAGCAATAAACCTAAGCTGTCGTTTCTTAAAGTTTGGGGCTGCGATGCTTATGTGAAAAAGCTTCAACCTGATAAGCTCGAACCCAAATCGGAGAAATGTGTCTTCATAGGATATCCAAAGGAAACTGTTGGATACACCTTCTATCACAGATCCGAAGGCAAGACTTTTGTTGCTAAGTTCGAAAACTTTCTAGAGAAAGAGT
This sequence comes from Aegilops umbellulata, assembly GCA_032464435.1. NCBI lineage: Eukaryota > Viridiplantae > Streptophyta > Magnoliopsida > Poales > Poaceae > Aegilops > Aegilops umbellulata. The sequence goes on from CP136060.1 coordinate 50,439,793, forward strand.
TTCTCTCGAAAGAAGTGAGTGGGAGGAAAGTAGAAAACTTGATAAGGTAATTGTACCTTCTCCCTTATTGGAAAGTAGTTCATCACAGTAATCTGTTCTTGTGACTACTACACCAATTAGTAAGGAAGCTAATGATGATGATCATGTAACTTCAAGATCAAGTTACTACCGGATCTCGTAAGTAAACTAGAGTGAGATCCGCACCAGAGTGGTACGGTAATCCTGTTCTGGAAGTCATGTTACTAGACCATGACGAACTTGCGAACTATGAGGAAGCGATGATGAGCCCAGATTCCGCGAAATGGTTAGAGGCCATGAAATCTGAGATATGATCCATGTATGAGAACAAAGTATGGACTTTGATGGATTTGCCCGATGATCGGCAAGCCAAAGAAAATAAATGGATCTTGAAGAGGAAGACGGACACTGATGGTAATGTTACTGTCTATAAAGCTCGACTTGTTGCAAAAGGTTTTCGACAAGTTCAAGGGATTGACTACGATGAGACTTTCTCACCCGTAGCGATGCTTAAGTCTGTCCGAATCATGTTAGCAATTGCCGCATTTTATGAAATCCGGCAAATGGATAAACAAAACTACATTCCTTAATGGATTTATTAAAGAAGAGTTGTATACGATGCAACTAGAAGGTTTTGTCGATCCTGAAGGTGTTAACAAAATATGCAAGCTCCAGCGATCCATCTATGGACTGGTGCAAGCATCTCGGAGTTGGAATATACGCTTTGATAAGTTGATCAAAGCATATAGTTTTATACAGACTTGCGGTGAAGCCTGTATTTACAAGAAAGTGAGTGGGAGCACTACAACATTTCTGATAAGTATATGTGTATGACATATTGTTGATCGGAAATAATGTAGAATTATTCTGCAAAGCATAAAGGAGTTTTTGAAAGGAGTTTTTCAAAGAAAGACCTCGGTGAAGCTGCTTACATATTGAGCATCAAGATCTATAGAGATAGATCAAGACGCTTGATAAGTTTTTCAATAAGTACATACCTTGAAAAGATTTTTGAAGTAGTTCAAAATGGAACAGTCAAAGAAAGAGTTCTTGCCTGTATTACAAGGTGTGAAATTGAGTAAGACTCAAAGCCCGACCACGGCAGATGATAGAAAGAGAATGAAAGTCATTTCCTATGCCTCAGCCATAGATTCTATAAAGTATGCCATGCTGTGTACCAGATCTATTGCATACCCTACCACTGAGTTTGGCAAGGGAGTACAATAGTGATCTAGGAGTAGATCACTGGGCAAGCGGTCAAAATTATCCTTAGTGGAATAAGGATGTGTTTCTCGATTATGGACGTGACAGAAAGGTTCGCCGTAAAGGGTTACGTCGATGCAAGTTTTGACACTAATCTAGATGACTCTAAGTCTCAATCTAGATACATATTGAAAGTGGGAGCAATTAGCTAAAGTAGCTCCGTGCAGAGCATTGTAGACATAGAAAATTGCAAAATACATAACGGATCTGAATGTGGCAGACCCGTTGACTAAATTTCTCTCACAAGCAAAACATGATCACACCGTAGTACTCTTTGGGTGTTAATCACATAGCGATGTGAACTAGATTACTGAATCTAGTAAACCCTTTGGGTGTTGGTCACATATCGATGTGAACTATGGATGTTAATCACATGATGATGTGAACTATTGATGTTAATCACATGGTGATGTGATCTAGATTATTGACTCTAGTGCAAGTGGGAGACTGAAGGAAATATGCCCTAGAGGCAATAATAAAGTTATTATTTATTTCCTTATATCATGATAAATGTTTATTATTCATGCTAGAATTGTATTAACTGGAAACATAATACATGTGTGAATACATAGACAAACAGAGTGTCACTAGTATGCCTCTACTTGACTAGCTCATTAATCAAAGATGGTTATGTTTCCTAGCCATGAACAAAGAGTTGTTATTTGATTAACGAGATCACATCATTAGTTGAATGATCTGATTGACATGACCCATTCCATTAGCATAGCACCCGATCGTTTAGTATGTTGCTATTGCTTTTATCCATGACTTATACATGTTCCTTTAACTATGAGATTATGCAACTCCCGTTTACCGTAGGAACACTTTGTGTGCTACCAAACGTCACAACGTAACTGGGTGATCATAAAGGTGCTCTACAGGTGTCTCCGAAGGTACATATTGGGTTGGCGTATTTCGAGATTAGGATTTGTCACTCCGATTGTCGGAGAGGTATCTCAGGGCCTTCTCGGTAATGCACATCACATAAAGCCTTGCAAGCATTGCAACCAATGAGTTAGTTGCGAGATGATGTATTACGGAACGAGTAAAGAGACTTGCCGGTAACGAGATTGAACTAGGTATTGGATACCGACGATCGAATCTCGGGCAAGTAACATACCGATGACAAAGGGAACAACGTATGTTGTTATGCGGTCTGACCGATAAAGATCTTCGCAGAATATGTAGGAGCCAATATGGGCATCCAGGTCCCGCTATTGGTTATTGACCGGAGATGTGTCTCGGTCATGTCTACATTGTTCTCGAACCGTAGGGTCCGCACGCTTAAGGTTTCGATGACAGTTATTATGAGTTTATGCATTTTGATGTACCGAAGGAGTTCGGAGTCCCGGATGTGATCACGGACGTGACGAGGAGTCTCGAAATGGTCGAGACATAAAGAATTATATATTGGAAGCCTATGTTTGGACATCGGATGCATTCCAGGTGAAATCAGGATTTTACCGGAATACCGGGAGGGTTACCGGAACCCCCCGGGAGCATAATGGGCCAACATGGGCCTTGGAGGAGAGGTGAGAGGGCTGCCCTAGGGGCTGCGCGCCTCCCCCCCTTCCCCTAGTCCTATTAGGACTAGGAGAGGTGGCCGCCCCCCCTCTCTCTCTCTCCCCCTTGGAGAATCCTAGTCCAACTAGGATTGGGGGGGGAATCCTACTCCCAAAGGGAGTAGGACTCTCCTGGCGCACCAGAGTTGGCCGGCCAGCCCCTCCCCCTTGGCTCCTTTATATACGGGGGCAGGGGGCACCCCAAAGACACACAAGTTGATCTACGGATCGTTCCTTAGCCGTGTGCGGTGCCCCCTTCCACCAAATTCCACCTCGATCATATCGTTGCAGTGCTTAGGCGAAGCCCTGCGCCGGTAACACATCAAGATCGTCACCACGCCGTCGTGCTGACGGAACTCTTCCTCGACGCTTTGCTGGATCGGAGCCCGGGGATCGTCATCGAGCTGAACGTGTGCCAAGAACTCGGAGGTGCCGGAGTAACGGTGCTGTGATCGGTTGGATCACGAGGAGAACGTACGACTACTTCCTCTATGTTGTGTCAACGCTTCCGCTTCGGTCTACGAGGGTACGTAGACAACACTCTCCCCTCTCGTTGCTATGCATCACCATGATCTTGCGTGTGCGTAGGAAATTTTTTGAAATTACTACGTTCCCCAACACTTTGGTCGAATCACCTCGGAAGGCCTGACCGAGTGAATTTTGAAGTTTGTAGTGCTGCTACCTCTGGGACTTCTGTTTATAAATATGATGAGGAGGAGGAGATGGAAGACGCAGTCAACTCTAACGTGGGTATAACTCTTGCCATTTTGTCTTTACTTTATCAGCCATTTTGACGGTCGACTGAACTTTTGCGATTGGTTCTTTTGCAGCTCCGCCCAATGTTATTGAACTTCCAGACGAGGAGGAGGATGTGCCAATGAGGCCCACGGGAAGGAGGAGCAGGACTTTGAGCAGGAAAACATCAACTAGCAAGACGCCTGAGTCGACGCCAGTGACAAAACTGGCGATTCAGCAGTCCGGAGACATCAATTGGGCTTCTGTTACTTTTGTCGTTCCATTCTCAAGTGCACAGCCTTCACCATTGAATGCATAGGCTCCAGCTGATCCATCGTCCTCACTTTTCACCTCCCATCACGTCCCAGAGGACCAAGCGAGTGCTGCCAAGGAAGCTATACGCCAGGCATGCATCATGATGGAGCAGATGAAAGTGGTTTGCGAGGCTAGTCAAGCTGCTAATGACGCCAGCTCAGCACTCCAAACCAACGTCTAGGTTAGCTTATTTCTGACTGATCTTCTAGCTTGACGCTTGTTCTGTTAGGATATGGTACCTGAAAACTTTTATTGTGCACCTATTTGTCAGTCTGCACTTTGTATCTGTACACCCACTAGGTGCTTCAATTTCTGCTGAATAATTTTTCTTCTTGAGTCAACTAGGTTGTGTCGATTGAAACTTTGAACCAGTGGGGGCACGCTGAGTGCGCCCACTGGGTGTAGTCTCCGAGATCACCGTCGAATGTTTGATTGGGCAGGGGTCTTTAAACCGTATTTTTTCACTCGTTCTGAGCAGATCATGTCGAGTGGAACTTGAACCAGTGGGGGCACACTGAGTGCACCCACTAGGTGTAGTCCACAAGACCGTAGTCGACTGCGAGCAGTCGACTGTGGTCTGAGAATCAAATAATATATTTTTTCGACTAGACGGGCCAAGTCAATTGAAAAGTCGAACCAGTGGGGGCACGCTGAGTGCACCCATTGGGTGTAGTCCCCGAGACTACTGTTGAATGTTTGATTCGGTAGTAGTCTTAGAACTCTTTGAACTCAGAAGTAACCAATCTTTGCATCTATCGACTAACTATCCTCTGACCACAGAAATCTTGTGAACTTGGAGCTCGGTTTGCTGACTTGGAGCAGAAGTAAATCCAACTCAATCTTGATCTGGAGTTGGCCAAGACGAATCTGCAGAAGGCTAAGGATGATGTTGCTGGTATGGAAAACTTGTCGACTGATTCTCCTGCTATCTTTCCCTTCCTTTTTCTAACTCGAATGTTATTCTTTGTGGAAACAATGAGACAAGCTTTGGAGAAGAAGGACTCTGATCTTGCGGCTGCACGAAAAGCGGCAGAAATGCATTCATGCAGACGAAGGTCACGACGGAGCTCAGGGCTAAGTCCCTTGCGGAACCTTGCCTGCTTCTTGGCATCGGTGGACACCTCTTCGGGAGCATAGCGTGCAAGCTTTCCAAACTCGCGACTGTATGCATCCACAGTCAGCTTCCCCTGGGTGAAGTTACAAAACTCCTCCCTCTTGCGATCCTTGAGACCTTCCGGAATATGATGCTCACGAAAAGCGGCACTGAAATCAGCCCAAGTAGTGAGTTGGCCGACCGGACGCATAGCTTCATAATTCTCCCACCAAAGGCTAGCAGGGCCTTCGAGGTGATAAGCAGCAAAGGTGACTTTATCATCTTCAGCCACGTTGGCAGAACGTAGCTTGTGGGCGATGCTGCGGAGCCAGTCATCCGCATCGAGAGGTTCGATGGAGTGATTGAACTTTGGCGGGTACAGCTTGACAAAGTCATTGATGGACACCGAATTGATCCTCTGCTGGCGTGCAGTGTTCTGCTCAATCCGCTCTAACAAGCGGTTGGTGTCGCGCCTGTTGCGCTCTGCCTCCAGCATCACTTCGGCCAGAGAAGGTGGTTGAGGCAGACTTTCCTCTCTAGGTGCACTAGCTTCTCCCTGCTCCGAAGCAGCAGGGTTGCTGCGGGTGTTGACCATCCTGGGAAAACAAAACAACGATTTAAACCAGGATGGCAAAATCTGGCCAAGGAAGTGCGGAATGTAATGGTAACAAGGAATGCAGAGATGATCATCCGTATGACATGGTAATATAGAAACTGCCATATATATACCAACGGTCATACACGTCATACATAGTTTAGTACAAGCTCAAGCTGAAGTACAACTAAGACGACAGACGTTACATCTCATCGGAGGCATTCCAAGCTCCTATACATTATTTTTCTACACCTCCGGAATTGATACACACTAGGTTATATTCCACAATCACGCAGGACGGTGGACATACAACTATTACAATACTAGCGAGACTGCTACTAGCTCAGACAGCTCCGTAGAAGTCCTCATAGAAGTCACCACCCAGACCTGGAAGTGGAACATGGTCATCTGGGAACAGACGATCACGCGGTGCTTGTGGACCATAGGGACTTGGGTGCGGCCTCGGTCCAACAGATGGCGGTAGAAGAGGCCCACGAGGAGGGGTGATGCCTCCCACCTCACGCCATTCCATGAAGTCTGGCAGACTAGCCCGCACAGGGTACAAGTCTCTCGTGTCCATGTATCCGGCTTGCACAGCAGGTGCAAACCTCGTCAAGGTGGCCCAATGATCAGCACGAGCATTAAAGAGCTCCATACGCAAGGCCCGGTTTTCACGGTCCTTATCTTCCAACATCTCAGTAGTGGTGCAAAGGAGTGAGTCCTCATGGGATGCATCACTGTACATGCCCTGAAGGTAACCATGCGCCCCAGGGAGGGATGCTGGCATGTAGCGAAATTCAGTGTTGCTCAACAAAGCAGTTCTAGCTCGCATAATGGTCATCATCGAGTAGGCTGCATCTTGAACGGACATCCCAATAGTGATCCCGAGTCCATAAGAACGGTGGAGTGGTTCCGTGGCTCCGGGATAAGATGGATATATCCTAACCGTGCACAGATATTGGCTCTGGTTGAAATCTCTAAACTGCTCTTCGACGGTGTATTCAGGGTACCATCGGTAACCTGCCTCAACCATCACTCGAACCAACATGGCGGTATGACCACATACACCGATGCAACGGGTCAGACGAACCACTTGGTTTTGGGGACGGGTAGCCATCTGAAAGCACAAAATAGTGCAAAGGCATTAGAATTTCTGGATGAAATTGGACAGCATAACGGCTGTAAATGCTCAGAAAAAGGAATTGAGACATCCACAACAGTTTGCGAAACCACTCAACAACAACATATCAAGGTTCTGGTTCAAATGGCAACATACTAAACTTTAGTAGAACTGAACTGGGTTGTATCCAACAATCCTATAAGTTACTACGGATTTAGTAACACGTGAACCTGATAGAGAGAAGAGAGCCTAGTCCTTAACCCACGTAGAATGAGAAGAGAATGACTCAGAATAGAGGGCATAAAGTAAAGGAGTAAAAGAGCCTTACGTTCCCTCCCACAATCAATTCCCCTACATATAACTAAAGCATTTCTAGACTCGACATCGACCAGTTTGGCTTAGCGAACCTACAGGCAGTCCGGCTCTGATGCCAACGCTGTCAGGACCCCGATCCTAAGCCACATCGATCCAGCGTGTAACACATCATATCACTTTGCGGCCTCACGCACGGTACTCCCACGGGTGCCACCTTACCTGGCCCGGGACCGTTTGCGCCTTTTGGCTCACGTATATGACAGTGTCGCTAGCATCCATATGACAGAGAACCCGGGCCGACATGGCTAGTCGTGAACCCAAAGCGGCGCTAGCCTATGAGGACAGGCATACATGAATCACATCGAACATGTCGGTCAATCAACGTATCTATTCGGGCTGTAGCACTGGGCTAACAGGACTCCGGTAACCCGGGCTGTAGCAGGCTAGGCAGGACTCCGAATATCAGCGCGTGACATTTCCCCGAAGGGACAGACATAGGAACGACGTGAAACACATGCCGGCCAGTCAAGTGTCCAAGCAGTAGTGCTGGGCTAGCAGGACTCCGGTGAACCGGGCTGTAGCGGACTACTATCGCTCAGAAGCACAAGACTTACATTTCCCCATATGAAAGGCTGCCAAGGATAAACAACTAGATAGTCGGATCCCACTCATACCAAGCATTTCAATCATACACACAATATGCCCGATATGAGTAAATACAACATGGCATCACAACAGTACTCTACGACTCAAGTACTTTATTTAGAAGGCTCCGAGGAGCCATACATATCATCCATACAGATAGGGGTCACATGACCCAACACTCAAGTCATACAAACATACAAGCACATGCGGAAGCAAAGTAGTCTGAGTACAGACACTAGAAAGAAAGAAGGCTTGACGAAGCCTGTCTATCTACAACGACCCTTCACAAGTCTTGGATCACCACCTGGGTGATAAGTCACTCGTCAACGTCGAGGTCTACATAGAACCCATCAGAGGGGTTGGTGCAGTCGTCTGAAAAACATGATTAAAACAACATGAGTACGGAGGTACTCAGCAAGTCTTACAACAGGAACCTATTATACATGCACATTCTCAAGAAGGTAGTGGGGTTATTGCAGCAAGCCAGCTTTGACTCTTGGCTAAGCTATCCTACGATACACACCACTTGTAAATCATTTGTCGCACACGAGTCCACTATCACCATCACAATACTCCACCGTGGATCCTCTCTCGCCATCCTACGAGAGGGCCATCCGCGGTACTCACACTTATCTTGAGATTTTTAGTAGTATCCATTTAACTTATCTATGAACCGTATAGGTGACCAAGTAGTCCTTTACCGCGGACGCGGCTTTTCGAATAGATTTATACCCTGCAGGGGTGTACTTCTTCACACACGCTCTCACCACTTATCGCCGTTTACACGACATGTACTCGGCAACCTTCAAGCGGAAGCCCAGCGAGGGTGTCGGCCACGGCCTACCTAAACACTCAAGTCTCTAGTCCAGGTTTATCGCCTATTCGGGTTCCATCCGCAGGGAGTCCGGCCGAGGTTTCCACTAACGGCCCCGAACGATGTGAACAGGGTTCCCAAGACACCAAACGGGCGAGTCGGTACACCGTGCCACGTGCCTACCGCAACACAGCCCACCCCGATGGTCAGCGCCGCGTGCGGCCCCCAGCATGCTACAAACACCAGAAACTACTTTGCAACTCCTGGACAGAGACAAGTGTGATCAAGAAGCCGAGAGGGTCCATTGGTTTCGGGCCCAATGCGTGGTAGTAGCTGAGTCTTAAATCACACACACAGATCTCAGTTCTTAAGAACGGCCTCAATGAAACAACCCACCATGTACTCCTACATGGCCTTTCATCGATTCCTTTACCAAATCGTGTTCAACACTTCCACACTATTGACAACGATACAACCTTTCACTCCGGATCATCATCCCGATGAGCCAGACCTGACACAACTCTAAGCATAGCAAGCACAGCATGGTAGGAACACACACACATGTATTGGCTCAATCAACTCCTACACATGCTAGTGGGTTTCATCTAGTTACTGTGGCAAAGACAGGTCATGCAAAGGAAGTGGGTTCAACTACCGCGACACACAGCAGTTTGAAGCGCGTTGTCTTAATGCAGTAAACAAGGGCAGAAGCGAGAACATGGGTTTGTATCGGAATGATCAACGGGTTGCTTGCCTGATGGAGTGGTGGTGGGATACTGCCCTTCAACTGGATACTCGGAGATATCCTCGGAGGCAGAACCTACCACGAATGACACATTGCAACACAATCAATACATGACGATATGCAACAATATGATGCATGCAATGACATGGCAATATGAGTGTGTCCTGGTCTTGTGCAAGTTAAACCAGAAGGAAATGACCCCATTTGAACCAAAGATTCAAATGGTAGTGCATTTATAAGATCATATTAGTGCAATATCTTATAATGCCTAAACAGTGGGTTTAACTTGTTTTAACATGCATGAAACCAGTTCCATTGGATAGATTGGATTTTTCTGATAATTTTTCATATATAAAACTTTGCATTTGGAGTTATAGATAATTTTCTATGAATTTTTGAAGTTTGAACTATTTTCTGGATTTTCCTGTATAAAAATAAATCCAGTAATTAGTTATTGCGTCAGCATGAGGTCATGCTGACCTCAGCAGGTCAACAGACCCGGTCCAGGTCAAACCTGAAGCGTGGGTCCCGCGTGTCAGGGTCATTAGCTTAAACAGAATAGATTATTTCTAATCCTGGATTAGTTAGCGGGCGGGGCCCACATGTCATAGACGCAGGGGGTCAACGGGTCAACTCCGCCGGCGTTGAGCCGCCGGCGACGTCCAGACGCGGCGGAGGAAGTGTAGATTCGTGCTCCGGCGACCAAATCGACGGCGGAGCACGTCTACGTGATGCGGGAGCTGACCCGCAACTCTTGGTGGAGTTGGTTGGGGTCGGGGTGGCCGGAGGTGGCGCCGGCGACGAGTTTGGCGGCGCCGGGGCTCGGGTGAAGGTGAAACCGGGGCTGCGGGGCACGGCGAGGTGCGTGCGGTAGTGCGTTGGCCTCCTGGGGTTGCGGTGAGGCCATTGGACAGGGTGGGGTGGTTATTGGTTAGCCGGAGACACGTCGGCGACGAGCTCCGCGGCGGTGCGTGCGGGTGAGCTTCATGCGCTCGCTGTGGTGCACGAGGAAGAGAAAGGAGAGGATGGGGAGGTGGCCAAGCTCACAGAGATCTCGTAGAGCCAAGCAGCGCGGTCGGAGACGAGCTGGTGCGGCGGCGACGGCGAAAGGGATCTCCGGCGGTGGCGGAGTCGGGCGAGGTCGGTGCAGCGGCTTCAGGGCAAGCGAGCGCTCGGGGCTCGGCCTGCTCGACGGAGTCGACGGCGGCGAAGCTCTTGGGCAAGGTCTCGTGGCGCGAGGAGGGCGGTGGCTATGTCTACGACGGCGGAGCGGCGACGGGTGCTGCGGCCATGGCGCTGGAGAGCGAGAGAGAGAGCCAGGGGGAGAAGTGAGGTGTCCACGGGGTCGAGGGCGCGACGTGGAGGACGTCCAGCGCGTCGGGCGGCGAAGCGGCGAGCAGGTGACGCCGTGGCGAGCTCGCGCTCGCCGGCGTCACCACCCTGCCTGCCTGGCGGGGACGAAGCAGCTGGCTGGCTCGGGCCAGCACAGCGGTGGGCCGCCAGGTGGGCCGGCTGGTGGGTTTGGCCAGGTAAGATCTTTCTGAATTTTATTTCCTTTTCTATTTCTTCTGCAACTTTGTGGGATTAATTAAATTACCTAGACCACTCTAAAAATCACCAAACTGCACATGGCCCCTAGTTGGAATATTTCCAACATGAAACATTTCTGTTTGAGAATATTTGAACATTTAAAATATTTTTATAAATTTTAAATGCCCAAATTCAAATACTTATGTGTTAATTCAATAACCTTCTGTTGACCTAGAAAAATGTGCACTATTTTTGCCAGGGGGTTTAATCCAAGACAAAGAGGGTGAACATTTTAGAAGGGCATTTCAGGTTCATTGAAAAAGATTTTAGTAAACCCTAGTTGATTCAGAAGGGGTGCTGGGGGTTCCTGCCTTCCCCATTTCAAAATTAATAGAATTTAAACATGATGCACACTCTAATGCATGGCCTAGCTAGGGATGTGACAACTCACCCCCACTCAAAAGAATCTCGTCCCGAGATTTAGGTTCCTCCGGAAAGAAGGCGGGATATTCAAGTCGAAGACGATCCTCCCTTTCCCATGTAGCCTCTTGCTCAGAATGGTGTGACCATTGAACCTTGAGAAACTTGATATTGTGGCGTCGAGTGGTACGCTCGGCTTGATCAAGGATACGAACGGGGTATTCCCGATAGGTGAGGTTATCTTGGAGATCAAGCGTTTCGTGGTCCACTCCACGGATAGGATCCGCGAAGCAACGCCTGAGTTGAGAAACATGGAAGACATCATGAACTCTGGAGAGATGCGGAGGTAGTTCCAGTTGGTAGGCAACTTCCCCTCGTTTGGCAAGAATGCGAAAGGGTCCAATGTAGCGATGGGCCAATTTGCCTTTGATACCGAATCGATGGGTCCCCTTTAAAGGTGTAACCCGAAGGTAAGCCATCTCGCCGACTTCATAAGCCATGGGCTTATGCTTGCGGTCATACTGACTCTTTTGTCGAGACTGGGCGGTTTTCAACTTCTCACGAATAATGCGAACCTGCTCTTCTGCATCCTGGATCATGTCCGGGCCAAAGAGTTTTCTCTCGCCGGTTTCTGACCAGTTAAGAGGCGTCCGACATTTTCGTCCATAAAGAACTTCGAAAGGAGCTTTACCCAAGCTAGCTTGATAACTGTTGTTATAAGCAAACTCGGCGAATGGAAGGCACTTCTCCCAATTCATACCGAAAGAGATGACAGAAGCTCGGAGCATATCCTCCAGAATTTGATTGACTCGTTCTACTTGACCACTTGACTGAGGATGGAAGGCGGTGCTAAAGGAGAGACGAGTCCCCATAGCATTTTGGAAACTTTCCCAAAATCGAGAGGTGAAAAGACTTCCACGGTCCGAATTAATTTCCAATGGAACACCATGAAGAGACTATTCGAGAGATGTATAAGTCAGCTAGCTGGCTAGCGGTTATACTCTCGCGAACGGGTAAAAAGTGGGCTACTTTGGAGAGACGATCGACAACAACGAAGATAGCATTATTCCCTCTTTTGGTCCTGGGAAACCCGGTGATGAAATCCATACCGATTTTATCCCATTTCCATTCAGGAATATCCAAGGGCTGAAGGGTGCCAGCAGGCCGTTGATGCTCTGCTTTAACATGACGACAGACGTCGCAAGTTGCAATGTATTGAGCGATTTCTCTCTTCATCCTGGTCCACCAAAACCTCTGGCGTAGGTCTTGATACATCTTAGTACTACCGGGATGAATGGTGAGAGGGGATTCATGAGCTTCCTTAAGGATCAATCGCCTCAAGTTGCGTACCTTGGGAACCACTAGACGGTTTCCGAAGAACACAACACCTTGATCATCAATGGAGAAACAATCTGCAACTCCCTTCTTAATGTTTCTCTTGATACGGGAAATTCCCGGATCCACATTTTGTGCCTTGATGATCTGATCCGTAAAGTTAGGTTTCGCCACCAGGGTGGAAAGGAATCCTCGAGGAGCAATATGAAGGTTAAGCTTACGAAATTCCTCGTGGAGAAGTGGTTGACCTTGTTGTAACATCAGGTTGTTACAATAAGATTTACGACTTAGTGCATCAGCCATGACATTGGCTTTGCCTGGGGTGTAAGTTATTCCTAAGTCGTAATCCGAGATCAACTCGACCCAACGTCTTTGCCTGAGATTCAAATCCGGTTGGGTGAAGATATATTTCAAACTTTGGTGATCAGTGTAGATTTCGCAGCGATTACCCAGAAGGTAGTGTCGCCAGGTTTTGAGTGCATGGACTACTGCTGCAAGCTCTAGATCATGTGTGGGATAGTTATCCTCATGTGGACGCAACTGTCGAGATGCGTAGGCAATCACATGACGATCTTGCATGAGTATGCAACCTAGTCCTTGTCGCGAGGCGTCGCAATAGATAACAAAGTCCTTAGAGAAGTCTGGTGGTACCAGTACGGGAGCAGACGTCAGGCGTCTTTTCAGTTCCTGAAAGCTGAACTCGCACTGTGGGGTCCACTCGAACTTTTTATCTTTCTTGAGGAGTTCAGTTAGAGGCTTAGCAACTTTGGAGAAATTCTCGACGAAGCGGCGGCAATAGCTCGCTAAACCAAGAAAACTCCGAACTTGTTTGACCGTTTCAGGTGAAGTCCAGTCAAGGACAGCTTGAACTCGCTCGGGATTGACAGCAATGCCCTTACCAGAGATTACATGGCCCAGATAGGTCACTTCTGGCAACCAGAATTCGCACTTGGAGAATTTGGCATAAAGGCGATGCTCTCGAAGTTTCATCAATACTAACCTTAGATGTTCGGCATGTTCTTCCTCATTCTTGGAGTAGATGAGTATATCATCGAGGTATACCACGACGAATTTATCCAAGTACTCCATGAAGATCGAGTTCATTAACCGAGAGAAGGTGGCTGGAGCATTGGTTAAACCAAAGGACATGACGGTGTACTCGTATTGGCCGTAACGAGTGACGAAAGCCGTTTTGGGAATGTCCCCGTTCTTGATTTTGATCTGATGGTAGCCCAACCTTAAATCCATCTTGGAAAAGACTGAGGATCCAGCGAGCTGGTCATACAGGTCGTTGATCCTGGGGAGCGGATACTTGTTCTTGATAGTGACCAAATTGACAGGTCGGTAATCTACAACCATCCGATCCGTTCCATCTTTCTTCTTGACGAAGAGGACGGGGCAAGCCCATGGAGATGAACTAGGACGGATGAAACCCTTTTGCAAGGACTCATCGAGTTGTTTCTTAAGCTCAGCTAGTTCTAGGGGTGCCATCTTATAAGGTCTCCTAGAGATTGGGACGGTTCCTGGAACAAGGTCTATTACGAACTCGACATCTCTGTCAGGTGGAACACCTGGCAGTTCCTCTGGAAAGACATCCGGGAAGTCACGAACTACCGGAATATCTTCGAGGTCTGGAAGGGGATTGGCATTTAGAGAGTAGAGCTGACGCTCCGATACTCGGGTCAAAACATTGACTGTCTTGCCCGATGGATGGGTAAGTTGAACAGTTCTAGTTGAGCAATCAATCTTGGCATAGTGAGCTGACATCCAGTCCATACCCAAGATGATGTTTATGTCTGAAGACTTGAGAGCTATTAGTGACGCAAGGAAAACCAATCTGTCAACAAGAATTTCATTTCCATGGCTGATCCTAGAGGTTTGCCATCTAGAACCGGGAGTTTGAATTTCCATGGAGGTGGGCATGTCACTAAAGGTAGTATTGTGCAATCGAGCATAGCTCTCAGAAATAAATGAATGAGATGCTCCAGTATCAAAGAGAACAGTTGCCGGATGGCAATTAACAAGGAGCGTACCGAGAACGACGTTGGGGTCCTCTTGAGTTTCTTCAGCTGAAACGTAGTTGACATGGCCACGAGCAGTGGTGGCTGGCTTGGCGACAAGCACCTTCGCTGTTGACTTACCACGTCCAACAGACTTTCCGAACTAGCTGGGGTTGTTTTGGGGACACTCACGGATGTAGTGGCCCGGCTCACCACACTTGAAGCAAGTTATCATATTGGGGCGTGGAGCAGTATTGGCAGTGGGGCCACCAAAAGTCTTGGGCGGCACATACTGCTGATTGGGGCGAGGCGCCTCAAAGGATGGCCTCGGAGTATACCTGGGTGGCATAGCAGAATTTGGGATCCAGACCCGGCGCTTCTGAGATCCAGAGCCGGATGAAGATCCATAGTCACGGGAGTGCTTGCGTGAAGCTTCAAAATCGCTCTGCCCCGTCTCGGCACTGATGGCCTTATTGACTAGCTTCGGAAAAGAAATGCATTCATGCAGACGAAGGTCACGACGGAGCTCAGGGCTAAGTCCCTTGCGGAACCTTGCCTGCTTCTTGGCATCGGTGGACACCTCTTCGGGAGCATAGCATGCAAGCTTTCCAAACTCGCGACTGTATGCATCCACAGTCAGCTTCCCCTGGGTGAAGTTACAAAACTCCTCCCTCTTGCGATCCATGAGACCTTCCAGAATATGATGCTCACGAAAAGCGGCACTGAAATCAGCCCAAGTAGTGAGTTGGCCGACCGGACGCATAGCTTCATAATTCTCCCACCAAAGGCTAGCAGGGCCTTCGAGGTGATAGGCAGCAAAGGTGACTTTATCATCTTCAGCCACGTTGGCAGAATGTAGCTTGTGGGCGATGCTGCGGAGCCAGTCATCCGCATCGAGAGGTTCGATGGAGTGATTGAACTTTGGCGGGTACAGCTTGACAAAGTCATTGATGGACACCGAATTGATCCTCTGCTGGCGTGCAGTGTTCTGCTCAATCCGCTCTAACAAGCGGTTGGTGTCGCGCCTGTTGCGCTCTGCCTCCAGCATCACTTCGGCCAGAGAAGGTGGTTGAGGCAGACTTTCCTCTCTAGGTGCACTAGCTTCTCCCTGCTCCGAAGCAGCAGGGTTGCTGCGGGTGTTGACCATCCTGGGAAAACAAAACAACGATTTAAACCAGGATGGCAAAATCTGGCCAAGGAAGTGCGGAATGTAATGGTAACAAGGAATGCAGAGATGATCATCCGTATGACATGGTAATATAGAAACTGCCATATATATACCAACGGTCATACACGTCATACATAGTTTAGTACAAGCTCAAGCTGAAGTACAACTAAGACGACAGACGTTACATCTCATCGGAGGCATTCCAAGCTCCTATACATTATTTTTCTACACCTCCGGAATTGATACACACTAGGTTATATTCCACAATCACGCAGGACGGTGGACATACAACTATTACAATACTAGCGAGACTGCTACTAGCTCAGACAGCTCCGTAGAAGTCCTCATAGAAGTCACCACCCAGACCTGGAAGTGGAACATGGTCATCTGGGAACAGACGATCACGCGGTGCTTGTGGACCATAGGGACTTGGGTGCGGCCTCGGTCCAACAGATGGCGGTAGAAGAGGCCCACGAGGAGGGGTGATGCCTCCCACCTCACGCCATTCCATGAAGTCTGGCAGACTAGCCCGCACAGGGTACAAGTCTCTCGTGTCCATGTATCCGGCTTGCACAGCAGGTGCAAACCTCGTCAAGGTGGCCCAATGATCAGCACGAGCATTAAAGAGCTCCATACGCAAGGCCCGGTTTTCACGGTCCTTATCTTCCAACATCTCAGTAGTGGTGCAAAGGAGTGAGTCCTCATGGGATGCATCACTATACATGCCCTGAAGGTAACCATGCGCCCCAGGGAGGGATGCTGGCATGTAGCGAAATTCAGTGTTGCTCAACAAAGCAGTTCTAGCTCGCATAATGGTCATCATCGAGTAGGCTGCATCTTGAACGGACATCCCAATAGTGATCCCGAGTCCATAAGAACGGTGGAGTGGTTCCGTGGCTCCGGGATAAGATGGATATATCCTAACCGTGCACAGATATTGGCTCTGGTTGAAATCTCTAAACTGCTCTTCGACGGTGTATTCAGGGTACCATCGGTAACCTGCCTCAACCATCACTCGAACCAACATGGCGGTATGACCACATACACCGATGCAACGGGTCAGACGAACCACTTGGTTTTGGGGACGGGTAGCCATCTGAAAGCACAAAATAGTGCAAAGGCATTAGAATTTCTGGATGAAATTGGACAGCATAACGGCTGTAAATGCTCAGAAAAAGGAATTGAGACATCCACAACAGTTTGCGAAACCACTCAACAACAACATATCAAGGTTCTGGTTCAAATGGCAACATACTAAACTTTAGTAGAACTGAACTGGGTTGTATCCAACAATCCTATAAGTTACTACGGATTTAGTAACACGTGAACCTGATAGAGAGAAGAGAGCCTAGTCCTTAACCCACGTAGAATGAGAAGAGAATGACTCAGAATAGAGGGCATAAAGTAAAGGAGTAAAAGAGCCTTACGTTCCCTCCCACAATCAATTCCCCTACATATAACTAAAGCATTTCTAGACTCGACATCGACCAGTTTGGCTTAGCGAACCTACAGGCAGTCCGGCTCTGATGCCAACGCTGTCAGGACCCCGATCCTAAGCCACATCGATCCAGCGTGTAACACATCATATCACTTTGCGGCCTCACGCACGGTACTCCCACGGGTGCCACCTTACCTGGCCCGGGACCGTTTGCGCCTTTTGGCTCACGTATATGACAGTGTCGCTAGCATCCATATGACAGAGAACCCGGGCCGACATGGCTAGTCGTGAACCCAAAGCGGCGCTAGCCTATGAGGACAGGCATACATGAATCACATCGAACATGTCGGTCAATCAACGTATCTATTCGGGCTGTAGCACTGGGCTAACAGGACTCCGGTAACCCGGGCTGTAGCAGGCTAGGCAGGACTCCGAATATCAGCGCGTGACATTTCCCCGAAGGGACAGACATAGGAACGACGTGAAACACATGCCGGCCAGTCAAGTGTCCAAGCAGTAGTGCTGGGCTAGCAGGACTCCGGTGAACCGGGCTGTAGCGGACTACTATCGCTCAGAAGCACAAGACTTACATTTCCCCATATGAAAGGCTGCCAAGGATAAACAACTAGATAGTCGGATCCCACTCATACCAAGCATTTCAATCATACACACAATATGCCCGATATGAGTAAATACAACATGGCATCACAACAGTACTCTACGACTCAAGTACTTTATTTAGAAGGCTCCGAGGAGCCATACATATCATCCATACAGATAGGGGTCACATGACCCAACACTCAAGTCATACAAACATACAAGCACATGCGGAAGCAAAGTAGTCTGAGTACAGACACTAGAAAGAAAGAAGGCTTGACGAAGCCTGTCTATCTACAACGACCCTTCACAAGTCTTGGATCACCACCTGGGTGATAAGTCACTCGTCAACGTCGAGGTCTACATAGAACCCATCAGAGGGGTTGGTGCAGTCGTCTGAAAAACATGATTAAAACAACATGAGTACGGAGGTACTCAGCAAGTCTTACAACAGGAACCTATTATACATGCACATTCTCAAGAAGGTAGTGGGGTTATTGCAGCAAGCCAGCTTTGACTCTTGGCTAAGCTATCCTACGATACACACCACTTGTAAATCATTTGTCGCACACGAGTCCACTATCACCATCACAATACTCCACCGTGGATCCTCTCTCGCCATCCTACGAGAGGGCCATCCGCGGTACTCACACTTATCTTGAGATTTTTAGTAGTATCCATTTAACTTATCTATGAACCGTATAGGTGACCAAGTAGTCCTTTACCGCGGACGCGGCTATTTGAATAGATTTATACCCTGCAGGGGTGTACTTCTTCACACACGCTCTCACCACTTATCGTCGTTTACACGACATGTACTCGGCAACCTTCAAGCGGAAGCCCAGCGAGGGTGTCGGCCACGGCCTACCTAAACACTCAAGTCTCTAGTCCAGGTTTATCGCCTATTCGGGTTCCATCCGCAGGGAGTCCGGCCGAGGTTTCCACTAACGGCCCCGAACGATGTGAACAGGGTTCCCGAGACACCAAACGGGCGAGTCGGTACACCGTGCCACGTGCCTACCGCAACACAGCCCACCCCGATGGTCAGCGCCGCGTGCGGCCCCCAGCATGCTACAAACACCAGAAACTACTTTGCAACTCCTGGACAGAGACAAGTGTGATCAAGAAGCCGAGAGGGTCCATTGGTTTCGGGCCCAATGCGTGGTAGTAGCTGAGTCTTAAATCACACACACAGATCTCAGTTCTTAAGAACGGCCTCAATGAAACAACCCACCATGTACTCCTACATGGCCTTTCATCGATTCCTTTACCAAATCGTGTTCAACACTTCCACACTATTGACAACGATACAACCTTTCACTCCGGATCATCATCCCGATGAGCCAGACCTGACACAACTCTAAGCATAGCAAGCACAGCATGGTAGGAACACACACACATGTATTGGCTCAATCAACTCCTACACATGCTAGTGGGTTTCATCTAGTTACTGTGGCAAAGACAGGTCATGCAAAGGAAGTGGGTTCAACTACCGCGACACACAGCAGTTTGAAGCGCGTTGTCTTAATGCAGTAAACAAGGGCAGAAGCGAGAACATGGGTTTGTATCGGAATGATCAACGGGTTGCTTGCCTGATGGAGTGGTGGTGGGATACTGCCCTTCAACTGGATACTCGGAGATATCCTCGGAGGCAGAACCTACCACGAATGACACATTGCAACACAATCAATACATGACGATATGCAACAATATGATGCATGCAATGACATGGCAATATGAGTGTGTCCTGGTCTTGTGCAAGTTAAACCAGAAGGAAATGACCCCATTTGAACCAAAGATTCAAATGGTAGTGCATTTATAAGATCATATTAGTGCAATATCTTATAATGCCTAAACAGTGGGTTTAACTTGTTTTAACATGCATGAAACCAGTTCCATTGGATAGATTGGATTTTTCTGATAATTTTTCATATATAAAACTTTGCATTTGGAGTTATAGATAATTTTCTATGAATTTTTGAAGTTTGAACTATTTTCTGGATTTTCCTGTATAAAAATAAATCCAGTAATTAGTTATTGCGTCAGCATGAGGTCATGCTGACCTCAGCAGGTCAACAGACCCGGTCCAGGTCAAACCTGACGCGTGGGTCCCGCGTGTCAGGGTCATTAGCTTAAACAGAATAGATTATTTCTAATCCTGGATTAGTTAGCGGGCGGGGCCCACATGTCATAGACGCAGGGGGTCAACGGGTCAACTCCGCCGGCGTTGAGCCGCCGGCGACGTCCAGACGCGGCGGAGGAAGTGTAGATTCGTGCTCCGGCGACCAAATCGACGGCGGAGCACGTCTACGTGATGCGGGAGCTGACCCGCAACTCTTGGTGGAGTTGGTTGGGGTCGGGGTGGCCGGAGGTGGCGCCGGCGACGAGTTTGGCGGCGCCGGGGCTCGGGTGAAGGTGAAACCGGGGCTGCGGGGCACGGCGAGGTGCGTGCGGTAGTGCGTTGGCCTCCTGGGGTTGCGGTGAGGCCATTGGACAGGGTGGGGTGGTTATTGGTTAGCCGGAGACACGTCGGCGACGAGCTCCGCGGCGGTGCGTGCGGGTGAGCTTCATGCGCTCGCTGTGGTGCACGAGGAAGAGAAAGGAGAGGATGGGGAGGTGGCCAAGCTCACAGAGATCTCGTAGAGCCAAGCAGCGCGGTCGGAGACGAGCTGGTGCGGCGGCGACGGCGAAAGGGATCTCCGGCGGTGGCGGAGTCGGGCGAGGTCGGTGCAGCGGCTTCAGGGCAAGCGAGCGCTCGGGGCTCGGCCTGCTCGACGGAGTCGACGGCGGCGAAGCTCTTGGGCAAGGTCTCGTGGCGCGAGGAGGGCGGTGGCTATGTCTACGACGGCGGAGCGGCGACGGGTGCTGCGGCCATGGCGCTGGAGAGCGAGAGAGAGAGCCAGGGGGAGAAGTGAGGTGTCCACGGGGTCGAGGGCGCGACGTGGAGGACGTCCAGCGCGTCGGGCGGCGAAGCGGCGAGCAGGTGACGCCGTGGCGAGCTCGCGCTCGCCGGCGTCACCACCCTGCCTGCCTGGCGGGGACGAAGCAGCTGGCTGGCTCGGGCCAGCACAGCGCTGGGCCGCCAGGTGGGCCGGCTGGTGGGTTTGGCCAGGTAAGATCTTTCTGAATTTTATTTCCTTTTCTATTTCTTCTGCAACTTTGTGGGATTAATTAAATTACCTAGACCACTCTAAAAATCACCAAACTGCACCTGGCCCCTAGTTGGAATATTTCCAACATGAAACATTTCTGTTTGAGAATATTTGAACATTTAAAATATTTTTATAAATTTTAAATGCCCAAATTCAAATACTTATGTGTTAATTCAATAACCTTCTGTTGACCTAGAAAAATGTGCACTATTTTTGCCAGGGGGTTTAATCCAAGACAAAGAGGGTGAACATTTTAGAAGGGCATTTCAGGTTCATTGAAAAAGATTTTAGTAAACCCTAGTTGATTCAGAAGGGGTGCTGGGGGTTCCTGCCTTCCCCATTTCAAAATTAATAGAATTTAAACATGATGCACACTCTAATGCATGGCCTAGCTAGGGATGTGACAACATACACCTCGTCGTCCTTGTAGATCAGGACGGAGCGTATGTTATACTTATGGTGCAGCTCTGAGGAGAAGATCGCAGTCGACCTGCACCTCATCGTCCTTGCAGATCAGGACGGAGCGTACGTTCTACTTGTCGTACAGCTCTGAGGAGAAGATCGCAGTCGACCTGCACCTCGTCGTCCTTGTGGATTAGGACAAAGCATGTGGCCACGTCTCCGAGTGAGAGAATCGTTCTTCACTCGGAACATGTTCAAACTTAGGAGAGTACAGAATTGCAGCTAAGCCCCCGAGTGAGAGGGTTGCTCTTCACTCGGTGGGATTTTTTCAATCTTAGGCGAGTACGGAACTGCAGCTAAGCCCCCGAGTGAGAGGGTGGCTCTTCGCTAGGTGGGATTTTTCAAACTTAGGCGAGTACGGAACTGCAGCTAAGCCCCCGAGTGAGAGGGTTGCTCTTCACTCGGTGGGATTTTTTCAATCTTAGGCTAGTACAGAACTACAGCTAAGCCCCCGAGTGAGAGGATTGCCCTTCACTCGGTAGGATTTGTCAAACTTAGGCGAGTATGGAACTGCAGCTAAGCCCCCGAGTGAGAGGCTTGCTCCCCACTCGATAGGATTTTTCAAACTTAGGTGAGTACAAAACTGCAGCTAAGCCCCCGAGTGAGAGGTTTGCTCCTCACTCGGTAGGATTTTTTAAACTTAGGCGAGTACGGAACTGCATCTAAGCCCCCGAGTGAGAGGCTTGCTCCTCACTCGGTAGGATTTTTCAAACTTAGGCAAGTATGGAACTGCAACTAAGCCCTCGAGTGAGAGGCTTGCTCCTCACTCGGTAGGATTTTTCAAACTTAGGCGAGTACGGAACTGCAGCTAAGCCCCCAAGTGAGAGGCTTGCTCCTCACTCGGTAGGATTTTTCAAACTTAGGCGAGTACAGAACTGCAGCTAAGCCCCCGAGTGAGAGGATTGCTCCTCACTCGGTAGGGTTTTTCAAACTTAGGCGAGTATGGAACTGCAGCTAAGCCCCCGAGTGAGAGGCTTGCTCCTCACTTGGTAGGATTTTTCAAACTTAGGCGAGTACGGAACTGCAGCTAAGCCCCCGAGTAAGAGGCTTGCTCCTCACTCGGTAGGATTTTTCAAACTTAGGCGAGTACGGAACTGCAGCTAAGCCCCCGAGTGAGAGGCTTGCTCCTCACTCGGTAGGATTTTTCAAACTTAGGTGAGTACAGAACTACAGCTAAGCCCCCGAGTTAGAGGCTTGCTCCTCACTCAGTAGGATTTTTCAAACTTAGGCGAGTCGGATTCGCGGCTAAGTCTCCAAGTGAGAGGTTTGCTCTTCACCCGGAGTCTGTTTTTGGAACTTAGGCGAAACGGATTCTGTTGGGGATATTACTACTGGGCGTAAACCGGCCAGGTGGGCCGGGTTAACTTCATCAGTAGTTAAGTGTGTTAAAGCCCAAGAAGGTAGATGAGCGTTTAGGACCCATAGTCGGTTTAAAGCCCTAGCCGTAAACCGGCATTGATATGTAAACTTGCGTTGTAAGGAAGGAGTAAGTAGAGACCAAAACGGACATGTCTATGAGCCGGTATTGGTACTCTGTAAACCGACGGGCATCACCCATGTATATAAGGGGACAACCCGGTGGCGGTTCAAGGACAACAGACAACAACTCGAGACTTAGGCGAAGCTGTTTGCTCCCTAGTCCTCGAAACCCCATCAATTCCATCACAACTAGACGTAGGCTTTTACCTTCATCGAAGGGGCCGAACTAGTATAAACTCTCTTGCGTCCCTGTGTCAGCTTTAACCCCTTCAAGCTAACCCGTCGCGATGGCTCCACGACTAAGTCCTTTCTCGAGGACATCTGCCGTGACAAAACCACGACAGTTGGCGCCCACCGTGGGGCTATCGCACGATGGTTTCAAGTTCTTGGAGGGCCGCTTCGAAGGACTCACGGGCTACGCTGTGGGCCGGATGACTAAGAGTCGTCGCGGCAAACTCTACATCGACGATGCAGGCTGGGGCCCCGACGCCGACTCAATTGAGTATGGGTACCGGGTCCCCTTTGGTGGCATACACGCCTTCATTGGCAAGATCGGTGAACCGGGCCCTGAGCCGGACATCTGCGCTGACCTCGTCGAAACGGCTCAGCGTGCGCGATCTGCCCAGGTTACACCGGCCATGAAACGTGCCTTCGTGGGAGTCATCCATGGAGGAAGTTATGAGGATGGATCGGAATCTGGTGGTGAGACCGTCGTTTACTCCCGCGATGAGTCATCAACCGGGGAAACTGTATCTCTGTATCAGCTACAAGATGGCCGGATTGGGGGCTGTTCCGATGGCGACAGTATTCCGGACCCCTCGGATCTGCCTAACCGGGTTGGAATATTTATGGCCGGTACACAAGCAGCGCTTCACTCTTCCACGGCAGCAGCGATGATCTCTGGTTCAGTAGCGGCAACGGCTGCCGGAGCAGGAGGCTCTGTGCGCCCGCCGGCTCAAGTTTTATCGGATCTGTTTGATGTGTTGGCTGTGCTTATGGCAGAGGCTAACCCGGCGGATCAGGACGCCCACAATGTGGAAATTGCGAAGGTGAGGGAACAGATCACTCAAGCCAAGGCTGATTTAGCAGCTGAAGATGCCAGAATGACTGCAGAGCGGGCCGCTTTGGATGCGCAAGCCTATAGGCTTATGCTGGATCAGAATGCGTCTTATGAAGAGGAAGTACAGATCTCGTTTGCCTCCAGTTTTCGAAGCCAGAGACCTCTTCAACACCCCAGGGGCGGGAACCAGTAATCGGCCAGTGGTAAACCGGGCGGAAGCACCAGGGACGGGCGCGTCGGTTCAGCCCCGTTTGACAGACCTGCCTCGCCATAACACTGTTGTGCCTCAGGCTGTTCCAACACCTCCGGGTCACTACTCCAACCCGATGGACAACCTTGTTGCAGCTGCTGCACGACTGGAGGCCATCCCAATTGAAGGTGATTCGCCGCAGGCAGTGGAAACGCGCTGGGTCAAGGAGCTTCTTAGGACAGCTTTGGTCCAACAAGAAGCATACTCGTACAGCCGCGACCGGATCCACTCCACCCCTCGTCCAAGCCGGAGCTATAGCAGACATATGGATGAACCGGCCATATCGAGTAATGCACGACATGGAGCGCCCCGTGGTGACAACCTAGCGGGTGGTGCTGATAATGCTCAGGAAGTGGTGGACCGAGCCCGAGCGCGCAGGGAGGCCGAGTTAGCAGCACAGTATCAGGCTCGTCAGCTCACGCCGGTTCGTCCAACCATCTCGGTCGAACCTGGTGTTACTTCTAGTTCTTTGGTGGTGCCTTGCCTTGTCCCCGCTTTACGCAATGTGCGCCTGCCCAAGGATTTCAAGGGCCCGCGCAAGGTACCAAATTACACGGCGGATCAACCTCCAGAGACATGGGTAGAAAGTTATGAGATGGCCATGGATATGCTTGATGTGGACGATGCGGCATGTGCGAAGTACTTCACCATGATGCTCGAAGGAACGGCCCGCACTTGGTTAAAAAGTTTACCGGCCAATTCTATCAGTTCATGGGCCCAATTGCGAGCCCGGTTTATCAGTAATTTCAAGGATACATGTAAGCAGCCTATCTCTATAATGGACTTAGCAGCCTGTGTCCAGGAGGAAGGAGAATCGACGACCCATTGGGTGCGTCGGGTCTCGCAAGTTCTGCATTCATCAGACCGCATCAATGGTGACACCGATGTTATCACCCTGGAAGGAAACTGTCGGTTTGGGCCTTTAAAGTTGAAGTTGGGGCGGATGAAGCGCCATTGCACGGATATGGGGACTCTCATGGCTGCATTAGTGAAGTATGCTGATTCTGATAGTACCAAGGATCCCGAGTCTGATGACGACAAGACAGGGAAGGGAAAGAAGAATAGCAACTCCAAAGGACAGCAGCATCATCCGGCAGGTAGGCAAGCGTAAAGCGGATGGCAACATGGACTTCGTGGCTAACACCAATGCACAGGACAAGGGCCAGCGACGCAAGGGTAAACCGCCGAATCGCGGTGGAGCGCCTAATCCTAACCCGGACCGCTTAAATTATCTATTAAACCAACCCTGCCCAAAGCATGGGACGAAGGAGGTGCCAGCCAACCACCTTTGGAAGGATTGCTACATTATGCAGGAATTCAAGAATTCCAATGCTTTCCGGTATGATCACGTCTCCGGTGGTGGCTCAGGATCCGGGCCGAGTTACGGTGGAGGAAATTCCGGTTCAGGATTTAATGGTAATCCGGGCGGACATAACAATCAAATTAATAGCCAGGGTGGTTACAATCAGCAGCAGCAGTCGGGTTACCAGAGTCACCCGAAGCAGTAGAATAGTGGGCAATATCATGTCTTCACCACTAGTTTGGACAAGCGAGACCGAAAGGTTCAAAGGAGGGCTGTGAATTCTGTTGAACCGGCCGTGCCCCGATATCTACGCTGGTCTGAACAGTCAATCGTGTGGAGCAGAGAGGATCACCCTCCCGGGTTGATAATCCGGGTCAGCTAGCATTGGTGGTGGCACCTCAGGTAGGAGGTTATAAGTTCACCAAGGTACTCATGGATTGAGGGAGCAGTATTAATATCTTAAACCGTCCAATACGGTATTCCATGGTGTGGTACCTGGTAAGTCAGCATATCCTGTTGGTAAGATAGCCTTGGAAGTGGCCTTTGGAGATGATCATGATTCCAGGTCGGAGACATTGACTTTTGAGGTGGTAAAAATCCAGAGTCCACATCACGCCTTGTTTGGGCGCCCGGCTTACGCCAAGTTTATGGCACGACCCTGTTATGTGTATTTGCAGCTCAAGATGCCAGGTCACAAGGGGACAATAACGGTTCATGGGAGCCGCAAGGTCGCCTTGGAGTGTGAAGAAGGTGATGCAGCCTACGCAGAGTCGGTTTGTGCCACAGAGGAGCTGAAATACTATAAGGATAATGTTGATCCGGCAGACATGACCCCGTTGAACAAGCCAACCACGGAGCATGATCCGGCCCTGAAGTTCAAATCGGCATCTGAAACTAAGCTTGTTGACTTCGTACCTGGCGATTCGTCCAAGCAGTTCAGCATCAGTGCCAACTTGGATCCGAAATAGGAAGGCGCGCTCATCGAGTTCATCCGTGAGAATCAGGACATTTTTGCATGGAAGCCTTCTGACATGCCAGGTGTACCGAGGCAACTCGCTGAGCACACTCTTAATGTGGATCCTAAGTACAAACCGGTGAAACAGTTCCTCCGCCGGTTTAACAAAGAAAGACGCAAAGCTATTGGAGAAGAAGTGGACAGGCTCTTAGCGGCTGGCTTTATCGTTGAGGTTTTTCATCCTGAATGGCTGGCTAATCCGGTGTTAGTCCTTAAGAAAAACGGCACCTGGCGCATGTGTGTGGATTACACAGATCTTAACAAGGCTTGTCCAGCAGATCCTTTTGCCCTCCCCCGTATTGATCAAATTATTGATGCTACGGTGGGTTGTGAGCGTTTGAGTTTTCTGGATGCATATTCTGGTTATCATCAGATCAAGATGGCAGTTAAGGACCAGGAGAAGACAACATTCATAACTCCCTTTGGAGCTTTCTTCTATGTATCTATGCCCTTTGGGCTCAAGAGTGCTCAGGCAACTTACCAACGGTGTGTACAGAATTTCCTTCATAAATAGATTGGCCGTAATGTGCATGTTTATGTGGATGATATCGTGGTTAAGTCCAGGGAGAAGGAGACTTTGGTTGACGATTTGAAAGAAACTTTTGATAACCTAAGGACGTACAAGATGATGCTCAATCCGTCCAAGTGTGTCTTCGGTGTACCGGCAGGCAAGTTATTGGGTTTTCTGGTGTCCAATAGGGGAATTGAAGCTAATCCGGGGAAGATTACAGCCATCACCTCCCTGGCCAAACCGAAGTGTATCAATGACGTTCAACGTCTAGCTGGCCGGATTGCCGCGTTGAGCCGGTTTATCAGCCGCCTTGGTGAGAAAGCAATCCCTTTGTATCAGATGTTGAAGAAGACGGATCAATTCGTCTGGAGCTCTGCTGCTGATAAAGCATTTGAGGATTTAAAGCGGTAGTTGGCCAATCCACCTGTGCTCGCCGCTCCAATTGATAAGGAGCCATTGCTGCTATATATCGCTGCTAATGCTCGTGCAGTCAGTGTGGCCATTGTGGTGGAACGAAAGGAGGCATGCAAGGAGCATCCGGTTCAACGTCCGGTTTACTATATCAGCGAGGTACTTATTGAGTCCAAGCAAAGATATCCACATTGGCAGAAGCTGGTATACGGAGTTTTTATGGCAAGCCGGAAGCTCAAGCAGTACTTCCAAGGGCACCCCATCACAGTGGTCAGTCCTGCTCCCTTGGGAGATATCATCCAGAACCGGGAAGCGACTGGCCGGATTGCCAAGTGGGCTATAGAACTTGGGCCGCACGGATTGAAATATGTACCCCGAACGGCGGTAAAGTCTCAAGCACTTGTCAATTTCATCAATGATTGGACAGAGCTACAAGCACCTGAAGAAAGGCCGGATCACACATATTGGACCATCCACTTTGACGGATCCAGGCAATTGGATGGCTCGGGGGCTGGAGTCGTATTAACTTCCCCACGAAGTGATAAGTTTTGTTACGTTCTCCGCTTAATGTTCCCTTGTACTAACAATGCAGCTGAGTATGAAGCTTTACTCCATGGTCTCCGGATGGCTAAGGAAATGAATTTAAGCCGAGTTAAGTGCTTCGGTGACTCGGACCTAGTGGCTCAACACGTGTCTGGCACTTGGGATTCCAAGGACCCACTTATGGCAGCATATCGTCGTGAGGTGGATATTGTTGCAGGTCACTTCAAAGGCTATCAGGTGGACCACGTGGACCACCGGAAGAATGAAGCGGCGGACGCTTTAAGCCGGCTGGGCTCTCAGCGCAAACCGGTCCCGCCCAATGTGTTCGTCGATGTGTTGCACAACTCGTCGGTCAAGCTCCCTGGAGAAGAGGATTTGGCTATTCCTGATCCGGGGGCTCAATTGGTGGCAGCCCTTCATGTCATTCCGGATTGGATGCTTCCTTACCTTGCGTACATGAACCGGGGCGAGTTACCAGAGGATGAGACTCTGGCCCAGCAGATAATCCGGCGATCCAAGTCCATGACTATTGTCAATGGTGAGTTGCATCACTGCAGTGTATCAGGGGCGTTTCAACGCTGTGTGTCTCCTGAGGAAGGCTGTGAAATTTTGCATGAGATCCACGAAGGAGATTGTGGTCACCACGCCGGTTCAAAATCTTTGGTGGCTAAAGCGTTCCGCCATGGCTTCTATTGGTTGACTGCTCATGCTGATGCGGAAGATCTGGTCAGACGATGTGACGGTTGCCAAAAGTTCTCACGACGTGCTCATGTGTCGGCTTAAGAATTGAGAATGATCCCAATTACTTGGCCGTTTGCGACTTGGGGGCTGGATATGGTTGGACCTTTCAAAAGGTCCAAGGATAAGAAGACCCACCTTCTGGTGGCGGTTGATAAATTTACAAAGTGGGTGGAGGCAGAACCCGTTAGCAAGTGTGATGCAGCCACGGCGGTTCAGTTCATCAAAAAAGTGATTTTCCAGTTTGGCTTTCCACACAGTATCATCACAGATAATGGTACTAATTTGTCCAAGGGTGCCATGAATGAGTTCTGCGAACGTGAGCACATCCGGCTTGATGTTTCATCAGTAGCCCACCCACAGTCCAATGGTCAAGCAGAGCAAGCTAATCAAGAGATCTTGAGAGGCATCAAACCCCGGCTTATGGTTCCTTTGTAGAGAACACCGGGTTGCTGGGTAGAAGAGTTGCCATCTGTGTTATGGAGCATCAATACTACACCCAACAGATCAACAGGATATACGCCGTTCTTCATGGTCTACGGAGCAGAGGCGGTTCTACCCAGTGATATCCATCATGATTCACCTCGTGTGGCGGCTTATGTTGAAGCGGACAACAAGACAGCACGGCAAGATGCTTTGGACCTGTTGGATGAAGAGCGTGATATAGCAGCTGCCCGCTCGGCGATTTACCAATAGGATCTTCGTTGTTATCACAGTTGCCGAGTCAGAACCAGAACCTTTCAAGAGGGCGATTTGGTGCTTCGGCTCATCCAAGATCAGACTGATATGCATAAGTTATCCCCACCTTGGGAGGGACCTTTCATGGTCAGCAAGAATCTGCACAATGGGTCATACTATCTGATCGATATTCGAGAGCACAAAGACTCACGTACATCAGAGGAGGAGACCAACAGGCCGTGGAACATAGCTCATCTTCAGCCTTATTATACCTGAGCCATCGGCTCTACCTATGTACATATTATGACATTGTATATATTATGATTAATACAATAAACTGGAGCCTCAGCTAAAGCGGGGTCTCTGTTCTTTTTATATCATGAGTGGTTACACGGAGTTCTTCTGTCTTAAAGCGGCCTTCGGTTTACCCCTTGAATTTTCCTTTAAAAAGCTTTATGACATCACTTGGGGGCTTGGTCGTATACAAACCAATGCAACACCTTTTGATAGGCGAAAGCCACCAGATCACTTGGGGACATGGTCAAGTCTGAACCAGTCACGCCTCTTGATCGGCCTAAGGCCACAGAATCACTTGGGGGCTTGGTCGAACCCGAACCATTGCCACGCCTCTTGATCGGCATAATGCCACTGTTTCATTTGGGGACCTGGCTGACTTGAACCATAGCTACGCCTATCAGGGGCTTGGTTGTGTCCGACCATGGTAACGCCATCTGATCGGCTCAATAAAGGCTCTTTTTGCAAACGGTTTTTATCATTACCTTTTCTTAAAAAATCTCTTTGATAAATATCTCTTTATTTTTATTGCGTTTTTAAACCGACAAAGTTTTTTAAACCGGTTCAAACTGTCAATTGACGGAACACGGTCCATTTTTAATCCGGAGTTTATTTGCCCGGTTTGATTATCTGTGTTAAACATCCTATTGAGGAGTAACATGGTGTTTATTATAACACCCGGCATGGTTTTACAAGGTAAACTGGCATTATATATATATATACAGGAGCTGTTATCTCCTCCAACGGTGTGGGTTTATAAAACCTCCGCTTCAAGATTGGCTAAGCCAGCTTCATGCCCAACGATGGCAGGTATTATGTATCACAAAGATTAGGTCATATACTTCAATTTCAGATATTTTGATTTCATAACAATCCGCCTGACGGTACAACCGCGGTGGCATTTTAAGATTTCTTGATTGCAGAAAATACTTTGGAAATTTTATCACCCGAAGGAAGCACAGGTTGCAGTACTTATGCACGAAGGCATAACGAAATCAAGAGTATCGGCTAGCCTATTACAAGGCAACACGGTGCCCAAATAAGATCATTGTTTTTTCACAGAACACAAAGGGGGAGCAGTTTAAACCGGCTTCCGGTTCAAGCTTGGTCACCAGCATGGCTTGATGGTTCTGGGTCATCCTGCGCCGCTTCAACTTCTGCTTCTCTACCCAGCGGCTGGAAATCAACAGTTGTCCAGTCGATTCCCATTAATGCTTGAAAGTCAGCTTCATCATGGATCAGCAGTGACGGTTCAATATCAGGAGCATAAGTGTGCTTACGGATTGGAGGGATAAGATTTTCCGCTTCAGGAATCGGTGCGGCTACTCGCTTGTTTTGGTCATTGTACTGTGCTTGATAATGCGACAAGTCTGCCTCTTCAGCTAATTGGCAAGCTAGAGGACGCACCTCCCAGTTTATTGCTCGCAGATCCGCTTCACTAAACTCTGACCCATCTTCCTTCAAGCTGGGATAGCCCTGAGCTGCCTCAACAGGGTCAAAATCCGGCACCCATGCTTTTGCCCGGATTAAGGCATTGATGGCACCGGTTCGAGCGGCAGATTTCTTCAGCTCTTCAACCCGGGCAGGAAGCATCGACAGCCTCTTAAGAGTATCTTGAATTAAAGTGGGCGCCGGATTGTTATGTGATGCAGTAGAGATGATCCGCTGCGCTCCAGTATACAGCTGCTCGATCAATGTGTAGGCGGCTTTCAATTTCATTCGCACATCTGACCCCAAGTGACCAATGCGTGTTCCTGAAGTGTTACAAAGAGTTAGCAAATTGAAAGCTACATAAGAAGGCTGAGTAACTCCAGAAGTTAAATCGGCTTACCGAAGATAGCAGCAGTCATGGAATGCACTTGCCGCTTTATGCCGGTCAGTTCGTCCACCACCGGTTTGAGCGCAGCCTCGGCATCTTCTGCTCACTTGGTTAAAGCGGACTTTTCGGTGGCCCAATCCGCCCGCTCCTTCTGGAAGTCCTCCTTTAGCTGTTCCATGGCGCTTAAAGCGCTGGTCAATTCCTCTTTGCCTTTGGAGGTTTCAGCTTGTTGGGACTTAAGATTTTCCTGCAAATCGGCGATTTGGTTTTCTCTTTTGCTCGTCTCAGCCTACATACAGACAATGATATGATACAAGTGAGGGTACAGAAGTGAAGCACCAATCACATAACAAGTTATGCACTTGGTACTTGGGGGCTAATGCCTATTTGATCTTCATCTTACAATTTTTATGAAAGTCCCAAGCTCAATACAAGTATTCAACTTGGCACTTGGGGGCTAATGGCTATTTGTTCAATTAAGTACTGAGGCTACAATCTTTATTACCTAAAGTCCCGGTTTAACTATACTAAGTTGAACCGGCCCTTGGGGGCTACATCAGCAAATTCAGATATATTGAAGTCTAAATGACAAGTCCCGGTTTAAAATGATATCTTAAACCGACACTTGGGGGCTATTGGAGTTGACGAATTACAAGCAGAGGAGTATATAGAAATTACCTCATATTTTTCCTTCATCATATTAACCAGACCGGCTTCGTAATCACGGCTGGTGTATAACCGGTTCAGATAACCGGAATGGAGATCTCGAGGAGGCAAAGCAGCATAAGTTGACAAGTCGACATTCCATTTGCCCTTGCTAATTGCAGCAATTTCTTCCTTGGCAGTGTGTTTTGACAAAGCAATGGGGTTGCCTGGCTCTGTGCGACCAACACCAGTGATAATAACCTCATCATCCTTCGCATCGCCGGTTTGCACTGGAGCCGTCGGTTCATCAGTAGGCTTGGATGGGCTGGTGGATTTTTCAATCCGGATGGGGCTTGCGGGCTGGTCAGCAGGACCGGATGCGTCAACATATCTCTCTTCAACAATAAATTCGTCGTCTTGCGGCGGTGGGTCGTTTGGCACATCCTCATGGATGGCCGCTTCTGAATCTGGTGTTCTGTTCATGTCCGGTTCAGCATCTATTTCCGCTGCTTTGTCCAGACGAGCCTTCTTGCTTGGTCTAGGTTTGGCCCTGAAAGAAATAAAGGTCAATACAGTATGTGTTACAATGAAATAAATCAGCAACATCATAAGAAATATGACTCACCCAAGCACCGTTTTGAGTGGTGGCAGTTGGGTGGCTGATGACTCGCCAGACGATGAACGGGAAGTGCCCTGATAATCGGAGTCAGACGGATTAAGAGGTTGACGAAAACAGCCCGCTTTAGGACAAGCATTGACAAGAGAATAAGTGACCTCTGAACGGCGTTTCCGAACCGGACTGTTCGGTAAACCGGCGGAGGTAACTACCTGGCCGCTGTGCCGAGTTGTGCGGCGAGCTTCGTGCTGTTGTGTCTTCATGAGAAAGTTTGGGTCCAAATAAGCAAGAGGATGAGAAAATTTAATTTTCCGGTTTGCCCGACGGTTTTTTAGTGAAGGCAAAGGGTTTGAATCGGAGGAGAGAGCAATTACCTCTACAGCATTAGCATGACTGGCTTCGACGTGATCCTGACAATAATCATCATCAATAAGGCGTGTGAAAAATAAGCCTAGTGAATCAAGTTCTACCTCAAGGTCCGGATTACCCACATCATCATCAGCCACCGGATCAGATGACGCGGTGGTTTTCTTCCTGTTAGCGGGCCGCTTCACAACTCTGGTTTTGGGCCGGGTTGGCCGCTCTGGTTTCTCCGGCTTCTCTTGCGGAGGTTTCTTGCTCCAAAATGGATCATTACCCTGTTTGAAAGATGTTGGTGTTAAATAGTTGATAAATTGAACATGCATATTCAATAAAAAGGACAAGGCATGAGTCTTACAGCTGGCGGTTTGTTAATGGCGCAAAAG
Organism: Aegilops umbellulata; assembly: GCA_032464435.1. Lineage (NCBI taxonomy): Eukaryota > Viridiplantae > Streptophyta > Magnoliopsida > Poales > Poaceae > Aegilops > Aegilops umbellulata. The sequence goes on from CP136060.1 coordinate 50,473,223, forward strand.
GGACCAGGCCGGTTTGAGCGAGGTAGCTTCCGGTTCATTCAATATCTTTTTCACAGCTTCAGTAACTTCATCGTCTGTGAGCTGGATATCAATGTGTCGAAGAGGGTCTTTTTCACTTCCTGTGTACTCGCACATCAAACCGGAGCGTCGACTTAAGGGCAATATGCTCCACGATATCCAGCAGCGAGCAAGGTCGACCCCTGTCAGCCCATTAGCCATGAAGGCCCTGAGCTTGGATAATTGAGGAGCGTATTTGCTTCTCTCCTTGGTAGTCAGCCTTTGCGGGAAAGGATGGGTATTGCTTAGCCGCTCTGGATGGTAACCCGACAAAGGATTTTCGTTGTCACGAGAGGTGTCTTTGCAATAGAACCATGTTTGATTCCACTCTTTGGGATGGCTGTGCAGTTTGGCGTGAGGATAGGTGACCTCTTTCCTTTTTTGAATCGCCATACCGCCTAGTTCTGTGCTGGGACTGTCAGTGAATTCAGTGCGGCGGTTTAGATGGAAGCAATCTCTGAATAGTTCAACTGTGGGCTCCTCTTGAAAGAATACCTCACAGAGCACTTGGAAGTGACATATGTTGGTTACAGAGTTTGGTCCAATGTCTTGCGGGCGGAGTTGGAAATTGGCTAAGACGCCCTGGTAAAATTTTGAACCGGGGGGATCAAAACCCCGGGCTAGGTGATCCGCGAAAACAACAACCTCTCCCTCTTGGGGCGTGGGAGGACATTCTGTACCGGGGACCCTCCAATGAATAACCCTTTTGCTGCTCAAAGCGCCAGTTATGACCAAATTGTTCAGCTGAGTCTCGGTCACGCGAGAGGGAACCCAGTTGCACTCGTACACTTGTTTAGCCATGACGCGATCTACAGAGGCAGCAATTCCGGTTCAAAAATATATTGGACAAACACACACTGGTGCATGTATTGTTAAACCCGGAGGCAGTTATTTCTAAACAGGAGTTTTGTGAAGCGGCAATATCTGACTACGAAACTCTAGCGGTTCAACAAGGGGACTAATGGTATATACCGGTTTGTTAATTTTTTCTACACCAAGTTAAACTGCCTGATCTAAACATTGAGACAACTGAGATTGCGGATGGATAAGTATGCGGAAATAGATTTCGCAAGATTTTTCTATAGAGTTGGATCTAAAGCAAGTTCAGAAAAGAAGAAAAATGTTCAAAAGATCAAAGAAGAACAGTATTGACTCAATGGGCAGAAATATATGTGAGATCTATGGTCTTGGGCATGAACCTAAAGGCGAATACTAAAAGCTACCACTACACAGAACGGGGGTTCACAGATGCATGCAGAAGCTAGTATATGAACAAGCACAGGCGACGAACACTGCAAGAACACGAAACCCTAGAACAGATCTGTGTTGAGAAGGGCAGAAGGCTCACCAGGGTTGAGGAAGACGCAGAAGATCGCCGCGATGCGCTGGTGCGTTCAGGTTGATGCAGCGGCCAAGGTCGGTGCGGAAGCTGACGGCGGTGGTGGTGCTCCAAGGCTGGCGACGCGAGGACGACGAAGAAGAAGGGCACGAAGGGGAGAAAATAAATGACTCCTCGGTCCTATTTATAAGGAAAGGGACATGTGTCAGGCGCGAGAATCAAGGGGCCACGAAACGGAGATGTCGCCTCGATTGTCGCCGATTTATTAACAAAAAGGGGTCATAGATAAGTTTTCTTTATGACAGATGACGTCATTCCGGTTTACAACGACCAGAGAAGATGACATCACGACGGTTCAACAAACTACAAGAAGATGTTGAAGATAAAGATTTTTTGCTAAGGATTGACATGAACCCGTTCAAATCAATCTGGGGCCTAATGTTGGGGATATTACTACTGGGCGTAAACCGGCCAGGTGGGCCGGGTTAACTTCATCAGTAGTTAAGTGTGTTAAAGCCCAAGAGAGGCAGATGAGGGTTTAGGACCCATAGTCGGTTTAAAGCCCGTAGCCGTAAACCGGCATTGATATGTAAACTTGCGTTGTAAGGAAGGAGTAAGTAGAGACCAAACCGGACACGTCTATGAGCCGGTATTGGGACTCTGTAAACCGACGGGCGTCACCCATGTATATAAGGGGACGACCCGGCGGCGGTTCAAGGACAACAGACAACAACTCGAGACTTAGGCGAAGCTGTTTGCTCCCTAGTCCTCGAAACCCCATCAATTCCATCACAACTAGACGTAGGCTTTTACCTTCATCCAAGGGGCCGAATTAGTATAAAATCTCTTGCGTCCCCGTGTCCACTTTAACCCCTTCAAGCTAACCCGTCGCGATGGCTCCACGACTAAGTCCTTTCTCGAGGACATCTACCATGACAAAACCATGACAGGTTCGGAGCTAAGCCACCCACTGGGGGATTTTAATCACATGTATAAGCAACAACAACCATTTAGGAGACTGTAAAACTGTGTCTTTTGATAAACAAACTAAAAGGTACTTCTTATTACATCTTGATAGTCTGAATGACTTAAGTATAAAAATGGCGGAGCAACTCCGCGTTCCAAGCGCGTGGCTCGTCTTTATTGTGCTCCACATTGTAGAGGTGATATGCTCTGTTGTGGAGCACCTTGGTGATGATGAAGGGACCTTCCCAAGCGGGAGCAAGCTTGTGCGGCCGTTGCTGATCCATTCTGAGCACTAGGTCACCTTCCTGAAATGCTCGACCTCTCACATTCCTGGCATATAATCGACGAAGGTCTTGCTGATAGATAGTCGACCGGATCAAGGCCATCTCTCTCTCTTCCTCTAGAAGATCAACAGCGTCCTGTCGAGCTTGTTCTGCTTTAGTTTCTGAGATAAGTTCCACTCGGGGTGCATTGTGAAGCAAGTCACTCGGAAGCACAGCCTCATCCCCATACACCAAGAAGAAGGGAGTCCGACCAGTCAACCGATTGGGAGTTGTTCTCAATCCCCAAAGCACTGATGGTAGCTCGTCAACCCAAGCGCCTGCTGCATGCTTGAGGTCCCGCATCAATCGAGGTTTCAGCCCTTTGAGGATCAAACCGTTTGCTCTCTCTGCTTGCCCATTCGACTGTGGGTGGGCGACTGAAGCATACAAGCGCAGAAAACTCTGAACTCATATGAATGAAAGTTTGACCCATTATCTGTGATGATGCTATGTGGAACTCCATATCTGAAAGTTAACTCTCTGATGAAGCTAACAGCAGTACTTGATTCAAGGTTTTTGATAGGTTTAGCTTCAATCCATTTGGTGAACTTGTCGACTGCTACGAGCAGATGGGTGAAGCCACTCCTACCAGTCCTTAGAGGTCCAACCATATCCAATCCCCAAACAGCAAATGCCAAGACAAGTGGAATGGTCTTTAAGGCTGATGCAGGCTTATGGGACATGTTGGAGTAGAACTGACATCCCTCACACTTGTCGACTATTTCTTTTGCCATATCATTAGCACGTGGCCAGTAAAACCCCACTTGGTATGCTTTGGCCACGATGGTCCGAGAGGACGCACGGTGACCATAGGTCCCCGAGTGGATATCATTGAGGATCATTCGGCCTTCTTCTGGCGTGATGCATCTCTGAGCGACTCCAGTAACACTCTCTCTGTAAAGCTGTCCACCCATCATAGTAAAGGCTTTAGATCGACGGACAATCTGACGAGCCTCTTGTTCATCCTCTGGGAGTTCTTTCCTGAGAATATATGCAATGTACGACACTGTCCAATCAGGAATAACAACCAAAACTTCCATGATCAAGTCGACCACGGCTGGGATTTCAACTTCAGTCGGGTCAATGGAGCTCTTAGGCTGTGGGGGCTCTTTTGTGAAGGGATCCTCTTGAATGGACGGTGTGTGAATATGTCCAAAAACACATTGCTGGGAATAGGCTACCTCTTGGAACCTATCTTTGCCAGGTCATCGGCTGCTTGGTTCTTCAGTCGGGTATATGGTGAAGTTCTAACCCCTCAAACTTATTAACCAATTTCCTCACTGCATTGCAATAGCCAGTCATAGCTGGACTCCTCACGTCCCATTCCTTCATCACTTGATTGACCACCAAATCTGAGTCGCCGTAAACCATCAGGTGCCGGATGCCGAGTGAAATGGCCATACGCAACCCATACAGAAGTGCCTCATATTCAGCTTCATTGTTGGAGGAGTCAAAGTGAATCTAGAGAACATAACTGAGCTTGTCGCCTCACGGGGATACCAGGACTACCCCAGCACCTGAACCATTCAACATCTTGGACCCGTCAAAGAACATAGTCCAATGTTCTGACTGAATCTGAGTCGGCAGCTGTTGTTCAATCCACTCGACAAGAAAATCTGTTATTGCTTGGGATTTGATTGCTTTCTTTGCCTCAAACTTGATACCAACGGAAGGAGTTCAATCGCCCATTTGGCTACTCGACCAGTTGCATCTCTGTTGTTCAAAATTTCTGACAATGGAGTGTCGCTGACGACTGTAATTGAATGATCAGAGAAGTAGTGTGCAACTTTCAAGTAGTGTGCAACTTTCTTTGTGGTCAAGTAAATCCCATAGACAAGCTTATGATAATGTGGATATCTCTGCTTGGATGGGGTTAAAACTTCAGAAATATAATACACTGGGCGTTGAACCTTGTAGGCATTGCCATCTTCTTCCCGCTCGACCGTGAGTACTGTACTGACAACCTGTCCAGTGGCTGCAATATATAGCAGTAAAGGCTCTTTGCTGATTGGAGCAGCAAGCACCGGCTGGGTGGAAAGCAAGGTTTTGAGCTCTGCAAACGCTGCGTCAGCTTCAGGAGTCCACTTGAACTTGTCAGATTTCTTCATCAGTCGGTAAAGAGGCAATGCCTTTTCGCTGAGACGAGAGATGAATCGACTCAAAGCGGCCAAACAACCATGAAGCTTCTGAACGTCGTGTACACGCACGGGGCGTTTCATTCGGAGGATTGCACCAACCTTCTCTCGGTTTGCATTGATCCCACATTCGGAAATGAGGAAACCGAGTAACTTGCCACCTGGAACTCCGAACGTACACTTCGATGGACTGAGCTTGATATCATGTCTCCTCGGATTAGCAAAGGTTTCAGCGAGGACCGTGAGCAGGTCGGAACCTTTACGTGACTTAACCACGATGTCATCCATGTATGCTTCCACATTCCGACTGATTTGAGTGAGCAGGCACTTCTGTATCATACGCATGAATGTGGCACCAGCATTTTTTGAGATCAAAGCGCATGGTGACATAGCAAAAGCACCTGAATGAGGTGATAAAAGTTATTTTTATTTCATCGGGTCCATACAGTCGGATCTGATGGTACCCGGAATATGGATCCAGGAAAGACAAGCGCTCACATCCTGTAGTCGAGTCGACTATTTGATCGATGCGAGGAAGAGGGAAGTGATCCTTTGGGCAGGCCCGATTGATATGCTTGAAGTCGATACACATACGGAGTGAATCATCTTTCTTATGAACCATGACGACATTAGCGAGCCACTCAGAGTGGTAAATCTCTCGGATGAACTCAGTTGCCAGAAGCCGAGCCACTTCCTCGCCAATTGCTTTTCTCTTATATACGGCGGACCGTCGGAGATGCTCTTTGACTGGTTTTACCTTTGGGTCGACTCGCAAACGGTGCTCAACCAGTCCCCTGGGCACACCTGGCATGTCAGAAGGTTTCCATGCGAAGATGTCCCAGTTCTCACGGAGGAATTGCATGAGCATTTCATCCTATTTGCTGCCGAGTGTTGTTGAGATATGAGTCGGAGCAACATTGGGATCAGTCGGGTGAATATGAACTGCCTTTGTTTCACCAGATGACTTAAATGCGGAATCTAAAGCAGGCTTCTTAGCTCTCAAGAAATCACTCGGATCTGCAGTCTTCTTGTATTCTTCCATTTCAACTACTGCCATTTGCTCATCGGCAATCTTTGAGCCCTTCTGGAGGCACTCTTCTGCTCGCTGCCAATTACCAGTGACTGTGATCACGCCCTTAGGGCCAGGCATCTTCAGTTTGAGGTACACATAACATGGTCGAGCCATTAAATGAGCATATGCAGTCCTGCCCGGAATAGCATGATAGGCACTATGAAAATCCACAGCTTCGAATGTCAACTTTTCCTTACGGTAATTGTTCGAATCACCGAAAACCATGTCAAGAGTGATCTGGCCGACTGAATCGGCTTTCTTCCCAGGGATGACTCCATGGAATCGCATGTTACTTTCCCTGAGTTTGGACATCGGAATGCCCATCCCTCGGAGAGTCTCAGCATACAGAATGTTCAAGCCGCTGCCTCCATCCATCAAGACCTTAGTCAGTCGGGTGCCCCCAACGACTGGGTCGACCACCAACGCTTGCCTCCCGGGGGTGGCAACAGCGGGGGATGATCGGACTGGTCGAATGTGATGGGTGTCTTGGACCACTTCAAATATGTCGGTGTTGCCGGAGCAACCATGTTTACTTCTATATTGATGACCTTCAATCGACGTTTGCTTTCAACGTCAGCAAAAATCACCAAAGTGGAATTGACGTTGGGAAAACCATCATCGTCCTCTTCCTTGTCCTCGTCCTTGTTAGACTCCTTCTCTTTCTCACTGGGACGTTTCTCTCGGAACTGTTGGATTAAGAGCTGACATTGCTGAGTGGTATGTTTGGGGTAGATCAGATTACCCTCTTCATCCTTCTTGGGGATCCAGGGCCCTTTGGGCTTCCCCTTGAATTTTCTTTGACTCACGACCAAAGCTTCACCAAGACCTGCTGACTCGGCTTTGCGTTTCTGCTTCCGACATCCTCCAGCGTCTTGGGCGACTAGTTTGCCCTTTCCACTACGGAGTCGATCTTCTTCTTCTCCATTGGTGTACCGAGTGGCTATTTCCATCATTCAGGTCAGAGTCATGTCTCCCGTCCGACCGAATTTCAGGTTAAGCTCCCGATACTGGACGCCCTCCTTGAAGGTGCAAACTGCTTGATGCTGAGACACATTTTCCACTATGTGATGCAAAGTGGTCCACCTCTGAATGTAATCTCTCAAAGTCTCATTCGGCTTTTGGACACAATGTTGCGATTCAGCCAACCCTGCTGGTCGTTTGCAAGTACCCTCAACAAACACTCGGGCTAGCTCTTCCGAGCTGAATATACTGCCTAGGGCTAACTGATTCAACCATGCTCTGGCCGAACCTTCTAACATCAGAGGAAGATGCTTCATAGCTACCTCATCGTTTCCACCACCGATCTGTACAGCCACTCGGTAATCCTCCAGCGAAGTGTCAGGCTTGGACTCACCGGTGAACTTACTAACCCCAGTCGCCAACCTGAAGTTGGGAGGGATCTCAACAGCTCTGATGGCTCTGCTAAAACACTCGGGATCTGAAACATGTACTCTGCTTCCACTCGGGTGATCTCTGTCTTGCCCTTCTCTGTGTGCTCGGTTCCTATCGACCAGACCTTGCACCAAAATTAACCTCGCATCAAAACCTAGCTCTCTTGGGTCGACTGGCAACCTCCGCTCATCGCTGTACGGGCGCCTGTCATCATAATGCCGAGGCACATGTGATCCGCCCCTCAGAGGGGTCGAAGGCACTCGACAGCGGTCATCACGGCCGAGTTGATGATCATACTGCTCATGGTTCGGACCCAAGTACTACTCTTGGCGATGCCCACGTCCCTCACACCTCAGAGGCGATCTTGGGCTATGAGCCGACTGGACTGTATCAGCCACCACAGATCTGCTATGGATTATGTTCCGCGACTAAGACACTGTCGTGTTCTGCTCTCCTGCCACCCGGAGCAGAGCTCAGATCTACACCAAACCTCTTCCAGCCTCCGATTGGGACGGTTGAATATACTCTGCTATACGGGCTACTGTTGTAAGATTCTGAATCGGAGTGCGGTATACCTGAGGTTGGGGCGGGAACAGTTGTCGCTGCCGTCGACTGGACTCAAGGATCCGCTGCCGAGCACGCTCGTCGAGTGCATGCTGAAGGTTATCCAGTCGGGTGCACTCAGCCAAAGTGGCCAGGCGCGCCTCCTCCAAGGCCCGAGCCTCAGAGGTCTCTCCAATGATAGGCGTGTGGAGTGCCTCCATGTTGCGGCGGTGAAGTTCCTCCTTTTGCTGCGAAGAAAGGGTTTCGGGGTGGTACTCTTCGTGAATGCGCGACGGATCGCCGCCGCCATCACCGCCGCCGTTGCGACGCATACCAGGGGGGCTGCACGGTGAGTTGACCATCAGGACTTCTGCCGCAGGGTCGTTGTTGTCGCATTCGGACATGGTCTCGACAGAGCAAGTCGACAGATCAAACAGGCCGTAGAGAGTTTCGTCAGGCTCGATTGCCGTGAATTGGGGGTGGCCGACTGGCATGCCACCGCGTGCTTCACCCACCGCTGAAGCCGCGACAGACCAGATCGCTTGCGACGGCGAACAGCGGGGAGCGAAGACACTGCGGGAGCCGACCGATACTGGGTCGACGGCTACCGCAGAAGGACGTCATGAACGCACGCGCGAAAGTGCGTCGCCCCACGGATGGGGAGCGCCTTAATGTCGAGAGGGGCCTCCTGGAGCCAAGCGGAGTCATCGGCGAGGAAGACGAGCACGTCGAGATGGATCTCGCGGCCCTCAGCCAAACCACCGCCGGAAACCATGATGACGGGAATCGGAAAAACTGCAACCTCATCAGAAAGTCACTAAGACACCCGCCCCATGATGGGCGCCAACTGTCGTGGTTCTAAGACTCACAGTAGAATGGGGGTAGGTATGAGGAGGCAAGACCCTAGCTACGGTGAAGTTGTGCACGCAAGATTTACGAGTTCAAGCCCTTCTCAGAGGAAGTAATAGCCCTACGTCTCGGTGCCTTGAGGCTGGTCGATTGGATTATGCGTGAAGTTACAGAGGGTGTGAACCCTTGTCTCAGAGGAGGGGGTGGCTTATATAGAGTGCGCCAGGACTCCAGCCCTCCTCCGTTACATAGGGTTCAATGTGCATAAAGAGGGAACGTTACTGGTAACGCCAGCATTAAAGTCATATAAACGATCATTAAGACTACGGAGTGAACGCCCGACCGTTGTCATTCAGAGTGACCTTAGATCTTTTGTTCTCCGAGTTGTTTCTGGTATGGTCGAATGAATATATCCTGATCGAATGGAATTGGGCTATCCGGGTGAACCCTCTGTCGAGTGGGTTGTGTCTTGTGGTGATTTCAGTCGGTAGAATCTGTTGTCCTTTGAATGTCCTTGACTGTAGGGTAGTGCCCTAGGGTAGGGTGCTTAGATCAGGCCTATTTACCTACCCTAGGTACATGTCATTGTACCTTGGGGGGTGCTCTGAGGAGATCACAACCCACCAGGGCGCTCTAGGAGGCCCAGGCGCGCCCTGGTGGGTTGTACCCACCTCAGGTGCCCCCCGGATCGCGTCTTTGCTCTATAAATACCACAATATTCCCAAAACCCAAGGGGAGTCGATGAAATATTGATCCAGCCGCCGCAGAGTCCAGAACCACTAGATCCAATCTAGACACCATCTCAGATGGGGTTCACCACCTCCATTAGTGCCTCTCCGATGATGTGTGAGTAGTTCTTTGTAGACCTTCGGGTCCGTAGTTAGTAGCTAGTGTTGGGGAACATTGCAGAAAACAAAAAATTTCCTACGGTTTCACCAAGATCCATCTATGAGTTCATCTAGCAACGAGTATTCAGATTGCATCTACATACTTTGTAGATCGCGTGCGGAAGCGTTCACTAGAACGTGGATGATGGAGTCGTACTCTCCGTGATCCAAATCACCGATGACCAAGCGCCGAACGGACGGCACCTCCGCGTTCAACACACGTATGGAGCGGATGACGTCTCCTCCTTCTTGATCCAACAAGGGGGGAGGAGAGGTTGATGAAGATCCAGTAGCACGACGGCGTGGTGGTGGATGCAGTTGTCACCTGCAGCAGGGCTTCGCCGAGCGTCTGCGCGAGAGGGAGAGGTGTAGCAGGGGAGAGGGAGGCGCCAGGGCTCAGGGTGCGGCTGCCCCTCCCTCCCCCCCCCCCTTTATATAGGCCCCCTGGGGGGCGCCGGCCCTGGAGATCCCATCTCCAAGGGGGGGCGGCGGCCAGGGGGTGGAGTACCCCCCAAGGCAAGTGGGGCGCCCCCCCCCCACCCTAGGGTTCCAACCCTAGGCGCAGGGGGTGGGCCTAGGGGGGCGCACCAGCCCACTAAGGGCTGGTTCCCCCTCCCACTTTAGCCCATGGGGCCCTCCGGGATGGGTGGCCCCACCCGGTGGACCCCCGGGACCCATCCGGTGGTCCCGGTACAATACCGATGACTCCCGAATCACTTCCGATGGCCGAAACTGCACTTCCTATATATAATTCTTCACCTCCGGACCATTTCGGAACTCCTCGTGACGTCCGGGATCTCATCCGGGACTCCAAACAACTTTCGGATTACTGCATACTCATATCTCTACAACCCTAGCGTCACCGAACCTTAAGTGTGTAGACCCTACGGGTTCGGGAGACATGCAGACATGACCGAGACACCTCTCTGGCCAATAACCAACAGCGGGATCTGGATACCCATGTTGGCTCCCACATACTCCTCGATGATCTCAACGGATGAACCACGATGTCGAGGATTCAATCAATCTCGTATGCAATTCCCTTTGTCAATCGGTATTTTACTTGCCCGAGATTCGATCATCGGTATCCCAATACCTCGTTCAATCTCGTTACCGGCAAGTCACTTTACTCGTACTGTAATGCATGATCCCGTGGTCAAACACTTTGATTACATTGAGCTCATTATGATGATGCATTACCGAGTGGGCCCGATGATACCTCTCCGTCATACGGAGTGACAAATCCCAGTCTCGATCTGTGTCAACCCAACAGACACTTTCGGAGATACCCGTAGTATACCTTTATAGTCACCCAGTTACGTTGTGACGTTTGGCACACCTAAAGCACTCCTACGGTATCCGGGAGTTACACGATCTCATGGTCTAAGGAAAAGATACTTGACATTGGAAAAGCTCTAGCAAACGAATTATGCGATCTTGTGCTTGTGCTTAGGATTGGGTCTTGTCCATCACATCATTCTCCTAATGATGTGATCTCGTTATCAATGACATCCAATGTCCATAGTCAGGAAACCATGACTATCAGTTGATCAACGAGCTAGTCAACTAAAGGCTTACTAGGGACATATTGATGTCTATGTATTCACACATGTATTACGATTTCCGGATAACACAATTATAGCATGAATAAAAGACAATTATCATGAACAAGGAAATATAATAATAATGCTTTTATTATTGCCTCTAGGGCATATTTCCAACAGCTAGATGGCTTCCTCTATCTCGCTGAATTCTCAATACAATGGTCTCTTGGAGATCCATATGATATAACTCTTTTTGTGGTGTGTTTGTTGGGATCGATGAACTTTGAGTTTATGATCAGATCTATTTCTTTATATCCATGAAAGTATTTGAGTTTCTTTGATCTCTTTTATGCATGATTACTTATAGCCTCGTATTTCTTCTCCGATATTTGGGTTTTGTTTGGCCAACTTGATCGATTTATCTTGCAATGGGAGGAGGTGCTTTGTAATGGGTTCGATCTTACGGTGCTTGACCCCAGTGACAGAAAGGGAAACGACACGTATGTATCGTTGCTACTAAGGATAAAATTATGGGGTCTATCTCTACATAGATAGATCTTGTCTACATCATGTCATCGTTCTTATTGCATTACTCCGTTTCTCCATGAACTTAATACACTAGATGCATGCTGGATAGCGGTCGTTGTGTGGAGTAATAGTAGTAGATGCAGGCAGGAGTCGGTCTACTAATCTTGGACGTGATGCCTATGTAATGATCATTGCCTGGTTATCGTCATGATTACTTGAAGTTCTATCAATTGCCCAACAGTAATTTGTTCACCCACCGTTTGCTATTTTTCTCGAGAGAAACCACTACTGAAACCTACGGCCCCCGGTCTCTTTCTCATATTATTTGCCTTTGCGATCTATTTTCCTTTGCTTTTATTTTCAGATCTATTAAACTAAAAATACAAAAATACCTTGCTGCAATTTATTCTTATTTATTTTATTTGGCGTTCGATCAATCAATCTACTATAATTTTGTCTCGTCCGTTTGCTCATCTGGGGCGCCGCTACCCAAAAGGGATTGACAACCCCTTTTACACGTCGGGTTGCGAGAGTTGTTATTTGTGTGCAGGTGCTGTTTACATTGTGGTGCTTGGTTCTCCTACTGGTTCAATAACCTTGGTTTCACATCTGAGGGAAATACTTACCGCTGTTGTGCTGCATGATCCCTTCCTCTTTGGGGAAATAACGACGTAGCTTCAAGCCGCATCAGTGGTAAGTCGGTAAGAGACATCATAGATCGCACCATATCTAATAAAGTACGGTTACGACGTTCGGACACACCATTACGCTGTGGTGTTCCAGGTGGCGTGAGTTGCAAAACTATTCCACATTGTTTCAAATGAAGACCAAACTCGTAACTCAAATATTCGCCTCCGCGATCAGATCGTACAAACTTTATTTTCTTGTTACGATGATTTCCCACTTCACTCTAAAATTCTTTGAACTTTTCGAATGTTTCAGACTTATGTTTCATTAAGTAGATATACCCATATCTGCTCAAATCATCTGTGATGGTCAGAAAATAACGATACCTGCCGCGAGCCTCAACACTCATCGGACTGCATACATCAGTATGTATTATTTCCAATAAGTCAGTGGCTCGCTCCATTGTTCCGGAGAATGGAGTCTTAGTCATCTTGCCCACGAGGCATGGTTCGCAAGCATCAAATGATTCAAAATCAAGTGATTCCAAAAGCCCATCAGCATGGAGTTTCTTCATGCGCTTTACACCAATATGACCTAAACGGCAGTGCCACAAATAAGTTGCACTATCATTATTAAGTTTGCATCATTTGCCTTCAATATTATGAATATGTGTATCACTACGATCGAGATTCAACAAAAATATACCACTCGTTAAGGGTGCATGACCATAAAAGATATTACTCATATAAATAGAACATCCATTATTCTCTAATTTAAATGAATAACCATCTCACATCAAACAAGATCCAGATATAATGTCCATGCTCAACGCTGGCACCAAATAACAATTATTCATCTCTAAGACTAATCCCAAAGGTAGATGTGGAGGTAGCGTGCCCACGGCGATCACATCGACCTTGGAACTATTTATGACGCGCGTCGTCACCTCGTCCTTAGCTAATCTTCGTTTAATCGGTAGCCCCTATTTCGAGTTGCAAATATGAGCAACAGAACCAGTATCAAATACCCAGGCGCTACTACGAGTATTAGTAAGGTACACATCAAAAACATGTATATCAAATATACCTTTCACTTTTCCATCCTTCTTATCCGCCAAATACTTGGGGCAGTTCCACTTCCAGTGACCAGGCCCTTTGCAGTAGAAGCACTCAGTTTCAGGCTTAGGTCCAGACTTGGGCTTCTTCCCGGGAGTAGCGACTTGCTTGCTATTCTTCTTGAAGTTCCCCTTCTTCCCTTTGCCCTTTTTCTTGAAACTAGTGGCCTTGTTAACTATCAACACTTGATGCTCCTTCTTGATTTCTACCTCCGCAGCCTTAAGCGTTGCGAAGAGCTCGGGAATTGTCTTTTCCATCCCTTGCATATTATTGTTCATCACGAAGCCTTTATAGCTTGGTGGCAGTGATTGAAGAACTCTATCAATGACACTATCATCGAGAAGATAAACTCCTAGCTGAGTCAAGTGGTTATGGTACCCAGACATTCTGAGTATGTGTTCACTGACAGAACTGTTCTCCTCCATCTTGCAGCTATAGAACTTGTTGGAGACTTCATATCTCTCAACTCAGGCATTTGCTTGAAATATTAATATCAACTCTTCGAACATCTCATACGCTCCATGAAGTTCAAAACATCTTTGAAGTCCTGATTCTAAGCCATAACGCATGGCACACTAAACTATCGAGTAGTCATCAGATTTAGCTTGCCACATGTTCATAACGTCCGGAGTTGCTCCTACAGCAGGCCTTGCACCTAGCGGTGCTTCCAGGACGTAATTCTTCTGTGCAGCAATGAGGATAATCCTCAAGTTATGGACCCAGTCCGTGTAGTTGCTACCATCATCTTTCAACTTAGCTTTCTCTAGGAACACATTAAAATTCAAGGGAACGGTAGCACGGGCCATTGATCTACAATAACATAGATATGCAAAATCTATTAGGACTAAGTTCATGATAAATTAAAGTTCAAGTAATCATATTACTTAATAACTCCCACTTAGATAGACATCCCTCTAGTCATCTAAATGATCACGTGATCCATATCAACTAAACCATGTCCGATCATCACGTGAGATGGATTAGTTTTCAATGGTGAACATCTCTATGTTGATCATATCTACTATATGATTCACATTTTACCTTTCGCTCTCAGTGTTCCGAGGCCATATCTGTATATGCTAGGCTAGTCAAGTTTAACTCAAGTATTCTGCACGTGCAAAACTGTCTTACACCCATTGTATGTGAATGTAGAGCTTATCACACCCGATCATCACGTGGTGTCTCGGCACGACGAACTGTAGAAACGGTGCATACTTAGAGAGAACACTTATACCTTGAAATTTAGTGAGGGATCATCTTATAATGCTACCGTCGTACTAAGCAAAATACGATGCATAAAAGATAAACATCACAAGAAATCAAAATATGTGACATGATATGGCCATCATCATCTTGTGTCTTTGATCTCCATCTCCAAAGCACCGTCATGATCTCCATCATCACCGACTTGACACCTTGATCTTCATTGTAGCATCGTTGTCGTCTCGCCAACTATTGCTTCTACAACTATCGCTACCGCATAGTGATAAAGTAAAGCAATTACATGGCGATTGCATTTCATACAATAAAGCGACAACCATAAGGCTCCTGCCAGTTGCCGATAACTTTTACAAAACATGATCATCTCATACAATAACTTATATCACATCATGTCTTGACCATATCACATCAGAACATGCCCTGCAAAAACAAGTTAGACGTCCTCTACTTTGTTGTTGCAAGTTTTACGTGGCTGCTACAGGCTTCTAGCAAGAACTGTTCTTACCTACGCATCAAAACCACGACGATTTTTCGTCAAGTGTGTTGTTTTAACCTTCAACAAGGACCGGCCGTATTCAAATTCGATTCAACTAAAGTTGGAGAAACAGACACCCGCCAGCCACCTTTATGCAAAACAAGTTGCATGTATGTTGGTGGAATCGGTCTCATGAACGTGCTCATGTAAGGTTGGTCCGGGCAGCTTCATCCAACAATACCGCCAAAACAAAATAAGATGTTGGTGGTAAGCAGTATGCTTATTATCTCCCACAACTCTTTGTGTTCTAGTCGTGCATATAATCTACGCATAGACCTGGCTCGGATGCCACTGTTGTTGAACGTAGCATGCAATTTCGAAAAAAATCCTACGATCACGCAAGATCAGCACACATTCAGCTCGATGACGTCTCTCGAACTCTTGATCCACCAGAGGGTCGAGGGAGAGTTTCGTCAGCACGATGGCGTGGTGACGGTGATGGTGATGTGATCCGCGTAGGGCTTCGCCTAAGCACTACGTGAATATGATCGGAGGAGTAAACCGTGGATATAGACGCCCCCACACAGCTTCGAACAATTGTGTGTCTCCAAGGGGTGCGTCCTAGTAGGATAGCCCCCCCCCTTTTCCTTCTAATGGAGGGGGGAAAGAGGGAAGGGAGAGGGATGAGGAGAAGGAAAGGGGGCGCGCCCCCTCCCCTAGTCCAATTCGGACTCCCTATGGGAGGGGGCGCGACCACCCCTTGTGGGCTCCCTCCCCTCTCCCCTATGGCCCATGTAGGCCCATTACTTTCCCTGGGGGGTTCCGGTAACCCCTCGGTACTCCGATAAATATCCGAAATGTCCCGAAACCATTCCGGTGTCCAAATACTGTCGTCCAATATATCAATCTTTACCTCTCGACCATTTCGAGACTCCTCTTCATGTCCGTGATCTCATCCGGGACTCCGAACAATCTTCGTTCACCAAAACACATAACTCATAATACAAATCATCATCGAACGTTAAGTGTGCGGATCCTACGGGTTTGAGAACTATGTAGACATGACCGAGACACATCTCCGATCAATAACCAATAGAGGAACTTGGCTGCTCATATTGGTTCCTACATATTCTACGAAGATCTTTATCGGTCAAACCACAATAACAACATATATCATTCCCTTTGTCATCGGTATGTTACTTGCCCGAGATTCGATCGTCGGTATCCTCATACCTAGTTCAATCTCGTTACCGGCAAGTCTCTTTACTCATTCTGTAATGCATCATCCCGAAACTAACTCATTAGTCACATTGCTTGCAAGTCTTATAGTGATGTGCATTACCGAGAGGGCCTAGAGATACCTCTCCGATACTCAGAGTGAAAAATCCTAATGTTGATCTATGCCAACCCAACAAACACCTTCGGAGACACCTGTAGGGCCTAGAGATACCTCTCCGATACTCTGGTATTCAGGAGTTGCATAATCTCATAGTCAAAGGAATATGTATAAGTCATGAAGAAAGCAATAGCAATAAAACTTAACAATCATTATGCTAAGCTAACAGATGGGTCTTGTCCATCACATCATTCTCCTAATGATGTGATCCCGTTCATCAAATGACAACACATGTCTATGGTTAGGAAACTTAACCATCTTTGATTAACGAGCTAGTCAAGTAGAGGCATACTAGGGACACTATGTTTTGTCTATGTATTCACACATGTATCAAGTTTCGAGTTAATACAATTCTAGCATGAATAATAAACATTTATCATGATATAAGGAAATATAAATAACAACTTTATTATTGCCTCTAGGGCATATTTCCTTTAGAAGTGTGGGCCCATAAGGCACCAGGGCACGCCCAGGGGGTAGGCGCGCCCTAGTGGCTTGTGGGGCCCACGAGGCTCCATTTAACCTAACTCCGCCTCTATAAATTCTCTAAAATCGTGAAACCAACAAAGGAGTACACGAAATACTTTTTCCGTCGCCGCAAGTTCTAGAACCATGAGGTCCCATCTGGAGCCCTTTTCTGGCACTCTGCCGGAGGGGGATTTCGATCACTGAGGGGGCTCTACATCATCCTTGCTACCCCCCGATGATGCATGAGTAGTTTACCACAGACCTATGGGTCCATAGTTAGTATCTAGATTGCTTCTTTCTCTCTCTTTGATCTTCAATACAATGTTCTTCTCAGTGTTCTTGGAGATCTATTCGATGTAATGACTTTTTGTGGTGTGTTTGTTGGGATCCGAATGAATTGTAAGTTTATGATCAGATCTATCCATGAATATTATTTGAGTTTTCTCTAATCTCTTTTATGCATGATTGTTATAGCTTCGTAGTTCTTCTCAATCTATTGATTTGGTTTGGCCAACTAGATTGATTTATATTGCCATGGGAAGAGGTGCTTTGTACTGAAGATGGCTTCTCTCTATTGCCCCACTACCGCAGTCCTTACTATAGGCGCAAGAGCTAAGCGGAAGTACTGCCCCGTCAGAGCGGTACTATCGGCATATTCTACCGCATGGAGTACCGTTTAGTTTTCGCTCTCTGTACTACACGTTCCTTTGATTGGAAGTTGTGGCGGTAGTACCGCGCTGCTCAACTCTCTAATGAGGTTTCACCTGCACGCGTAACACCTAGTGGTAGTACCGCTGGTGGGAGCGATAGTACCGCTCCGGCGGCACTACCGCCTCCTTGAACTGCTCAGTTGTGTGTTTTGTCTGAAACTATCGTACCAGCTGAACTACCGCTCACTCGAGAGGTACTACCGCTTGTGCACGGGCTGAAGGGGCATAATGGTTGGATCCAAACCCCCACTATATAAGTGAGTCTTATTCCTCAGGAGGACTCGCCTTTTTCCCTCCTAAGCTCCATTGTTGTTTAAGGCTCCATTTTCACCCGATCTATCTCCCTAGCCAACAACTCTTGTTGATTTTCTAGGGTTTGGATGAGAGGGATGATGGGGCTTGAAGCTACGTTGATATTCCCCAAAGAGGAAGGGATGATGCAGCATAGCGACGGTAGGTATTTCCCTCAGTGATGAGGCCAAGGTTATCGAACCAGTAGGAGAACCAAGAATCAACACGTAAGCGACGCCTGCACACAAATAACAAATACTCGCAACCCGGCGTATTAAAGGGGTTGTCAATCCCTTTCGGGTAACGGCGCCTAGAGATATGCAAACGGACGTGAATAAATTGTAGTAGATTGATAGATTAAATGCCAAGTAAAATAAATAAGAATAAATTGCAGCAAGGTATTTTTGTATTTTTAGTTTAGTAGATCTGAAAATAAAATAAAAGCAAAATAGATCGCAATGGCAAATAATAAGAGAAAGGGACCCGGGGGCCGCAGGTTTCACTAGTGGCTTCTCTCGAGAAAAATAGCAAACGGTGGGTGAACAAATTACTGTTGGGCAATTGATATAACTTCAAATAATCATGATGATATCCAGGCAATGATCATTACATAGGCATCACGTCCAAGATTAGTAGATCGACTCCTGCCTGCATCTACTACTATTACTCCACACATCGACCGCTATCTAGCATGCATCTAGTGTATTAAGTTCATGAAGAAACGGAGTAATGCAATAAGAACGATGACATGATGTAGACAAGATCTATTTATGTAGAAATAGACCCCATCGTTTTATCCTTAGTAGCAACGATACATACATGTCGGTTCCCCTTCTGTCACCGGGATCAAGCACCGTAAGATCGAACCCACTACAAAGCACATCTTCCATTGCAAGATAAATAGATCAAGTTTGCCAAACAAAACCCAAATATCGGAGAATAAATACGAGGCTATAAGCAATCATGCATATAAGAGATCAAACAAACTCAAATAAATTTCATGGATATAAAAAGATAGATCTGATCATAAACTCAAAGTTCATCCATTCCCAATAAACACACCGCAAAAAGAGTTACATCATATGGATCTCCAAGAGACCATTGTATTGTGAATCAAACGAGGGAGAGGAAGCCATCTAGCTACTAACTACGGACCCGAAGGTCTACGAAGAACTACTCACGCATCATCGGAGAGGCACCAATGGAAGTGGTGAACCCCTCTGTGATGGTGTCTAGATTGGATCTGGTGGTTCTGGACTCTGCAACGGCTGGAAGTGATTTTCGTCGACTCCCCTATGGTTTAAAATTGGGGTATTTATAGAGCAAAGAAGCGGTTCAGAGGGCACCCAAGGTGGGCACAACCCACCTGGGCGCGCGTGAGCCCCCGGGCGCGCCTTGGTGGGTTGTGCTCCCCTCGGAGCACCCCCCAGGTGCTTCTTCAGCTCACTGGATGTCTTCTGGTCCAAAAAAATCTCCAAAAAGTTTTGCTGTTTTTGGACTCTGTTTGGTATTGATTTCCTGCGATGTAAAAAACATGCAGAAAACGGCAACCGGCACTTGGCTCTATGTCAATAGGTTAGTACCAAAAATGATATAAAATGACTATAAAATTATTATAAAACATCCAAGAATTATAATATAACAGCATGGAACAATCAAAAATTATAGATACGTTGGAGACGTATCAGCATCCCCAAGCTTAATTCCTGCTCGTCCTCGAGTAGGTAAATGATAAAAATAGAATTTTCGATGTGGAATGTTGCCTAACATGTCATATCATATTCTCTCTTTTTTGTACCATGGACATTTGGACTTTTATACTGTTCAAAGCAATAGTCTAGTTTTGACATGATAAATTAAATACTCAAGCATATCAACAAGCAACCATGTCTTTCAAACTATCAACGCTAAAATAAGCTATCCCTAGCCCATCATGCTTAATCATTGATCCATTCATGAAACACACTCACATACTAACTACACCCAATGCTCAAGTACGATCATAGCGCCTCCTAGTTGGTGCTTTTATAAGAGAAGATGGAGGCTCAATTTCAAAAATAAAAATTGCATAAAGTAAAAGAAAGGCCCTTCGCGGAGGGAAGTAGGGATATGTAGAGGTGCCAGAGCCTAAAGTCAAAACTGAGAGATAAAAACATTTTGAGAGGCATACTTTTCCCACCAACGAAAATGGCTTAGCGTTCCCAACACTTTCCATGCTAGATATATCATAGGTGGTTCCCAAACAGAAATTAAAGTTTATTCCTTTTTCAGCCATACTTTCACTTTCATGGCTAGCCGTATCCACGGTTGCCTTCCATACCAGCACTTTCCAAGGAATTTATTATTTAACAACATAAAGTAAATTCATTTTTCATTTCAGGACCGGGCATCCCTAATACCTTTGCCTTACTCTCGTGCAATGACAAGTGAATAAACATGCATCATGAGAATAACACATCTAGCATGGAAAATATTAGCCACCCCTCACCGCCTTGCGAGCGGTACGAGCACACAAAAGAGAAATTTATTTTGAGTATTAGAGATGGCACATACAAATTTGCTTAGAACGGCAAAAGAATACCGCATATAGGTAGATATAGTGGACTCATGTGGCAAAACTGGTTTAAAGGATTTTGGATGCACAAATAGTGATCATACTTGGTGCAAAATGAAGGCTAGCAAAAGATTGAGAAGCGACCAACCAAGAAACGAATAATCTCATAAGCAAGCATTAAGCATAATTAACACCGAATAATGCACCACAAGTAGGATATAATTTCATTGCATAATTATTGACTTTCGTGCTTGCATAGGGAATCACAAACCTTAACACCAATATTCTTACTAAAGCACAATTACTCATCAAGATGACTCACATATCACATCATCATATTTCAAAACTATTACTAAGAATCAAGTTTATTTTTTCCAATGACCTTCATGAAAGTTTTTATTATATCCTTCTTGGATATCTATCACTTTGGAACTAATTTTCATGTGTTGCTTTTGATAAGCTCAAACAAATATAAGTGAAGATCATGAGCATAATATTTCTTTCTCTCAAATCAATTTAAGTGAAGCAAGAGAGAATTTCTTGAAAATTTTACTAACTCTCATATAAATCTAAGTGAATCAAGAGAGCATTTCTTCAAAAATTATAAATCACACCGTTCTCAAAAATATATAAGTGAAGCACTAGAGCAAATCCATAGCTCATAAAAATTAAAGTGAAGCATAGAGGGCAATTCTAGCAAGTCATGGCATACTTTTGGCTCTCTCAAATAAGTGTGTACAGCAAGGAATCAAGACTAAAAACACAAAATAAAACAAGCAAAGACTCACAAGATGCTCCAAGCAAAACACATAGTATGTGACGAATAAAAATATAGCTTCGAGTAAAATACCGATGGTCGTTAGAAGAAAGAGGGGATGCCACTCGGGGCATCGCCAAGCTTAGTTGCTTGCGCACTTTTGGATAATAGCTTGGGATGCTGGGGCATCCCCAAGCTGAGGCTATTCTTACTCCTCATTCCTTCACCCATCGTAAGATAACCCAAAACTTGAAAACTTCAATCACACAAAACTCCAACAAAACCTTCGTGAGATCCGTTAGTATAAGAAAGAAAATCACTACTATAAGTACTGTAGCAACCCAATTCATATTTATTTTTGCATTATATCTCCTGTATTCCAACTTTTCTATGGCAAAAACTCATCAAAGAAAACCATAGAGTCATCAAAACAAGCACACAATACAAAGAAGATAGAATCTGTCAAAAACAGAACAGTCTGTAGTAATCTGAATATTTTGAATACTTCTGAGACTCCAAAAATCTTGAGAAATTAGGAAAACCTGAGAAATTTGTATATTAATCCTGTGCAAAAATAATTGGCATTTTATCACGCACTGGTTCAAAATGAGAATTGTTTTCGTGAGCGTAAAAGTTTATGTTTTCAGCAGGATCAAACAACTGTCACCCAAGAAGATCCTAATGGCTTTACTTGGCACAAACACTAATTAAAACACCAAAAACACAAGCATAATAGTAGCATAATTGTGCAAACACTCAAGAACAGAAAGCAAAAGCATAAATTTTATTCATTGGGTTGCCTCCCAACAAGCGCTATAGTTTTACGCCCCTAGCTAGGCATAAAGCAAGGATCTAAGTTTTGTCATCTTTATTCTTGATTTTTTACAAGTGGTTTCATCATGGGGTTTTGTAAAAACAACATAAAACATATTGTCCATAGAAACCTTAGCACTATTAAGTTGCCCATTATCATAACTGCGTTGATTTCCGGCAACAATCCAAGAGTAATGTTGATTAACATTATTGAAACCTTGTTGGATTACATCTAGAATGGGGACTTCCTTTTTAAGATTCTCATCAAAGATTTTATTATCCCCAAGCAAATGTCTTAACACATAATCACTATTGTAAATAATTTCATCTATCACGGGGTTTTCACGATTCATACCATAAAAATCAAAGATTTCCCTAGCTTCCCGTATTATGTAGTCAAATTCATTCATAAGAACGAGAGTGGCTAACTATTTAGCTTTAGGATTCTTTATAACGGGAAGCTCAAAAAACAATCTTTGCAAAGTAGGATGATTACAGATAAATTTGCTTTCAAGTTTCAGAACTAGTGCTGAAATAGCATCCGCATAAGATCTAGTAGTCCTAAGTATAGGAGCATCATCAAGACTTAAATTTCCAACACAATTGAAAAATTCTTGGATACGTTCTTTTCCCATAACATTCCCTTGCCCCAAGATAAAAGTTTTAGCATCTGTATTGACCGTACGTCCCATCTTAGGAGTTAGGCCATCATGAGTTGGTGCCATACCGAAATCACTCATGATTGCAAGCAAACGATAGATCTGACGAGAAACGGCGAATGAAAAAGAGGGCGAATAAAATGGCAATTTTTTGTGAAGTGGAGGAAAGGAAAACGAGAGGCAAATGGAAAATAATGTAAACTACGAGGAGAAGTGATTTGTGATTAGGAACCTGGTATACGTTGAACATCCTCCCCAGCAACGGTGCCAGAAGTTCCTTTTGATGCGGCTTGAAGCTATGTCGGTATTTCCCCAAAGAGGAAGGGATGATGCAGCACAACAACGGTAGGTGTTGGGGATATTCCTACTGGGCGTAAACCGGCCTACCAGGGCCGGGTTAACTTCATCAGTAATCCTAGAGCGTTAAAGCCCAAGAAGACAGATGAAGGCCCAAGGCCGTAGTCGGTTTAACACTTATGGCCGTAAACCGGCCTTGTATGTAAACTTGCATTATAAGTTAGGAATAAGGAGAGACCAACCTGGGTACGAATATGAACTGGAGATTAGGACTCTTTGAACCGACGGGCGTCACCCGTGTATATAAGGGGACGACCCGACAGCGGTTCAAGGACAGACAACCACAACTCGAGACTTAGGCGAAGCTTGTTTGCTCCCTAGTCATCGAAACCCCATCAATTCCATCACAACTAGACGTAGGCTTTTACCTTCATCGAAGGGGCCGAATTAGTATAAACCCTTTGTGTCCCTGCGTCCGCTTTAACCCCTTCGAGTTAACCCGTTGCGATGGCTCCACGACTAAGTCCTTTGGCTAGGACATCTGCCGTGACAAACCCACGACAGTTGGCGCCCACCATGGGGCTATCGCGCGATGGTTTCAAGTTCTTGGAGGGCTGCTTCGAAGGACTCGAGGGATACGCTGTGGGCCGGATGACCAAGAGTCGTCGCGGCAAGGTCTACATCGACGATGCAGGCTGGGGCCCCGAGGCCGGCTCGATTGAGTACGGGTACCGGGTCCCCTTTTGTGGCATACACGTCTTCATCGGCAAGATCGGTGAACCGGGCCCTGAGCTGGACACCTGCACCGACCTTGTCGAGACAGCTCAGCGTGCGCGACCTGCCCGGGTTAAGCCGGCCGTGAAACGTGCCTTCGTGGGAGTCATTCATGGAGGAAGCTATGAGGATGGATCGGGATCTGGTGGCGAAATCATCGTTTATTCTAGCGACGAGTCATCAGCCGGAGAAACCGAGTCTTTGTATCAGTTACAAGATGGCCGGATTGGGGGCTGTTCCAATGGCGACAGTATTCCGGACCCCTCCGATCAGCCCAACCGGGTTGGAATATTCATGGCCGGTACGCAAGCACCGCTTCATTCATCAACTGCTGCAGCGATGGTTCCCGGTTCAGCAGCGGCAACGGCTGCCGCGGCAGGAGGCTCTGTGCGCCCGCCGGTTCAAGTCTTATCAGATCTGTTCGATGCGTTGGCTACGCCCATGGCGGAGGCTAACCCGGCGGATCAAGACGCTCACAACGCGGAAATTGCAAAGGTGAGGGAGCAGATCACTCAAGCCAAAGCGGTTTTAGCAGCTGAAGAGGTCAGGATGACTGCAGAGCGAGCCGCATTGGACGCGCAAGCTTACAAACTCATGCTGGACCAGAACGCATCACAGGAAGTCATGAGGAGGAAGTACCGATCTCGTTTGCCTTCAGTTTTCGAAGCAAGGGACCTTTTCAACACCCCTGGAGCAGGAATCAATAATCCGCCGGTGGTAAACCAGGCGGAGGCACCTGCGACAGGCGCACCGGTCCAGCCCCGTTTAATAGATCTGCCTCGTCATAATACTGGTGTACCGCAAGCTGTGCCTACACCTCCGGGTCACTACTCCAATCCGCTGGATAACCTCGTTGCGGCTGTGGCACGGCTGGAGGCTATTCCAGTTGAAGGTGATTCATTACAGGCGATAGAGACGCGCCGGGTCAAGGAGCTCCTTAGGACGGCTTTGGTCCAACAGAAAGCATATTCATACAGCAGCGACCGGATTCATTCTATCCCACGTCCGACCCAGAGTTATAGCAGGCATATGGAGGAACCAGCTGTGTCAAGTAACGCGCGGCGTGGAGCGCCCCGTGGCAACAATCCGGCCGGTGGTGCCGACAATGCCCAGCAGGTGGTGGACCGGGCCCGAGCGTGCAGGGAGGCCGAGTTAGCGGCACAGCATCAAGCTCGTCAGCTTACGCCGGTTCGTCCGACCACTTCGATTGAGCCTGGGCTTAATTCTAGCGCATTGGGGGTACCTTGCCTTGTCCCCGCTTTACGCAACGTGCGTCTGCCTAAAGATTTCAAGGGCCCGCGCAAGGTACCGAATTATACGGCGGATCAACCTCCAGAGACATGGGTGGAGAGCTATGAGATGGCCATGGAGATGCTTGATGTGGATGACGCAGCGTGTGCAAAGTATTTCACCATGATGCTTGAAGGGACGGCCCGTACCTGGTTGAAGAGGTTGCCGCCCAACTCTATCAGTTCATGGGCCCAGTTATGGGCCCGATTTATCAATAACTTCAAAGACACATGTAAGCAGCCTATGTCGATAGTGGATTTAGCTGCCTATGTCCAGGAGGAAGGAGAATCAACTACTCATTGGGTACGCCGGGTTTCACAAGTGCTGCATTCATCAGACCGCATCAATGCTGACACCGCAGTCATAACTTTGGAAGGCAATTGCCGGTTTGGACCCCTGAGGTTGAAGTTAGGACGGATGAAGCGCCATTGCACTGACATGGGGACTCTTATGGCCGCTTTGGTAAAGTATGTTGATTCTGATAGTACCAAGGATCCCGAGTCTGATGATGAAAAGACAGGGAAGGGAAAGAGGAACGGCAACTCCAAGGGTCAGCAACATTACTCAGCAGGTAATGGCGGTGGAGGCAAGCGTAAGGCGGATGGCAACATGGACTTTGTGGCTAATACCAATGCACAGGACAAGGGCCAGCGACGCAAGGGTAAATCACAGAACCGCAGTGGAGCGCCTAGTCCTAATCCGGACCGACTGAATTATCTATTGAACCAGCCCTGTCCTAAGCATGGGACGAAGGAGGCACTAGCAAACCACCTTTGGAAGGATTGTTACATTATGCAGGAGTTCAAGAGATCTAGTGCTTTCCGTTATGATCCCGGCTCCGGCGGTGGATCCGAGCCAGGTTCCGGTGGAGGGAATTCCATATCAGGATTTAACAGTAATCCGGGCGGCGGTAACAATCAGAACAACCAGAATAACCAGGGGGGTTACAATCAGCAGCAGCAGTCGGGTTATCAGAGCAACCCGAAGCAACTGAATAGTGGGCAATATCATGTATTCACCGCTAGCTTGGACAAGCGAGACCGGAAGGTCCAGAAGCGGGCAGTTAATTCTGTTGAACCGGCCGTGCCGAGATACCTATGCTGGTCAGAGCAGCCAATCATTTGGAGCAGAGAGGATCACCCTCCCCGGGTTGATAATCCGGGTCAGCTGGCTTTGGTGGTGGCGCCTCAGGTGGGAGGTTATAAGTTCAACAAGGTACTCATGGATGGGGGTAGCAGTATTAACATCCTATACTATGAGACTTTCCGTCGCATGGGGTTAACGGATAAAGATCTCCGACCATCGAATACGGTTTTCCATGGAGTGGTACCTGGCAAGTCAGCATACCCCGTTGGCAAGATAGCACTGGAAGTGGCCTTCGGAGATGATCATGATTCCAGATCAGAGACACTGACGTTTGAGGTGGTAAAAATCCAAAGCCCGTATCACACCCTATTTGGTCGACCGGCCTATGCCAAGTTCATGGCACGGCCCTGTTATGTGTACTTGCAGCTCAAGATGCCGGGTCATAAAGGGACTATAACGGTCCACGGAAGCCGTAAGGTCGCTTTGGAATGCGAAGAAGGAGATGCGGCTTACGCAGAATCGGTTTGTGCCACCGAAGAGCTGAAGTATTTCAAAGACAATGTTGATCCGGCGGATATGACCCCTTTGAAGAAGCCTACCACGGAGCACGATCTGGCCCTGAAGTTCACATCGGCGGCTGAGACTAAGCTTGTTGACTTCGTACCTGGCGATCCGTCCAAGCAGTTCAGCATCAGTGCCAATTTGGATCCGAAATAGGAAAGCGCGCTCATCGAGTTCATCCGTGAGAATCGGGACATCTTTGCATGGAAGCCTTCTGACATGCCAGGTGTACCGAGGCGACTCGCTGAGCACACTCTTAATGTGGATCCTAAGTACAAACCGGTGAAACAATTCCTCCGCCGGTTCAACGAGGAAAGACGCAAAGCTATCAGAGAAGAAGTGGCCAGGCTCCTAGCAGCTGGCTTCATCGTTGAGGTTTTTCACCCTGAGTGGCTTGCTAATCCGGTGCTGGTTCTTAAGAAAAACGGCACCTGGCGCATGTGTGTAGATTACACTGATCTGAATAAAGCTTGTCCAGCAGATCCTTTTTCCCTTCCCCATATTGATCAAATTATTGATGCTACGGCGGGTTGCGAGCGTTTAAGTTTTTTGGATGCATACTCCGGCTATCATCAGATCAAAATGGCAATTAAGGACCAGGAGAAGACAGCGTTCATAACTCCCTTTGGAGCCTTTTGCTATGTATCTATGCCTTTTGGGCTCAAGAGTGCCCAGGCAACCTATCAGCGGTGTGTGCAGAATTGTCTTCACAAGCAGATTGGCCGCAATGTGCATGCCTATGTGGATGATATTGTGGTCAAGTCAAGGGAGAAAGAGACTTTGATTGGTGACTTGAAGGAGACCTTTGATGATCTGAGGACGTATAAGATGATGCTCAATCCGGCCAAATGTGTGTTCGGTGTACCGGCAGGCAAGTTGTTGGGTTTTCTGGTGTCCAACAGGGGAATCGAGGCCAATTCGGAGAAGATTACGGCCATCACTTCTTTATCCAAACCGAAGTGTATCAATGACGTTCAACGATTGGCTGGCCGGATCGCCGCGTTGAGTCGGTTTATCAGCCGGCTTGGTGAGAAAGCAATCCCTTTGTATCGGATGTTGAAAAAGACGGATCAATTCGTCTGGAGTTCTGCTGCGGATCAGGCGTTCGAGGAATTAAAGCGGCAATTGGCCAATCCGCCCGTGCTTGCCGCTCCCATTGACAAGGAGCCATTGCTGTTGTATGTTGCCGCTAATGCTCGCGCGGTCAGTGTGGCTATTGTGGTGGAGCGGAAGGAGGCAGGCAAGGAGCATCCGGTTCAACGTCCGGTTTATTATATCAGCGAGGTGCTTATTGAATCCAAACAAAGGTATCCACATTGGCAGAAGCTGGTATATGGAGTTTTTATGGCAAGCCGGAAGCTGAAGCAATATTTCCAAGGGCACCCCATCACAGTGGTCAGTTCTGCCCCCTTGGGTGATATCATCCAGAACCGGGAAGCAACAGGCCGGATTGCCAAGTGGGCTATAGAGCTTGGGCCGCACGGTTTAAAATATGTGCCTCGGACGGCGGTGAAGTCCCAGGCGCTTGTCAATTTCATCAATGATTGGACGGAGCTGCAGGCCCCTGAAGAGAAGCTGGATCACACATATTGGACCATCCATTTTGACGGGTCACGGCAATTGGAGGGCTCGGGGGCTGGAGTTGTATTAACTTCCCCACGAGGTGACAAGTTCTGTTATGTTCTCCGCTTAATGTTCCCTTGTACTAACAATGCAGTTGAGTATGAAGCCTTGCTCCATGGTCTACGGATGGCTAAAGAGATGAATCTAAGCCGGGTTAAGTGCTTCGGTGACTCAGATCTAGTGGCTCAACAAGTGTCTGGCACTTGGGATTCCAAAGATCCACTCATGGTTGCATATCGTCGTGAGGTGGATATTGTTGCGGGTCACTTCAAGGGTTACCAGGTGGACCACGTGGACCGTCGGAAGAATGAGGCGGCAGACACCCTGAGTCGATTGGGATCCCAACGTAAACCGGTCCCGCCTAATGTTTTTCTTGATGTGCTGCACAACCCGTCGGTCAAGCTCCCAGGTGAAGCGGATTTGGCTGTTCCTGACCCGGAGGCTCAGTTGGTGGCAGCTCTTCACGTCATCCCGGATTGGACACTTCCTTACCTGGCATACATGAACCGGGGCGAGTTACCAGAGGATGAGACTCTGGCCAGGCAAATAATACGGTGGTCCAAGTCCATGACAATTGTCAATGGCGAGTTGCACCATTGCAGTGTATCGGGAGCATATCAACGATGTGTATCTCCTGAGGAAGGCTGTGAAATTTTGCGTGAGATCCACGAAGGGGATTGTGGTCACCACGCTGGTTCAAAGTCTTTGGTGGCTAAAGCGTTCCGCCATGGTTTCTATTGGTTAACTTCTCATGCTGATGCGGAGGATCTGGTCAGACGATGTGATGGTTGCCAAAAGTTCTCAAGACGTGCTCATGTACCGGCTCAAGAATTGAGGATGATTCCAATCACTTGGCCGTTTGCAAGTTGGGGGCTGGATATGGTTGGGCCTTTCAAAAGGTCCAAGGATAAGAAGACCCACCTCCTGGTGGCGGTTGATAAATTTACAAAGTGGGTGGAGGCGGAGCCTGTTAGCAAGTGTGATGTAGCCACGGCGGTTCAATTCATCAAAAAGGTGATTTTCCGGTTTGGCTTTCCACACAGTATCATCACAGATAATGGTACCAATTTGTGCAAAGGCTCCATGAAGGAGTTTTGCGAGCGGGAGCACATCCGCCTTGACGTTTCATCAGTAGCGCACCCACAGTCCAATGGTCAAGCAGAAAGAGCTAATCAGGAGATCTTGAGAGGCATCAAACCGCGGCTTATGGTTCCTTTGCAAAGGACGCCGGGTTGTTGGGTAGAAGAGTTGCCATCCGTATTATGGAGCATTAATACCACACCCAACAGATCAATAGGATACACGCCGTTCTTCATGGTCTATGGAGCGGAGGCGGTTCTCCCTAGTGATATCCGTCACGATTCACCTCGTGTGGCGGCTTATGTTGAAGCGGACAATGAGACAGCTCGACAAGACGCTTTGGATCGGCTGGATGAAGAGCGAGACATAGCAGCTGCCCGCTCGGCGATTTACCAACAGGATCTTCGTCGCTATCACAGTCGTCGAGTCAGAACCAGAACCTTTCAAGAAGGAGATTTGGTGCTTCGGCTCATTCAAGATCAAACCGATATGCATAAGTTATCCCCGCCTTGGGAGGGACCTTTCGTGGTCAGCAAGAATCTGCACAACGGGTCATACTATCTGATCGATATTCGAGAGCGAAAAGACTCACGCAAATCAGAAGAGGAGACCAACAGGCCGTGGAACATAGCTCATCTTCGGCCTTACTATACTTGAGCCATTGGCTCTGCTTATGTATATATTATGACAATGTACATATTATAAATACAATAAACCGGATCCTCAGTTAAAGCGGGGTATCTGTTCTTTTACATCATGCGTGGTTACATGGAGTTGTTCTGTCTTAAAGCGGCCTCCGGTTTACCCCTTGCAAAAAATTATAAATATCACTAGGGGGCTCGGTCGTGTCCGAACCGATGCAACACCTTTTGATAGGCGAAAGCCACCAGATCACTTGGGGACATGGTCAAGTCTGAACTAGTCACGCCTCTTGATCGGCCTAAAGGCCATAGAATCACTTGGGGGCTTGGTCGAACCCGAACCATTGCCATGCCACTTGATCGGCGTAACGCCACGGTTTCATTTGGGGACCTGGCTGACTCAAACCATAGCTACATCTATTGGGAGCTTGGTTGTGTCCGACCATGGTAACGCCATTTGATCGGCTCAGTAAAGCCTCTTTTTCGCAAACGGTTTTATCATTGCCTTTGCTTTAATAATTTTCTTGATAAACTGCTATTTTGTCTTGATTGCGTTTTTAAACCAACAAACGTTTTACACTGGTTCAAGTTGCCAAATTTGGCGGAACACGGTGTATTCTTGAACCGGAGATTATTTACCCGGTTTGATTTCTTTTGTTAACATCCTTTTTTGGAGTAACAAAATGTTTATTATGATCAAGCACGGTTTGCATAATAAACCGGCATTATATATACAGGAGTTGTTTTTCTCCCATGACGGTGCAGGTTTATCAAACCGCCGTGACAAAATTGGCTAAGCCTACTTCACGCCCAATGATGGCAGGTATTTTGTATCACAAAATTTGATCATATATGTCAATCTCCTTTGCATATATATATGAAATTCATAAACCGGCTGGCGGTACAACCGCCCTGGTAGTTTAAAGATTTTATGATTGCAGAAGGTATAGATCGGCAGTTTCGATCTTTCAACCAAGCGTATCAGTTCAGATGCACGAAGGCATCTCAGAAGCAAAAGTATTGGCTATCCTATTACAAGGCAACATAGTGCCCGAATAAGATCATTGTTTTTCTGGCAAAGTATAACAAGGCAGCTTATTAAACCGGTCTCCGGTTCAAGCTTGGTCGTCGCCTTGATCTGACGGTCGCGGGTCGCCCTGCGCCGCTTCAGTTTCTTCTGCCCTACCCAGTGGCTGGAAGTCAACAGTGGTCCAGTCGATTCCCATTAACGCTTGAAAAACAGCTTCATCATGGATCAGGGAAGACGGTTCAATATCAGGAGCGTAAGTATGCTTACGGATTGGCGGGATCAGATTTTCTGCTTCGGGAACTGGTGCAGCCACTCGTTTGTTCTGGTTATTATATTGGGCTTGATAATGGGTCAAATCTGCCTCTTCTACCAATTGACAAGCCAGAGGGCGCACTGCCCGGTTTATTGCCCTCAAATCCTCTTCATTGAACTCTGACCCGTCTTCCTTCAAACTGGGATAGCCCTGAGCTGCTTCGACGGGATCAAAGTCTAGCACCCATGCCTTTGCTCGGATTAAAGCATTGATGGCACCGGTTCGAGCAGCAGATTTTTTCAACTCTTCAATCCGGGCAGGAAGCATTGATAATCTCTTAAGAGTATCTTGGATTAACTTGGGTGCCGGATTGTTATGTGACGCAGTCATGATGATCCGCTGCGCTCCAGTATATAGTTGTTCGATTAATGTGTAGGCAGCCTTCAACTTCATTCGAACATCTGACCCCAAGTGGTTAATGCGGGTGCCTGCAACATGATAAGCAGTTCACAAACCGGACCTATCATAGGAAGACTGAAATTATCACAGAAGTCAAAGAACGCTTACCAAAGATGGCGGCAGTCATTGCATGCACTTGCCGCTTTACGTTGGCCAGTTCGTCTGTCACCGGTTTAAGGGCAGCTTCAGCAGTTTCAATTTTCTTGATCAAAGTGTTTTTCTCAGTGGCCCAATCCGCCTAATCTTTCTTGAAGCCCTCCTTCAGCTGCTCCATGACGCCTAAAGCGCTGGTCAACTCCTCTTTTGCTTTGGAGGTTTCAGCTTGTTGAGATTTCAAGTTCTCTTGAAGATCGGCGAGTTGGTTTGCTTTGGTCTTCAGCTCAGCCTGCATTCAGACAGTTATATGGTTTAACAAAACGGTATGGATATTAAAGTACCAACCACATAACGAGTTATGCACTTGGCACTTGGGGGCTAATGCCTATTTGATCTACGACTGTCAACTCATCGCAAAGTCCCAAGTTCAATACAAGTATTCAACTTGGCACTTGGGGGCTAATGGCTATTCGCTCAAAAATTATCAGTGGAGTTTGAGACATTCATGTTTATATTATTAAGTCCCGGTTTAACTACATTAAGTTGAACCGACCCTTGGGAGCTACATCAGCACATTCTGAAGTATGCAGCTTTGTATTTCACAAGTTCCGGTTTGATAGAAAATTACAAACCGGCCCTTGGGGGCTAGGGGAATCAGCAAGAATAAAGGATAGACAAGTAGGAAGAGGCATATGAAAATTACCTCAAATTTTTCCTTCATCATGTTCACTAGGCCAGCTTCATGGTCAGGACTGGTGTATAGACGGTTCAGATAACTAGAATGAAGATCTTGAGCACTCAGTGCAGCATAAGTCGCCAAGTCGACGTTCCATTTGCCCTTGCCTATTGCAGCAAATTCATCCTTGGCAGTGTGTCTGGACAAAGCGACAGGATTGCCGGGTTCGGTATGACCAATGCCAGTGATGACAACTTCATCATCCTGGGCGTCACCGGTTTGCACTATGGCGGTCGGTTTATCAGTAGCTTTGGATGGATCTGCGGATTTTTCATTCCGGACGGGACTTCCAGGATGATCAGCAGGACCAGAAGCATCAAAAGGCCTCTCTTCAGCAATAAAGATCTCATCTTGTGCTGGCGGGTCATTTGGCATATATTCATGAACGGCTGCCTCAACATCTGGAGCGGTGCCCGTTTCAGAGACAATTTCTTCTTCGGCCGCTTTGTCCAGGCGAGCCTTCTTGCTCGGCCTCGGTTTGGCCCTGAGAGGAACAACAAAATCAAAAACAGTATATATTGAAGGCTACAAGATCAAGAAAGTTATGATAAATGTAAGCTTACCCAAGCACGGTTTTGAGCGGTGCCAGCTGAGTACCCGTTGACTCGCCGGAGGATGAGTGGGAGGTAACCTGATAATCGGAGTCAGATGGGTTAAGCGGTTGACGAAAACGGCCCGCTTTAGGACAAGTACTGACAAGCAAATTAGAGACCTCTGAACGGCGTCTCCGAACCGGACTGTTTGGTAAACCGGCGGAGGTAACTACCTGGCCGCTGTGCCGAGTCGTGCGGCGCACTTCATGCTGTTGGGTCTTCATAAGAAATTTGGGATCCAAATGAGCAAGAGGATGAGAAAATTTAACTTTCCGGATTGCCTAACGAATTTTTAGTAAAGGCAGAGAGTTCGAATCAGAGGAAAGAATAATTACCTCTGCGCCATCAGCATGGCTAGCTTCGGCATCATCCTGACAAGTATTATCATCAATAAGGCGTGTAAAAGAAAGCCAAGTAAATTGAGTTCTACCTTAAGGTCCGGATTACTCACATCATCATCAGCAGGCGGATCAGAGGATGTAGTGGTTTTCCTCTTATGAGCAGGTTTCTTAAGGACCTTTGTCTTTGGACGGGTTGGCCTCTCCGGTTTGTCTGCCTTCTCCTGCGAAAGCTTCTTGCTCCAAAACGGATCATCACCCTGTTTTAACAGATATTGGTATCAAGTGTTAAGCAGATATAACATTATCAGAGTTAATGAAAGGGGAAATTCACACTCATAGCTGGCGGTTTGTTGGTAACACAGAAAGGAAGCAGGCCGGTTCGGGCGCAGACATATTCCGGTTCGTTCAAGATTTTCTTCACAGCTTCTTTGACTTCTTCATCAGTAAGCTGGATGTTCACGTGCCGCAGAGGGTCGTTAACACTGCCTGTATATTCACACATCAAACCGGAACGTTGGCTGAGAGGCAGTACGCTCCAGGATATCCAGCAACGAGCAAGATCCACTCTTGTTAAACCGTTGGCCATAAAGGCTCTGAGCTTGGACAGTTGGGGTGCATATTTACTCCTCTCTTTGGTCGACAGCCTCTGTGGAAAGGGGTGTGTGTTGCTAAGCCGTTTCGGACGATAGCCGGGCAAGGGATTTTCACTTGCAGGAGAGGTGTCTTTGCAATAGAACCACGATTGATTCCATTCTTGGGGATGGTTGTGCAGCTTTGCGTGAGGATAAGTGACCTCTTTCCGTTTTTGAATCGCCATGTCACCCAATTCCATATTGGAACCATCAGTAAATTATGTGCGACGGTTTAGATGGAACAAATCCCGGAATAACTCGATTGAAGGTTCCTCTTGAAAGAACACCTTGGAGAGCACTTGGAAATGACATATGTTGGTGACAGAATTGGGGCCAGTGTCTTGCGGACGAAGTTGGAAATTGGCCAAGACGTCCCGATAAAATTTCGAACCGAGTGGATTAAAGCCTCGAGCTAAGTGATCCGCAAAAACTACAACCTCTCCTTCTCGGGGTGTGGGAGGACATTCTTTTCTTGGGACCCTCCAGTGGATGGTTTTCTTGCTGCTCAAAGCGCCAGTCAAGACTAAGTTATTCAGTTGTGTTTCTGTCACACGAGAAGGAGCCCAGTTGCACTCATATACTTGCTTGGCCATGGTGGAATCTACAAAATAAGCGATCCCGGTTTGAGATTGTGTTGGATATAAAATATACACGGATATGATCAGGATCAAACCGAGGATAATTACATTCTAACCGAAGCTTTGTGAAGCGATGGGCTATGACTAAGGGATCCTGGCGGTTCAATAAGGGGACTAATGGTATATACCGATTTATTGATTTTTCCTATGGTAAGTTAAACCGCCTGATCTAAGTATTGAAAGCATGGGAGGTTCCGAAATGGCTAAGTATGCAGAAACAGGTTTCACAAAAATTCCAGTACAGCAACGGATCTAAGGTAGCTTCAGAAAAACAGAAAAAATATTCAAAGGCGTTAAAGCAGGGCGGAAGTGAATCAACGAGCAGATATGCAGATGAGATCCACGGACTTTAAACACGAGACTATAGGTGGATGCGGAAAGCTACATGGCATTCAGGATAAAGTTTTTACAGATCCGTACGGAGGCTAATACACGAGCAGGAGCTGTCGATGAACATCTCAAGAACTGAGAACCCTAGAACAGATCTAGGTTAAAAGGAACAGAGGACTTACCGGAGTTGAGAAAAGTGCGGAAGAGCACCGCAGTTTTGTGGTGCGTTCAGGTTGATGCAGCGGCCAAGGTCGAGGTTGAAGGCGACGGCGGCGGCGGAGCTTCGAAGCTGACAACGAGGAAGACGAAGACGAGAAGGCAGGAAGGGGGAAAAAGGAAATGACCCTTCGGTCCTATTTATAAGGCAAAAGGATATGTGTCAGGCGCGACAAACCAGGGGCCACCGAACGAAGCTATCGCCTCGATTTTTGCAGCCTTATTAAAATGATGAGGTATTATGAATACTTTCTTTATGACAGATGACGTCACCCCGGTTTAACAGCAAGTAGAGAAGATGACGTCAAGACGGTTCAACTATTACCAGAAGATGATAAAGATGAAGATTTCTGCTAAGGATTGACATGAACACGTTCAATTCAATATGGGGCCTAATGTTGGGGATATTCCTACTGGGCGTAAACCGGCCTACCAGGGCCGGGTTAACTTCATCAGTAATCCCAGAGTGTTAAAGCCCAAGAAGACAGATGAAGGCCCAAGGCCGTAGTCGGTTTAACACTTATGGCCGTAAACCGGCCTTGTATGTAAACTTGTATTATAAGTTAGGAATAAGGAGAGACCAACCCGGGTACGAATATGAACCGAAGATTGGGACTCAGTGAACCGACGGGCGTCACCCGTGTATATAAGGGGACGACCCGACGGCGGTTCAAGGACATACAACCACAACTCGAGACTTAGGCGAAGCTTGTTTGCTCCCTAGTCATCGAAACCCCATCAATTCCATCACAACTAGACGTAGGCTTTTACCTTCATCGAAGGGGCAGAACTAGTATAAACCCTCTGTGTCCCTGCGTCCGCTTTAACCCCTTCGTGGTAACCCGTTGCGATGGCTCCACGACTAAGTCCTTTGGCTAGGACATCAACCGTGACAAACCCACGACAGTAGGTATTTCCCTCAGTCATGAGACCAAGGTTATCGAACTAGTAGGAGAACCAAGCAACAACACGTAAGCGGCGCCTGCACACAAATAACAAATACTGGCAACCCGACGTATTAAAGGGGTTGTCAATCCCTTTCGGGTAACGACGCCTAGAGGTAGGCAAACGGACGTGATTAAATTGTAGTAGATTGATAGATCGAATGCCAAATAAAATAAATACGAACAAATTGCAGCAAGGTATTTTTGCATTTTTAGTTTTGTAGATCTGAAAATAAAAGCAAAGGAAAATAGATCGCAAAGGCAAATAATAAGAGAAAGAGACCCGGGGCCGTAGGTTTCACTAGTGGCTTCTCTCGAGAAAATAGCAAACGGTGGGTGAACAATTATTGTTGGGCAATTGATAGAACTTCAAATAATCATGACGATATCCAGGCAATGATCATTACATAGGCATCACGTCCAAGATTAGTAGACCGACTCCTGCCTGCATCTACTACTATTACACCACACATCGACCGCTATCTAGCATGCATCTAGTGTATTAAGTTCATGGAGAAATGGAGTAATGCAATAAGAATGATGACATGATGTAGACAAGATCTATTTATGTCGAAATAGACCCCATTGTTTTATCCCGAGTAGCAACGATACATACGTGTCGGTTCCCCTTTTGTCACTAGGATCAAGCACCGTTAGATCGAACCCACTACAAAGCACCTCTTCCCATTGCAAGACAAATAGATCAAGTTGGCCAAACAAAACCCAAATATCAGAGAAGAAATATGAGGCTATGAGCAAGCATGCACATAAGAGATCAAAGAAACTCAAATAACTTTCATGGATGTAAAAAGATAGATCTGATCATAAACTCAAAGTAAATCCGATCCCAACAAACACACCGCAAAAAGAGTTACATCATATGGATCTCCAAGAGACCATTGTATTGAGAATCAAACGAGAGAGATGAAGCCATCTAGCTACTAACTACAGACCCGAAGGTCTATAAAGAACTACTCATGCATCATAGGAGAGGCACCAATGTAAGTGGTGAACCCCTCCGTGATGGTATCTATATTGGATCTGGTGGTTCTGGACTCTGCGGCGACTAGAATTGATTTTCGTTGAGTCCCCTAAGGTTACTCGAATGTATTTATAGATCAAAGAGGCGGTTCAGGGGCACCCAAGGTGGGCACAACCCACCTGGGTGTGCGTGGGCCCCCAGGCACGCCCTGGTGAGTTGTGCTCCCCTCGGAGCACCCCCCCCCCCCAAGGTGCTTCTTCGGTGCACTAGATGTCTTCTGGTCCAAAAAACATCTCCAAAAAGTTTCGCTGCGTTTGGACTCCGTTTGGTATTGATTTCCTGCGATGTAAAAAACATGCAGAAAACAACAACTGGCACTTGGCACTATGTCAATAGGTTAGTACCAAAAATGACTATAAAATGATTATAAAACATCCAAGATTGATAATATAACAGCATGTAACAATCAAAAATTATAGATACGTTCGAGAAGTATCAAGGGCCCCGATCTATACTTCAACCAAGACATATTTGATTCCCCACTAATCCCTAGCAGATCTTGTTACTCTTGGGTGTTTGAGCACCCTAGACGAAAGATGTCACCTCAGAGCCACAATCCATTGTGGTGAAGCTTCGTGGTGGTGTTGGGAGCCTCCAATTAAGTTGTGGGGAGATCCCCAACTTTGTTTGTAAAGGTCCGGTTGCCGCCTTCAAGGGCGCCACTAGTGGAATCATGGCATCTTGCATTGTGCGAGGGCGTGAGGAGAATACGATGGCCCTGGTGGCTTCTTGGGGAGCATTGTGCCTCCACACCGCTCCAACAGAGACGTACTGATACGTCTCCAACGTATCTATAACTTTTGCTTGTTCCATACTGTTATATTATCATTCTTGGATGTTTTACAATCATTTTGTAGCAACTTTATATCATTTTTTGGGCCTAACCTATTTACATAGTGCCTTGCTTGTTTTTTATCTCGCAGAATATCAGTCCCAAACAGAGTCCAAACGCAGCGGGACTTTTTGGAAAAAAAATTGGACCAGAAGACACAAGGTTGTCCAAAGAAGTACCAGAGGGGAGGCCCGAGGGGAGCACAAACCCCCAGGCGGCGCCCTGGTGGGTTGTGCCCACCTTGGTGAGCTCCCGCACCGCCTGTTCGCCCTATAAATATCCAAATATTCCGGAAACCCTAGGGGAGTTGATGAAACACAATTCCAGCCGCCACAAGTTTCAGAACCACGAGATCCAATCTAGACACCATCACAGAGGGGTTCATCATCCTCATTGGTGCCTCTCCGATGATGCGTGAGTAGTTCATCATAAATCTATGGGTCCGTAGGCAGTAGCTAGGTGTCTTCCTCTCTCTCTTTTGATTTTCAATACAATGGTCTCTTGGAGATCTATTTGATGTAACTCTTTTTTGCGGTGTGTTTGTTGAGATCCGGTGAACTTTGAGTTTATGGTCAGATCTATATCCATGAATATTATTTGAGTCTTCTTTGATCTCTTATATGCATGATTATTTATAGCCTCATATTTCTTCTTCGTGTCTTTGGTTTAGTTATGCCAACTAGATCGATTTTTCTTGCCACGGGAAGAGGTGCTTTGCGATGGGTTCGATCGTGCGGTGTTCTTTCCCAATGACTGAAGGGGCAGCAGGACACGCATATATGGTTGCTATTAAGGATAACAAGACGGGGGTTATTCCTACATGAATAGATCTCGTCTACATCATGTCATCGTTCTTATTGCATTACTCCGTTTCTCCATGAACTTAATACACTAGATGCATGCTGGATATGGTCGATGTATGGAGTAATAGTAGTAGATGCAGGCAGGAGTCGGTCTACTAATCTTGGACGTGATGCCTATATATTGATCATTGCCTTGGATATCATCATAATTATTCGATCTTCTATCAATTGCCCAACAGTAATTTGGTTACCCACCGTATGCTATTTTCTCGAGAGAAACCACTAGTGAAATCTACGGCCCCCGGGTCTATTCTTTATCATATTTTCCTTGAGATCTATTTTTATTTGCTTTTGTTTTCAGATCTATTATTCCAAAAAAACAAAAATACCTTCCTGCACTTTTTTTATTACTTATTTTATTTCGAGATTTATTTATCCAATCTACACAAATTTTTATCCCGTTAACTTGACAATTTCTGGCGTCGTTACCCGTAGAGGGATTGACAACCCCTCATAAGCGTAGGGTTGCAAGTATTTGTTCTTTGTGTGCAGGTACCGTTTACAGAGTGTTGCTTGGTTCTCCTACTAGATTGATACATTGGTTTCATAAATGAGAGAAATACCTACGGTGGTTGTCTACATCATCCCTTCCTCTTCGGTGAAATACTAACGTAGTTCAAGCGACATCATGTACTTCCCCCATAGGGAAGGAACTTCGGTAACACATCTTCGTCTTCACCTGCTCCACTTGTGGTTAACTCGTACCTTTACTTTGTGCAAGCTTCTTTTGTTTTGTATCTCTTGCTTGCTTGCTTGTGTTGTTGTTATTAGCATCATATAGGTTGTTCACCTAGTAGCATATCTAGACAATCTATTTGTTACTACACTGAATTTGTTAAGAAAAGCTAAAAATTGGTAGCTGTGTATTCACCCCCTATAGTCAACCATCTCGACCCTTTCAAGTGCCCATTCGAAGAAAACAAAAAGAAATAACAGCATGAAAGACATCACATAGAGGCCACTTTAGTGACCAACAAAGCGGACGCACAACCGGGGAGCTCCTATTTGACTCATTTTGTGTCATAGGCTCATGACGAACGCATGTTGCTTCGACTAGGCCAGCCCAATTACGTGCAACGGTGCAATGTAAAAAATGCAAAAAGGAATGCCCTCATGTGTGGTTGACCTCGAGACCTCTACGGTCGAAGGTGCATTGCAATCTACTCGAGCTACTAATTATACATGAATGATGAGCAGTGTCGAAGTTTAAGAAATGATGGAAGCCTCATCCAAACTCTTTTCCAAAAAATTCTGACATTTCTTGGAAATTTTGAACATTATATTAAAGGCGGGATGTTTCAAAATCTGTTACTTTTTTAAGACCTTGAATAATTTTTAAAATTTCATTTTTTTTCTTAAAGGTGTGAACATTTTTTAAATTCTGAGAACAAAATTTTGAAACCTAGAACAATTTGAAAATCCCAAACAATTTGAAAAGCAGGAACATTTTTTTAATAGATGAGTTTGTCTTTCAAAAAATCTAATATTTTTTTATTTATGAACAAAAGTTTGAAAAACAAGAATTTTTTTGGAATTACAAACTATATTTAAAATTTTAAACAATTTTTAATATTTTTGAATCTCCCAACCAAATTTGAAAATAGGAACGGTCTTTTAAAAAACAAGAAATTTTGTAAAATGCAGCTTTTTAAAGTTTTTTTAAAAAGGAATTAGAAAATAAACACAGAAATAATAATCTATCTATACGTACTAATAAAGCAAGGTGTGTTTCTTTGATTTTTTTCATGCATTCATCGCCGATTTTTTTTTATTCGAGGTTTTATTTTTGAGAAAGTTTTCTATCTGAGTGCGTTTGTCTATTTTTTTTAACACTCCAGAACTTTGTACGTTGGTGCAAGTCATGGCCGAGCAAGGCCAGGACACTGATTTGCCTGCCCGAGCAGCACGGGCACCCGTATTTGCCACACGACGCGGCAAATAGTCAGAGTTTAGCATAGAGCGCCCACCACTCGGCCAACATGTTTTGATTTTTTTCAATGTTCTGTTTCTTTATTTTTCTGCCACCTTTTCTCTCTGTTTCTTTATTCTTTTTTCCTTGTCAGTTTTTTTTCTATTTACATAAATTCAAACATTCCAAAAAACGTTAAGATTTTTTTTTCAAATTTCTAGAATAATTTTCAGAATTCCAAAATTGTTTTTCTGTTTTGAATAATGTTCACAACTGTAAAAAAAAATCTTGTTCCAAAATTTCTTCAAAATTCACAAAAATTTTCATTTTATAATTTTTTTATCTTTTCCAAAACTGTTCAGGATTTGTTTTATTTTTTTACGATTTTAGGAAATGTTTAAAATTTGCAAATTTTTCTAGTTTTAGTGAAATGTGCGCGAATTCAAAGTAATGACCATGTTGAAAACAATAAAAAAAATTGTCCTGAATGTGCAAAACATGTTCTTGTTTAAAAAATTGTTCACAAATAGAAAAATTGTTCATGATTTTATAAAAGGTTCATGTTTTGAGGGAATTATGAATTTTAGAAAATGACACCGTTTTAAATTTTGTTCATGTTCTTCAAAAAAAATATGGTTTAATCAAAAAATTCGTAATTTGAA
This sequence comes from Aegilops umbellulata, assembly GCA_032464435.1. NCBI lineage: Eukaryota > Viridiplantae > Streptophyta > Magnoliopsida > Poales > Poaceae > Aegilops > Aegilops umbellulata. The sequence goes on from CP136060.1 coordinate 50,514,872, forward strand.
AAATTGTTTGTTCGCGTTTCCTAGAATATTCGGGAATTTATATTTTCTTCAATTAAAAAACTTAATCTGATGCACCAATATGTTCTTAAATGCCTGGTAGTGGGCTGGCCCAGACGCAAACTGTTGTGTGTCCCATGTGCTATTTAACGCAGTTAGCAACATATAGTAGGCCTCATGCTGCTAGCCCAAGAAAAGCAATAGTATATGTATAGATTCTGTTATGTTCGTTCCGCACATAGTTCTTAAAAAATTATTTGTCCCATGGGTCGATCGAATTGGGCTACCACGCATTTTTTCTTATGTCAGACGGACGAGCAACACAAAATTTTGGCCGCAAAGGGATCCTTCCCTATTACGCCAATAGATAAAACCAACTTAACTAGCTTTCAATTGTTTCTAGAAAAACTAGCTTTCAATTATGATAGGAACAATCCCACCTTGGAGATCTATACTAAATCACACCAGTTTTAATATGTCTATAAGTTGGGTGAAAATAAGGATTTAGTGTGAGAATAAGAAAGTTCTCTCGGGACTCATGAGCAGAAGGAGGGACTCTATAAATTATTGTTCATGGTGGCATACACGTGCCAATAAAACGAGAATATGCTGGTTGGCTATATATAATTGAAAGAAATTGTGGACACGTGCCAATCAAATTATGGGCACGTGAGCACTAAAATAATCAAAGAGAATAAACATTGAAAAAAAGGGACATGCATGCATGGTTATGCACTGATTATGGTAATAAAACGGGATTTATGTGCTGCAATTAGATATCCATCCGGTTACGTCGTCGTAGAAGAGAGTGGTTGAAGTAACCATGCCCCGAAGGTCGCCATGTAGCAACCAAATGAGGAGGCAGCCAGAACCCCGAGACGGAGGCAGACCCATAGGAGAAAAAATGCACGAGTTGGGTGGTCACCGCCACGCTGACCAATATCAATATCAATATCTCACGGGCCAAGCATGAGCCACGCGAAGACCGCAACTCCCCGGTCTGTCGCCCACCACCGCGAAAACAGTTTTTGGTGGACACATCAATACGCCGCATTTTCTAGCGACTAGCCGCCCGACGCACACAGTGGCAACGAACTGGGCCGCCCAGCAGCGGGAGTGCATGTACAAAATCCAAAAATTAATGCACTATGTTGGGTTCAAAGACAAGACCAGACATACTACGTGCGGGTTGATCACCAGCACAGCTGAAGAGAGTTGTTGTTCAATATCTAACTCAGACTTTTAATAACGCAATACTATTAGATCGAACGTTGCTGAAAATTCAAACACATTTTTTTTGGAGGAAGTAAATACTTTTTGAAACACGAAATATGCGAAAAAAATCGAATAAATTTTTAGAAATTTGACATTCTTTCGTTTTGGGATTTTTTTGAAAAATGGAAATACTTTTTGAAATTGGTAATAAAGTAGGTAACCCAAACATTTCTCAAACCTCGAACAAAAGTTCAAAACATGAACATTTCTAGAGTATGTGAACAAAATTTGAAAATACAAGAATCTTTGGACAATTTTTTAAAACACAAACAATTTTTTTAAAAGCAAACAATTTTATGGAAAACGCATACATTTTCTGAAAATAGGAATATTTTTAAAATTCCTGAACATTTCTAAATTTGTGAATAAAATTCGGAAATGGGAATAGTTTTTCAATTCTTGAACATTTTTTGTAAAGCGCAAACACTTTTTGAATTTGTGAACATTTTTTTGCAAAAATGAGAACAATATTTGAATGGGAAAAGTTTTTTCAAACTGCGAAAATTTTAGAAAAACATTTTTTTTTAAATTTCAACAAAACATTTGATATTCCTGAACTTATTTGAAATAAAAAAGGGATAAAATAAAACAAAGATGAAACAGATAAAATGGAAAAGTAAAAGTAAAAAAGAAGCAGAAACAGAAACAAGAAAAGTAAAATAGAAAACCCGCTTAAGGAACCTGCTAGGAGATTCCAAAACTGATAAAAACCGGCCGCGAAACTTCTAGAAAGCTCCCAAAACCGGAACTGCGTACAGCGGTAGATGGGCCAGCCCTATTGATGGCGCCCCTGTGGCATCGTCGGGAAATAGGGTTTTCCGTTTTTTTCCGTCTAACGGCTCAGCCAACAACACAAAGTAATAAGCCCTTTCCCGATCGCAGAGGCCACAAAACGAAATGCGCGCTCTCTCTCTCTCTCTCTCAAAAGAAAAAGGAAAAGCCCACAGAAAGGCTGGAAGCTCCAAACTGGAAGCCTTCACAAACAAGGCCCATCATAGCTCAACCTGCCGCAATCCAGCTCTCTTCAACCTTCTTTTTGGTGGGAAAAAACATTGAGCATTGCGGGGTCAGAATTTCAGAGACAACACAAAGTGGGGCGTATGCAATGCAGCTTTGCGATCACAAATTTGCCACGTGAAGTAAAACTCATACGTACCCACTCAATTTGCGTGGATAAGCAGGCGAATCAAATTAGCAGTAACTTTTTAATTAGGATTCGGCAAGCTCTGCAATGGGCAAACTTCAACGGAACGAGCAGTATGCAGCAAGCCCTCTTGCAGCGTGAACCACAGTTCTTCGACAACCCCAGCGGCCAGCGGCGAGCGCCACCACTGGAGCTGACGTGAAAACGTCTACGCAAACAGTTCCGGCCCCCAACAGCTCTTGACTGCGTGCACGCATCGCGTCACCGCTGCCGCCTGCCGGGGCCGGCCGCCACCGACGCCCGTATAGCGAGCGGTGGCGCTGCACGGAGTACTGTACCCACGATTTATCAGTACTCCTAATCTATACGAGCGTAGCGTAGCACTACACTATAGTAGCACTAGGATTGGAATTTAATTTGAGGAAGAGGCTCATGCGAACACAGTGCGCGCGCTGCCAGCGGCACGGGATCCGACGACGCTCCTGCAGCTCCCGTGGCGCGCGTCGCAGCCTAGAGCATGATCGAGCGCGCGCGTGCATGCGCACGCCGTGCAGCTACTCGTCGTGAATGCTTCTTACATTCTCCATGATAAATTACTCCGTTTCTGTTCCCGTCTGTCGCCTCCACCCTTTGCGTGAGTTATTACTGCGTGCATTCGCAACTCGAACAGAGGGTTTGATGCTTCTGAGAATGAAAAGCCCGAGGGAGGGGTCGATTTTACTCGTGCACTGTTGGTCGCCGCAGGCGGCCAGGCAGGGGGTCAGACACCCTGCACCATCTTTTTGCTTACACCCAAGTATCCTTTGCGAATTAAATTTTCGTCTACAGTCAACAAATTACTACTCCGCGCATGGCAGCGGCAGCAGCAGTAAAACTTTGAACCGTAGTTTGTCGAGTACGCAGGGGCGAGGCCCCGATCCGTGAACAACGGGACGGGACGGGGACGGATCGCGTACGGATACGACCAAGGGAGCCCGTTGTACCGTTCTACAGGGATCTCTGGCCGCGCTGCTCGGCAAAATTGACAAATTTGACCTATAGACGAAATCAAATCACAGAATGAACTGTCCGTTAAACTATTTCACGCGGCTGACCCGTGGCGCCTAGCTCTCAGGCGCTGCACACTGATTTAGTAATTTTCGGATTACACGGATACGACGCTGGCTGTGTAGCGCCTATCTATGAGGCGTTGCACAGTGTAGTGTGGCGCCTTCGTGTCGGGCGTTACACAAAAAGGTTAGCCGCGTGAAATAGTTTCACGGACAGTTCATTCTGATTTGATTTCGTTCATAGGTTAAATTTGTCAAATTTGCCGCGCTGCTCGGCGCCAGCACGCGTCCTGGCGTCATGGCGCGGCGCCGGCCCCCGCCCTGCTGCCTCGCCTGCGTCGCTGCACATGCACGTCGTCCGTCCCGTCGCTGCCTGATTCGCTTCCGGCCCGGCCGCGGCATCCGATGCCAAGGCGCGGATCCGGCGCGACGCTCCGTGGGACGGATGGAGCTGTATGTACTTGGTGCCCATTTCCGTTACGGTGCCTCCGCGGCCGTGGTGACAGGACAGTCGCTTTTTGGCGAGGATCCTCATTACGGTACGGTACGGTACGGGGGAGTCGTCAAGTTTTGCACTCTCATTGTACGGCTAGTGGGTGTGCATGTTTCCTGTAGCAGCTTGCGAGGGAGCGACATTTTGTGTTCTCAGCAGCTAACATCAGGTGTCTGCAGCTCCGCGGTGTGTGTGAGCACTGCATTTTTGACAAGGGTTAACTTGGACCTCACATATTTGCAGGGGCGGAGCCAGCAAATTGCCAAAGCCTGGGCACGCGGTAAGCTAAAATTAAGCCTAGTCTATCAAACACCAAAAGTATCATATATTTGGATAAATGTCATGCGCGTTATATACAATAATGTTTCATAGATCATAGAAGTAAATAAAAACATGAGATATAATACCAATTAACTTGCTCAAAACTAACCACACAACCAAATCTTTTGACGTCTCTATGACAAAAATCCAATCTCTCATGCTCATCCTTGTGCACACATGAGAATCTACAAGAATAAACACATTAACAAATTATATGATTTCCATTGAAATTAAACACATTAGTGGGAATAAATCATACCGATAATGTGCTAACTGAACCTAGACAAATGCCCTTTCCGAAACTTCATAGCTTGCCGCCGGTAGCCCTAGTTGTTGGCAGTTTGCTGCCACTTGCTGCTTCCTGACCGTGGCCTTGCACAGATTGGGCACTCGCCGGTGATGCACGTGTGGCTACCATCCGTCGGAGACGGAGTGGAATCCCACCATAGGAGTTGCCGCTTTGACTCCCGTGGTTCTGTTTCCTATCTCGATCACCGCTAGCGGGGGTAGTAGCCGAAATAATTGGAGACCAGGCCGTGCACCATCTCCCGCGGTCTTGTCGTCTGTCGATGTTGCGCGCCTCCGCCAGTCCACCTCGCCTGCCACCGCCGCCGATGTTGAAGTAGCTAGGGCTGCACGTCCTGCGGCACGGCGCACAGCTAGGCGAGCGATGCGCTGGATGCAGCCTCGTGATCGATCGATGGATTCACATTCTTTTCAGAGGCCACGAGATGACTACCATATTGTGGCCCACCGTAATAATTGGATTAATGGATGGGCTTGCCTATGGCGTCCTCGTTTGGCGTCACTAAGCCCAAAACTAGCCAATTCATCATGAGGCTGTTGTATTTTTTATCGTCATAAATGGATTGTGACTCCGGCTTCTCGTTAATTTAGCAGCGATCGAGCCCGGGCACGTGCCCAGGGTGCCCGGACGGTAGAATCGCCACTGCATATTTGCAGCAATAGCGCGCGGAGACATTATGAATCCCCATTAAACCATGCTATTATCCTCCGCCATCCCATTTGAACCCTAGTTCGTTAAGGAAAGAAATCTACTACTAACCAAAGCTGAGCTGAACCCTACAGTTTGGGACACAGGAGGACCACGTACTATACGTACTACGAGTGGTATCCCCACTTACGAGATCAAGGATCGTATTGATTGCCGAGAGGCCGGGCAGGCAGGACGGACTCCAGGAGTCTCCTGTGCGGCGATGCCCGCCTGTTTGCCGGGCCGCCCCACATGCCATGCCACGCTACCTTCTCTTATGACGGTCATCTCCAACGCGGATTCTCAAACCGTTCATATCCGTACGAACCTTGAAAGTCATTAAACTGCGACCTCATCCATCCACGGAGCAGTCTGGACCATCATTTTGCCGGAAACTGGAACCAAATGTGAGGGAGGGTTTTACGGGAGTTCGGACGCGAGACACGTCGGACGCTGACACCCATGGTGAACCCAAAAGGAAGGCGCAACCCGCGCTTTTGTAGCTGCCCGCCTTGTTTCTGTGGCAAAATCCTCACTCTCTTCTTTCATCCCGCAGCCCTCTACCCAATTAGCGCCATCTTCTCCCACTCTCTTCTTCCCTCCCGCCGCCGACGCATGGAACTGGAGGATAGCCTGTTTGAGATGGAGGTGGTGGAGGTGCGGGAGAATCCTAGCATCATGCTCGCTTGGAAGATCAACTCGGTGACGCGGCAAAATTGTCATGTCAAAGCGAAGGCCGCAAAGGAGGAGAAGCTCAAGAAGCAGAAGGCTGGCGGTGGGCGTGTTGGTGGCAGACGTGGTAGAGGTCATGGCCTGGCCCGCGGTGCCTCGATAGTGTCACCCACCATACAGACGCCGGCATGGTAGGAGCATTACAAGTCTCCGTAGTTCTATGCCGTCAAACAGCTCGGTAGACAGTCCACAACAACTGCCACCGAGCAAGTGCCTTACATCATCGACGTAAGTGTAGCGCCGCTGCTATTCTCGAAGTCTTCTTCATCGCAGCTTGTTCGGGCGCGGACAACGGGCAGGGAGCAGATGGGTGACCGCACGTTGTTCATTTCTATGCCTAAAGCGGGGGAGCCGGCGTACGATGACGGGGGCAGAGAGACGATCGACATCATCCACAATAGAGGCGGAGAAGGAGGAGGCTATGAGGACGGGCAAGTGGAAGACACGAATCCCACCCAATCCGATAACTACACTCATACGCAGCAAGGCTACACCCAGACCTCCACGGACACACGGCAGCAGGGCTACACCCAGACTGACACGGGCACGCAACAACATGATTGGACCTCCGAACAGGAGGAGGAGGAGGGCGATAATCCAGATGATTTAGCCGGTGGTACGAAGAAAGGGGGTAGAGGAGAAACTCCAACATGCGAGAGAACAAGCTGTTGTGCGATGCATGGTTGGCCACTAGCCTCGATCCGACCCATGGCATGAAGCAAAAGGGCACAATGTATTGGGCCAACATTCACACATAGTTTCATGAACACAAGCATTTCGCACCCTACTCCGATGCGGTCATCCACAACCGGAATTAAAGTCCCTCAACCATCGATGGTACACCGCCCGAGAGACTGTCTCGAAGTATTGTGGTCACTTGAAGCATCTCACCATACGGTGGCCTAGTGGTGCACAAATCACCGAGCAAGTAAGCTCATTTAGCCGAATATGCATAGTTCCGTTGATCACTAGACGGATATGCATAGTTTTGTTGATTTGTAGCCGGATATGCATAGTATTGTAGCCGGTGTCGGTGTCAAAACCGGCGGATCTCGGGTAGGGGGTCCCGAACTGCGCATCTAAGGTGGATGGTAACAGGAGGCGGGGACACAATGTTTACCCAGGTTCGGGCCCTCTCGATGGAGGTAATACCCTGCTTCCTGCTTGATTGATCTTGATGATATGAGTATTACAAGAGTTGATCTACCACGAGATCGTAGAGGCTAAACCCTAGAAGCTAGCCTATGGTATGATTGTTGTTGTCCTACGGACTAAACCCTCCGGTTTATATAGACACCGGAGGGGGCTAGGGTTGCACAGAGTCGGTTACAAGGGAGGAGATCTACATATCCGTATTGCCAAGCTTGCCCTCCACGCCAAGGAGAGTCCCATCCGGACACGGGATGAAGTCTTCAATTTTGTATCTTCATAGTCCAACAGTCCGGCTAAAGTATATAGTCCGGCCGCCGAGGACCCCCTAATCCAGGACTCCCTCAACCGGATATGCATAGCTTCATTGATCACTAACCTGGTATGTATAGTTTTGTTGATCACTAGCCGGATATATATAGTTTTGTTGGGCACTTGCCGAATATGCATAGCTTTGTTGATCACTAGTGGCCGGATATCTATGCATAGTTCTTAAAAATGTTTTATTTTGTAGCATTCTTGTGCATGTACGGTGTTCAAGAATTTGGAGAAGAAAAATTTCACCATCATGCATTGTTGGTTGAAGTTGAATGGGCAACAAAATTTGAACATATTAATGGCCAAAACCGCCGCCACAACCACCGAGGAAGAAACCGGCGATACGTCCATTTTGTATCATGCTTTTATATCGATATTTAGAAGAGGGTTCCGGGGAAAGAAGTGGGAGGAGTAGAGGGCGAACCGAGAAGGTGCAGCACGCAAGATGATGCAGAAGTTCGAGGACATCTTGATGAAGAAGGAGGAGGCATACATCAAGCGCTCGGAGAAAAAGAAGGCAGAGTGGTTCAAAGTATTGATGGATGCGATCGAGAAGAAGCTCAAGTTCAAAGAGAAGAGGGCCATGATCAAAGAAAATAAGGTCATGCTCGAGGAGAAGAAGGCGATGCTCGAAAAAAGGCGAAGATCACAACCGCGGAGGACGCCAAGATGTTGACCTTAAATTTGGATACTTTTGATGCCGACACAAGAATATTCCTGCAAGCCAGGGCTCCTCCGGAGGTGATGTTGTCCTTGACAACAAGATGAGCCATCAAGCCTTATGGTGATGACACAGTGGAACTCTCAATGAAAGCACCAATGTCGGTGTCAAAACCGGCGGATCTCGGGTAGGGGTCCCGAACTGTGCGTCTAAGGCGGATGGTAACAAGAGGCGGGGGACACGATGTTTACCCAGGTTCGGGCCCTCTCGATGGAGGTAATACCCTACTTCCTGCTTGATTGATCTTGATGATATGAGTATTAAGAGAGTTGATCTACCACGAGATCGTAGAGGCTAAACCCTAGAAGCTAGCCTATGGTATGATTGTTGTTGTCCTACGGACTAAACCCTCCGGTTTATATAGACACCGGAGGGGGCTAGGGTTACACAGAGTCGGTTACAAGGGAGGAGATCTACATATCCGTATTGCCAAGCTTGTCTTCCACGCCAAGGAGAGACCCATCCGGACACAGGACGAAGTCTTCAATCTTGTATCTTCATTGTCCAACAGCCCGGCTAAAGTATATAGTCCGGCCGTCCGAGGACCCCCTAATCTAGGACTCCCTCAGTAGCCCCCGAACCAGGCTTCAATGACGATGAGTCCGGCGCGCAGATTGTCTTCGGCATTGCAAGGCGGGTTCTTCTCCAAATTTTAAGCACCTGTTGAGTAGTGTCCGGCTCCCCATAAATGTTTCACTCCTTGGCTTCCGCGCCTAATAATGGCTATCTTCCACGTGTCGAGTGAATGCGAGAAGCCAGGGCCTTTTTACATTTGCCACCCTAGCCATGTGAGTAAATCGTCTATTAAAGAGACGGGGATTCGCAGATCCAGATCACACCATCCTCTCCTAGCGAGTATCCATCGGAGCGCGCCCGGAAAAATCCATTCCAACATGGCCGGCCATCGCAGCTCCTCCTCTCGCTCCCGTAGCCCTAAGCCCGGCAATTGGAAGAAGTGTTCCGTCCCTCACAGCCAATTAGTAGAGTTACGGATCCAGGGATTCCTTCCTCCAGCATATATGGTCCCCGTTCGAGCCGGGCTTGCCACCTACAATGGCGGGGAGCAAGCAGAGAGCTTTCCCAACCCATCCAAGGGGGAGCAGGTATGCCTTGTCCCTTACTTATTGAGAGGGCTTGGATTTCCAATTCATCCGTTCCTCCACGGGCTCCTGGAGTACGGCCTTCAGCTGCATAACTTTACTCCCGGCTCCATATTACACATCGCTGGTTATGTCGCCCTTTGCGAGCTGTTTCTAGGCTGCGAAGCTCATTTCGAGCTATGGAAGAGGCTATTCTACCTCGTACCCCGTACACAGGAGGGGTCAATATATCAAGTGGGCGGGGCCAAAATATGGCGCATCGCCGGGACCGGATATTTGTCCGGTACTTCGAAGAAGACATCCGAAGACTGGCCTTTGGAGTGGTTTTATATGGAGGACGTTCCCCTTCCAGAACCTATTCGGATGGGCCTTCCAGAGTTCGACAATGCTCCCTTGAAGAAACGTCGTAGCTGGTGTCATGGTTCTAACTCTGACACTGATGTAGGGGGGTATGAATGGAGAGGCTAGATCTTAGCTATGGAAGAGTTGTAAGCACACGAGGTTTACGAGTTCAGGCCCTTCGCGGAGGAAGTAACATCCCTACGTCTCGGTGTCCGGAGGCGGTCGATTGGATTATAGGTGTGTGAATAACAGGGGTGCGAACCCTTGATACTGAGGAGGGGGTGGCTTATATAGAGTTCGCCAGGCCCCTCCAGCCCTCAGTAATGTAGGGTTTAAAGTACATTAAGACAGGGAGTTACTGGTAACGCCCCTAATAAAGTGCTATGATGACCATAAAAGCTACTTAATGACCGACCGTTTGTGTGCAGAGTGACTTTAGATCTCCTGGCAGTCGAGTGGCTGATCTCGTGGTCGAGTGATAGCTTCGTGGTCGAGTGTCTTGAATCCGTCGAGTGGGATACCTTCAAGTCGATTGAAAGGCGACTTCTTCTTGGGATGTCCTTAGGTAGGGTACTTAGGACAGGCCCGTGCCCCTACCCTAGGTACATAGCTTCATCATTAGCCCCCGAATGGATCGAGGTTTGAGTGGGAAAGGAGTTGGGGGATCTTTCCGCCTGATTCTTCGTGTTATATGAATGCCTTGTTTCGGATCAATCATCACGGATGACGTCGTCAACTTCTCTCAGTCGCCTTGATCCATTCTTGGCCTCTTGTCGAGTGAATTTCCGCACTTGTGAAGTTCCGAGTGATGGTGCGAGAAGGATCTTCTGTTTGGCGGGTAGTTCTGTAGCCCGCGGATTTTGCGGGATTTGAATTTCGGGAAGTGCGCGGGACGGGGGCAGCCGCAGTAATCGGATGGGATAGGGAGGAACCTCCTCGATTCCCGCGCCACCTTTTTCGCCACGTACAGCGCGCGCGCCTATTGCGGGATTTGACGGGATTGCCCGAGCCTACTAGTCAGTCACGCGGGAGTGACCTCTTATAAGCCGCTGCCTCGGTACCCCCGAACAGTGCGCCTTCACTTTTCCCCTCCCTTCACGAGATCCTCTGCCACCTCCGCTCTCACCTCCGTGCAGTAGGTCTGTTCGAGCTTCGTCGGCGACGATGGGGAAGGAAAAGACGTCGGCTCTGGAGCGCGCGAAGAAGGCGGCGGCGCAGGGGAAGGGGAAGAAGTCCGCTCGGGGCGGATCTTCCTCGAGGACTGCTCTGCCCAAGGATTGGATCCAGGGCGACTGGATGCCGTCGGCGATTCGGCAGGATGATCTTGATGATCTGGTCGAGGAGGGATTCATTCCCCACGAATCTGCGCGTCTTCTGGGGAAATAAATAGAACCCCAGCCTCTTGATGGTGAGTGCGTCCTCCTCGCCACCCATATTGATCGCGGATTCTCTCTGCCTCCTCATCCTTTTTTCCGGAGCTTCTTGAACTTCTTCGGAGCACAGCTCCATCACTTTACTCCCAATTTTATTGTGTATCTTGCTACTTTCGTTTCCTTGTGTGAAAACTTCTTGGGTTGCCGCCCCCATTGGGGACTCTTCAAGCACATCTTCACTTGCCGTTCTCAGTCGGTCAAGAAGGCCAAGTCGAGTGACGAACGGATGCAGGTGATCCAGTTGTGCGGGGGCATGGCGATCCAGATGAGAGGAAAAAGTTCTTTTCCGTCTATCACTTTTCCCGAGTCAGTCCGTGGGTGGCAGTCGACCTGGTTTTACTGTAAAGATCAGGCGACTCCAGGACAGTCGACTGGGCTTCCCCCTTTCTCTCTGAACCGAGCACAACTGAAAGTGACGCCGGAGGAAAAGGCGCAAGTCAAGGTGCTAGTCGGTCGAGTGGTTCAGCTTGTCCGCGAGGGTGTGACTGGCATGGACTTGTTGGAAGTCTTCCTTCGGAGGCGCATCCAACCGCTTCAGGCTCGTGACCATCCGATGTGGCTGTACTCGGGTCTCGAAGACACCACTCGGATTCAACCAGAGGAGGTCACTGACGAGATGCTGGAAGGATGGCTGTCGAGTATCACAGGGAACAAAGACAACCCCCGAGGAGCCAGGAGGATTCCTCCACTCGACCACACATACGAAGTGGACAAGGTCTGACCTTGTGTTTCCGATTGAGATCTTGCTTTCTTTAATTGTTCTTCTTTGGATCAGTCGATTGACTTTTGTCTTGTTTGTTGTCCTCTAGGCCATTACTGAGATGTACTCGACGCCCAATGGTGCACAGGAGCAGACCTAGGAAGGAGAGGCGAGTGGAGGTGAAAGTGGAGATGAGAAGTAAGAGTGGGAATCTGACGGCGAGGGAGAGGGGGATGACGACGACTCCAGCGAAGAAGAGGAGGAAGAAGTCGAGCCTCCGCGCTCGGAAAGGCGATCCAAGCTTACACACGACCCTGCATGGGAACGTGGTAAGGCGACTGCCCCCGTTGGGCAGTCGTCGAAGCGACCTCGAACCTCTTCTCCAGCGCCGACAGAAAAAGCTCCCAAGCACCCACGCGCGACGCCATCCAAGCTACCCAAGGCCTTGCCTAAAATGAAGATGACTGTCCCCACCATTTCTGGGTAAGAGTTGCACTTGTTTTCCTTTATTGAATGTGACGGGCTCTTGGTCGACTCATTGATAAGTTGACTGACTTTCGAAACTTGCAGTGCTGCTACCTCTGAGAACTCTGCCAAGGACGACGATCAAGAGATGGAAGATGATGTTACTTCCAACCCCGGTACGATTGCTGATGCTCTGCTTTTAATCGACTGACGATTTCTCATAACTTCGGTCGATTGGATTTTTCTTGTAGCTCCTCCTCATGTCATTGACCTCCCTGACGACGACGACGAAGTGCCGCTGAGGGCGAGAAGGAACAGGAGGGCGCCGGCTGGCAAGACACAAACTACTCCGGCGTCTGAGGCCGTAGTTCGTGAGGGTGGTGATACCACTCGGGCTTCTGTGACCTTTGCTGAGCCTCTGACGAGTGTCCGGCCCTCAACGTCGACTGCAGATCCGCCTTCGCTTTTCGCCACACACCACGTCCCTGAGGACCAAGTGGGTGCCGCTAAAGAAGCTATACGCCAGGCGGGGATCATGATGGAGCAAGTGAAGGTGGTTCGGGAAGCCAGCCAGGCAGCTTATGACGCGAGTTCAGCTCTTCAGAGTAACGTCCAAGTCAGTCGATCGCCGCTTGTTTTGTTAGGATATGATATCTGAAGAATCTCTTTTCCGAAGATCCTTAGACCTGTACACCCAGTGGGTGTGTCGATCAACCTTTTCGGTCGAGTGGGGGCACGCTAAGTGCACCCACTGGGTATAGTCCCCGAGACTACGATGGACTGCTGGCAGTCGACTGTAGTCTTTATATTGTGTTGCTTTAGTTGAACTTCTTCACTCGGTCTGGTCCGGCCATGTCGAGTGGAACTGTACATGGTCGACTGCGGCAGTCGATTTATTTATTTATTTATTTTTGGTCGAACCAGTGGGGGCACGCTGAGTGCACCCACTGGGTGTTGTCCCCGAGACTGCAGTCGAATGTTTTGATTCGGTTGTAGTCTTAGAAACGCCACCACTGTCTCTTGGTTACTCGGAAGTAACCTATCTTTGACGTTTGTTGACTGGTTTTTCGCAGAAATCCTATGAACTTGTGGCTCGCTTCACCGAGTTGGAAAACCAACAGATCCAGCTCAACCTTGACCTGAATCTTGCTCAGGAGAACTTGCAGAAGGCGAGAGACGAGGCGAAAGGTATGGCTGGTGAGCTTTTGACTGTCCTTTCTTTCTGGCCTTTCTCGGTGTTGATCTCACTTGTCGTTCCATAGACAAACTGGAAGAAGCTCTGAAGAAGAAGGACCATGACCTCGCCGAAGCACAAAAGGAAGCTTTGAACAAGACCAGGCTTGCTGAAGAAAAACTGACTTCAGTCGGAACTCTTGAAAAGGAGAACTCCAGACTGAAAACTGCTCTTGATGCGGCTAACCAAGAAGTCAGCCGTCTGAAAAATGACAAGATAGCTCTGGGTGACAAGGCCAGTGAACTGGTGGGGAAGAAGAATGATCTGGAGGCTTATCTCGGGGGACTCACCAAGAAGCTGTTCGTCATGCTTGAGGGTAACAATTTTCACCTGACTGGCTTGTCGTCACTAAGCTCATGCAGGGTTGCTGTCTTATCTTTGACTTGTGTTAACAGAATTCTGCCAGAACTTTGAGGACGAGACTAGTCGAGTGGAGAGAGATTTGGATCCCATTAACTCCCCAGTGAAAGATGAAGCTGCTATGAACGTGCTCCGACTGGAGTCTCGTGTTGCAAGTGCGGTTGATTATCTGGCCCGACTGAAGGTTGCGGTGTCGCGGATCGACACGTCGCTCTGGCCTAGGACAACGCTTCCGAATGACCTCGAGTCTCTGATGACTCGACTGAATGACGTTCCTGGTCGAGTGACGGAATGGAAGAAATCCTCCGCAAGGTGTGGTGCCGATGTCGCTCTGTCCCTGGTCCGCGTCCACTGTAAGGAGGCGCGAGAGGAAAAGCTGGCTGCTATCCAAGTTGCCAATACCAGGAAGCACAACTTTCAAGACTTCATGGAGACTTTCATTGCTGCGGCCACTCGTATTGCAGACGGGATCGACTTGGACGAGTTCGTCGCCCCTTCCAGTCCTCCGCCAAAGGAATAAGACTTTTATGCTTCACTTTAAATTTGCCTCGGAATGCCGAGTGGATTTTGTAACCGTTAAACTCTGTCGAGCTGAAGGCTCGAGTACTTTGATCCGAGGTCTGGGACCTTTGGGTCTTATCTGAACTTGATTTATCGTCGAATATCTTCATGAACTATCTATCGAGTGGAACTTGTTCCTCACTCGTAATAACTTCGTATTTGTGGTGTAGCTCCGAAGGAGAAGGTAGCAGTCGATGTATTTCGTACTTAGGCGAGCACTGGGCTGCAGCTAAGCCTCCGAGTGGGAGGTCTGCTCTCCACTCGGTAGGATTTTTCCAACTTAGGCGAGCACTGGGCTGCAGCTAAGCCCCCGAGTGGGAGGTTTGCTCACCACTCGGTAGGATTTTTTCAAACTTAGGCGAGCACTGGGATACAACTAAGCCCCCGATTGGGAGGTTTGCTCACCACTCGGTAGGATTTTTCCAACTTAGGCGAGCACTAGGCTGCAGCTAAGCCCCCGAGTGGGAGGTCCGCTCTCCATTCGGTAGGATTTTTCCAACTTAGGCGAGCACTGGGCTGCAGCTAAGCCCCCGAGTGGGAGGTTTGCTCACCACTCGGTAGAATTTTTTCAAACTTAGGCGAGCACTGGGCTGCAGCTAAGCCCCCGAGTGGGAGGTTTGCTCACCACTCGGTAGAATTTTCTCAAACTTAGGCGAGCACTGGGCTGCAGCTAAGCCCCCGAGTGGGAGGTCTGCTCTCCACTCGGTAGGATTTTTCCAACTTAGGCGAGCACTGGGCTGCAGCTAAGCCCCCGAGTGGGAGGTTTGCTCACCACTCGGTAGGATTTTTTCAAACTTAGGCGAGCAATGGGCTGCAGCTAAGCCCCCGAGTGGGAGGCTGGCTCTCCACTTGGTAGGATTTTAAACACTTAGGCGAAACGGGTTCGTAGCTAAGCCCCCGAGTGAGAGGCTGGCTCCCAACTCGGTAGGATTTTAAACACTTAGGCGAAATGGGTTCGCAGCTAAGCCCCCGAGTGGGAGGTCTGCTCTCCACTCGGTAGGATTTTTTCAAACTTAGGCGAGCACTGGGCTGCAGCTAAGCCCCCGAGTGGGCGATTGGCTCTCCACTCGGTAGGATTTTAAACACAGGCGAAACGGGTTCGCAGCTAAGCCCTTGAGTGGGAGGTTTACTCACCACTCAATAGGATTTTTTCAAACTTAGGCGAGCACTGGGCTGCAGCTAAGCTCCCGAGTGGGAGGTTTGCTCAGCACTCGGCAGGATTTTTTCAAACTTAGGCGAGCACTGGGCTGCAGCTAAGCCCCCGAGTGGGAGGTTTGCTCACCACTCGGTAGGATTTTTTCAAACTTAGGCGAGCACTGGGCTGCAGCTAAGCCCCCGAGTGGGAGGCTGGCTCTCCACTCGGTAGGATTTTTTCAAACTTAGGCGAGCACTGGGCTGCAGCTAAGCCCCCGAGTGGGAGGCTGGCTCTCCACTCGATAGGATTTTAAACACTTAGGTGAAACGGGTTCGCAGCTAAGTCCCCTGAGTGAGAGGCTGGCTCCCCACTCGGTAGGATTTTAAACACTTAGGCGAAACGGGTTCGCAGCTAAGCCCCCGAGTGAGAGGCTGGCTCCCCACTCGGTAGGATTTTTTTATACATATAGACTTAGGCAAAACGGATTCGCAGCTGAGCCACCCACTGGGGGATTTCACATGCAAACAGAAGTAATAACAATTACTGGAAAAAATGTAACACTCTTGTCTTTGATAAATAGACTACAGAAGTTTTTCTTATTACATCTCATCCGAGTGAGAATTCAAGTGTAAAAGGGGCGGAGCAGGTCCGCATTCCAAGCTCGTGGCTCGTCAATCTGGCGATCGACATTGTAAAGGTGATACGCTCCATTGTGGTGGACTCTGGTGACGATGAAGGGGACTTCCCAGGTAGGAGCGAGTTTGTGTGGTTTCTGTTGATCCACTCGGAGGACCAAATCTCCTTCTTGGAAGGCTCGACTCTTCACATTTCTAGCATGGAATCGACGCAAGTCTTGCTGGTAGATGGTCGATCGGATCATAGCCATTTATCTTTCTTCCTCTAGGAGATCGACTGCGTCTTGCCGGGCTTTTTCTGCTTCAACTTCGGAGTAGAGCTCGACTCGGGGTGCATTGTGAAGCAGATCACTCGGCAAGACGGCTTCCGCTCCGTAGACCAGAAAGAAGGGGGTTCTTCTAGTCGACCGATTCGGGGTGGTCCTCAATCCCCAAAGAGCTGATGGAAGCTCGTCGACCCATGCGCCTGCTGCATGCTTGAGGTCGCGCATCAGCCGAGGTTTCAGCCCTTTGAGAATCAGACCATTTGCCCTTTCTGCTTGTCCATTCGACTGGGGGTGAGCGACCGACGCGTAGTCGACTTGCGTGCCGTGCGAGGCGCAAAAAGCTCTGAACTTGTCTGAATCAAAGTTTGACCCGTTATCAATGATGATGCTATGCGGGACTCCATATCTAAATGTTATCTCCCTGATAAAACTGATAGCAGTGCAAGCATCAATATTCTTGATAGGCTTAGCTTCAATCCATTTGGTAAACTTGTCGAGTGCCACAAGCACATGTGTGAAACCGCTCCTGCCTGTTCTCAATGGACCAACCATATCCAGTCCCCAAACAGCGAAGGGCCAGACGAGTGGGATGGTCTTCAGGGCTGATGCGGGTTTGTGAGACATGTTGGAGTAGAACTGGCACCCTTCACACTTGTCGACTATCTCTTTTGCCATTTCATTTGCTCTTGGCCAGTAAAATCCCGCTCGGTATGCTTTAGCCATGATGGTCCGAGAGGACGCATGGTGACCACAGGTCCCCGAGTGGATATCATCAAGGATTATCTGACCTTCTTCTGGTGTTATACACTTCTGACTGATTCCAGTCGCTCTTTCTCTATACAACTGTCCCTTTATGACTGTGAAGGCTTTGGATCGACGGACGACCTCTCGAGCCTCTTCTTCGTCCTCCGGGAGTTCTTTCCTCGGGATATACGCGATGTACGATATCGTCCAGTCGGGGGTGATTGTCAAGACTTCCATGATTAGGTCGACCACTGCTGGAATTTCGACTTCAGTCGGATCTGAGGCACTCTTTGGTTGGGGAGCTTCATTTGTGAAAGGATCCTCCTGAACTGAAGGCGAGTGGATGTGTTCCAGAAACACATTGCTAGGAATGGCTTCTCTCTTAGAACCTATCTTTGCCAAATCATCAGCTGCTTGATTTTTCAGTCGGGGTATGTGATGAAGTTCTAACCCTTCAAAATTCTTTTCTAGCTTTCTCACTGCATTGCAATAACCAGTCATAGCTGGGCTCCTGACGTCCCACTCCTTCATCACCTGATTAACCACCAAATCTAAGTCGCCATAGACCATGAGGCGACGGACGCCGAGTGAAATGGCCATGCGTAACCCATACAGAAGTGCTTCATATTCTGCTTTGTTATTGGAGGAATCGACGTGAATCTGGAGAACATATCTGAGCTTATCTCCTCGGGGGGAAACTAATACTACCCATGCACCGGAACCATTCAGCATCTTAGACCCATCGAAGAACATGGTCCAGTGTTCCGAGTGAACTTGAGTCGGCAGTTGCTGTTCAATCCACTCAGCGACGAAATCTGCGATTGCTTGGGACTTAATAGCCTTCTTTGCCTCAAACTGGATATCTAGGGGAAGGAGCTCAATCGCCCATTTTGCCACTCGACCAGTTGCATCTATGTTGTGAAGAATCTCTGATAGTGGGGCGTCGCTGACGACTGTAATGGTGTGGTCAGAGAAGTAATGTGCAACCTTCTTCGTGGTCATATAAATCCCATATACGAGCTTCTGGTAATGAGGGTATCTTTGCTTTGAAGGAGTCAAAACTTGAGAAACATAGTATACTGGGCACTGAACTTTGAAGGTCTTTCCTTATTCTTCCCGCTCGACCGTAAGTACTATAGTGACAACTTGTCCCGTGGCTGCAATGTAAAGCAGCAAAGGCTCTTTGCTGATTGGGACAGCGAGCACCGGCTGGGTGGATAGCAGGGCTTTGAGCTCTGCAAACGCTGCATCAGCTTCTGGAGTCCACTCAAACTTGTCTGACTTCTTCATCAGTCGGTAAAGAGGCAATGCCTTTTCACCGAGCCGAGAAATGAATCGACTTAAAGCGGCCAAGCAACCTGTAAGCTTCTGGACATCGTGCACGCGCACAGGATGCTACATCCGAAGGATAGTTCCAACCTTTTCAGGATTGGCGTCGATTCCTCGTTCAGAAACGAGAAAACCGAGTAACTTTCCACCTGGAACTCCGAATGTGCACTTTGACGGGTTGAGCTTGATATCGTACCTCCTAAGGTTGGCAAAGGTTTCAGCTAGGTCAGTCAGCAGGTCGGAACCTTTCTGTGACTTGACCACAGTGTCATCCATGTACGCTTCCACATTCCGACTGATTTGAGTGAGCAAACACTTCTCAATCATCCTCATGAACGTGGCTCCGGCATTCTTGAGGCCGAAAGGCATGGTGACATAACAAAAGCACCCGAATGGAGTGATGAAAGTAGTTTTGATCTCGTCGGGTCCATACAGACGGATCTGATGGTACCCGGAGTAGGTGTCTAGAAAAGACAATCGCTCACATCCCGCAGTCGAGTCAACTATCTGGTCGATGCGGGGTAGAGGAAAATGATCTTTCTGGCAAGCCCGATTGATATGTTTAAAGTCGATGCACATGCGAAGCGACTTGTCCTTCTTGGGGACCATGACAACATTGGCGAGCCACTCGGAGTGGTAAATTTCTCGGATGAACTCAGCTGCTAAGAGCCGAGCCACCTCCTCGCCAATGGCTTTCCTCTTCTGGACGGCGGACCGTCGAAGATGTTCTTTCACAGGTTTAACTTTCGGGTCGACTCGTAGATGGTGCTCAGCCAGTCCCCTAGGAACTCCAGGCATGTCAGAAGGCTTCCATGCGAAGATGTCCCGGTTCTCACGGAGGAACTGGATGAGCGCTTCTTCCTATTTGGAGTCGAGCGTTGTTGAGATGTGGGTCGGAGCAGCATTTGGATCGGTCGGGTGAATATGAACTGCCTTCTTTTCACCGGACGACTGAAAAGCTGATTCTGAAGCAGGTTTCTTAGCTCGTAACAACTCACTCGGATCTGCAGTCTTCTGATATTCTTGCAGTTCGACCACTGCCATCTGAGCGTCAGCAATCTTTGAGCCTTTCTGAAAACACTCTTCTGCTTTCTTCCGATTGCCTATAACAGTGATCACACCTTTGGGACCAGGCATCTTCAGTTCGAGATACACATAACATGGTCGAGCCATGAAGCGTGCATAGGCTGGCCTGCCCAAAATAGCGTGATAAGCACTTTGGAAGTCCACAACTTCGAATGTCAAATTTTCCTTGCGGTAATTCTTGGAATCACCGAAAACCACATCGAGAGCGATTTGGCCGAGTGACTCGGCTTTCTTCCCAGGAATGACTCCATGGAAGCTCATGTTACTGGTACTGAGCCTAGACATCGGGATGCCCATCCCTTTCAAGGTCTCTGCAAACAATATGTTCAAACCGCTGCCACCATCCATCAGGACTTTGGTCAGTCGAGTGCCTTCGACAACTGGGTCGACCACCAAAGCTTGCATCCCAGGGGTGGCGATGTGCGTAGGGTGATCAGACTGGTCGAATGTGATGGCAGTCTGAGACCACTTCAGGTAACTGGGTGTTGCCGGAGCAACCATATTCACCTCACGATTGATAACCTTCAGTCGACTTTTGCTTTCAACGTCGGCAAAAATCATCAAGGTGGAATTGACCTGGGGGTAACCATCGTCACTATCTTCCTTGTCCTCACCTTTGTCCGACTCCTTTTCCTTATCTTTGGACTGCTTGCCCTGAAACTGCTGGATCAGGAGTCGACACTATCGAGTGGTATGTTTTGGGTAAATGAGTTTACCCTCTTCGTCTTTCTTGGTATGGATGTGACACGGCAGATCCAAAACATCATTTCCATCTTGATCTTTAACTTTCTTAGGGTTCCAAGGCCCTTCGGGCTTCCCCTTGAACTTTCCTTGGGTTACGGCCAGGGCCTCCCCAGGAGCAGCTGGCTCTGCTTTCCGCTTCTGCTTCTGACTGGAATTCCCTCCGGTTTCCTGAGCGACTGACTTGAGTTTGCCACTCCGGAGTCGATCCTCATCTTCACCATTAGCATATTTGGTGGCAATCTCCATCATCCGATTTAGAGACATTTCTCCGGTTCGACCGAACTTCAGATTCAACTCTCTGTACTTAACGCCTTCTTTAAAGGCACAAGCTGCTTGATGATCTGGTACCTTTTCCACTGTGTGATGCAATGTGATCCACCTCTGGATGTAATCCCTCAGGGTTTCATTAGGTTTCTGCACGCAAGACCGCAATTCAGTGAGACCTGCAGGTCGCTTGCATGTTCCTTCAAATGTTGTGACAAACACTCGGGAGAGATCCTCCCAAGTGTAGATGCTGCTGGGTGCTAACTGATTCAGCCACGCTCTGGCTGAGCCCTCTAACATGAGAGGCAGATGCTTCATAGCTACCTCATCATTGCCATCGCCAATCTGGACAGCCACTCGGTAATCTTCGAGCCAAGTGACGGGCTTAGATTCACCGGTAAACTTACTAACTCCAGTCGCCAACCTGAAGTTGGGAGGAATCATAGCGGCTCTGATGGCTCGACTGAAACACTCTGGACCTGAAACATGTACTCTTCTACTGGTAGGCGCATCTCTGTCGTAGCCTTTCCTGTGAGCTCTGTTCCTGTCGACCAGACATTGTACGAGAATGGATCTCGCATCAAAGCCCGGTTCTCTAGGGTCGACTGGAACTCTCTGCCCAACACTATGAGGGCGTCTGTCATCCTGTTATCGAGGCACATATGTTCCACTCCTCGGGGGAGGGGTCGGCACTCGACGTCGATCATCACGATCGGATCGGTGATCACACTGCTCATTCCTTCTAATCTGATCATGCCGGTCTCCACGTCCCTCACGCCTCGGGGGCGATCTTGGGCTGTGAGCCGACTGGACTGTATCCGCTGCAACGGATCGACTATGGATCCTGTTCCGCGACTGAGAAACAACGGAATTCTGATTTCCCGCTGCCCGGAGCAACGCTCTGATTTGCAACAAGCCTCTGCCAGCCTCCGACTGGGAGGGTTCAATCGACTCTGCTATATGGGCCGCAGCCGCCAAATTCGGAATCGGAGTTCGATATACCTGCGGGGGCAGAAAAAACTGGCGTCGACTGGATTCTGGAGCCCGTTGACGTGCTCGCTCATCGAGTACTCGCTGGAGATTCTCCAGTCGAGTGCGCTCGGCCAAGTTAGCCAAGCGCACATCCTCCAAGGCCCGGGCCTCGGGGGTTTCTCCAACGATAGGAGTGTGGAGTGCACCCATGTTTCGGCGGCGAAGCTCCTCTCGTTGCATGGACGTAAGAGGCTTGGGGAGATACTCCTCGTGGGGATGCGACGGGTCGCCCCCACCCGCACCTCCGTCGGTGCGGGGAAAACCGGGAGGACTGCGTGTCCCGTCGATCACCAGAACCTCCGCCGCTGGGTCACTGCTGTCGCATTCGGATGCGGTCACTGCGGAGCCAGTCGAACAGGCCGTAGAGGGATTCGTCGGACTCGATCGCCGCGACTTGTGGGGTGGCCGACTGGCGGGCCACCGCATGTCTCACCCACCTCTGAAGTCTCGACCGGCCGGAGCGCTTGCGCCGACGAGAGACAGGGCGGGGGGACGTCACTGGAGCCGACCGATACTGGGTCGACGGCTGCCGCAGGAGGACACCACGAATGCACGCGCGAAAGTGCGTCGCCCCGCGGACGGGGAGCGCATCAACGTCGAGTGGGGCCTCCTGAAGCCAAGCGGAGTCGTCGGCGATGAACGTGAGCGCGCCAAGACGGATCTCGCGGCCCTCCACCAAAGCTCCGCCCGAAACCATGATCAAAGAGATCGGAAAAATCGCAACTTCTCCAACTAGGCTCTAAGACTCCTAGCCCCAAGGTGGGCGCCAACTGTCGTGGTTCTAAATCTGACCGTGATGTAGGGAGGTATGAATGGAGAGGCTAGATCTTAGCTATGGAAGAGTTGTAAGCACACGAGGTTTACGAGTTCAGGCCCTTCGCGGAGGAAGTAACAGCCCTATGTCTCGGTGCCCGGAGGCGGTCGATTGGATTATAGGTGTGTGAATAACAGGGGTGCGAACCCTTGATACTGAGGAAGGGGTGGCTTATATAGAGTTCGCCAGGCCCCTCCAGCCCTCAGTAATGTAGGGTTTAAAGTACATTAAGACAGGGAGTTACTGGTAACACCCCTAATAAAGTGCTATGATGACCATAAAGCCACTTAATGACCGACCGTTTGTGTGCGGAGTGACTTTAGATCTCCTGGCAGTCAAGTGGCTGATCTCGTGGTCGAGTGATAGCTTCGTGGTCGAGTGTCTTGAATCCATCGAGTGGGATACCTTCAAGTCGATTGAAAGGCGACTTCTTCTTGGGATGTCCTTAGGTGGGGTACTTAGGACATGCCCGTGCCCCTACCCTAGGTACATAGCTTCATCAGCTGGCGCCCTCGGAGCCCCCAGGAGGAATATAACGGAGAAGTCCTTCACCTGATGGGCCGGATAAAGGTGCTGGCCAAATCAGGATTGACAATAATGGAGGTTATGTCAATATGTATAATGCGGGGGGTGCGGCCACTTCAATATCGGGGACAACCGATATGGCACTTCAATGGAGAAGACGATGCCACCCGCTGCGGTCGTAAGGGACCGGACTCAGTCGCCGCTCTAGCGAAGATTTTGTCCGATTTACACAAAGGGGAGGAAGAGGAGTTCATCCGTAATAAGCCACGGGATGGATTCTCCATGTACAACCCCCCAAGCTGGGTGAGCTGCTACTTTTTACCCAAACCTTCCCGCATTCTTCGTCACAAGTGTTTACCTCGCCATTTCATAGCAGGAACTGTGAAAAGCTGTGAGGGAGGTCCACAGCCCGCCTCCACAACCAGAGGACCCCGACCGGGCCCTCGACCCCTGACTCAAAGAAGACCCGGACACATTTGTGGAGCTCATTGACAGGACGTTCTATCAATTAAGCTGCGATGGTGCCATGGTGGCCATCATAGCCGATTACCCTGGACTACTCCCTGCATCACATGTAAGTAAAACTGGAGTCCCAACTTCCGAGAAGGATCCCTTTTTTTGCACTTCACCTACAGCACACATATGGTGTCTTACAGGGAAGGCCCTCGGTACGCCATGCCGAACCCGCGGTGACTCACCAACAAGGGGCACCGAAGCCGGGTAGGCTTAAAAGGAAGGCGGTCAGGACTGAGACGCCGTCGCAAAGGTATGAGAAAGAACCCTCCTCCGTGGTTGACGTCTTTTATAATATAATAACATCCATGTTTCTTTAGCAGAAAAAACACTCGCCGGACTATATCCGGAGAGCCTGCCGACCATGCCTCCACCAACCGGGCTCCAGCGCCGGACTTAGAGGCGGATGCTAACGTGGGGCCAAAACCAGATGTTCCTCCTACACAGGATGCGGATAGGCTATCCGCTACGAATTCCAAAGTGGAGAGTGCCATGAATCACAGGCATCGCCGGGCCGTACTCCGCGACGCTTGTTTCTCCCCAGAGGCGTTCGATGCCTTCAACTCAGGAGACGTAGTACATCCAAGCTGCTCAAAATGGTCTTGCCAGAGCCACTGACCAGTATGTAAAGGATATACGGGTAAGAAAAACTGATAATTATGTATACCAGTAGCCCCTGAAGCTTGAAACAGTTGACACAACTGATTTAAGGATCATTTGTTGTGTAGGTTCTTATGGAGAAGAATACCCAATTGTCTCGAGAGCTGGAAGAGTGCAAAACCCAGCTACGGGCCGCAGTTGCCGCAATGAAGGAGTCCGAGAAGGCCCCATCTGGTAACACTTGTTTTTATTGCAAAGAATGACATTTATGCAAATCTAACAATAGATTCTGCAGATGACCCTAGAGTGAATCCGGAGGTCATGCCCGGGGATGAGCAACATGCTCAACGGCAGCTAAAGGCTGACGAGCACGTGCTTACACAGGTTAGGCTGGAGAAAAACGATCTCCAAGACGCCAATACACGACTGGGCATTGAGCTGAAAGATGTTCGAGCCCAGCTTGCTGACTCCGTGAAGGAGAATAAGAGGCTTCGACGCGGCATTTTCAGTAAGTGCTTTAATGAACTGTAAAAGAGTTCGGCGAAGAAACCGGCTGATAGAGTTATATATGTAGGCGTGCTGACGGGCCGTCCCACGCAGGAGATGCCTGGGTCTACATGCGATCTTCTGCCAGAGCTCTCACAACTGCACGAACAAGTACGACAGGTGATGCAGGGCGTTGCCCAAGCCTTGTGGCCGTCCGCCTCCCTGCCAGGAGGCATGAGAGAGCTTGTGGAAAAGCTCAGGGGAGCGCGGCGGCGCTTCCGATTATGGAAGATATCAGCCTGCCGACAAGGTGCAAGGGAGGCCTGGGCCATGGTGAAGACGCGGTATACCAAGGCTGACCCGAACCACATGGCCGAGGTCGGACCTATGGGGCCTGACGGGAAGGAGATCCCCGTTAGTTTGGTTTATGACCAGGTAGAATTAGCCGCAAAGTATTCGCAATAGGACTATAGGCTAGACAACCTGTTGGATGGTATGGAAGAAGAATTTAGTCAGTCTAAGTGACTGTGTACTTCAAGTGACATATATTGTCCCTAGCCGGATTGTAAATCATTTGTCATGGCGGACCTTTTCGCTTCAACCTCCGGACCCGACAGTCCGGAGTGTATCCGAATACCTGCTCGGTTATGTAAAAAACGGGATATGCGTGGAAACCAGGCGTAGGGGTTGTAAGTGCTTGAACAGACAAGTACCCAACTAGCTATGTTATATTACATGGATAGTAAGAAACATCTTCCAGGGAGAATAGTTCCGTTAAGGGTTCCTTTCCCTGGGTACGCATGCCCTAATGTGCATGTCCGGACTGCAAAAAGAGACGCAGGATGTAAACTTCTAGGGGCGTGTAGTACAATAAATAGAAATCGTCTTTTATTCACCGACCGAATATTCCCTTAAGAACGCTAGCTTTCGGCTTCACCCAGTCCGAGGTACAAATCCGGCTGACCCGGCAGTAACAATCGCAGAGGTGCTCCCCTTATGCCCTAGCTGAATTAACGCGAACGTAGGGCATAAACACAAGAGCCAGGCAACCCAGCTTGGCCAAAACTTAAGTCATATCGATGCATATAATGGCAAAAAAAGGAACATGTGAAAAATAACACATGCGTTGGGCCTAAAGCCCAAAACGTAGCTATATTAAGCTTCTGTATAAGAAGCCCCCACGTATCATGAGCACAGCTAGCGCGTTAAGATTGTGTAGTGAAGACACATTGTAGCCTTATAAAGCCTTTAAGAAAAAAAAGGGAAGAAAGAAAGAAAAGACAGATAATGAATATGTAAAAAATTGATAGAGGTAGGGATACGAACACAGAGTCCGGCACTAGGTGTAGAACCTTCGAAGTCTAGCTGCGTTCCATGGATTTGGCTCGAGTCGATTGTCCGATGCATCCCGCAGACGGTACGCTCCATCGGTCAGAACTTGGTCAATAATGAAGGGACCTTCCCACTTGGGCTTGAGCTTGTTCTTTTTATTCTCCGATAGGGGTAGAACGAGTTCGCCAACGTTATAAATTTTGGCCCGTACTTCTCTGCTTTGGTACCTTTGAGCCTGTTGCTCATAGAATGCGGAACAGGCTTTTGCCACGTTGCGCTCCTCCTCCAGGGCGTCCAAACTGTCCTGCCGATCAAGCTCGGCTTCTTTCTCTTCATACATGCGCACTCGAGGTGAGTCATGAATTATGTCACAGGGCAGTACCGGCTCTGTGTCGTATACCATAAAAAATGGTGTGTATCCGGTAGTGCAATTTGGCGTGGTCCGCAGCCCCCAGAGTACGGAGTCGAGCTCCTCTACCCAGTGCATATTCGACTCCTTCAAGGATCGCACTAATCTGGGTTTAATGCCGCTCATGATAAGACCGTTTGCTCGCTCGACTTGACCTTAGTTTGCGGGTGATAGACAGAAGCATAATTGAGCTTGATGCCCATGTTGCTGCACCAAAGTTTTACCTCGTTGGCTGTAAAGTTCGAGCCGTTATCGGTGATGATGCTGTGGGGACGCCGTAACGGTGTACAACCCCAGATATGAAGTCTACCACTGGTCCGGACTCGACCGTTTTAACTGGTTTGGCTTCTATCCATTTGGTGAATTTATCCACCATGACCAATAAGTATTTTTTTCTTATGGCTTCCCCCTTTGAGGGGTCCGACCATATCGAGCCCCCAGACCGCGAAGGGCCAAGTAATGGGGATTGTTTGGAGAGCGGTAGGCGGTATATGGTTTTGGTTCGCAAAAAGCTGGCAACGGACGCAACATTGAACGAGTTCTTGTGCGTCTGCTCGGGCCGTTGGCCAGTAGAAACCTATGCGGAAGGCCTTGCTTACAAGGGCCCGAGCTGCGGTGTGGTGGCCGCCGAGTCCAGCATGAATTTCTGCCAAAAGTTGTCGTCCTTCCTCTTCGGAGATGCACCTTTGAAGGACTTCGGTAGCGCTTTTCTTGTAAAGCTCTCCCTCGTGGCCCTTGTAGGCTTTAGACCGCCGCACAATGCAGCACGCCTCGCTTTTCTTGTAGGCTTTAGACTATCAATGTTGTATTGTTATTTTCCGCGGGATGGTGCTCTGCGGTATTGTGGATGAGGAGATCCTCACCGCTCTTGGACACCTGCCGGAGTACCCAACATGCTCTAAGGCTGTGTGTTGGCATGGTATCCGCTGTGCTGTGAATTTTGCATGGCCCATTAAGCCATCCCTCCAATACAGTTCCGTGCCCTGTAGTGGGCTTTTGCTTCTTTGCAGCTAGATCGGGTGACTTACAAGAGTACACCCTTTTATTTCGGACGGGTTTTTTTTAGAGACGAAGGATCCCAGAATTTTGTTTGGGTTTTCCAGGCACTTTCCATCGCACAGTACTTCCATACTATGGCCGCCAAGTCAGCAAAGTGTGCTATGTCACGGCGACTTATGGCGTTGAGGATTCCCCTGTCCGTGCAATTTTTGCAAAATAATGTGATTGCGTCTTCCTCGCGATAGTCCTTAACCTTGTTCATTACAAGGAGGAATCTGGCCCAATAGTGGTGTACTGTCTCTTGGGGCTCTTGTCTGATGTGGGAAAGATCATTTATATCTGGGTGGGTGGGTAGATTTAGATCCGAACCTTGACCCGATCTGAGACCCAGGGGCGGAGGAGTTTCCGATCTTGGAAGTTCGGGCTCCGGGATGTTGCCCGCTAGGTCTGGCCCACTGCCTGATTCCAGGTTCAAGGCTTGGGCAGTGTCCTCCCGTAAACGGGTATCCGGCTCAGAGAGCTCAGGAATCCGGAAATAGTCCGTCCTCAAGATAGAGGAAGAATCGCCGAGTTGCTCCTCCACCACCACTATCTGATGGGTGACCGGCGGAGAGTTAATCTCCCTTTGGTCGGGTTTAAGCTCAATCCGATCATAGTCCGTAGCAACTCCCAAAGCGGCGATGCGCCAAGAGCTCGTTCAAGGAGGAGAGCTCCATTGGATCCATCCGCTCGGAGAATTCCGAGCCGACGTGGAGACTGTTTCTGATGACCCGAGAAGTCATCGTAGGTGCAGCGGCCGAACGGGCGGTCATGACGAAGCCGCCTAGTCGGAGAGTTTGGCCTACAGCCAGGGCTCCTCCGGAGGTGATGTTGTCATTGACAACAAGATGAGCCATCAAGCCTTATGGTGACGACACAGTGGAACTCTCAATGAAAGCACCAATGTCGATGTCAAAACCGGCGGATCTCGGATAAGGGTCCCGAACTGTGCGTCTAAGGTGGATGATAACAAGAGGCGGGGGACACGATGTTTACCCAGGTTCGGGCCCTCTCGATGGAGGTAATACACTACTTCCTACTTGATTGGTCTTGATGATATGAGTATTAAAAGAGTTGATCTACCACGAGATCGTAGAGGCTAAACCCTAGAAACTAGCCTATGGTATGATTGTTGTTGTCCTACGGACTAAACCCTCCGGTTTATATAGACACCGGAGGGGGCTAGGGTTACACAGAGTTGGTTACAAAGGAGGAGATCTACATATCCGTATTGCCAAGCTTGCCTTCCACGCCAAGGAGAGTCCCATCCGGACACGGGATGAAGTCTTCAATCTTGTATCTTCATAGTCCAACAGTCCGGCTAAAGTATATAGTCCGGCCGTCCGAGGACCCCCTAATCCAGGACTCCCTCAGCCGGATATGCATAGCTTCATTGATCACTAACCTGGTATGTAGAGTTTTGTTGATCACTAGCCGGATATATATAGTTTTGTTGGGCACTTGCCGAATATGCATAGCTTTGTTGATCACTAGTGGTCGGATATCTATGCATAGTTCTTAAAAATGTTTTATTTTGTAGCATTCTCGTGCATGTACGGTGTTCAAGAATTTGGAGAAGAAAATTTTCACCATCATGCATTGTTGGTTGAAGTTGAATGGGCAACAAAATTTGAACATATTAATGGCCAAAACCGCCGCCACAACCACCGAGGAAGAAACCGGCGATACATCCATTTTGTATCATGCTTTTATATCGATATTAGAAGAGGGTTCCGGGGAAAGAAGTAGGAGGAGTAGAGGGCGAACCGAGAAGGTGCAGCACGCAAGATGATGGAGAAGTTCGAGGACATCTTGATGAAGAAGAAGGAGGCATACATCAAGCGCTCGGAGAAAAACAAGGCGGAGTGGTTCAAAGTATTGATGGATGCGATCGAGAAGAAGCTCAAGTTCGAAGAGAAGAGGGCCATGATCAAAGAAAATAAGGTCATGCTCGAGGAGGAGAAGAAGGCGATGCTCGAAAAAAGGCGAAGATCACAACCGCGGAGGACGCCAAGATGTTGACCTTAAATTTGGATACTTTTGGTGCCGACACAAGAATATTCCTGCAAGCCATGCGCTACAAGATGTTGCAGCGGCAGAAAGACGAGTTGGAGGCGGCGGACAAAGAGGGGATGGAGGCGACTGAGAGCGAGGCACCATGATCGTGGAGGCTCGGACTGCCAGTCCGGTAGGGTAGAAAATCTATTTTTTACACGGACTGTCGGGCTGATCTTTTGTGATCGGGCATATAAAAATTATGCATATTTGCCTCTCTTTTTTTTGTGATCGAGCATATGACCCGAGCTGGTGTGATCCAAGGAGTGCTATGTATTATATTTTATTTGAATTTTGAATTACCATTTATTGACAAATATATAAAAAAATACATTAGATGGGCAGCTCCCGCATCAGTGTTCGCGGATCGTCCCATATCCGAATACGAATGCCGCCAGAACTAGTTTACGGGGGAGGGTTGGAGATGCCCTAACCCCGTTCTTCCCCTGCAGGTGTACATAAATGGCGCCGGCCCACTCCCACGTTGCAGGAACCCCGGTACGCTCGCTCTGTCTACACTCGCATGCAGTACTGTACAGCCATTGCTGCAAGTCGACGAGAGATACGCCGGCCGGTAGTCCATAGCTGCGCTCTTCACGGCCGCTGGAGGAGTACGTAGTACTGAGTATAGTTCCTATTGTCCCCCGGATACAGTCGGCAAGAGAACAGCGAAGCTGGCAGGCCCAATTACGAGACCATCATGGCGATTTGCGAGCACGCGCTGCCCTGCCTGCCTGACCGCCACTTACGAGGTAACCATATCACCGTGATCGCCGAGCCGTGCGAGCTCCGCTGGCAGGGGAGAGACGGACGGCCGCGGCACGCGCGCGGGCGCTTCTTTTTGGGGTTTCATCTCGTTAACCACGGCGGTAATGGCCACGCACGCACGGCGTTTTGGTTCGGGGTCACGGAGGCGGGCAAGGCCAGGTGCAGGTGGGCCGTCGAGTTAGCGCCACGTAGTACTGGTCGTCTTGGCGTGCGGTGGCGCGGCAAAAGGGCATCACGCGCGAGGCGAGCCCACGACGCTGCGTCGAAGAGGACGCGTCGAGGGGCGTGCCGATCGGCGCCGCCCGCCGAAGGGAAGCCGGGCCTCTGCCGCGCTCTGCGCCGTCCGATGTCTCTTTAGCTGTGTGTGTGCACGAGAAGAGCAGGCCGGTAGCGGTAGGAGCATGACGGGAAGGTCCAACCCTTGAAGGCGGGACGAGAGGGGCACTGTAGCGGTAGAGCGAACGTAGTACGTACGTAGGCTGACAGGAACACAATGCTGCATGCAGCAGCAGCAGAACTAGAACAGCGCGGGCAGCGGCTAGCCGGCTACTAGCGCGGACCACGCTAGCGTATAGGAGAATCTCGTCGTACGGTACAGAGCGAGACACTCCTACCACCCTGCCTCTGTGGCCTGTACGTACAAAAAATGGAGGTGCTATCTCACATATGAGGAGGGCATCGAGTGCCCTAATCAAAGCACCGATGGCCGGACGGACGGACGGGCATGCCTTCCCGTGATACCAAATTTATGTCGCGTGCGCCAATGCATGCATGCAGAGATCGGCCGGCCGGCCGGCCGCTCGTCCGTGACACCGTGAAATAGTGAGAGGGCGCCGTCCGTCAACCGGCAGTAGGTGAAAAGACAAGCGGGGAAGGCGCGCGCGGCAACAAAACCGTGGCAGTCGATCAGCCGCTGGCCAAAGCCGAACGACGGCAAAAAACATAAATTTGACCTCAGGACGAAACTATTTCATAATCTAAACTATGTTTGAAAATATTTCATCCAGCTGACCTCTAATGTGCAGCGCCCAACAGTAAGGCGCTACATTCTTACTGTGCAGCGCCTATCACACAGGCGCCACACTGTGCAGCGCCTAGCTGTAAGGAGCTGCACTACACTGTGCAGCGCCTAACTGTAAGAAGTTGCACAGTAGAGTGCAGCGCCTTACTGTTGGGAGCTGCACAAAAGGGTTAACTGTGTGAAATATTTTCGAAAACAGTTTAGTTTGTGAAATACTTTTGCGTTGAGGTCAAATTTGTCAATTCTGCCCC
Organism: Aegilops umbellulata; assembly: GCA_032464435.1. NCBI lineage: Eukaryota > Viridiplantae > Streptophyta > Magnoliopsida > Poales > Poaceae > Aegilops > Aegilops umbellulata. Next base: position 50,546,307 of record CP136060.1, read on the forward strand.
GAACTACGCCCGAGTTTCCTCGACAAAGAGAAAGGCGATCACCCTGCGGTACCACGACAACCACTACGACCAGCTGCCCCCTTGCCCTCCTCGGAGAAAAACAGCCGAGCTAATCGCCTTTCCGCTGCACAGCGCCAGCAGTAGGTTATGTTGCTCGCCGTGCCTTTGTTTGGCAGCCATATTCGTTCGTGTTCGGCAGCGGCAGCCGAGGCGAAAGGACTCGGCCGGTGCATGCCTTTGGCCTGGAATCGTGTGTGTACGGTGCGTCGTTGATCGACCGGGGGAGGGCAGCGGCTTCTTGTTTCTACCTGCTTGTCGTTTGGTTTGTTGCCCTAGGTACTGGCCAGGTGGTCGAACGCCGTGTTCAGGAAAGCGGGATCGCATGTAGGATTACTACAAAAGTGGCGTCAAATGTACACTCCTACTACCTACTAACGATGATGAGCGTCTGGACCAGTTGGTTGATCGAACTCGATCCGTCTAATCAATCGCGTCAATCATGGCGCTGTCTTAGGTTTGATGATGATGAAGCTGGTAGAGAGAGGGGTGGTGGCACGGGTCCGGGAAGGACACCATCAGTCGACCTGACTAGCCTGAAATTTCCTTGACGAGTTCCAGCTCCATGTGCAGCTGCGGCCCTGCCCCCCTCCCCATCTTGTTCTGTACCTCTGCTTCCGGTGGAGTCTAATCAAGGACGAGTAATTAGCAATTAAATTGGGAGTTAATTTCACATTTAACCCGTAGATTCATCTTTTTTATAACAACAATTATCCTATTCTGCAGATTTTCCATAGTTTTACTCAGTCTAAGAGCGTCTCCAACAGGCGCCAAAAACTGCTCCGCGCGCTAAAATTTGCGCCGGACAGCTCCGACAGAAACTGTAAAATAGTGCGCGCAAAAAAAAGACTTGGACACGCGCTAAAAGGCGTTGTCGCATGCTGCAAATTTGGGATGTCGGATCGCGCACAGTTTATAATTTGCACCGCATGTTTTCTCGGCGTGCATTTTTGGGCATTTGGAAAATCAGTGTTGGGTCTGGCGCGCTAAAAATGCTCTAAACAGATTTATGCCATCAATTACTATTTTTTAATATATTGTTGGTCGTTCTTACCGATTGGGCAACCACGATACTATCACACACAAGTATTTTGAGCAACCACATCCACATGGAACCTTGTTCCTCGCCGTTCTCTTTAAGCACCTTCAATGCGTGTCCACGTTGCTCACACGATCTACTAGCACGCACCGGCATCATCATTATTACGGAAACTTCTAAACGGGCAACCGGAAGACCACATGAAACCGGCCACGACGTCCTAGCATCCCCCCGATCCGGCCGACGACGTGCGTGATCTGATCGATCGCGCGAGCCCCACGTCCATAAATTACACGGCTGAATCTCTCCTCATCGGGATCGCTTTGTACGCGTGCGAGCCGATCCTTGTTTTTACTACTCTCCGCATGCATCGATCGGTCCATCCATCATCCATGGCCGGCCGATGGCTGGTCTGGTCCCCTCGATCGGTGGTCTCGGCTACTGGTCACCGGAGGGGCGGAGACAAGAGGGGCCACGACAAGTGTTCCAGGGCGGGTGAAAGTGAACTCGTGGAAAATGGCAAGCTGGGATGCGCCCAAGAGCAAAAGGGAATATTGGTCCAGGCTCGCCCAACTTGCGCGCCGGATTAATTACTGCTCGTAGATCCTAGGAGTAGTTCATCCATTTTGTATCGGGTTGATGGATTCTAGTGGTGTTTTGGGAGTATACTCCGTTCTACTGGTAGTGCCTATGTTTGACTGCACGGTCTTCATCGCAATGCCATGCAGATGGATGTATACACGGGACTAGCTTTGGATTAGGAACCCTAATTAACTAGCTTACCGAGGGCTCAGTTTTGGGATGCATGGCCAAATGCTGGTAGATTAAGGGGTTGGTAATTAGATCTTCGGCGTGCTTGCTTCCAGAAATGGATGAGAGAGAGCATCCATGCTCTGCAATAATGCGTGGCAATTGTCCGCTACTTAAAAGATCATCATTGTTTTGTCGTGCATAAACAAATGATTGAAAGATCTCCGTTGTTTTGTCACGCATAAAATAGTGAGTTAAATAGATCGAGCAACGTGCCGAATCCACTGATGGGAACACTGGGCACAAAATGCGCAAATTGCTTTTGTCATGCACATAAAGAAAAACAGATAAGTGTAGGAGTACGTACTAGTACTATCTCACAACCTACGATACTAGTAGTACCTACCGAATCTGCCGATTATTAAAAAGGGGTAGATACACAAAATGCCCATTTTGTTGCGTTTCACTTGGGAGCTGAAAGGGACGTCTCCTGTGAGCCAGGTCTGCTCACTGAACCAGCCATTTTGTTTGTTTTGTGGGCAAGCACAAGGATAAAAAATACGTCGACTTGTGTAAGATGTGCCTTTCCTTTCGTGGTAGGGGTACCCTCTTGTGGCGCCATTATTGAGGCCGAACTGAGAGGTGCAACGTGACGAGACGACGTCCCCTCCCGGCCGCCCAAGGTCGGTGCGCGTCGCGGCAGCATGCGCTGCATTGATGGCTCCGGACGGTGGGCTCTTGATGATCGACGGTTGTTGCGGTTGGGATGCGATCATCACCCCGCAACCTGTTCTTCTCTTGGATATGGATAAGCAGATGCATGGAGCGATAATTTCTTGCTCCTAATCTCGTGGGGGTTTATGCGGTGACGTGCAAAAAGGTTTGGGGTCGACCCGGTCGAGCATGTGATCGGTAGATGGGTGTGGACGGATCGTTGCCACACGTAGCCAAGCAGGTTGTGATGGCCGTAACGTGGGAGTTGTCCACTTCATCACATCGCACATGGGGTTTTCTTCCCCTCCGTTGATATTTCCGCGTACGTGTAGCGACTGCGAGGCCGGCAGCAGGGTAACATGCGGAGGGGCACGAATGGTCAAGCGACATCACAAAATAAGAATCCACGTCCCCATCCCTCCGCCCTCGAATGCCCTGCGCCTGGGAAAAGTTGGCCATCCCGTGCCCTCCCCAAAAAACGCACATCATGAGGCTTCGTCGCCGTTGAGAAAATCTTCCCTGGGGATGGCGGCATGATGTCCTGCGAGAGTGCGAGACCATATGGTATGCCGCTACAACCATGAGTAGTCAGCGGTCACGTACGAGTAGAACAAGACGAGAACGAACAAAGTTGGAAAGCAGCAGTCAGAAGAGAGGAGAGGGAGGGAAAGAGGGAGGGTGGTGGTAGGTTTTGGCGCCGATCTGTCTACCGATCTGAAAAGAAGCAGCCCGGCTCGCCCACCGAAGCGCCCCGACTTGCCTTTTGGCTCCACCAACGCGGTGGCCGTGGAATGTCGAGTCCGTGGACCGGCGCCGGGTACAGGCCTAGGACCTAGCAATAGGCGCAGGATTCGTCTATTCAGCGGTGCACCCGGTCCATGGGAAGGGTTCTGTTTTCCAGAGATGGAATGAGGTTGAATGCGGCGGTGGGTGGGCGCGGTCCATGGCGAGAGCACGGGCCGCCATAGGGGGGGCGTGCCGTTGAGGCTTGAGAAAACTAGACGAACCTGCGCTGGGCGCACCTAACTCTGTACGGTCCCGAGACCAGACCGGGTGGCGACAAGTCCCCCCCGCCCGTTTCACATCACATCACCATCGTTTCCGAGGCTCACCGCGAGGCCCCAAATTAAAGGGTGCTTGATATGTTTTAGTGCCATGACTAAAAGTAGTGAGACTAAAACTTGCTAACCTCATCCATGCTTGGATCCAAATACTAAAGAGACTAAAATTAAATTATTGAGCATTTATTATCCTTCAAACCATTCAATCCAGAACTAACATGTGTTAAAGTAGAGGAATTAAATGAAGAAAGAGGGCTAATACATATTTTAGTAGGTTTTCTATGACTAAAAAATTTTAGCATCAAGAATAGTCCTAGTCTCTTTGGTCAGAGGTGCTTGGACTTTAGCCTCTAAAAGGGACTATTTTTAGTCAGACTAAAAATAGTCCCTTGGATCCAACCACCCTCTTAATCGCGGTCCGGTCGTGATCTTTGGGTAATCCCCGGCACCCAAGTCTAATCTGGGTCCCGCGTAAAACAGCACCTGATAGTGGATGTTCTGTTACTACTACATGGGATGATTGGTTGTTATGTTAATTTTGTTTTTTAGCACAGTTCAGGACACGTTTGGGTGGCGACAGTTTGTAGGCGTGGCAGCATTCAACCTAGCAGGAGCATTTTCATTGTAGGTTCTTTCTAATTCTCCATCGATAGAGACACTCTTAAATCTCAATTGATGTGTGAGGGCCTCTTTGATTCAAATGGTTTGCATAGAAAAAATAGAGGAGTAGGATATTTATCAGTGTTTTTTCTGGGATGGTCATTTTTTTCGCGGATGTCCCCGAAGGGACTTTTGGGATGGTCATTTGATTCATAGAATTGAGTTCATATGAAGTTTTTCAAAGAAATCCATTACATTACATTTCAAAGGAAAATTTGCACCCCCATGCTTGCGCAAGGGTATCGGAACCATCATCATCCTCACTACATGGCTCCTCTGGAAACATCGCAATGCCTGCGTCTTCGACGGCGCACAACCCTCCAACACAGAGCTTGTCCGTGACATCAAACTAGAGGCCCGTTTATGGGCACGCGGGAGCCACCGGCTTGGCCAACATTATCCCTGTAACATAAAACCCTTGTACTGAGGCTGAGCATCCTCCCCCTATGCTCACTGCTTTCCTTACCCGCGCCATCTTGTGTACGCGGCTAAGGACGGCAACCACTTGTACTCACTTCTCCCTATCAATGAAATGATATGCATCGATGCGTATTCATGATTTTTTTTTTGCACCCACTCCATCCTCTAGCAAATAATTGTTTGTTTTTCTTGTGGTACAACAAAACACACTTTCATGCAAACAAAATGAAGCAGGATCAGAGTGATGTCTCTCCAAACTTGTGTTTTTTCTATTCATGTGTTTTTTCCGATTATATCAATCAAAGACAAGTTAAAGGTGAATCTCTAAATCGATCGAACGAAAGAAATACCTTGAGTATGAAGACAACAAGGCACTAAAGTATGGTCGGGGGTCAGGGTGACAAAGAGGAGTGCGGCGATTGTCGTGATAATGAAAGATGGATCGCGAAGAGGGTCACGCCTCCACGTTGCGATCAAGCCACACCACGTTACTCAGACGTGGTCGAAAAAAAGGGATCCCAAAACCATGCATGTAATCTCCTCTAGCTAGATGAGGATAGAAATCACCCAAATACGTTGCTACTCGCAGCTCAAGCAAACTCGCCATATCGGCTCGATCGGCATAAATCATAACAACCACAAATATGACAATTTGGCCAATAATGTCACTGAAACAGAGTTGTCATTCGGCCCTAAGACGCCATAATTTATGAATGTCACTCCATATCGAGGCTGAGAGCCTCCATACTTGGAGGTTGTGAACGTTGGTTTGGAGCGTGGTCCACCCGCAAACCGCTCGAGAGGGAAGTTTCACCTCCCCTCCACACCCTTCTGCGCGACCCATATATTTTGTGTGCGCATGACTCAGACGACCATGGCACCAGAAAGTGTGCCAATTAATGGCTCACATCGCGTGCCAACTGCCTGGGGCTACTCCTGCCACGTTTCCCGTAGTATGTTTTGGCGCTTGCCACATTCTCATGGTGCGCAATGCCCACGACAATAAAAAGGCCGCCGCCATGGACGAATAGCTCACAACCTCCGCTTCCAATACTGATGCCCATAGCCACTTTCTCCCTCCATGTTGTTAGCCCCGTGGTCGGACAAGGTACCTCTCTTGGAGGAAGAGAAGCAGATATTGAATAAGGAGGAAGCGTCAGAGAAGGTCAACCTCATCGTTGAGTGATGATCCACAAGTATAGGGTATCAATCGTAGTCCATTCGATAAGTAAGAGTGTCGAACCCAACGAGGAGCAGAAGGAATGACAAGTGGTTTTCATCAAGGTATTTTTTGCAAGCACTAAAATTGTCGGTAATAGGTAGTTTGATAGCAAGATAATTTGTAACGAGCAATTACGGTAATGGTAAATAAAGTGTAGCAAGGTAGCCCAATCCTTTTGTGGCAAAAGACGGGCCAAAACAGTCTCTTATAATAAGCAAACCGTTCTTGAGGGTACACGGGAATTTCATCTAATCACTTTCATCATGTTGGTTTGATTCGTGTTCGCTACTTTGATAATTTGATATGTGGGTGGACCGGTGCTTAGGTGTTGTCCTTACTTGAACAAACCTCCTACTTATGATTAACCCCCTCGCAAGCATCCGCAACTACGAGAAAAGTATTAAGATAAAATCTAACCATAGCATTAAACTTTCGGATCCAAATCAGCCCCTTACGAAGTAGCGCATAAACTAGGGTTTAAGCTTCTGTCACTCTAGCAACCCATCATCTAATAATTACTCCATAATGCATTCCCTTAGGCCCAAATATGGTGAAGTGCCATGTAGTCAACGTTCATGTGACACCACTAAGGGAATGACAACATACATACCATCAAAATACCGAACACATATCAAGTTCACGTGATTACTTGCAACAAGACTTCTCTGTGACCTCAAGAACAAAAGTAACTACTCACAAATAATAATCATTCTCAAGATCAGAGGGTTATTAAATAGCATAATGGATCTGAACATATAATCGTCCACCAAATAAACCATATAGTAATCAACTACAAGATGTAATCAACACTACTAGTCACCTACATGTACCAATATGAGGTTCCGGTACAAAGATTGAACACAAAAGATGAACTAGGGTTTGATAGGAGATGGTGTTGTTGAAGATGTTGATGAAGATTGACCTCCCAAAGATGAGAGGGTTGTTGGTGATGATGATGACAATGATTTCCCCCTCCGAGAGGGAAGTTCCCCGGCGGAATCGCTCCGCCGAAGGGAAAAAGTGCTCATGCCCAAGTTCCGCCTCGAGACGGCGGCGCTCCGTCTCGAAAGTCCTATTCTTATTTTTTTATAGGTCAAAATGACTTGTATACTAGAAGAGGGGCACTGGAGGTGGGCCGAGGAGGGCACAACCCACCAGGGCGCGCCCGGGCTGCCTGGCGCACCCAGGTGGGTTGTGCCCACTCGGTGGGCCCCGTCTGGTAGTTATTTGCTCCAATATTTTTCATATATCACTACAAAAAAATACACTTCTGTGATGATACGTGTTTGTCACAGTAGGTCACGTTTTCTGTCATGCATGTACATTCATGACAAATTTATGACGGAATCAAGATAGTCATACCTGTGCTGTCGTAGAACTGTTCCATGACATTACCAAAATTATCATCACGAAAGTGTCCACTTCCATGACGATAAATCGCGCGTCAGAGAAGTGCTTTCGTCAAGGGTGACCGACACGTGGCATCCACCGTAAGGGAACACCGTTAAGCTATCAGGTCCGGTTTTGGATCCGATAACCCGTTAACAGCCCTGACCAATGGGGATTTTCCACGTGTAAAATCATCATTGGCTGGAGGAAACACGTGCAGGCTCACCGTTGGGACAGATGTCATCCACTCATTGGACCCAAAGCGCCTATGATACGCCGACATGTGGCATGGCCCAACTGAGGCCCATTCCTGTGAAAAGGCCGACCCGTTTGACTTGGTCAAAAGGTGGCGGCCCGGCCCACAGCAAGCCTGTTAACGGCCTGTTCGCATATAGCCCATTTACAGCCCGCTATCCCAGGGCCTGTTTACGGCCTATCCGAATTAGGCCTAGTAGCGTCATCTGGGCCGTCCAATATAATTCCAGCCCGTTTTAACTTCCGGCCCATGTATGGCCCATGACGTCTTTCGGCCCATATGAGGCCCTTAGTAACCCTCGGCCCCTTAAAGGCCCGTGGTAAAACTGGCCCATAATGAACAGTGTATCACTTTATACCCATTAATGGCCCATTATTCCGTTGGGCCGTTTCCAGCCCATGATATCTTTCGGCCTTCTCAGGGCCCATTTATTCTTGGGCTCATTTCCAGCATTCGGTTACTTATGGCCCGTTACTATCATTTTCTGCTTGTGAGCCAAATTCAGCCCGTGGTTACAGTCGGCCCATTTGTGGCCTGTTAATACGTTGGGCCGTTTTCATGTCAAAAAAGCCCCGTTGGGCTGTTTTTCGTAGAGTTATCAAATACAGCCAATAAACGACCCGTTATTGTCCATGAATACTATGACCCATGATTGGCGAAATGATGATACGCCCCGTAGAAGGCCCATGGATCGTACGACCCGTAGAAGGCCCATGGATCCTACGGCCCGTATAGAAGGCCAATGGATCCTATGGCCCGCAGAAGGCCCATGGATCATACGGCCCGCGGGAGGCCCATGGTTACAACAGTCCATGTGTTGCCATGATTATTTTGCCCTAGTTTCCAAAAATAGGTTATTGTGGCCACTAGAAAAACACATAAAAAGAACTGCAGTGACTACAAGCAAACAACTAAACAAGACAATAAGGAAATAAATAAGCTAGCAATTAACACTAGCCTATTACCTCTATTACACATATTACATCCACTGGGCATCAAAGTTCGCCACCAGTGCAAATATAGGGAACAAATCAGCATATTACTGATACGTCCAACGTATCTATAATTTTTTATTGTTCCATGCTATTATATTACCTGTTTTGGATGTTTATGGGCTTTATTGAACACTTTTATATTATTTTTGGGACTAACCTATTGACCCAGAGCCTAGTGCCAGTTCCTGTTTTTTCCCTTGTTTCAGTGCTTCGAAGAAAAGGAATATCAAACGGAGTCGAAACGGAATGAAACCTTCTCGAGAAGTTATTTTTGGAAGGAAAAGCTACCCGATAGACTTGGAGTGCACGTCAGGAAAGAAACGAGGGAGCCACGAGATAGGGGGCGCGCCCACCCCCTAGGGCGCGCCCTCCACCCTCATGGCCCCCTCGTGGCTCCCCTGACATACTTCTTCCTCCTATATATACCCATATACCGTAAAACGATCGAAGAACAGAATAGATCGGGAGTTCCGCCGCCGCAAGCCTCTGTAGCCACCAACAACCAATCGGGACCCTGTTCCGGCACCCTGCCGGAGGGGGGAACCCTCACCGGTGGCCATCTTCATCATCCCGGCGATCTCCATGACGAGAAGGGAGTAGTTCACCCTCGGGGCTGAGGGTATGTACCAGTAGCTATGTGTTTGATCTCTCTCTCTCTCTCTCTCTCTCTCTCTCTCTCTCGTGTTCTTGATTTGGCACGATCTTGATGTATCGTGAGCTTTGCTATTATAGTTGGATCTTATGTTTCTTCTCCCCCTCTACTCTCTTGTAATGGATTGAGTTTTCCCTTTGAAGTTATCTTATCGGATTGAGTCTTTAATGATTTGAGAACACTTGATGTATGTCTTGCAGTGTGTATCTGTGGTGACAATGGGATATCACGTGATTCACTTGATGTATGTTTTGGTGATCAACTTGCGGGTTCCACCCGTGAACTTATGCATAGGGGTTGGCACACGTTTTCGTCTTGATTCTCCGGTAGAAACTTTGGGGCACTCTTTGAGGTTCTATGTGTTGGTTGAATAGATGAATCTGAGATTTTGTGATGCATATCGTATAATCATACCCACGGATACTTGAGGTGACATTAGAGTATCTAGGTGACATTAGGGTTTTGGTTGATTTGTGTCTTAAGGTGTTATTCTAGTACAAACCCTAGGGCTGTTTGTGACACTTATAGGAATAGCCCAACATATTGATTGGAAAGAATAACTTTGAGGAGGTTTCGTACCCTACCATAATCTCTTCGTTTGTTCTCCGCTATTAGTGACTTTGGAGTGACTCTTTGTTGCATGTTGAGGGATAGTTATATGATCCAATTATGTTATTATTGTTGAGAGAACTTGCACTAGTGAAAGTCTGAACCCTAGGCCTTGTTTCCTAGCATTGCAACACCGTTTATGCTCACTTTTATCTTTAGTTACCTTGCTGTTTTTATATTTTCAGATTACAAAAACTTATATCTACAATCCATATTGCACTTGTATCACCATCTCTTCGCAGAACTAGTGCACCTATACAATTTACCATTGTATTGGGTGTGTTGGGGACACAAGAGACTCTTTGTTATTTGGTTGCAGGGTTGCTTGAGAAATACCATCTTCATCCTACGCCTCCCACGGATTGATAAACCTTAGGTCATCCACTTGAGGGAAATTTGCTACTGTCCTACAAACCTCTGCACTTGGAGGCTCAACAATGTCTCTAAGAAGAAGGTTGCGTAGTAGACATCAATTACATACACTGGCCGTCAAAATTGTCCACCAGTGCAAATAAACGCGACAGCAAAACAAGAGCATAACTGAAACAACTTCATAAGAGCTCAAGAAACGTGGTATCCACCATGCTGGCAATAAGCTTAGCAAACTTATTAGCTTTGTCCTGTTTGGCGCTAAAATCCTCCAACGCTTGGTGTTGCACCAGAAAGTATGCATCTGAATGCTCCAGGGACTTCCGCAGTCCTTCCGCTTCTTGTCGCAGCACAGCTGATCGATGTCTTTCAGCTTGTAGTTGAGACTCAAGAAACCAAACTGATTCAGACAGTGAGTTTGAATAGCTTGTGCATGCGGTAGTGGCCAGTAACTCCAACACTAAACCAAGACAGGACTTTGGGGTTGTCTCACGGTCTTCGAGATAGTCTTCCTTAGCTATTTTATCAGCTTTGTTGGATACCAACAAGGATGTGTCACTATCCTGAACCTTATCTGCATTACTTCCTTTACCATTGCTTAATAAGGCACTCTTCCCCAATATTCTGTCAGCATTCAAAAGAAGAAACAAGCAGACACATAACAGTTTAGCATGTACTAGTATATGAAACTCATTTCGGTGGACCAGTTCATTAGTAAGGTGGACAGGATTAAACTACCAAGTCTTCTATTGCCAAGTACTAGTACATAATAAAAGCATCAAAGAAACACATATCTATGTCCTATGGTCACTGCATTGTCTTGCCAAATCAAAATAGAGACACAATTCAAATCATATCAGTTCAAGACAAAGCAGCAGTGAAAGAATTTAAAGCGTGGGAAACTACATGGCACAACAGGATTTCAGATGGGTACCACGGGTCTACATGTACAACAACACTATTGGCTCTGTTGTGATGCTAGTAATGTGCATGATATGAGAAGTCAACTGTATACACAATTGAAATTGAAATCAACAGAGCTATTGATAAGAGAAAGCCTGTTAAAGAAACATGCGTGAACATACCTGCTATGCCATTGAAGTTTTGATTGGATCCTTCAATATAAAAATAAGTTTGCATGAGTAAATACAGTGATATAAGAACAAAGCAGTATGCACGATAGCAATCATAGTTAAAAAAGGCGCGCCTAAGCGAGCGCATAAGCGCGCCTAGGCTCTAGGCGTTGGCGAAACACATTGCGCATAACTACGCTTAATCTATGCATAACTGCACATAAGCATGTACTTTGGTCAGTAAAGCGCAAGGCGGTGGCAAAACGCACAATTAATGCCTAGCGCTTTTCTGAACTATGATAGCAATGTAATCTTAAATTAGAACAGTTGTTCTTCAGGTTTAGACACTTGTTCTACATGAATAGAGTACAGTAAGACGCAAGAATATATTACTTAAAAATAGAAAATGAGCTCATAGACCTTACCACATTCTTGGTTCGGGACCAGTACAGAACAAGGCGTTCCCAGTCATCGTCCAGTAAATGTGTCTCAGGAGAACGTAAGGGGATTTGATGAGTTTCTTTGCCGGTGAAGTACGTTTTCTTCAGGTAATTCCGGTACTACCACCAAGCATTTTTGAAGATAGCAGAGGTATTAGCACAAGTTACCTCATCCTGAGTTTCCAAATCTGTCCTTCTCTATAGAGAAAAATGGGAAAATTTGCTATATTATGACCATCATGGAGGTAGGATGTATGGGACAAAGCAAAGTAATTGCCATGAATAACATTACTTACACATAACTCCTGGACAAACACCTGCAACTGTCATTTTCCTTCATCTTCAGTATAATATTTCCAAGATGGTAAGATACGCACATACAATTTAACAACATCAAATGCGATAGATGCTAAATTACGACTAGCTGGTTGTGCTTCCTCCACAGGAATAGGCGTACTAACTGGTGGAGTTGGGGTTCCCCGTGGTAGTACTAGCCCTTTGGGCACTGGAGCTGCCTTACTAACTGCTCTTGTTTGGGAGCTCTGTGGTGGAGATGGTGTTGTGTCAACAGGAACTGGGTTACTATCTGCTGGGGTTGGGGTTAGATTGGGTGAAGCTGGTTCTCTGTCCATCGCAGTAGGGGTACAATCTGCGAGAGTTTGGGTTATGTGTGGCAGGGCTGGTTCTCGTGCATGTACAACCGGGGTGCTATCTCCATCAAGAGGTAGCACTGTTTTATTTGAAGATCGTGTTTTTAGTCCGCTAGATGCTGGCATCACCCGCTCCAATTCAAATGGCTGATAAACAAGAAACATAGTTGAATGTATAGACATTGTATGAGAGACTGATGCAATAGATAGTGTGGAAAAAAGAGGGCATGAAATAGTTAACATGTATATTGTTTAACTAAAACGGATAGCATGACATAATTTCACATATATGATGTCTATCTAAACTGGATAGCATAGCATAACATAATTCAAAGATATGATGAATAACTAAACATGATCGCATGACATAATTCACGTACATGTTATCTAAGTAATTAGGATCGCATCATTTAATTCACATATATGATTTATATGCTAAACAGAGGGCATTAGATATGATGTCCGAACTAAGAACATGGTGTTGAATATTGTGTATATGATGTCTAATCTATGTAGTGCAAGACACCATATGCATGATATGAGCAGTATAACCGTGCCAAGTTAGAGCATACACCTTGATGGGGGAATAGGACTGGTCATCTGTCTCTGAATCCATCTCTGAGGAGCTATCGGGACCCAACAAGAGATCTGCTTCGACAGGTAGCACTGTCTGCGCTGAAGGCCTTGTTTTCACTCCAGATTTTTCAATCTCCCACCCAAATGGCTGATTCACAGGAAGAGTAGTTTAATGTACAAACATTGTCAACAAATGGAAATGCAATGAAGAAAAGGATGGGCAAGATATCATTCAAATATATGATGCCTGGTTAAACAGGATGGCATTGCACATTTCACGTATATTATGGATGGCTAAAAGACATGAGACTGCACAATTCCCATATATGATATAGAAACTAAACATGTAGCATTACAGAACATGTCTAAACTAAGCAGATGACATATATGATGTCAAAAGTAGGCACTGCAAGGCAACACCTTGGGGGTAAATAGGAGTGGTCAGCGGCGTCTGAATCCGCCTCAGAACAAATATCTTCCTCTGGATTACAATCTGGAGAGGGGTGGGGAGGGTTTGCCATTGAACCCACCATGGAGCGATGTCTGCATGACATTGTATTGCCGCACAAAACTCTTCTCTTTTTCTCTACATGTTCATCATGACTGTGTACAATATCTGACATGCATACGAAAAAAATATGGTGAGATTATGTAAGGAGAGCATGCAAAAATTTAGAGTGATGGTAACAACCAGTGGATGGGTCCAAAAGTAATGATAGTAGGCTGATGATTGCTTTAATTTAATAAAAAGACAGATGATGATTGCTTTACTATTTGTTTCCCACCCAAGATGAACAACATAGGCATACCCTAGGTGAACCAGATATTAAACAGAGATACTATTTATTGCTTCCTCGATATGTGCCGTAAGACGTCAGGGCTGAAGTAGCCCCGGTGAGCCGTAAGACATCAAGGCTGAAGCAACACAAGACAGACATCGTCAATATCAAGTGGGATTCTAATAGCATCTCCAATAGATAATGTAAAATAGATGTAAAATTTACATCACCAAAAACCACCTGACTACAACAGATGAGGTAAAAACTGCTGACTCTGAACTTAACTGTCGAAACTGAAATTTACTCTGGAATCTGAATGTTACTATCGAAACTTAATGCAATGGTAGCAGAGAGGCACTTGACATGTAGTTTAGGGAGGGCCTGCAGTTCATCTTCAACCTGCACCCCCCTGAGCCGCCAGCCACCACCGGCCGAACCACTGGCCCCAGCGCCGCCTCGCCGCCCCGAAACAACTTCCCACCGCCGATCCGCCGCCGCCCCGGCCAGCCGTATAGGCCCCCCGCCCCTCACCCTGAACCCTAAGATAGATAGTGGGGTACCTCTCCGGCGAGCCCCCGTCCCCGCTGCTGGTGGTTCTTCCTTTACTCCGGCGAGCCCCCCCACCCCCTGAAAATTGACTGACCCAAAAGTCGATTCAGTCGACTAAAGTGTAGCTAAATCGGAGCAGAGCAGCAGCACGAGCGAGGGGGAGAGCAGCAGCAGCAGCGCGAGCGAGCGGGAGCCGGAGCAGCAGCAGCAGCGCGAGTGAGCAAGCGAGAGCCGAAGCAGTAGCAGCAGATCCGGCTGGTATGGACGCCGCCGCCGAAGGGGCCTCACACTGGGGGAGAGCCGCCATGGAGATGTCGCCCGTGGCGCCGGCTTCAAGGTAGCCGCTCCATGGGGGTGCGGGATGGAGCACCATCGGCGCCGGGAGGTCGAGCTAAGGAGAAGGTGCGATGCGATGAGTGTACAACCTCTTTGGTGGCGCCGAGTAGGCCTCGTCTTTGTGTGAGGAGTCGGTGAGGATGTCGCAGTTCCGATGGAGCAGGTTAAGGCGACGTTGTGGGGATGGAGCAGTCGCGATAGACGAGGCGATCGTCGGAGCAGCTCCTTGGAGGTGGAGGACGGGGCGGCTGAACCGGTGGGACAACGAGATGGACGACGGATCCTCATCCGGGGAGGTGGAAGAGGGACGTCGAGCTGTTGCGGTGGACGGCATCGTCGGGGAAGAGGCTCCGGCTGGGCAGCGGTGAGGTGGCGGACGAAGGAGGGTGGGGTTTCGTGGCTGGAGCGGAGAGGTTATGGCGGCCTGGGATTTCGAATGACAAAAAGGAGGCGACGGGAGGGGGTGAACCATGACTTAGGGACGCGCTTGTCCAAAATGTAGGGTGTGTTACAAAAGTACCCCGCACCGATTTGAACTAGCGGCCCTTTCGTCTCAGGGTTAGAAGGGGGATTTCTCGTGTCGGGATTTGGCAGCTGGAGGGAGTTTTCGCGCGCGTTGTAATTTCGGGATAGTAAGGCGCGGGTTGTGAAGGCGCCACTTTTGGGAGCACGATATTTGAATTTTCGGGATATAACAAGGCGCGGGTTGAATTTTAGGGACAAGCCTAACGTGTAATATTGTACTTGTACGTGTCAAAGCAATTCGCACTTCCCTCAACCAAAAAGAAAACAAAACAAATAAAACTATCAACACCACACAAAGAGAGAGAGTCTTGCCCCATTTTACTCTAAAAATGCTATTTAAAGCTCCTCATACCAACAATTTAGTGCAATTAAATGCTATTTGATAGTATGAATCCATGTTATGTCCAATTGAATTTTTTCGCTTGCTGTATAATGCATGTAACCTACTCGTACCAACATTTTAGTGCATTCCAAATGTCTATACTACCGTTGCAATTCGAACTGAATTTGAATTCATTTCTCTATTTCAATAACAAAAATCTACAATCATGATTGTTGCCAACTTCAACCATCATTCGTGTATTACCTTAATAACACACCACATGACTACTATGGAGATAGATCTGAACTATGTGTACTACATGAACTCGAATTCTATTTTTTGAATACACTTGATGTTGATTCCAAATAATAGTACATTTGATGTACTAACTATATATTCATAATCTAAACCATGTTCCATACGTGTACACCGTGTTTATGACACATAGTATAGTGCCCCGCCCCCCTACATTATGACAAATATTTAGACCTAAGCTGCAAAAACCACACATTAGCCCAAATTATGATCAATGTTCTATATGTTATACGTTGTACTAGCAAGATGCCCATGCGTTCCACAGAACAACAACATGATCAAGGGGAGGCCTAATTTGCAAATATGGAGAGGGGTGTGGGTATCTTTTTTCAAAATTGCCATAGTTTCCTTCCTATCCGTCAGATATAAATCGGACGGCCTATATGGAAGGATGGCACCATCATCAACAACTCCGTTTTTTTATAAGAGTAGAGATAAAATATATTATATGTAGTATAACATGTTCATAACCACACCATGTGTATCACCGTTATATATATTTACACGTGCGTCGGTTGAAAACACTGTGATAAATTCTTCAAATATCTGAATTCGTTTTTTATAATGAAGTATGATCTCTATTCATCTTTTACACCCACACAATCCTCTTATCTTTGTAGCTAGCTAGCGCTAACTTTCTCTCGTGCATGCAGACGTCCGCATCCCTCTAACCCTTCTTCAGCATTCTCTAGCTTCATCGCGCAAATTCGTCTTTTCAGTTTAGGTCGTTCACCCACGGTGTGTGTATCCCCCCCAGCTCCTTCTTTACGGCACACATCAATCGATATGCCTCTCTAGCCAGGTGTGCCTAGCACAAAACACAAGCTTCCCCTCTTCTCTTATCACCGTCCATGCCTCACTCCCACTACTCTTTTCATTGATCTCGTACTCGCACACTTCTCCCCCCTCGATATAGTATGACTCTTGCACCACCTCCTAGATGCATCCCTCTCTATCTATCCTTCTCCCTGTGCCTCATTTGCTTCTAACACACACATGCATGTATACCAATCTATCTCCCAACATATACCTAGGTCGACTTTAACTATTCCCGCCCATCGATCGACGTACCTCACAAGTTATGTCTCTCCTTTCTCTGACAAAGGACGATTGACCTTCCCCCCCTCATCATTCGTGCATGCCTCCTGACCCGTCTCTCACACACACGTGCACAGACAGGCAGCCATCCCCTCTCCTATTGATATTGCAGGCGTGCCCTCCGGTGGTCTAGCAAGCCTATCCCACCATTTGTTAGAAGCAACTCCACTACCACCCCCTCCAACACTCTAGCTCTATCTCTCTCCCAACCTTATTCCTCTCCTACACATATGCATGGATGCCGATCGATCTCCCTTAATACATGAGGTAGATCGATCTCCCTTAATACATGAGGTAGATCGATCTCCCTTAATACATGAGGTAGGCATCTCTCCTCATCCACACATATACCAGCCATTGTACCTCTATAATTAATTAGGCCTCCCTCCCCCCCACCACACACTGATAGTCGAGCGCTGCAGGTAGGTATCCATGCCATAGAGACAAACTGCACATGTCCCCTCTCACGTTCCGGTAGGCCAGCCACTCTATATCTTTGACGTGGGCACACACAAATTTGATGGCACTCTTTATCGATCGCGCGCGCACACACACATCATCCCTCTCTTCGATTGTATGGACACCTCAAGCCGATGATACCTCCACTCTCTTCACGTGGATCGCCCCCTCTATATATATGATATACCCAGGACTCTATTTCACACACATTGCATATGTTACATTTTTTGATTGACCCCCCCCCCCAAAAAAAAAAACTCTCATGAACCCACACACCATATCTCTACGTTTGTATCTCTCTCACACAACCCCACGTAGGTGGTGTACGTATACAAGAAGAGAATAGGTGCACCGTGCACGTACTCACGCTTCGTGCCCAGCTACACCCGCGCGGGTACACTGTGGAGCTCATTTCTGTACGAAAAATGGCAGCCCACATGCTCATTTGAACGCGTGTAGCGGTTGTTTACCTATGGAGGTCGTGTACCACGCGTGCACGAAACAAAGTTCGACTTGATGCGTTGGCGCGTTATTTTTAAATAAAGTTATATCGCTCAAAGGCACGTACATAGAATATAAAACGATTTTTATGGAGAAAAAGGTAGTCCGCTCCACTATATACAATGGAGCCTTCCTGCCTAGTTTGTCTCTCTTCAGAGTATCTCACATAAGGCTGCGGTGGCCTCTCTCTCTCACCGTTGGTCACTTATCCGGCCACATCCCATCCGCCGACGGAAAGGGAGGACGTGCATCGTTTCTCCGTTCGACGGCGCCGAGGCAGCACGTCCCGATCTGTGGTACACGTCGTTCTCTCTGACCAAGCTCCGGCGTGGTAGGGCCTACGCCACCTGCTCGCTGCCGCAGTATGGGCAGATTCCGCCCAGTATCCCCTTCGGCCTTGCTCCACTACCCGTCTTCCCACGTCACTGCATGTGGATCTTCCATAGTTCTTTAACCAAAACGTAGCTCGTCCGACGTACTTTCCATATTGCAATTTCGTCCTCACACCGTTTTATACAAACACAACCGTGTTGCTATCTTCCCTTAGGACAAGGAATATGCTTCGTTTTTGTCGTCGCATGTGTCATCAACTGTTATTGGCCAGTAATTGTTTCCTTTCTACCTCATTTTTGCAAACAGGGGTATCCATTTCACCTCGTTGCAATTGCGACCTTTTGGTGAACTGCACAAATCATTTTTTTTCTTAAGAGTGTTTTGTGCAGTTCTGCCAAAATGTCACACGGGCAACGTCTCTACATTTCATTGCGACTGCACAAAGGGAGATTGGTTTTGCTCTATCCTTCTCATCCAACTCCGAGCCTAATCTTCTCCAACTAGTTAGTCTTGAGAGAGACTGCAAAGGTGACCGGCTTCTATTTATGTGTTTATTGTTTCATCAGCAGTCCTCTATTATCGTAATCGCACTTAATATCTTTGGAACAGGGACGCTCAACTCTATTTTAGTGGAACTGCACAAATTGATCGGAATGTTGCATGCTCCAGACAGCTACTTTTTTCCCAACATGCCTTGTTGATTTAGACAGAGCTGGAGGGACGTTGCTGCCAATGAAAGCATGGATCAATTTTAATTTAACACCTTCTCACAACTTTGTCTTCAGTTGTGATGTAAATATTAGCTCTGATTAGCAAGGAAGTTAGTTTTTTATTGTTTCCGAAAGAGCATCGATGGCAAGACACACGAAACAAAAGCTGAAAGCTCACACCATTGTACAATTTCATGTAGCTGGAAAATTATTTGTATAGTACGTCAATTATGTAAACAAATGCTGGAAGCTTGATAGCATTGTGAGAAGCCTCTTCGGCATCCGGGTCCATGTGCCATGCACAAAATTATACTCCTTCGTTCCTAAATATTTGTCTTTTTACAAATTTCAAATGGGCATATTTTAGAGTGTAGATTCACTCATTTTGCTTCATATGTGTACTCCCGCCGTTCCTAAATATTTGTCTTTCTAGAGATTTCAACAAGTGACTACATACGGAGCAAAATGAGTGAATCTACACTCTAAAATATGTCTATATACATCTGTATGTAGTAGTCCATTTGAATCTCTAAAAAGACAAATATTTGAGTAGTCACTCATTGAAATCTATAGAAAGACAAATACTCCGGAGTATATTTAGGAACCGAGGGGGTAGTGCACAGCCGCATGGGAGACTCAGACCAGTCATTGCGCCGCATTAATAGTGAGTAATGAGCAGGCAAATCATAAGCCCCACCTTTCCCACTGTAAGTTGCTCGGAAGAAGCAACCATCAATACACTCTTCTTCGAATCCGCTCATACTACTCCATTCGTCACTGTTTATAGAGCACGCTTCAGAAAAAGAGAAAATCTCTGGGACCAAGGCGATTGGCGATCGGCCTGAAAAATAGCATTGGTAGTTATAGCACAGCGTCTATTACTAGAGGAAATAATGCGTACACACATGCATGCAGTGCTTCCACCCCGGGTAGACATATGCATGCACTTACTCCACTCTGTAGTAGTACATCGAGAGAAAATTGCGGTTACCACGCCCTAATTAATTGAGCATTAAACCAAACACATCTAAAGTCTCTCTGGTGGTGGAAATGCATTGAGAGAAATGCATCATAATGAAGCGCTCCCTGTAAACTGTGACGGAGGGAGGAGTAGTATGAAGGTGCAAAACCAAGTACGCGTATGGCCAGTCGGTCAACGCACCTCCTCTTGGCATATCATTGACATGTGGGACCGGAGTGTGAGCAAACCGATCTCAATTGATGGCAAAATGGCCAACCCGCCGTTCCTTGAGAGAGACGAGGAGAGAGAACACACAGACGGGCTCACACGGAGGCCAAGATATATTCGAACATGGTTGATCGATATCATCATTACATGTTGGGCTGCCGTTTTCCGCCCTTCTTCGGAATAAATGTGTACTTTATCAAAGATTAAGAAAAATAAGAGTACAGAGGCTCCACCATGCGGTTCTAGTAGTAGTACTACTCATACTACTAAACCTTGTGCTTGGCTCTTCGCCTCTTTGTGAAGTCGAACAATGATGATACTCCGCATGTCCGGTACTATAGTGTATGCCTCTGGCAATCTGACACCGAATGAACTAATGCATGTCCACCGCCTGGGAGAGGGTACATTGCATTAGCCAAAAGGCGTAAGCAAGCTTCACCTTGTCCTGCAAGCTTCTCCTCGTTCTGCGAGTTGACGGGACACACCAACAAGTAGTGCTAGTCCATACTCCCTCCTTTCCGGTTAATATGGCTTAATCTTTTTTGCGGGTAAATGAGAGAGATTTATTCATATATAAGCATTCTTAGGATGATCAGCCAAGACACTAGTCACTAGGAAGCGAGGTACCCCGCAAAAAAAGAAGTAGGAAGCGAGGTGTTTCATCAAGCCAGCTCTCGGCCACATTCAAAGTGCAGCAAGCATGGTTCGCACAAAGATGCGCCGCAAGGTTTGCTAACCTATTTACATGCTGAATAACAAAAAAAGGAAATATTACCGAGCGCTCCTATTTGTAACAGGATATGAGCCAGAATTAAGCGAGAATTGTGGCGAGTGTTCCATGCAATCAACTTCCATTATCACATGCGAGAACCCTCAAAGAGAACCAAATGTGTTGAAGATTGCTTTATCACATTTTAAAAATATAATAAGAGTGCAGACACTCCTCCATCCGGTTCCTAGTACTAGTATAGTACCTCTATAGACTATAGTAGTAGTACTAGTAAACTTTGTGCTTGGCTGTTTGCCTCTTCGGGAAGTGCAACAATAATAGTACTAGTATAGTGTATGCTTCTGGCAATCTGACACCGAATTAACGGTTGCACGTCCACCGCCTGAGCGAAGGAAAGCTTGCATTAGTCAAAAGTTTCTCCTTGTCGTGCGAGCCACCGCGCGCAAGCATCTCCCGTCCTGCAAGCTTCTCCTCGTTCGGCAAGTTGACAGGACACAACAAAGTAATGCTAGTCCATACTGCCTCCTCTCCAGTTAATATGGTTTAATTTCAAACGAGATAAATACTTTCTGTACTGTATATTTGTAAAAATACGGTCAGTGGACTTTATAATACACTCATTGCGCTGAATATATACATTTTCCGGTGTTTATACAGTCACTAGCTCACCTTGGCTGAGTATGTGTGTGCATGCACGTGTAGGTTGAGCACTTGAGCGTGATCGTGTGTATTCCGTCGTGTGCTCGGACATGCACGCATTAGGGCGTCGCGCAGGTTTTTGCGTCCATGTGTACGTGTGACTGTTGCATACACGTAGGGGGAGTATGTGCAGGGGCCACTAAAGGAGCAGTCAAATCACACGGTAAGTTAGTTGGAAGAAGCAACCATCATTTGACTCTTCAATGACACATACGCAATATAAAATGGTTGATATGGAGAGAAAAAGAAAACCACTATATATACACTAGCAGAGCCCAAGCTACAAGCCTGCTTGCTTGGGTTGCTCTCTTCACAAGCATAGAACGACGGTGGCCACACCGCTGGTCACATATCCGGCCTGATCCCGCAGCTGGGGGAAGGGAACAATGTTCTGCATAGGCGTGGTCGACATCGGCGAGGGAGAAAATCCACAGTCGGTGCGTCCCAATCGGGGGTCACCGCGGTATGGGCCGATGCCGCGTCCCAACCGCTCTTCTAGCTACAGCCCGACATCCCAGGTGGTCCATCTTCCTTTTGGAGACGGCATGCTCCACTGCCGTAGCTCCCCACATAGCTCCATCTCCATGTCGATCTTTCTCTACTTCTACCGGCTTCTACTTGTGATGAGTTTATGTCTCATGAACTAGTGCCAGTACTATTATTCTAATCACACTTCTTCAGTATCTTTGCCATCGGGGATGCTCAGCTCGATTGTAGTGGAACTGCACAAAAGCATCGTATGATCCGAGGGTGCTAGCCGTCTTTCCTTCGACAGGTTCTACCTGGCCAGGAAATTAAATCATGTTTAGGGTTTAGGATTTAAGTCGTAGTGACCCCATCAGTAGTTTTTCTTTCGTACGCGCTCTCACAACTTTTGTCTTTAGTTGTGAAGTAAATATTGGCTACGATCTGTGAATTATTGAGATGCATCAGCATGCGTGTTAGTTTTCCTTTGTATTTGATGGAATGTTGTAACGGGGCAACCTTGGAGTTGGAATGTAAATGGAGTGGAAAGTTTCCATTTTTCCGGAGAAAAATGGAAACGGAGAGAAACCAATGTTTCATTTCGTTGGATCGCGCCATCGAGCAAAACCAACGTTTAAATCACGTCTGTCGCGTTCGTGTCTCACCCTCCTCCACGGCTCGACCCCACACGGTCGCTCAGCATGCCACTCACCGCAAACCGAGTATACGATAACTTTCCCGCCTACTTGTCGATGGATCGTGCCATGGAGTACTAGTACTACTGGAAGAGTTTGACGAGTTGGGGAGGACAGCTAGCTGTAGCACGGACTCCCAAGAACTTTTTACATGCATGTTGTGGCCGGCTATTGCGACCTTTGAACGCGGAGCAGTCGCGTGCAGCAGGAAGTGGCGCGGGCAACGCTCTCTCGGCCGGCGCGCCGCTTCAATGCCGGCGCCAGTGAGAGGTCGCGTCCGCTCTGGCCGGGCATGAATGCGGCACTGACCGTTTTGGGCGAGAAGCACGTGCGGGTGATGAAGAGGGTTCGGGTTGGTCAGGAGCGGCCGTGGCAGCGGTCCGAACGCCCGCAAACAAGAGATGTTGTACGTTAATATTTCCGCGTATATAATTAACAACGTAAATAATGTGCCAATTGGACAAATATGATTGGAGATGGAGATAGAAATGGAATTTTACGTAAACACGGATATGCATGTCTATGTCTATGTGTGTGTGCGCGACGACTCTCGCGACCTGGAAGTGGGGGCGTGTTTTTGATCGAATTTTCTTTCTTGGTACGTTAAAAAATTGTCCGCAAGTTTTTTTTCTTTTTTCTAGGAACGCGCGTATTCTATTTAAAACCACCGCTACGGAGAGATTGTTTTACTCCATTATAGCCTCTTGTTTGATAGAGTTTCTCGCATCTCGCTCTCTCACCCTCTCCATATCAAAACAAGATGACGGTGTCCACACTATCTCTCTCCTCACCGGTGGTCACAGATCCGGCTGAATCCCATCCGCTGCGGGAGGTGAGGAGGTGCAGCGTTGACGTTGTCGCCGTCAGCGATGGAGGAAGCCGATGCGCACCATCCTCTTGGAGCCGGCGCTGGTGCGGGCGAAGTTCCTCCGCGCCCTTGTTCACCGTCGTCGTGTGGGCAGATCCGGCCCGCCCGCCTAAGCGACATCTCGCCCACTTGAGGTATAACTTCTTGTACTGGTCCAGCTCCCCAGGTCGTTGCATGCGGGTTTTATTCTATGCGAGTACTCCCCAGCTCCCCATGTATAGTAGCTAGGGTTCGTCGGTTGGTCCAACATCACCTACTATTATAGAGGAAATGCCGCTCGAAAAGTTGTACTGATTTATGCCTCGGTGGAGGTATACATTTTGTTTCGACAAAAAGTACATGGTGGTTGTGCGGTCATTGTCCATATGCTCCTATTGCTGCTGCTAATCTAATACTATCACTGGTTAAATGAAGAAATGCTTTTTTTCTCGGGTATCCTGGTTTAGTTCCCATCAAGGTAATCATGATGCTTCTGTTGGTGTACTTTTCATAATTCTTATTGACAATTGAGATGTCGTTGTTAATCTTGTAAAACAAAGTAACAACACTATATCCCTTTTTTGTATTTTTGGAAACAGTGATGTGTATCTCCATACCCGGGCATGTCTTCCTCAATTTTAGTGGAACTACACAAAATTGGATGGCCATTGTTGTTCCGCCTCACTATCCTCTGCCACGTGGTTCTTGCTTCGTCGAGCTTGACTACTGAGAAGAAACAGACCACCGTGAGGATTTGTCGAACTTCATAGGTGCCTCACACAAACTTGATGCCAAATGGATGATGCATCACCATGATGACCTATCGATGCTCTTGGTTGCGCCTCATGGTTGCGTCGGCTGATGAAGCTGATCGATTTTCAATGAAAAACAAGCTGTCTTCCATCAGTGCTCTTTGCTTGTTACCCATAAAGATGATATCCTACGTCAATTCACCTTGGTTGCGTTGGAGACGCAGTCATCTTTCACGTTGGTGCAATTTTATCACACAATTGGCTATGAACCAAATGTTTCCTCGAAGAAGGATCGACGTTGGTACTAAGAGCATAAGTTTTGTATTGATTTCTAAGCCTTCTCAAAACTTTGTCTCCAGTTCCCCCGTAATTTTATTTGTCCAGCTATTAACTTTGATTAAAAAAATGGTGTGGACTAAAAACCCGAATGGACGTAGTAGCCCTTTGATACGTCTCCAACGTATCTATAATTTCTGATTGCTCCATGCTATATTATCTACTGTTTTGGACATTATTGGGCTTTATTATCCACTTTTATATTATTTTTGGGACAAACCTATTAACCGGAGGCCCAGCCCAGAATTGTTGTTTTTTTGCCTATTTCAGAGTTTCGCAGAAAAGGAATATCAAACGGAGTCCAAATGGAATGAAACCTTCGGGAACGTGATTTTTAGGAAGAATATGATCCAGGAGACTTGGACCCTACAT
Source organism: Aegilops umbellulata (assembly GCA_032464435.1). NCBI lineage: Eukaryota > Viridiplantae > Streptophyta > Magnoliopsida > Poales > Poaceae > Aegilops > Aegilops umbellulata. The sequence goes on from CP136060.1 coordinate 50,571,251, forward strand.
CAAGAAACAAAAGAGGAGGCCACGAGGTAGGGGGCATGCCCTCCACCCTCGTGGGCCCCCTGTTGCTCCACCGACGTACTCCTTCCTCCTATATATACCTACGTACCCCCAAACGATCAGATACGGAGCCAAAAACCTAATTCCACCGCCGCAACCTTCTGTACCCACGAGATCCCGTCTCGGGGCATGTTCCGGAGCTCCGCCGGAGGGGACATCCATCACGGAGGGCTTCGACATCATCACCATAGCCTCTCCGATGAAGTGTGAGTAGTTCACCTCAGACCTTCGGGTCCATAATTAGTAGCTAGATGGCTTCTTCTCTCTTTTTGGATCTCAATACAATGTTCTCCCCCTCTCTCGTGGAGATCTATTCGATGTAATCTTCTTTTGCGGTGTTTTTGTTGAGATCGATGAATTGTGGGTTTATGATCAAGATTATCTATGAACAATAGTTGAATCTTCTGAATTCTTTTATGTATGATTGGTTATCTTTGCAAGTCTCTTTGAATTATCAGTTTGGTTTGGCCTACTTGATTGATCTTTCTTGCAATGGGAGAAGTGCTTAACTTTGGGTTCAATCTTGCAGTGTCCTTTCCCAGTGACAGTAGGGGCAACAAGGCACGTATTGTATTGTTGCCATCGAGGATAACAAGATGGTGTTTTTATCATATTGCATGAATTTATCCCTCTACATCATGTCATCTTGCTTAAGGTGTTACTCTATTTTCATGAACTTAATACTCTAGATGCATGCTGGATAGCGGTCGATGAGTGGAGTAATAGTAGTAGATGCAGGCAGGAGTCGGTCTACTTGTCTTGGACGTGATGCCTATATACATGATCATACCTAGATATTCTCATAACTATGATCAATTCTGTAATTGCTCAACAGTAATTCGTTCACCCACCGTCAAATACTTATGCTCTTGAGAGAAGACACTAGTGAAACCTATGGCCCCCGGGTCTATCTTCATCATATTAATCTTCCAACACTTAGTTATTTTCTTTGCTTTTATTTTTACTTTGCATCTTTATTGTAAAAATACCAAAAATATTATCCTATCATATCTATCAGATCTCACTCTCGTAAGTGACCGTGAAGGGATTGACAACCCCTTACCGCGTTGGTTGCGAGGAGTTATTTGTTTTGTGTAGATGCGAGGGACTCATGCGTAGCCTCCTACTGGATTGATACCTTTGTTCTAAAAAATTGAGGGAAATACTTACGCTACTTTGCTGCATCACCCTTTCCTCTTCAAGGGAAAACCAACGCAGTGCTCAAGAGGTAGCACCCTCCATTTTTATTTACTCCGCCTATTAGATTTGACTGAAGTCAAACTTTGTAAAGTTTGACCAAGTTTAGGCCGAACACAACAAACCATAATTATTAGAGAGGGCAAACTGTACATACTCTCAAACCTTTCCGATAATTGAAATTAAAATTCTTTATTTGTACACACTCTCACAAGTTTCCAATAATTTGGCGCATGTGTGGTTGTTCACTTAAGGGAGGGTAGTGTACCGCACGTGAAGGACATGAAGTGCGACCAGGACGCGTGGATCGTTAGTTCATCGAAAGTATTCCCTCTGTTCCTAAATATTTGCCTTTCAAGTGGTTTGCAATGGACTACCACATACGGATGTATATAGACATTTTTTTACAGTGTAGATTCACTCATTTTGCTCCATATGTAGTCATTTGTTGAAATGTCTAGAAAGACAAATATTTAGGAACAGCGGGAGTAGTAGTTTTCTTCACTTGTACGTTAAATAAAGAGTTTCGTTTCGTACTTACACAATTTAAAACGATTGTTACGGATAGAATAATAAAACCACTCCAATATATATTAGTCGTATACACGAGTACTATATGGACGCAACTTCATTGACTTTAGTGCACCTGCCTTTGGGTTTATGATAGGTGGGCCACCTGTCATACAGCCAAAAGCAGGTGCAGTTAAGGTACCGGATCTCAGTCCGTACTACAGTATATATAAGCTGGAGCCTCAGTGCTTGTTCGCTAGGGTTTGCACTCTCCACACTCTCGCCGCACTACATATATATATACACGATGGAGGCTCAGCGTTCCTTTGCTAGGGTTTGCTATATTCACTGTCTCTCACCCTCTTCACCAGATCTAAACAAGACTGTGTTGTGGCCTCTGTCTCTCTCACCCCCTCACAAACAGCTGGCGAAGGAGGCGTCCGGATCCCGTCGCACCGGGAAGGGGAGGAGGTGCAGCATTCACTCTATCGCCTTCAGTGAGGGAGGCAATCCACTGCCGGCTGTGCTTTTCTCTTTCACCCAGCGCCGGTGCAGGAGGGCCACCGACCCCTTCTTCCTCGCTGCCGTACGTAGTGTGGGCAGATCCGACCTCCCGCTGCACGCTGCTACCTCTTGAGCACTGCATTGGTTTTCCCTTGAAGAGGAAAGGGTGATGCAGTAAAGTAGCGTAAGTATTTCCCTTAGTTTTTGAGAACCAAGGTATCAATCCGGTAGGAGGCCATGCTCAAGTCCCTCGCACCTACACAAACAAATAAAAACCTCGCAACCAACGCAATAAAGGGGTTGTCAATCCCTCAAGGGTCACTTACGAGAGTGAGATCTGATAGATATGATAAGATAATACTTTTGGTATTTTTATAATAAAGATGCAAAGTAAAATAAAAGGCAATAAAAAATAGCTAAGTGTTGGAAGATTAATATGATGGAAAATAGACCTGGGGGCCATAGGTTTCACTAGTGGCTTCTCTCAAGAGCATAAGTATTACGGTGGGTGAACAAATTACTGTTGAGCAATTGATAGAACTGAGCATAGTCATGAGAATATCTAGGTACGATCATGTATAAAGGCATCACGTCCGTGACAAGTAGACCGACTCCTGCCTGCATCTATTACTATTACTCCACACATCGACTGTTATCCAGCATGCATCTAGAGTATTAAGTTCTAAAGAACGGAGTAATGCTTTAAGTAAGATGACATGATGTAGAGGGATAAACTCATGCAATATGATATAAACCCCATCTTGTTATTCTCGATGGCAACAATACAATACGTGCCTTGCTGCCCCTACTGTCACTGGGAAAGGACACCGCAAGATTGAACCCAAAGCTAAGCACTTCTCCCATTGCAAGAAAGATCAATCTAGTAGGCCAAACCAAACTGATAATTCAAAAAGACTTGCAAAGATAACCAATCATGCATAAAAGGATTCAGAGAAGATTCAAATATTGTTCATAGATATACTTGATCATAAACCCACAATTCATCAGTCTCAACAAACACACCGCAGAAGAAGATTACATCGAATAGATCTCCATGATAATCGTGGAGAACTTTGTATTGAGATACAAAGAGAGAGAAGAAGCCATCTAGCTAATAACTATGGACCCGAAGGTCTGAGGTAAACTACTCACACATCATCGGAGAGGCTATGATGTTGATGTAGAAGCCCTCCATGATCAATGCCCCCTCCGGCAGGACGCCGGAAAAGTCCCCAAGATGGGATCTCACGGGTACAGAAGGTTGCGGCGGTGGAATTAGGTTTTCATGGATGCCTCTGTTGGTTTGGGGGTACGTAGGTATATATAGGAGGAAGAAGTACGTCGGTGGAGCAACGTGGGCCCCATGAGGGTGGAGGGCGCGCCCAGGGGGGTAGGCGTGCCCGCCTACCTCGTGCTCTCCTGTTGATTTCTTGACGTAGACTCCAAGTCCTCTGGATCACGTTTGATCGAAAAATCACGTTCCCGAAGGTTTCATTCTGTTTGGACTCTGTTTGATATTCTTTTCTGCGAAACTCTGAAATAGGCAAAAAAACAGCAATTTGGGCTGGGCCTCCAGTTAATAGGTTAGTCCCAAAAATAATATAAAAGTGTATAACAAAGCCCATTAATCATCCAAAGCAGAATATAATATAGCATGAAGCAATAAAAAATTATAGATACGTTGGAGACGTATCAAGCATCCCCAAGCTTAATTCCTGCTCGTCCTCGAGTAGGTAAATGATAAAAATAGAATTTTTGATGCGGAATGCAACTTGGCATAATTTTTTTAATGCAACCCTCTTAATTGTGGTATGAATATTCAGATCCGAAAGATTCAAGATAAAAGTTAAATATCGACATAAAAGTAATAATACTTCAAGCATACTAACTAAGCAATTTTGTCTTCTCAAAATAACATGGCCAAAGAAAGTTCATTCCTAAAAAATCATATAGTTTAGTCATGCTCTATTTTCGTCACACAAGAATGTTCTCATCATGCACAACCCCGATGACAAGCCGAGCAATTGTTTCATAGTTTAGTAATCTCAAACTTTTTCAACCTTCACGCAATACATGAGTGTGAGCCATGGATATATCACTATAGGTGGAATAGAATATAATGATGGGGGTTATGTGGAGAAGAGAAAAAAGGAGAAAGTCTCACATCAACGCAGCTAATCAACGGGCTATGGAGATGCCCATCGATTGATGTTAATGCAAGGAGTAGGGATTGCCATGCAACGGATGCACTAGAGCTATAAATGCGTAAAAGCTCAACAAAAGAAACTAAGTGGGTGTGCATCCAACTTGCTTGCTCACGAAGACCTAGGGCATTTGAGGAAGCCCATTGTTGGAATATACAAGCCAAGTTCTATAATGAAAAATTCCCACTAATATATGAAAGTGACAAAACAAGAGACTCTCTATCATGAAAATCATGGTGCTACTTTGAAGCACAAGTGTGGAAAAAAAGGAGGATGGTAGCATTGTCCCTTTTTATTATATTTTTTGGGCCTCCTTTTTTTATTTGGCCTTTTTTGGGACAATGCTCTATGAATGATGATCGTCACACTTCTATTTATTTACAATTCAATGATTACAACTCGATACTAGAATAACGTATGGATAGGCAATGAATCAAGAGTGACATGTATGAAAAATTATGAACGGTGACTTTGCCACAAATACGATGTCAACTATATGATCATGCAAAGCAATATGACAATGATGAAAGTGTCATGATAAACGAAACGGTGGAAAGTTGCATGGCAATATATCTCAGAATGGCTATGGAAATGCCATAATAGGTAGGTATGGTGGCTGTTTTGAGGAAGATATAGGGAGGTTTATGTGTGACAGAGTGTATCATATCACGGGGTTTTGATGCACCGGCAAAGTTTGCACCAACTCTCAATGTGAGAAAGGGCAATGCACGGTACCAAAGAGGCTAGCAATGATGGAAGGGTAAGAGTGCATATAATCCATGGACTCAACATTAATCATAAAGAACTCACATACTTATTGCTAAAATCTACAAGTCATCAAAACCAAGCACCACGTGCATGCTCCTAGGGGAAAGATTGGTAGGAAAAGACCATCGCTCGTCCCCGACTGCCACTGTAGCGACCAGACCTAAAACAGTCTGATCTCTGTGCATCAGTGTCATCCCTGGATCGGTAATGCTGACACGCACAGTACTTGAAGGATTTATAACAGAGTAGCAATCACACACTTATTACATCGAATGTCTCAAAAGAGAACTTATTACAAAATAATATGGCTTAAGCCCATCTAAATACGATAACAACGGAAGGCTTGGAAGATAAAGTGAGTCCATCACCTCCAAGGGCATCACTGAGTGAAATACCACGACCTAAGGCACCTTACGTCTGAAAAGTCTGCAACATGATATGTTGCAGCCCGAAAACGGGTAAGCGCATGGAATATGCTGGCAATATAACACCAAAGAGTAATAAACAGAATAAGGCTATCACTACATGCATATATGGCTGGTGGAGGCTGTATGGTTAATATGTTTTGCGAAAAGCCAATTTTCCCCTACAACAAAAGAATAAATTTTATTTAACTATCATGGTGGTTGTTAAACATTGAGAATGGTAAACCCCATCTCAATCCCAATTAAAAGTAATTTATAACCCAATCAAGTTTTATAATTAAGAGTGATGAGATCCACATGATAATCCAAGAACCAGATACTCAAGACGTCCATAACTGGGCACACGGCTAACCATGATTAGTTTGTGCACTCTGCAGAGGTTTGCGCACTTATCCCCACAAGACTCGATCACCTCCATTGGATTTCTCGCACTACACGGTGTTTGAGAAACGGATGACCGAGACACAGTCTTTCAGAAGCGTTAACTCTTTCGATGGATAGACCGTACCACCTACATCCCCTACATCTGCTAGTATACCACTGAAAGAGGTCACACAACATACTCAACTATGCAAGAGCCCATAATGGCTTGTGGCTGCACACGGAAGTTTCTAGCATGAATAATCTCATGACCCCTTTGAGCCTGGGTGGCAGTCCATAGGAGAATCACACGGTATCCAGGGATTTCCAAAAAAATACAGGTAATCACTGGGTTTCCGAGGTGCCTCAATCCACCCAGATGTATATTAAAGTTGCCAGCTTAAGTTAACCAATAATTAAGAATACTCACATCTGTCATGAATACCCTCAAACCCAAACCAAGTCTACGAGCATAGCATAGCAATATAAGCAACGTAGAAGTAACTCCCATAGGTTTGATAATGAACAGGTGAATAGGTACTACCTCATCAACTTCCCGAACCCACAAATTAAATTAGATCCTATATACGCAAATGTTTGTGGATTGATCTAATGCAATAAAACTGGGTAGTAAAGAGGTATGATCAAAGTGTTATTTGCCTTGCTGATGACCCGTGAAACCTAGAGACTCGTAGTAGCACGCTTCGCACTCCGGGCAAACAAACAAGCATACAATAAGCAATCAAGCAACCATGCATGGGTAAAACACAAATAAGAGTTCGAAAGTTCAACTTAAGAACTCCGGTTTGCAAAAAGAATCAATCAAACGAAATAATGAAACTCAAACTGCGAAAGAAACAAGCTCCGATTACCAATCTGGACTAAACTCAAATTTTACAGTAGTAAAAACTTGTTTAAGTTGGTTAAATAGAAAGAGAGCTTCGAGACGAAACTCTAGGCGCTTGAATCGCCTGGTTCCGATAAACGAGCAAAAAGATCAAACTAAACAAAAATCGGATCAGAAATCGCGATCTAAAATAATCACGATAAATCTGAGAAAAAGAAAAACTGACGAACAAACTAACGAACGAACGTTCGTATCTGCGTCTAACGGATGAAAACCATTCGTTAAAACGAACGTACGAACGAACGTCCGCTAAATAACTAAACCAAAAAAACCGAACCGAAACTAAAAAAAATGGATCTAGGGTTTTCAAAAAAAAACGATCGGTTTTCTCGCGAAAACCGAGGCAGCGGCGGCGGCTACCTCCGGTGACGACGCACCGGCGTGGCGGCGGCGGTGGTGCGACGGGTCAGCGGCGAGGCACGGTGGCGGTGCGGCGCGGTGCAACGTCGGCGTCGGTGGCGGGGCGCGGTTAGGGTTAGGGTTTTGGGGCGGCTCGGGGCTGCGGCTTATAAAGCCCCCCCGGGCGGAGTCCCGCTCGGGTACGGCCCGGAGTCGGTTTCCTTTTTTTAAAATAATTCCGACGTGTAGAAAAAGAAAGAAAAGAAATACTAAACGGACACCAAAAATCTTGAAATAACTTTTCCCCGTCCTCTAAAAATAGGTTGGACAAGGTGAACATTTATTTGGGCCTCAAATGCAATTTTGAAAAACACAATTTTTCCTAATTCAAATAAAATAGCAATAAAACTCCGAATAAAAATCTTATTTGATTTTAATATTAAATCTCCAATATTTCTTTATTTTAAGGAAGTCATTTTATCCTCTGTCTTTTATTTTTATAAAAGAAATATTCGAGGAAAAAATAATTAAAATCAAACGATCCTCTTTTCAAAATTTGAGAAAACTCAAATATGAAAATAACGAAATCCCCAACTCTCTCCGTGGGTCCTTGAGTTGCGTACAATTTCTAGGAACAAACCAAAATGCTATAAAATATGATATGCAAATGATGATCTAATGTATAACATTCCAAATTGTAAATTTGGGATGTTACAAACCTACCCCCCTTAAGATGAATCTCGCCCTCGAGATTCGGGTTGGCTAGAAAATAGGTGAGAGTGATCCTTCCGTAGGTCTTCCTCTCATTCCCAGGTGGCTTCATCTTCGGTATGGTGACTCCACTGAACTTTGCAGAACTTGATTACTTTGCTGCGTGTAACTCGGCTGGCAAACTCGAGTATCTTGACTGGTTTCCCCTCATATGTCAAGTCACTATGCAACTGTATCGCTTCCAGTGGTATTGTATCTCTCGGAGGGATATCAGCCATCTCTGCGTGGCACTTCTTCAACTGAGAAACGTGGAACACGTCGTGAACTCCTGACAATCTTTCACGCAACTCCAACTTGTAAGCAACTTCTCCCATACGTTCTAAAACTTGGTATGATCCCACAAAACATGGTGCTAACTTTCCCTTAACTCCAAAATGCTTCACTCCTCGAAGTGGTGATACACGAAGATACACTCTGTCTCCAACTTCGTAAACTGTCTCCTTGCATTTAGAATCCGCATAACTCTTCTGCCTGGACTGGGCTACCTTGAGTCTATCGCGCATCCACTTAACCTTCTATTCAGATTCTTTAATCAAATCTAGTCCAAACAACTATCGGTCTCCAACCTCATCCCACAACAACGGTGTTCTGCACCTCCTTCCGTACAACACTTCAAAGGGGGCCATCTTCAAACTGGCTTGATAGCTCTTGTTGTAAGAGAACTCTGCATACAGCAAATTATCGTCCCAACTAGACCCATAGTCTAGCGCACAAGCTCTCAACATGTCCTTCAGAATCTGGTTGATTCTCTCAATTTGTCCATCTGTCTGCGGGTGAAAAGCTGCACTAAACTATAGCCTGGTTGCCAAAGTTTCATGCAACTGATTCCAAAACTTTGAGGTGAACTGTGTTCCTCTATCTAATACAATGGTCCTCGGAACTCCATACAGACATACGATCCTGGTCATGTATATCTTTGCCAACTTTATACTGGTGTAAGTGGTCTTCACTGGGATGAAATGAGCTACCTTCGTCAAACGATCAACTACAACCCATATCGAGTCATAGCCCGAACGAGTCCTGGGTAATCCCGTGATAAAGTCCATGCCTAGTTTATCCCACTTCCATTCGGATATCGGCAATGGCTGTAGCAATCCTGGTGGCTTCTGACGTTCTGCCTTCACTCTCTGACATACATCACAAACTGCTACATACTCCGCAATATCCTTCTTCATTCCGGTCCACCAGAAACTATCCTTCAAATCCAGGTACATCTTGGTATTTCCTGGGTGAATCGAATATGGCGAATCATGGGCCTCCTGCAAAATCAGCTTTCTGATCTCCTGATCATTTGGCACATATACGCGATCCTCAAACCATAAGGTATCGTGCTCATCCTCATGAAATCCTTTAGCCTTTCCTTTACTCATTCTTTCCTTAATCTCGGCTATCTCCTTGTCCTTTTTCTGAGCTTCTCTGATATTATCCATCAAAGTAGATTGAATCTCCAAAGATGCTACATAACCTCTCGGAACAATTTCCAAACATAGCTCGCGAAGGTCATCTGCCAACTCCTTGGGTAATTCTCTGGTCATGAGTGTACTGACATGACTCTTGCGGCTCAACGCATCTGCTACTATGTTAGCCTTTCCAGGATGATAATGCAACCTCATATCATAATCCTTAATGAGTTCTAAACATCTCCTCTTCCTGAGATTCAACTCCTTCTGCGTGAAGATATACTTCAAACTCTTGTGATCCGTGTATACCTCACAATGGTTTCCAATGAGAAAATGTCTCCAAGTCTTCAACCCATGCACTACGACTGCTAACTCCAAATCATGCGTAGCATAATTTAACTCATGGGGTTTAAGCTGTCGTGAGGCATATGAAACAACTCTTCCCTCCTGCATAAGTACGGCTCCAAGTCCTCGACGTGAAGCATCGCAATACACTTCATAATCCTTGCGTTGATCTGGCAGAATCAACACTGGTGATGTAACCAAGCGTTTATTCAACTCCTGAAAACTGGCCTCACATTCCTCAGTCCATTTGAACTTGGTGTCCTTCTTCAACAACTCCGTCATGGGCTTCGCAATCTTTGAGAAATTTTCAATGAACCTTCAGTAGTATCCCGCGAGTCCAAGAAAACTCCGAATCTCTCCGACTGACGTGGGTGACTCCCAATTTGTCACAGTGACAACTTGGGTGGGGTGTACTGCTATTCCTTCTCCAGATATAACATGTCCAAGGAATCCAACTTCCTTCAGCCAAAACTCACACTTGCTGAACTTGGCGTATAGCTGATGTTCCCTGAGCTTCCCAAGTACTAAACGCAAATGCTCTTTATGTTCTTCTTCATTCTTCGAGTAGACCAGTATATCATCAATGAACACCACAACAAACTTATCCAAACACTCCATAAACACCTTGTTCATCATGTTCATAAAATAGGCAGGTGGGTTAGTCAGGCCAAACGACATAACGATATACTCATATAGCCCGTACCTCGTCGTAAAAGCTGTCTTAGGTATATCCTGCTCTCGAATCTTAAGCTGGTGGTACCCTGATCGCAGGTCGATCTTAGAAAACACCTTAGCTCCTTGTAGCTGGTCAAACAAATCATTGATCATCGACAGTGGGTACTTGTTCTTGATCGTCACCTCATTCAATACTCGATAATCAACAACCATCCTTAACGATCCATCCTTTTTCTCCACTAGAAGTACTGGAGATCCCCAAGGCGACGAACTTGGCCAATATAACCTTTATCCAGTAACTCCTTAATCCGCTTCTTAATTTCCTCCAAATCCTTTGCGGGCATTCTATGCGGTCTCTTAGATATTCGCCCTGTGCCTGGCAAAAGCTCAATCAAAAACTCAATGTCTCTATCCGGTGGCATGCCTGGCTACTCTTCGGGAAATACATCCGGAAAATCCTTCACCACTGGTACTTCCTCCTGTACAACTCCTGATAAGGAATTCACTTGAGTCCTATTCGGCACATGCCGGGATATATACTTGATCCTTCTTCCTTCTGGGTGGTGAGCAAAATCGACTTACTGGCGCAGTCAATGTTCCCTCCATACTTCGATAACCAATCCATGCCTAATATCAGATCCAGTCCTTGTGACTCCAATACTATTAGGTCTGAGGGAAACAGGTAGTTACCAATCCTTAATGGTAACCGATCACACCATAGGCTAGCCATATACTCTGCTCCTGGCGAGGTTACTAACATGGGTGAGCTAAGGGCTTGGGTTGGCAGTTTAAACTTATCCACAAATCCCCTTGATATGTATGAATGTGATGCACCAGTATCAAAAAGTACGAGTGCAGTAAATGACTTAACCAAAAACCTACCTATTACTGCATGGGGTTGGGCTTCAACCTCCTCCACGCTAACGTGGCTCACTTGTCCCCTGTTGAAAGGGTTGGGCTTCTCCCCAGAGCTTCCATTGCCATTTCCATTCTTATCTTCAGGACATTCATTGGCGTAATGTCCAGTCTTCTGGCACTTGTAGCAAGTAACGTGGCTTAGATCTTTCTTGGCGGGTGTTGCCGGGTTGGAACGGTTCTGTCCATTGCTTCCTCCATTACCATTCCCGTTCTTGGCGCCACTATGGTTATGCGAACTCCCTCCAGTGTGATTTTGACTTCCATGGTTATGGACAAGTCCTCCCGAGTTCGGGGTGAAATGGGGTCTCTGATGGGCTCTAGAATTATACTTCCCTTGTCCATACTTCCTCTTGCGGTTGTCAATCTGTTGTTGCTTCCCTTCAATCATGAGAGCTCTGTCTACCAACTCCTGGTAGTTATTGAAAATTGCCACCATCAACTGCATGCTCAGCTCATCATTCAGTCCTTCCAGAAACTTCTCCTGCTTAGCTGCATCTGTAGCGATGTCATCTGGGGCATAACGTGCTAGCTTACTAAAGTCATCCACATACTGGCCAACGGTGCGTCCTCCTTGGCATAAGTTGTGAAACTCGCGCTTCTTCATGGCCATAGATCCTGTTGATACATGGGCAGTGCGAAAAGCCTGCTGAAACTGATCCCATGTCACAATGTCGATGGGGTAAGTGACTATGAAATTCTCCCACCATGATGTTGCGGGTCCATCAAGCTGATGTGCAGCAAAACACACTCTCTCCGCATCTGCGCATCCTGCAGTAGTCAACTCCCTTTCAATCTTGCGGAGCCAATCATCTGCAACTATCGGCTCGGTGCTACTGGAGAACACCGACGGATTCAGCCTAAGAAAACGGGCTAAGTGATCAACTGGTGGTGGTGGTGGTGGGTTGGTGGTTGTTGTTTTTGTTCCCCTGGTTCTGATTCTGGACTAGTATCTGCATCAATGTATTCTGCTGCTGGATCAACTGAGTGAGCTCCGGTGGGAAAGCAAATCCATTGTCGCGTCTCGGAGGCATCTGCTGGGTTTAGAAAAGGTGAGAAAACAGAGCAGAATGAGGTCTAGGGGGAAAACACTACCCATATGCACATGAGACAAACACAAACATATCACTCAATCAATCAAGCAAGGGCATACAATCGGTTTAAAAACTATCGTTACAAAAGTGCTCGGACTATACTATATACATGGTGGAATTCTACTATGGATTTGGTGGTAAACTAGAAATATTGATCGGTCGAAGACTCCATGATATCTGCTCCTGCTTCATCAACATAGTCATCATCGCTATCGTCGGGATCCGAGTCGGTGTCGTCGATGATGATGTAGTTCTCCGGGCAAGTGGAGCTGTCGTCTTCTCCTCCTGGCGCGGGGTCTCCCATGAATACTCCCAGCTTCCTTGACAGGTCGTCATTGTTCTTCACTAGTACGACGATTTCCTCCATATAATCCTCGCGAGTAGCCTTGAGTTCTTCCTCCAGCTCCGTGATCCTTGTCATTGCCTGCATCAAATCTGTCATGCCTGCGCACATCTGGTTCTCCTGGCGTCGAATGTGTTGGTTTAACTCCTGGATGAAAGCTGCAATCGGTCTATCCTTCCTGGTGCTGATCATCTCCCATTGCTCATCTCGTGGCCCACAAATATGGTAGATCGTATCTTTGAGATCCTTGTGGTATACTTCTACAATTTGTCCCATGGTAATGTGGGCTGCCATACTCTTTCCTACACTCCAGGTTGGTGCATCAAAGGAAAATTCTATGGGCTCAGTGACTGGCATAAATGTCCTTCCTGGAACTTGAACTTCAATCATCCAGTGCTCTTCTTCTGGTAAGGTGGCATTGTAAGTCCCTGTGAAGCTTGGTATTCCAATGTTCAGGTATCTAGTGCCTTCCTTCAAGTGACGTCCAAAAGGGTTGTCTTCATCTGTTTGCATGAACTTGATCCTTGCATCCGCCATCCTAAAGAGTAGAAAATGGGGAGAAGTTAGAAATGAGAAAAGAGTAGTGATATAGGGCTTTAGCTTAGTGGTCGTGTCCTACAGTCAGCGTGTGCTCTGATACCATCTTGTAGCGACCAGACCTCAAATAGTCTGATCTCTGTGCATCAGTGTCATCCCTGGATCGGTAATGCTGATACGCACAGTACTTGAAGGATTTATAACAGAGAAGCAATCACACACTTATTACATCGAATGTCTCAAAAGAGAACTTATTACAAAGTAATATGGCTTAAGGCCATCTAAATACGATAACAGCGGAAGGCTTGGAAGATAAAGTGAGTCCATCACCTCCAAGGGCATCACTGAGTGAAAGACCACGACCTAAGGCATCTTATTCGTCATCTGAAAAGTCTGCAACATGATACGTTGCAGCCCAAAAACGGGTCAGCACATGGAATATGCTAGCAATATAACACCAAAGAGTAATAAACAGAATAAGGCTATCACTACATGCATATATGGCTGGTGGATGCTGTATGGTTAATATGTTTTGCGAAAAGCCAATTTTTCCCTACAACAAAAGAATAAATTTTATTTAACTATCATGGTGGTTGTTAAACATTGAGAATGGTAAACCCCATCTCAATCCCAATTAAAAGTAATTTATAACCCAATCAAGTTTTATAATTAAGAGTGATGAGATCCACATGATAATCCAAGAACTAGATACTCAAGACGTCCATAACCGGGGACACGGCTAACCATGATTAGTTTGTGCACTCTGCAGAGGTTTGCGCACTTTTTCCCACAAGACTCGATCGCCTCCGTTGGATTTCTCGCACTACATGGTGTTTGAGAAACGGATGACCGAGACACAGTCTTTCCTGAGCGTTAACTCCTTCGATGGGTAGACTCTACCACCTACATCCCCTACATCTGCTAGTCTACCACTAAAAGAGGTCATACAACATACTCAACTATGCCAGAGCCCATATTGTCTTGTGGCTGCACACGGAAGTTTCTAGCATGAATAATCTCATGATCCCTGTGAGCCTGAGTGGCAGTCCATAGGAGAATCACACGGTACCCCGGGATTTCCAAAAAAATACAGGCAATCACTGGGTTTCCCAGGTGCCTCAATCCACCCAGATGTATATTAAAGTTGCCACCTTAAGTTAACCAATAATTAACAATACTCACATCTGTCATGAATACCCTCAAACCCAAACCACGTCTGCGAGCATAGCATAGCAATATAAGCTACGTAGAAGTAACTCACATAGGTTTGATAATGAACAGGTGAATAGGTACTACTTCATCTACTTCCCGAACCCACAAATTAAATTAGATCCTAAGTATGCAAGTTTGTGGATTGATCTAATGCAATAAAACTGGGTAGTAGAGAGGTATGATCAAAGTGTTACTTGCCTTGCTGATGATCCATGAAACCCAGAGACTCGTAGTAGCATGCTTCGCACTCCGGGTACTCTATCGCAAACAAACAAGCATACAATAAGCAATCAAGCAACCATGCACGGGTAAAACTTAAATAAGAGTTCTAACCAGAATGTTCAACTTAAGAACTCCAGTTTGCAAAAAGAATCAAATCAAACGAAGCAACGAAACTCAAACTGCAAAAGAAACAAGCTCCGATTACTAATCTGGACTAAAGTCAAATTTTACAGTAGTAAAAACTTATTTAAGTTGGTTAAACAGAAAGAGGGCTTCGAGACGAAACTCTAGGCGCTTGAATCGCCTGATTCCGATAAACGAGCGAAAAGATAAACTAAAACGAAAATTGAATTAGAAATCACGATAAAAAATAATCACGATAAATCCGAGAAAAAGAAAAACTGACGAACAGACTAACGAACGAACGTTCGTTATCTGCGGCTAACGGACGAAAACCGTTCATTAAAACGAACATACAAACAAACGTCCGCTAAATAACTAAATCGAAAAAAACGAACCAAAACTAAAAAAACGGATCTAGGGTTTTCAAAAAAACGATTGGTTTTCTCGCGAAAACCGAGGCGGCTACCTCTGGCGACGACGAGGCGATAACACGGCGGCGGCGGCGGTGGTGCGGCGGGTCGGCGGCGAGGTGCGGCGGCGGTGCGGCGGGGCGGCGCGGTGCAGCGGCGGCGTCGGCGGTGGCGGCGGGGCGTGGTTAGGGTTAGGGTTTTGGGGCGGCTCGGGGCTGTGGCTTATAAAGCCCCCCCCGGGCGGAGTCCCGCTCGGGTACGACCCGAAGTCTGTTTCCTTTTTTTTTATAATTCTGGCATGCAGAAATAGAAAGAAAAGAAAAAAATTAATGGACTCCAAAAATCCCGAAATAAATTTTCCCCGTCCTCTAAAAATAGGTCGGACAAGGTGAACATTTATTTGGGCCTCAAATGCAATTTTGGAAAATGCAATTTTTCCTAATTCAAATAAAATAGCAATAAAAATCCGAATAAAAATCTTATTTGATTTTAATATTAAATCTCCAATATTTCTTTATTTTGAGGAAGTCATTTTATCCTCTCTCTTTTATTTTTATAAAATAAATATTCGAAGAGAAAATAATTAAAATCAAACGATCCTCTTTTTAAAATTTGAGAAAACCCAAATATGAAAATAACGAAATTCCCAACTCTCTCCATGGGTCCTTGAGTTGCGTAGCATTTATAGGATCAAACCAAAATGCAATAAAATATGATATGCAAATGATGATCTAATGTATAACATTCCAAATTGAAAATTTGGGATGTTAGAGCCATTTATAAGGAAGACAATCAAAGAACACCTCATGTTTGAAATTTGTTACATAACGTTTACCATACGTGCATGCTACGAGACTTGCAAACTTCAACACAAGTATTTCCCAATTTCACAACTACTGAACTAGCACAACATTAATATTTCTACCTCCATATCTAAAAACTATCATCAAGCATCGAAGTTCTCTTAGTATTCAACACACTCATAAGAAAGTGTTTTACTAGTCTTGAATACCTAACATATTAGTATTAATTTCCCAATTTAAGAAAATTACCATGCTACTTAAGACTCTCAAAATAATATAAGTGAAGCATGAGAGAATAATAGTTTCTATAAAACAAAACCACCACCGTGCTCTAAAAGATATAAGCGCATAGAGTATTCTAATAAATTCCGAATCATGTGTGTCTCTCTCAAAAGGTGTGTACAGCAAAGATGATTGTGGTAAACTAAAAATCAAATACTCAAACCATACAAGACGCTCTAAACAAAACACATATCATGTGGTGAATAAAAATATAGCTCCAAGTAAAGTTACCGATGGAAGTAGACGAAAGAGGGGATGTCTTCCGGGGCATCCCCGAGCTTTGCCTTTTTGGTGTCCTTAGATTATCTTGGGGTGCCATGGGCATCCCCAAGCTTAGGCAATTGCCACTCCTTGTTCCATAATCCATCAAATCTTTCACCCAAAACTAGAAAAATTCACAACACAAAACTTAACAGAAAATCTCGTGAGCTCCGTTAGCGAAAGAAAACAAAAGACCACTTCAAGGTACTGTAATGAACTCCTTCTTTATTTATATTGGTGTTAAACCTACTGTATTACAACTTCTCTATGGTTTATAAACTATTTTACTAGCCATAGATTCATCAAAATAAGCAAACAACACATGAAAAATAGAATCTGTCAAAAACAGAACAGTCTGTAGTAATCTGTAACTAACGCAAATTTCTGGAACTCCAAAAAATCATAAATAATAGGAAGACCTAAACAATTTGTTTATTGATCAGCAGAAATAGGAATCAATATTTTATCATGTTCTGGTGATTTTTAACAATTGTTTTCGTGAACAGAAAGTTTCTGGAAATTTCTGCAAGATCTAATAAGTATCATCCAAGAAGATCCTATAGGTTTAACTTGGCACAAACACTAATTAAAACATAAAAAAACATCTAACCAGAGGCTACAACAAATATTTATTTCTAAACATAAACAAAAAGCAAAAAACTAAAAATAAAATTGGGTTGCCTCCCAACAAGTGCTATCGTTTAACGCCCCTAGCTAGGCATAAAAGCAAGGATAGATCTAGGTATTGTTATCTTGGGTCTTTAATTTGTTAGCGGAGTTATGCTCGAATCCGGGAAGTTCTTTACGCTTTCCCTTCATATTCTAAGATTTTCAGATCTAAAGAATCTAACCGCTTATTACAAAGAGTAATCAACATATTCATGCGGCAAAGATTTCCACAAACACTCTTAAGAGGTTCAAGAGATTTTTGTAAAATTTTCGTTACTTCGCAAATTTTCTCAAAAACTTGCATTTCTTCCTGGGTATGATGAGGCCCCTTTTGTTGAGGTAGTGTTCCCACTATACCCTCTATAATTTCATGCACAATACTGGGATCAATTTCGATAAAATTGCCTTTGGAAACACAATCCAAGAGTTGTCTATGAGACATATTCAGTCCAACATAAAAATTGCGAAGCAAAATTCTAAAGTTCACCTCTAGGGTACAATTACGATAAGATTCCATTATTCTAAACCAAGCATCTTTTAAGTTTTCTCCTTGTCTTTTATTGAAGTGAAGAACTTCAAACTCGGGAGACAAACGTGTAGATAGAGGACTAGCCATTACGACAAAGCAAGCGAAAAAGAGGCGAACGGAGAGATGGCGAATACAACGGCAAGGGTGAAGTGGGGGAGAGGAAAACTAGAGGCAAATGGCAAATAATGTAATGCGGGAGATAAGAGTTTGTGATGGGTACTTGGTATGTTGACTTTTGCGTAGACTCCCCGCGAACGGCGCCAGAAATCCTTCTTTCTACCTGTTGAGCACTGCGTTGGTTTTCCCTTGAAGAGGAAAGGGTGATGCAGTAAAGTAGCATAAGTATTTCCCTCAGTTTTTGAGAACCAAGGTATCAATCCAGTAGGAGGCCACGCTCAAGTCCCTCACACCTACACAAACAAATAAAAACCTCGCAACGAACGCAATAAAGGGGTTGTCAATCCCTCAACGGTCACTTACGAGAGTGAGATCTGATAGATATGATAAGATAATATTTTTGGTATTTTTATAATAACGATGCAAAGTAAAATAAAAGCCAATAAAAAATAGCTAAGTGTTGGAAGATTAATATGATGGAAAATAGACCCGGCGGCCATAGGTTTCACTGGTGGCTTCTCTCAAGAGCATAAGTATTACGGTGAGTGAACAAATTACTGTTGAGCAATTGCTAGAATTGAGCATAGTTATGAGAATATCTAGGTATGATCATGTATATAGGCATCACGTCCGTGACAAGTAGACCGACTCCTGCCTGCATCTACTACTATTACTCCACACATCGCCCGCTATCCAGCATGCATCTAGAGTATTAAGTTCAAAAGAACGGAGTAATGCTTTAAGTAAGATGACATGATATAGAGGGATAAAATCATGCAATATGATATAAATCCCATCTTGTTATCCTCGATGGCAACAATACAATACGTGCCTTGCTGCCCCTGCTGTCACTGGGAAAGGACACCGCAAGATTGAACCCAAAGCTAAGCACTTCTCCCATTGCAAGAAAGATCAATCTAGTAGGGCAAACCAAACTGATAATTCAAAGAGACTTGCAAAGATAACCAATCATACATAAAAGAATTCACAGAAGATTCAAATATTGTTCATAGATAAACTTGATCATAAACCCACAATTCATCGGTCTCAACAAACACACCGCAAAAGAAGATTACATCGAATAGATCTCCACGAGAGAGGGGGAGAACATTGTATTGAGATCAAAAAAGAGAGAAGAAGCCTGCTTTGTTTCCCATTCAGATAAGGTAGATTAGTAGATGTTTTTCTTCTGGGAGTACAGTCATCAACCGTTATTTCTCAGTAATTGTTTCCCTTATACCTTTTGTTGCTTACAGGGATATCAAAATTAAAGCTTGATTTTATTCCGACTTTGATTTTAGTTGAACAACACAAAAGGAGCCAATGTGTCTAAGGCAAACTGCTGCATTAGTGGGTCCAGTTGGTCTTACCACTTTGTAGAAAGAAGCAGTCATTGTTTGCGCTACATTACACAAGGAATGATCGAGAAGCTTTACAGAGTATTAGTAGACGCTGGTGACATGACTAGTCTGCAGAGATGGCTGCTTTACTTGTGGTTCGGAGGAACACTAGGCAAACAAGTGCCCAAACAAGTACCAAGAAGCCAGGACGGGACTCCAAGTCTGTCAATGTCACTCTAAGCAACAATGATGGGGCATATGGATAAGGTAATCTATTTACCATACTTTCAGTTTGTTAGTCCACCGATTGGTGGGTTGACACTGGGGCCAATATTCATGTGTGTGCTGATCTGTCTTTGTTTTCTGGCAGCATATAAATACGAAATCCACAGGGATGCTCAGCTTGATTTTAGTAGAACTGCACAAAATGTTTAGATGGTTCGTGTCCTCCATAATAATACTTCATCATGCACAATACATCGAATGGTTCTCTAATCATTCGTCGTCACCTTGAGCCACCGGACTATCACATGACAAACTGATGACAAACCCTGCCCGTTCCACAATCATAGGCATTACATATTTCGAATGGGAAAAGCTTGTCAAAGTTGACATTAGTTTAATATATTGGAATTGGAAAACCTTGTCCATTTTTGCTGATTGATGTTAGCCAGAAGACATGCATTTGATTTTTTTTGAGTGGGACGCCCTTTGCTGTGAGCAATGTTGATCGTTTCTTCCTATTCCTGTCTTCTGTTCAGAATTAAATATTTAGTCTGCTGAGATGCATAGTCACATGAATGTTGACTTACGTAAGATATTTTAAGCGTTTGTTCTAAATATTGTCTATTTAATGCCAGGCCTTGTGTTTGATTGGAAAGTTGAGCTTGGAATGTTGCGGCATGTGGCATCACGAGCTGTTCACCGTGCCTCCTGAGAATAATGCTTCGTATTGTTTTGCATGTCGATCTAATGCCAGTGTTAGGAAGATCATCCTCTTCTGTTGTTTCCGTGCTTAAGAAGTTCATCGTCTTATGTTTCATTCATAGCCTATACGATAAGTCGGGTAGGTTAGACATGAAACCATATGATCTTCCGACCAACTCATCATCTTAGGTCGTGATTGGATCGTCGTTTTTCAACCAAAACCGCTTGTAAAACCGACGCTTGTAAATAAAAGCAGATGGTCTTGGGCGAAGCGCTTGGTTGGTCGATTTTGACTAGTAAAATATACACCGGTCTCTCAAATTAAACGCGTAACCTGCCGGTTTTACTTGCAGAACTCGGGCCCTCGGTTTCATTACGCCTGTATTTTATGCGCTGTTTCCGATGACGAGTAAATTACACTTGTATCTTAATACAGTTGTGAAATAAACCAGAGCTCCCAAGCGCGGCCTTACCGTTTCATGCCGTCTCAGTCTCTCGAAGGTGCTCATAGGTGTCCGATGATCCGAGCTTCCTGAATGAGCAGCGGGCACTGTATCAGACCATTCGTAGGGCCTGCGAGGCCCTATCCGTCGTCCTTCGAGTTGTTATGCTCGCCGTGGCACCGAGCATTGTTAACATGGTTAATGAACATGAGGATTCAGGAGATGACTTTATTTTGACTGGTTGATAGTAGGGACCCACTAGGGCCATAGCCGTATGTACGCAAGTGCCTCCTTATTATGTACAACTATATATTTTTTGCTTCCTCCTGGTTCCATGACATCACGGTCCCACACCATTGTCAACCTATGTAGTCAATAAACGAGAGAATTGCACAAGGTGCGACCGACAGCTGGGACCAAGCAGCTCAAGCAATATTTGTGTGTTTGAGGCGTTAGCACTGCAGAGTTTTTCTTGGCGATGTTTTCTTTGTTGTTCAGAGGAGAGCAGGGTATTACCTAGGTGGGTTGTGGCCCGTCTAGCCCACGACAGATATCCAGCCTAGGTATTAATTTTTTTCAAGATGAAAATGGCTAGCCCAGCTATACATTTTTTTTGAGGAATACCCAGGCAAGGTCAACTTGTTATTCTCCGCCCCGCTCGACTGCAAATCATTGAGGGATGCATTAGGCTTAACAGGAAAATGGGGTTTAAAAAATAATAAGTAGGATGTAATTATAAAAACTGGGCAGTAACTATAAAAAATGCACCAAGCACGGAATTAGTTTATAAAATATTATTTATGGATTTTAGAAATCTTAATTTTTAATTGTTGCGCGCGCAATGTTTCGTTAGATTTTTATGTAATACAAATTTATATTTAATCTGACTAGAAATTTCGGGATAAAAATACTTTGGATCCCATCAAAATGTGGGAAATTTTATTGAATTATGTCTTGAATAGTTGGTTGAAATTATTAATCGTTGTCCTAGCTAGAAAATGGGCTGTTGTTTTAACAAACTGTAAATGGGCTGTAGTGAATTCCATTAGAATTCAAAAATGGGTTGTACATTCTTACAAATCGCAAATGGGCTATAAGTTCTCTCCCACACACGTTGGGCCTACTAAGTTGACGCGTCCCCTACAAAAAAGAAGTTGACGCGTATGCAAGGCTTTGTCAACTTATTATAGTCAACACACGGTTCTAGCTGTAGTGGCCGTTGGATGTCCGTCCAACGGATGTCGTGCTTCTTCTTCAATCTCGGATATTCTAGCTTCACTCGCCCAAAAAATGATTCCTTGATACGTCTCCAACGTATCTATAATTTTTTATTGCTCCATGCTATATTATCTTCTGTTTTGGACATTATTGGGCTTTATTATTCACTTTTATATTATTTTTGGGACTAACCTATTAACCAGAGGCCCAACCCAGAATTGCTATTTTTTTCCTATTTCAGAGTTTCTCAGAAAAAGAATATCAAACGGAGTCCAAACGGAATGAAACCTTTGGGAACATGATTTTTGGAACGAACAAGATCCAGGAGGCATGGACCCTACGTCAAGCAACCAATAGGGAAGACACGAGGTAGGGGGCGCGCCTACCCCCCAGGGCACGCCCTCCACCCTCGTGGGCCCCCTGTTGCTCCACCAACGTACTTCTTCCTCCTATATATACATACGTACCCCCAAACGATCAGATACGGAGCCAAAAACCTAATTCCACCGCCGCAACCTTCTGTACCCACGAGATCCCATCTTGGGGCCTGTTCCGGAGCTCCGCCGGAGGGGGCATGCATCACGAGGGCTTCTACATCAACACCATAGCCTCTTCGATGAAGTGTGAGTAGTTTACGTCAGACCCTCGTGTCCATAGTTATTAGCTAGATGTCTTCTTCTCTCTTTTTGGATCTCAATACAATATTCTCCCCCTCTCTCATGGAGATCTATTCGATGTAATCTTCTTTTGCGGTGTGTTTGTTGAGACCAATGAATTGTGGGTTTATGATCAAGTTTATCTATGAACAATATTTGAATGTTCTCTGAATTCTTTTATGTATGATTGGTTATCTTTGCAAGTCTCTTGGAATTATCAGTTTTTTTGGCCTACTAGATTGATCTTTCTTGCAATGGGAGAAGTGCTTAGCTTTGGGTTCAATCTTGCGGTGTCCTTTCCCAGTGACAGTAGGGGCAGCAAGGCACGTATTCTATTGTTGCCATCGAGGATAACAAGATGGTTTTTTTTATCATATTTCATGAATTTATCCTTCTACATCATGTCATCTTGCTTAAGGCGTTACTCTGTTTTCATGAACTTAATACTCTAGATGCATGCTGGATAACGGTCAATGAGTGGAGTAATAGTAGTAGATGCAGGCAGGAGTCGGTCTACTTGTCTTGGACGTGATGCCTATATACATGATCATACCTAGATATTCTCATAACTATGCTCAATTCCGTCAATTGCTCAACAGTAATTTGTTCACCCACCGTAAAATACTTATGCTCTTGAGAGAAGCCACTAGTGAAACCTATGGCCTCCGGGTCTATCTTCATCATATTAATCTTCCAACACTTAGTTATTTCCGTTGCTTTTTTACTTTGCTTTTATTTTACTTTGCATCTTTATCATAAAAATACCAAAAATATTATCCTATCATATCTATCAGATCTTACTCTCGTAAGTGACCGTGTAGGGATTGACAACCCCTTATCGCGTTGGTTGCTAGGATTTATTTGTTTTGTATAGGTGCGAGGGACTCGCGCGTAGCCTCCTACTGGATTGATACCTTGGTTCTCAAAAACTGAGGGAAATACTTATGCTACTTTGCTGCATCACCCTTTCCTCTTCAAGGGAAAACCAACGCAGTGCTCAAGAGGTAGCATTCCTCCCCCTGACATCTGGGGCGCACCATTTCGGAAGCTGACCTGTGGGCCTACTAAGTTGACGTGTACCTAGGGCTTTGTCAACTTAGTCAAT
Source organism: Aegilops umbellulata (assembly GCA_032464435.1). NCBI lineage: Eukaryota > Viridiplantae > Streptophyta > Magnoliopsida > Poales > Poaceae > Aegilops > Aegilops umbellulata. The sequence continues at coordinate 50,594,919 of CP136060.1, forward strand.
ATGAACGGTTCTAGCTGCACTGACCGTACGATGTCCATCCAACGACCGTAGTGCTTCTTCAACCTCTGGTCTTCTTGCTCCAGCCTCCCAAAGCAGCGCCAGTTGTGCCGCGTGCTCCTGCCTCCCGTGGCCGGCTGTGATGCCGCAGAGGCCTCACCGCCCCATACTACTCCCACCACTGGCCAGGTAATCCCTCTACTCACCCACACCCCCTTTTATTCCGTGGTGATGGTAGCCTCACACCGCAGCCGAACCAGTGAACCCTCTTACTCCTTTATGTGTGGGCTTCCACTGCCGCGTCTTCCCCGGCTCCGCGTCGTCCCCTGCTCCGCGTCGTCCCCTTCCTAGGCCTCGCCGTCGTCCACCGCCCTCGTGCTCTCGGCGCAGCGTGGTCAACATGGTCAAGGAACGGCTTCCATCGGACGTGGACTGTATGTGGAGAGGCTGACAGCTGGGTCCACGACGGCAGCAGGGAAGTGCCTCCTTATTACGCGCAAAATAATGATTCCTCCACCTAACAGCAGGGACCCACCGGACAGGCCACCGTATTTCGCAAAAAAACGTTTGCCCCTAACTACTGGGACCCACCGGATGAGCCACCGTATTGCGTGAAAAAAAGTCCCCCCCGCTGTCAGCTCAGACCCACCGGAAGTGCCTCCTTATTACGCACAAAAAAATGAATACTCCCCCTACTGGTTGGGACCCACCTTGGTGGGAGGCTGACTTGTGGGCCTACTAAGTTGACGGGGACGGAGTGCTTTGTCAACTTAGTCAATATGAACGATTCTAGCTCAAGTGACCGTACGATGTCCATCCAATGGCCGTAGTGCTTCTTCAACCTCTGGTCTTGTTGCTCCAGCCGCCCAAAGCAGCGCTGGTCGTGCCGCATGCTCCTGCCTCCCGTGGCCGGCTGTGCTGCCGCGGAGGCCTCACCGCCCCCTACTATTCCTACCGCTGGCCAGGCCCTGCGGTGACGGCAGCCTCACACCGCAGCCAAACCAGTGAACCCTCGTACTCCTCTTCGTGTGGGCTTCCACTGTCGTGTCTTCCCCGGCTTCGCGTCGTCCCCTTTCTAGGCCTCGTCGTCGTCCACCGCCCTGGTGCTCTCGGCGCGGCATGGTCAACATGGTCAAGGAACGGCTTCCATCGGACATGGACTATACGTGGAGAGGCTGACAGCTGGGTCCACGACCGCTGCAAGGAAGTACCTCCTTATTACGCACAAAATAATTATTCCTCTAGCTGACAGCGGGGACCCACCGGATGGGCCACCGTATTTCACGAAAAAAACATTCCCCCCTGACTGCTGGGACCCACCAGCTACATCTTCGCGCACAAGGAAGTGCGTCCGGGCAAAAAACGATTCACCCCCTGACTGCTGGGAACACCAACTACATCTTCGCAGGCAAGGAAGTGCCTGACAGTCGGGACCCACCTGGTCGAAGCGTACATAGCACTCTCATTCTAGTCGCGAACGTGTACGTACATACTAGTGGATGTAGAGGTGCGCACATGTCGTAGTAGAGGCGCGCACGTAGCATGTACACGTACATACAGCGGCCAGTGTGCAAGAAAGAAAATATGGCCACGTACGTACATACGGGCAGGGTCTCAAACGCCTACTCGCGCATACGTATGGCCAGGGCTCGTGTACATGGCTGGGGCGGAATGGAGAAACTGCGTCGTCGTCGTGTTCATGGGGAGCCAACCGGCTGGGTCGGAACGGAATGTGTCGTCGTGTTCATCTGGAGGGCTTGGACAGAACAGCCGATGGAAACGAGGCCTGGCGTACCGCAGAACGGAGGAAACGACCTTGTCTTCGACCGGCCACGTTCCAAACGAGACCCTGTTCGTCGGGAGGGGTCTGGCGTACCGCAAAACGGAGGAAATGGACCTCCTACGGTCGAAACGGGGGTCCTATTGATCAGGAGGGGTGTGGCGTACCGCAAAACAGAGGAAACGGACTTGTGTTGGAGCGCTACGGTCGAAACGGGGGTCCTATTCATCAGGAGGGGTGTGGAGTACCGCAAAACAGGACTCCACGGGATACTATTCATCTCCACCGTCGACCCGCTCCAGCCTCCAAGGGCTATTGTTCATCCACCGTCGACCTCCTCCAGCCTCCATGTGCGACTGTTCATCCACAAGCTCCTGTTCATCCAGCCTCCACCGCGTGCCACTCCATCGGCTACTTTTCAACTAGCCCTCTTCACGGGTTCCTGTTCAACCACCCCTCCACGGGCTACTGTTCATCCAGCCCTCCACCATCTACTATTCATCCTGCGATCCATGGGGTGGTCCTGTTCATCCTGCCCTCCACGGGGTCCTGTTCATCCAGCCCCAACCGGCTCGATCGATCGGGGTCCTATTCATTGATGACCCACAAGTATAGGGGATCTATCGTAGTCCTTTCGATAAGTAAGAGTGTCGAACCCAACGAGGAGCAGAAGGAAATGATAAGCGGTTTTCAGCAAGGTATTCTCTACAAACACTGATATTATAGCTAACATATAGTTTTGTGATAAGATAATTTGTAACGAGCAACAAGTAACAAAAGTAAATAAAGTGCAGCAAGGCGGCCCAATCCTTTTTGTAGCAAAGGACAAGCCTGGAAAAACTCTTGTATAGAGAAAAGCGCTCCCGAGGACACATGGGAATTATCGTCAAGCTAGTTTTCATCACGTTCATATGATTTGCGTTCGGTACTTTGATAATTTGATATGTGGGTGGACCGGTGCTTAGGTGCTGTCCTTACTTGGACAAGCATCCCACTTATGATTAACCCCTATTGCAAGCATCCTCAACTACAAAAGAAGTATTAAGGTAAACCTAACCATAGCATCAAACATATGGATCCAAATCAGCCCCTTACGAAGCAACACATAAACTAGGGTCTAAGCTTCTGTCACTCTAGCAACCCATCATCTACTTATTGCTTCCCAATGCCTTCCTCTAGGCCCAAATAATGGTGAAGTGTCATGTACTCGATGTTCACATAACACCACTAGAGGAGAGACAACATACATCTCATCAAAATATCGAACGAATACCAAATTCACATGACTACTAATAGCAAGACTTCTCCCATGTCCTCGGGAACAAACGTAACTACTCACAAAGCAAATTCATGTTCATAATCAGAGGAGTATTAATATGCATATAGGATCTGAACATATGATCTTCCACCAAATAAACCAACTAGCATCGACTACAAGGAGTAATCAACACTACTAGCAACCTACAGGTACCAATCCCAGACTTGGAGACAAGAATTAGATACAAGAGATGAACTAGGGTTTGAGAGGAGATGGTGCTGGTGAAGATGTTGATGGAGATTAGCCCTCTCCCGATGAGAGGAGCATTGGTGATGACGATGGCGATGATTTCCCCCTCCCGGAGGGAAGTGTCCCCGGCAGAACAGCTCTGCCGGAGCCCTAGATTGGTTCCGCCTCGTGGCGGCGGAGTCTCATCTCGAAATCTTGTTTATGATTTTTTTTTCTCGGACGAAAGACTTCATATAGCAGAAGATGGGCACCGGAGGGCCAACAGGGGGCCCACGAGGCAGGGACGCGCCCAGGGGGGTAGGGCGCGCCCCTCACCCTCGTGGCCAGGGTGTGGGCCCCCTCTGGTATTTCTTCCGCTCAGTATTTTTCATTATTTCCAAAAACAATTTTCATGGAGTTTCAGGACTTTTGGAGTTGTGCACAATAGGTATCTAATATTTGCTCCTTTTTCAGCCCAGAATTCCAGCTGCCGACATTCTCCCTCCTTATGTAAACCTTGTAAAATAAGATAGAATAGGCATAAGTATTGTGACATAATGTTTAATAACAGCCCATAATGCAATAAATATCGATATAAAAGCATGATGCAAAATGGACGTATCAACTCCCCCAAGCTTAGACCTCGCTTGTCCTCAAGCGAAAGCCGATAGCGATAAATATGTCCACATGTTTAGAGGTAGAGGTGTCGATAAAATAAAATACGGACATGAGGGCATCATGATTATTCTCATAACAGCAACATATATGGATAATGTCATATGATCTCTTATGCTCAAGTAATAATCTATTCACAATGCAAAGTATAAATCAGAAACTTCATTGAGAACTAACAAACTATAATCTCAGTCACTGAAGCAATTGCAATTAATCATAACACCAGAAAGAGTCTATGTGAGTGCTTTTTAGCAAGTCCACATACTCAACTATCATTTAGTCTTTCACAATTTCTAACACTGACGCAATAATTGTGGTTACGGAGTTTTAATCGGACAAAGAGAAAGATAGGGGCTTATAGTTTCGCCTCCCAACCTCTTACCTCAAGGGTAATGTCAACAATAATAGTTCATGCTAACCTACATCCAATTATATATATATATACATACATACATACATACATATATATATATATATATAGTAGCACTATTCTAATCACAGGATTAGAATAACTATTTGGATCACGGTCGGCTCTATATAGGGCCCGACAGGGCCCTCCCGAACTTCCGAACTGCCGCTGGCCCGACAGGATCCACTGGGTCCCGAGGCCCCCCGACAGGATCCACCTGATCACGATCCGGATCCCGAGCCGCCCCAGCCCCCCTCCTCCCCTCGATCCCTCGACATCCCCCTCATCGCCACCGATCTTCGCCGGATCCACCGCCTCCCTTCCTTCCCCAACTCCTGGCCGGCTGGATCCGCCACCTCCCTTCCTTTCCCAGCTCCTGGCCGGCCGGATCCGCCGCCTCCCTTCCTTCCCCAGCTCCTGGCCGGCCACTGGCGCGGGCGAGCGAGCGACGGCGGACGCCGGCGCGAGGGAGCCCGCTTCGCCTGGACGCGGCGAAGCCGCCATGGACTTCAGGAAGCCGCATCCTCGTCCCATCATCACCGCCCGAAGCCTTGGCAGACCAGAAGACGGCCGAGATGCAAGCAACGGCGAGCGGCGCAACCAATGGAGCAACTCCTCCGCGGAGGCGGCATCGGCTACGCCCACAAATTCAGCGGCAAAAGTACATGAACTTCCTCCCAATTTTACCTTCTTCTTTAATCTTGCCTTCTCTGGCCTTCTTGCGTTGTGCAAATGAACTTCGCGCCCCCTGCAAGACATGGATTGCCATGGAACTCCTCTACTACCTCCATGACGAATTTTTCTCAAGGTGGCCTATCAGCTGCTGGAAAAAGATTGGCTGGACTTCTAGCCAGGGTATGGTTGAACTTCTTCCTTCCTTTGGTTTGTTAATTGCCTAGAGCTATGTGAAGTTCGGGTGGTGTGTGAGCCTCAGTCCAGGCTACAAAAGCTTTTTAAAGTTCTGCCTGCTTACAACCATGTGAAGTTCTGGTAGTGTGTGAGCCTCAGTCCAGGCTACAAAACAACATTGCAAAAATCTGCCTGCTTACAGGCATGTGAAGTTCAGGTAGTATGTGAGCCTCAGTCCAGTCTATAAACACTATAAAATCTGCCTGCATTCATATTCACATGTGAAGTTCAACTAGTAAGTGTGCTAGAATTCAGGTTGGTATGTCTCTAGTTCTGTGCAAAAAAAAAGGAAAATAAAACATGCACGTGATATGACATGAAGGTCACGTTGGTATGCACTAGCAGTCCATCATTTCAAACGCATGAAGGTTCAGGTTTTTTAAACTGTAGACAGTATTTTCCCTTTGCAAAACAGGAAGTTCAGGTTGTGGACAGTGCCCAGTTCAGGTGCATATAGGTAATAAAATATTGTAGAATTAAAAAAGAGGATGTGAAGTTAATTCTGTGAAGGGTGCTCAGTTCAGGTACAAAGGCATCGGCAGATGCTCAACTCAGTGCATAGTGTGATAGCTCTCACCACTTTTATATGAGAAGTTCAGGCTGTGAATAATGCTAAGTTCAGTTACAAAGGTTTATGCAGATATAACTTGTGTGCTAATACACATTTTTTCTTTTATGTCAGGAAGACGATAGACGCATGAAGAAGCTTAGAAGTTCCCAGCAGCAAGTACACAATCCAAAACATGTACGCGTTGCACCACCCCCTCAATGGGTCACGCCTCAAACGCACCAACTGCATTACCAACCTGCTCCAGAACAAAAATGGATGACACCCGAAACACACGGATTCTTCCAAGATGCTGGGTCACAGCCCTATCCGCACAGGTTTGCGCCTCCACCTAATTGGGTGACGCCGGAAATCCCCCGCGGATTCTTTGTATCCACAAGCAGGCTCCCAAGCACGCCGATGGAGGAGGGGGTTAGCTCAAGTCCTGCGTGTGACTCTGGAGGTTATCCTGGTGTGCCTCATCAATGCCAAAGCGAAGCAACTAAACCGGATCCCAGGACAAATCCAACAGCAACACACGCACGGAGGAGAGTGATCTGCACACTACCACCGTTTGATCCTGCTGCTGCTGCCACAAGTCAAAATTCTATGGGGCATAAGGTAGATGGATTGCTTCACAAAACAAAATAGCAAACCAAGACCAGGATCGCAATACCTCCACAACCACCTCAAGCAAAAAGGACGCAAACAAGAGAGAGGCCATCTTCAGCCCTCCTTCCTCCTCGTGATCCACTGCTGCATCCTGCTATGATTACTCCGCCATGCCCCATCCCAGAGGGACAGCAGCCGACACCGGCAGAGTTGCGATCATACACGCACATAAGTGAAACAAAAAATATTTATATACCCATCTTGTATTATATGCACATTTTCTGCTCCCTCCAGAATAACAAGTTCATAAACTGCATTTTAACATGCTGTTTGGATTTTTTTCTTTTTCTGCAAACGCCGGATCTTATGGATTATCTAATACCAAGACTAAAGATGCAATTCAAAGATGTAGAGAAAGCAAGGGAATTTTATAACAGATATGCCAGGCACGCTGGTTTTGGAATCAGGAAGACGGGTGGAAATGACAACCACAAGTATTTTGTTTGCGCCTTCGAAGGGATACACACATCTTCTGTTTCAGAGGCCAACAAGAAGCGAAACAAAACATCACAGAGGACGGGCTGCAATGCAAGAATGAGGGTGAAGGTGCAGGAGGATGGCACATGTGTGGCAGTGGACATTGAGTACAATCATAATCACGAGCTCATGCAAACTGATGACATGCTGGTATTCTTGCACTCACACAAGAATTATGACCCCACTATTCTGGAGTATGTAAAGCTCCTGCAGTACCATGATGTCAAGCACACAACAATCATGTCCATGCTATCTGAAAATGAAGATGGAAGCTACATCCTAAGCATGACCGGACGAGACCTACTAAACCAGTAAGTATTCAAAACACCCACATGATGCAATGTAAAATAGCATCCTAGCTCACAACCCCTTTGATAGCAAAAATAACAAATGCATGTTGGCGTGTGATTTGCAGGAAAGCCATGAATGCAAAGAAAGATGATTTGGTTGATGTATTAAAACTTGTTTCATTCTTCAAAGACATGAAGGCAATAAATGATGAGTTCTTCTATGACATCCAAGTGGACAAGGACAAGTCAATTAAAAACATTTTCTGGTCCAACGCAAGCTGCCGAGGAGCCTATCAAGACTTCGGCGATTGCGTAACATTCGACACGACTTACAAGACCAACAGATTTCATATGCCCCTGGGAATGTTTGTTGGAACAAACCATCACTTGCAGTCAACGATATTTGCCGTTGCCCTGATAAGAGACGAAGATGCAAAGTCATTCAAGTGGATGTTCGATACATTTGTACGGTGCATGAACAACAAACACCCAACTTGCATTCTAACAGGTGAGTTAAAAAAAACTCCTTAAGTTTCATCATCTTTTCAGTCTATGGGTCTCTATTGGTTGGGTACATTTGTTTTTTCTGAAAAATATGTAAAGAATGCAGTTCAACCATTGTTAGCATAGAAGTCCAACTAGCAATACAAGAAAGCAAAATTACCTGTCATATGTTTAGAAAAAATTAGTTATGAATGTGAAGTTCAAGTACATGAATCATAGAAGTTCAAGGACGAAGCTGTTAGATAAAAATATGTAGCATGTTCAGAAAAACATAGTTATTTATGTGAAGTTCAATCACTGCTACCACAGAAGTTCAACAACACTGCTCTAAGAAATTTTTTTGAGTGTGACACTACTAGTTTGTCGTACTACTAACTGTGAAGTTCAAGCACTGGTACCACAGAAGTCCAACAACACTGCTGTAAGAAAAAAATACATGTGACATTCTTAGATACCATACTGCTAGATGTGAAGTTCAAGTACTTGTACAACATAAGTTCAAAATCAATACAGAAAAAAAAATCAAGTTTCATTTTTTTAATTCATGCAGACCAATGCCCATCGATGGCGAAAGCTATACCACAATCATTTCCAAACACGGTCCACAAGCTATGTCGTTGGCACATATTGAAGAAGTACAGGGAATACCTCGCGTTGTTGTACAAAAAGTATGAAACATTCAAAGAGGAGTTCACAGCTATATTGAACTGGCCGCTGATGCCAACGGAGTTTGAAGATGCGTGGGCTAAACTCGTGCACAAGTACCACCTGGAGAACGACCAGATGATGATGCAGCTCTGGAGTGATAGGAAGATGTGGATTTCGGCATATTACAAGAACATTTTCTATGCTAGAATGACTTCCACACAACGAAGCGAGAGCATGAACCACGTGCTAAAGAAAGGGTTTGTCAAGGGGACCCAGAACCTACACAAGTTTGCTAGGCGGGTCAATGCTTGCATACAAACTCGGATGCAGAAGGAGAACGAGCAAACAATGACCAGCATGGTATGATGACAAGTACAAAACACCACCATCACGTTCTGTTTACCTTCAACATGTGCACTTTGAATTTTAAAAAATGAAACCCATGATTCTGCTTCGACTAATATCTTACTTTTTTGACATGTGCAGACCAATCCTATGACAAAGACAACTTACGGCTACGAGGAAGACATGTCTATCAAGTACACGAGAGTCGTGTACAACGAGATGAGGAATAAGATGAGAAAGGCCACGCTATTTCGCGCATGATGATGAAGAAAGATTTTCCTGGTCAAAGCATGAATTCCAGGTTATAGCTGACCCAGACAATGAAATATACGAGTGTGAATGCAAGCTCTGGACACACACAGGTGAGCGGGAAAACAAACTCATTAAATAGCTAGACTAGTAGTATCATATCAAAATTTATGAAACTCATTGCTGGCTCACAAACTATGTATTCTGCATTCATCACAAAATGCAGGCATGTTCTGCCTTCACATCATGAACATACTGGACTACCTGAAGCCTGACAAATTTCCAAACAAGTATATCCTCAAACGGTACACAAAGACTGCAAAATCACAGCCAACCTTTGATACAAGGGACTACAACACAACCGCATTGGATGGCAGCTCAAGGCTATCGAAGCAAGACATCTTGCTGCAACTGAATTTGATGGTTAACAAGAAAGCGATGAGATGTGACCAGCAGTATGACAGAGCCTACTATGTTCTCAAGAGGCTCGTGGAAGAGCTTGATGCAATACATTCAGCAAATCGAGCGGATGCTGACCAAAGGATGGCTGAAGAGGACGCTGAAATTGAAGATGACCTTCACTATTATGCAGCTGAAATGCTCAACGCCGCCGCTGAAGCCAACCAATGCAAGCAGGGTGATGGCCAATAAATGGAGCAGCTACAGCAAGAGACGATGAAACTGCCGCTCTATTCTGAAACAAAGGGTAGGAAGAAAATTACTACAGCAAAGAAAAGTGACAAGAGAGCGCAAATAAAGGCACCACCAGCAGGAAGAGTTGTGGTGCTCGATGAGAATGGAGTGCCACTTGGACACAGGAAATGTAGTGTGTGCAACCAGGTTGCGGGACACAACAACCTGACCTGTCCAACACTCTTGGAAAGAAACAATGCCGAGGAGGTCAAGCAACCCAAATCTCAAAAATAGCAACCCAAAGTTATGGAACAAAAGAAGGGACAACACCCACAGAAAGCAAGCACCAGAGTTTGTAGCATATGCAAGGAGTATGAACCACATAATGCAAGAACATGCCCGAAGCGAGCAGATGCTGAAAAGACAAGCAAAAAGCCAGAGAAGAAACAGAAAGCAAAACCCAGAGCCAGCAACAAGAAAGAGGTGGAAGGGGAAGAGGAAGACGAAGACGAAGACACCGTCGAAGAAGAGGAAGACGAAGAGGAAGAGAACGATGAAGAGAAAGAGGAAGAGGATGATGAAGAGGAAGAGGAAGAGGATGATGAAGAGGAAGATGAAGAGGAAGAGGTACATGTCAAGCAAAAACCTATACAACCAAAGCCTAGGAGGAGCACAAGGCTGATGAACAGTTAGAATAGGTCAATTAACACAATGCAAACTTATGTCATGTCAATGTCCAGAAATATTATGTCATCCCCCTTTATTGTTGAACTTTCAAAGAAGTCCTGGTAACATACACTATGAAGTTCACGTAGTATTACTGCAGAAGTCCTGGTATGTTATGAGATGAAGTGTTGTGCTGATGATGTACTGCATGAAAGAGCATGCAGTAATAAAATGAAAAACATACACTGTGAAGTTCAAGCAATATTACTGCAGAAGTCCTGGTATGTTATGGGATGAAGTGATGTGCTGGTGATGTATTGCATGAAAGTGCAAGCAAGAACAGACATGAAAACCATATATTGTGAAGTTCAAGTAAGCTTACTACAGAACTCCTACGCACACGCAAGATCATGGTGATGCATAGCAACGAGAGGGGAGAGTGTTGTCTACGTACCCTCGTAGACCGAAAGCGGAAGCGTTATATCAACGCGGTTGATGTAGTCGTACGTCTTCACGATCCGACCGATCCAAGCACCGTTACTCCGGCACCTCCGAGTTCTTGGCACACGTTCAGCTCGATGACGTTCCCCGGGCTCCGATCCAGCAAAGCTTCGGGGAAGAGTTCCGTCAGCACGACGGCGTGGTGACGATCTTGATGTACTAGTGACGCAGGGCTTCGCCTAAGCACTGCGACAATATGACCGAGGTGGAATTTGGTGGAAGGGGGCACCGCACACGGCTAAGGAACGATCTCAAGGATCAACTTGTGTGTCTATGGGGTGCCCCCTGCCTCCGTATATAAAGGATCCAAGGGGGAGGGGCTGGTCGGCCAAGGGTGGCGCGCCAGGAGTGTCCTACTCCCTCCGGGAGTAGGATTCCCCCCCCCCCAATCCTAGTTGGAATATGATTCCTCAAAGGGGGAGAGAGAGAGAGGGGGCCGACCACCTCTCCTAGTCCTAATAGGACTAGGGGAGGGGAGAGGCGCGCAGCCCATGAGGGCAGCCCTTTCACCTTTCCACCAAGGCCCATGTTGGCCCATTTGGCTCCCGGGGGGTTCCGGTAACCCTCCCGGTATACCGGTAAAATCCTGATTTCACCTGGAACACTTCCGATGTCCAAACATAGGCTTCCAATATATCAATCTTTACGTCTCGACCATTTCGAGACTCCTCGTCATGTCCGTGATCACATCCGGGACTCCGAACAACCTTCGGTACATCAAAATGCATAAACTCATAATAACTGTCATCGTAACATTAAGCGTGCGGACCCTACGGTTCGAGAACAATGTAGACATGACCGAGACACATCTCCGGTCAATAACCAATAGCGGGACCTGGATGCCCATATTGGCTCCTACATATTCTACGAAGATCTTTATCGGTCAGACCGCATAACAACATACGTTGTTCCCTTTGTCATCGGTATGTTACTTGCCCGAGATTCGATCGTCAGTATCCAATACTTAGTTCAATCTCGTTACCGGCAAGTCTCTTTACTCGTTCCGTAATACATCATCCCGCAACTAATTCATTAGTTGCAATGCTTGCAAGGCTTAAGTGATGTGCATTACCGAGAGGGCCCATAGATACCTCTCCGACGATCGGAGTGACAAATCCTAATCTCGAAATACGCCAACCCAACATCTACCATTGGAGACACCTGTAGTACTCCTTTATAATCACCCAGTTATGTTGTGACGTTTGGTAGTACCCAAAGTGTTCCTCCGGCAAACGGGAGTTGCAAAATCTCATAGTCATAGGAACATGTATAAGTCATGGATAAAGCAATAGCAACATACTAAACGATCGGGTGCTAAGCTAATATAATGGGTCATGTCAATCAGATCATTCAACTAATGATGTGACCTCGTTAATCAAATAACAACTCTTTGTTCATGGTTAGGAAACATAACCATCTTTGATTAACGAGCTAGTCTAGTAGAGGCATACTAGTGACACTCTGTTTTGTCTATGTATTCACATATGTATTATGTTTCCGGTTAATACAATTCTAGCATGAATAATAAACATTTATCATGAATTAAGGAAATAAATAATAACTTTATTATTGCCTCTAGGGCATATTTCCTTCAGTCTCCCACTTGCACTAGAGTCAATAATCTAGTTCACATCGCCATGTGATTTACCAGCAATAGTTCACATCACCATGTGATTAACACCCATAGTTCACATTGATATGTGACCAAGACTCAAAGGGTTTACTGGAGTCACTAATCTAGTTCACATCGCTATGTGATTAACACCCAAAGAGTACTAAGGTGTGATCATGTTTTGCTTGTGAGATAATTTTAGTCCACGGGTCTGTCACATTCAGATCCGTAAGTATTTTGCAAATTTCTATGTCAACAATACTCTGCATGGAGCTACTCTAGCTAATTGCTCCCACTTTCAATATGTATCCAGATTGAGACTTAGAGTCATCTAGATCAGTGTCAAAACTTGCATCGACGTAACCCTTTACGACGAACCTTTTGTCACCTCCATAATCGAGAAACATATCCTTATTCCACTAAGGATAATTTTGACCGCTGTCCAGTGATCTACTCCTAGATCACTATTGTACTCCCTTCCAAACTCAGTGGTAGGGTATGCAATAGATCTGGTACACAGCATGGCATACTTTATAGAACCTATGGCTGAGGCATAGGGAATGACTTTCATTCTCTTTCTATCTTCTGCCGTGGTCGGGCTTTGAGTCTTACTCAATTTCACACCTTGTAACACAGGCAAGAACTCTTTCTTTGACTGTTCCATTTTGAACTACTTTAAAATCTTGTCAAGGTATGTACTCATTGAAAAAACTTATCAAGCGTCTTGATCTATCTCTATAGATTTTGATGCTCAATATGTAAGCAGCTTCATTGAGGTCTTTCTTTGAAAAACTCCTTTCAAACACTCCTTTATGCTTTGCAGAATAATTCTACATTATTTCCGATCAACAATATGTCATACATATACTTATCAGAAATGCTGTAGTGCTCCCACTCACTTTCTTGTAAATACAGGCTTCACCGCAAGTCTGTATAAAACTATATGCTTTGATCAACTTATCAAAGTGTATATTCCAACTCCGAGATGCTTGCACCAGTCCATAGATGGATCGCTGGAGCTTGCATATTTTGTTAGCACCTTTAGGATTGACAAAACCTTCTGGTTGCATCATATACAACTCTTCTTTAATAAATCTATTAAGGAATGCAGTTTTGTTTATCCATTTGCCAGATTTCATAAAATGCGGCAATTGCTAATATGATTTGGACAGACTTAAGCATAGATACGAGTGAGAAACTCTCATCGTAGTCAACACTTTGAACTTGTCGAAAACCTTTTGCGACAATTCTAGCTTTGTAGATAGTAACACTACTATCAGCGTCCGTCTTCCTCTTGAAGATCCATTTATATTCTATGGCTTGCCGATCACCGGGCAAATCCATCAAAGTCCATACTTTTGTTCTCATACATGGATCATATCTCAGATTTCATCACCTCAAACCATTTCACGGAATCTGGGCTCATCATCGCTTCCTCATAGTTCACAAGTTCATCATGGTCTAGTAACATGACTTCCAGAACAGGATTTCCGTACGACTCTGGTGCGGATCTCACTCTGGTTTACTTACGAGATTCAGTAGTAACTTGATCTTGAAGTTACATGATCATTATCATTAGCTTCCTTACTAATTGGTGTAGTAGTCACAAGAATAGATTTCTGTGATGAACTACTTTCCAATAAGGGAGAAGGTACAATTACCTCATCAAGTTTTCTACTTTCCTCCCACTCACTTCTTTCAAGAGAAACTCCTTCTCTGGAAAGGATCCATTCTCAGCAACGAATATCTTGCCTTCGGATCTATGATAGAAGGTGTACCCAACTGTTTTCTTTGGGTATCCTATGAAGACATATTTCTCCGATTTGGGTTTGAGCTTATCAGGATGAAACTTTTTCACATAAGCATCACAACCCCAAACTTTAAGAAACGACAACTTTGGTTTCTTGCCAAACCATAGTTCATATTGTGTCGTCTCAACGGACTTTAGATGGTGCCCCTTTTTAACGTGAATGCAGCTGTCTCTAATGCATGATCCCAAAACGATATTGGTAAATCGGTAAGAAACATCATAGATTGTACTATATCCAATAGAGTACGGTTATGACGTTCGGACACACTATTACGCTGTGGTGTTCCAGTTGGCATGAGTAGTGAAACTATTTCACATTGTTTAAATGAAGGCCAAACTAGTAACTCAAATATTTTACCTCTGCGATCATATCATAGAAACTTTTATTTTCTTGTTACGATGATTCTCTACTTCACTCTGAAATTCTTTGAACTTTTCAAACATTTCAGACTTATGTTTCATCAAGTAGATATACCCATATCTTCTCAAATCATCTGTGAAGGTCAGAAAATAATGATACCTGCTGCAAGCCTTAATATTCATCGGACCATATACATTAGTATGTATGATTTCCAATAAATCAGTTGCTCGCTCCATTGTTCCGGAGAACGGAGTCTTAGTCATCTTGCCCATGAGGCATGGTTCGCAAGCATCAAGTGATTCATAATCAAGTGATTCCAAAATTCCATCTGCATGGAGTTTCTTCATGCGCTTTACACCAATATGACTTAAACAGTAGTGCCAGAAACAAGTTGCACTATCATTATTAACTTTGCATCCTTTTGGTTTCAATATTATGAATATGTGTATCACTACGATCGAGATTCAACGAACCATTTCGTTGGTGTGTATAACCATAGAAGGTTTTATTCATGTAAGCAGAACAACAATTGTTCTCTAACTTAAATGAATAACTGTATTGCAATAAACATGATCAAATCATATTCATGCTCAACGCAAACACCAAATAACACTTATTTAGGTTCAACACTAATCCCGAAAGTATAGGGAGTGTGCGATGATGATCATATCAATCATGGAACTACTTCCAACACACATCGTCACTTTAGCCTTAACTAGTCTCTGTTTATTCTTCAACTCCTGTTTCGAGTTACTACTCTTAGCAACTGAACCAATATCAAATACTGAGGGGTTGATATAAACACTAGTAAACTACACATCAATAACATGTATATCAAATATACTTTTGTTCACTTTGCCATCCTTCTTATCCACCAAACACTTGGGGTAGTTCCGCTTCCCGTGACCAGTCCCTTTGCAGTAGAAGCACTTAGTTTGAGGCTTAGGACCAGACTTGGGCTTTTTCACTTGAGCAGCAACATGCTTGCCGTTCTTCTTGAAGCTCCCCTTCCTTCCCTTTGCCCTTTTATTGAAACTAGTGATCTTGTCAACCATCAACACTTGATGTTTTTCTTTGATTTCTACCTTCGCCGATTTTAGCATCGCGAAGAGCTTGGGAATATTTTCCGTTATCCCTTGCATATTATAGTTCATCACGAAGTTCTACTAACTTGGTGATGGTGACTAGAGAATTCTGTCAATCACTATCTTATCTGGAAGATTAACTCCCACTTGATTCAAGCGATTGTAGTACCCAGACAATCTGAGCACATGCTCACTAGTTGAGCGATTCTCCTCCATCTTTTAGCTATAGAACTTGTTGGAGACTTCATATCTCTCAACTCGGGTATTTGCTTGAAATATTAACTTCAACTCCTGGAACATCTCATATGGTCCATGACGTTCAAAACGTCTTTGAAGTCCCGATTCTAAGGCGTTAAGCATGGTGCACTAAACTATTAAGTAGTCATCATATTGAGCTAGCAAAACGTTCATAACGTCTGCATGTGCTCCTGCAATAGGTCCGTCACCTAGCGGTGCATCAAGGACATAATTCTTCTGTGCAGCAATGAGGATAAACCTTAAATCACGGATCTAATGTGCATCATTGCTACTAACATTTTTCAACACAATTTTCTCTAGGAACATATCAAAATAAACACAGGGAAGCAACAATGCGAGCTATTGATCTACAACATAGATATGCTAATACTACCAGGACTAAGTTCATGATAAATTAAAGTTCAATTAATCATATTACTTAAGAACTCCCACTTAGATAGACATCCCTATAATCTTCTAAGTGATCACGTGAGCCAAATCAACTAAACCATAACCGATCATCACGTGATATGGAGTAGTTTTCAATGGCGAACATCGTTATGTTGATCATATCTACTATATGATTCACGCTCGACCTTTCGGTCTCTGTGTTCCGAGGTCATATCTTATATGCATAGCTCGTCAAGTATAACCTGAGTATTCCGCGTGTGCAACTGTTTTGCACCCGTTGTATTTGAACGTAGAGCCTATCACACCCGATCATCACGTGGTGTCTCAGCACGAAGAACTTTTGCAACGGTGCATACTCAGGGAGAACACTTCTTGATAATTTAGTGAGAGATCATCTTATAATGCTACCGTCAATCAAAGCAAGATAAGATGCATAAAAAGATAAACATCACATGCAATCAATATAAGTGATATGATATGGTCATCATCATCTTGTGCTTGTGATCTTCATCTCTGAAGCACCGTCATGATCACCATCGTCACCGGCGCGACACCTTGATCTCCATCGTAGCATCGTTGTCGTCTCGCCAATCTTATGCTTCCACGACTATCACTACCGCTTAGTAATAAAGTAAAGCATTACATCGCGATTGCATTGCATACAATAAAGCGACAACCATATGGCTCCTGCCAGTTGCCGATAACTCCGTTACAAAACATGATCATCTCATACAATAAAATTTAGCATCATGTCTTGACCATATCACATCACAACATGCCCTGCAAAAACAAGTTAGACGTCCTCTACTTTGTTGTTGCAAGTTTTACGTGGCTGCTACGAGCTTTAAGCAAGAACTCATCTTACCTACGCATCAAAACCACAACGATAGTTTGTCAAATAGACTCCGTTTTAACCTTCTCAAGGACCGGGCGTAGCCACACTCGGTTCAACTAAAAGTTGGAGAGACAGTCTTCCGCAAGCCATCTATGTGCAAAGCACGTCGAGGGAACCGGTCTCGCGTAAGAGTACGCGTAAGGTTGGTCCGGATCGTCTCGTCCAACAATACCGCCGAACCAAAGTATGACATGCTGGTAGGCAGTATGACTTATATCGCCCACAACTCACTTGTGTTCTACTCGTGCAAATAACATCGAACCATAAAACCAGGCTCGGATGCCACTGTTGGGGAACGTAGTAATTTCAAAAAAATTCCTACGCACACGCAAGATCATGGTGATGCATAGCAACGAGAGGGGAGAGTGTTGTCTACGTACCCTCGTAGACCGAAAGCGGAAGCGTTATATCAACGCGGTTGATGTAGTCGTACGTCTTCACGATCCGACCGATCCAAGCACCGTTACTCCGGCACGTCCGAGTTCTTGGCACACGTTCAGCTCGATGACGTTCCCTGGGCTCCGATCCAGCAAAGCTTCGGGGAAGAGTTCCGTCAGCACGACGGCGTGGTGACGATCTTGATGTACTACTGACGCAGGGCTTCGCCTAAGCACTGCGACAATATGACCGAGGTGGAATTTGGTGGAAGGGGGCACCGCACACGGCTAAGGAACGATCTCAAGGATCAACTTGTGTGTCTATGGGGTGCCCCCTGCCTCCGTATATAAAGGATCCAAGGGGGAGGGGCTGGCCGGCCAAGGGTGGCGCGCCAGGAGAGTCCTACTCCCTCCGGGAGTAGGATTCCCCCCCCCCCCAATCCTAGTTGGAATAGGATTCCTCAAAGGGGGGGGAGAGAGAGAGGGGGCCGGCCACCTCTCCTAGTCCTAATAGGACTAGGGGAGGGGAGAGGCGCGCAGACCATGAGGGCATCCCTTTCACCTTTCCACCAAGGCCCATGTTGGCCCATTTGGCTCCCGGGGGGTTCCGGTAACCCTCCCGGTATTCTGATAAAATCCTGATTTCACCTGGAACACTTCCGATGTCCAAACATAGGCTTCCAATATATCAATCTTTACGTCTCGACCATTTCGAGACTCCTCGTCATGTCCGTGATCACATCCGGGACTCCGAACAACCTTCGGTACATCAAAATGCATAAACTCATAATAACTGTCATCGTAACGTTAAGCGTGCGGACCCTACGGTTCGAGAACAATGTAGACATGACCGAGACACATCTCCGGTCAATAACCAATAGCGGGACCTGGATGCCCATATTGGCTCCTACATATTCTACGAAGATCTTTATCGGTCAGACCGCATAACAACATACGTTGTTGCCTTTGTCATCGGTATGTTACTTGCCCGAGATTCGATCGTCAGTATCCAATACTTAGTTCAATCTCGTTACCAGCAAGTCTCTTTACTCGTTCCGTAATACATCATCCCGCAACTAATTCATTAGTTGCAATGCTTGCAAGGCTTAAGTGATGTGCATTACCGAGAGGGCCCAGAGATACCTCTCCGACGATCGGAGTGACAAATCCTAATCTCGAAATACGCCAACCCAACATCTACCATTGGAGACACCTGTAGTACTCCTTTATAATCACCCACTTACGTTGTGACGTTTGGTAGTACCCAAAGTGTTCCTCCGGCAAACGGGAGTTGCATAATCTCATAGTCATAGGAACATGTATAAGTCATGGATAAAGCAATAGCAACATACTAAACGATCGGGTGCTAAGCTAATATAATGGGTCATGTCAATCAGATCATTCAACTAATGATGTGACCTCGTTAATCAAATAACAACTCTTTGTTCATGGTTAGGAAACATAACCATCTTTGATTAACGAGCTAGTCTAGTAGAGGCATACTAGTGACACTCTGTTTTGTCTATGTATTCACACATGTATTATGTTTCCGGTTAATACAATTCTAGCATGAATAATAAACATTTATCATGAATTAAGGAAATAAATAATAACTTTATTATTGCCTCTAGGGCATATTTCCTTCAGTAGGGACTAAGTACAACCCTGTCAGCACTAGTGAATATCTCAGAGGTCTCCGGCTTATCCTTCCACAAATTTATGAGGTAATCCATTATGTCTCCTTCCATCTGCTGCCCTTCACCGAAAAGCGTGTAAAGGACACGTCCTGTGAGGTCAATCACATTCGCAGGGATGGTAAACATGCAGTAGCTTGTCCTGCAGAATACAAAAGGATGGTAAAATATATATTAGAAGTTCAGATACAACAACAAACAGAAGTTCAGACACTATAACTCAAAAGGCAAGAGGAGACATAAAACAGGAGTTCAGATACTACAACAATGACAGTTCAGACAATACAACAGCAGAAGTTCAGACACTACAACTCCAAGGCAAGGGAGCGACAGATGAGGGTAACTCACTCAGAATGCTTCTCCAGACCGTCTTTACTCAACACATACTGTTTCAACTTCCGGACCTCGGATAGATGAGGGTAACTGTATTTTTTCAGGGCAGCAACAGGAGAACGCCACTTCAAACGCAATCTTGCTGCTCTCTTGGAGGAAGTTATGTTCCCAGACTCAACTGTCGGTTTCCTCCTGGTGATCACAACATTCTTCCCACCTCTACCAGCAACAGTACCAGCAGCACATTTAGCATTCTTCGGTTAAGCAATCTTCTCAAAATCATCATCGGACGGAATCACTTCTGGTTCGGCTGCTTCGACTGCATCAGCCTTCCTGTAGCAAGGGGTTTTTGGAGTACCACGAATACCACCAGCCTGCTTCCCCAACTTGGAAGGAATAAGGGTCCGAGGTCTATCATCTTCTATCGGAGCTGTACTCATCGGTTCCTCCCTAGGCTGGTATTCCTGTGACCCGAGGAATGAGTAGTGGTAATCGGTTAGCTCCAACGGTTCCACTGTCAAAGAAAAAAGGAAGAGAAAACATCACCATTAAATACAACTAAAGTTCAGGAACATCACAATGTGCAGTCCAACTAATAAAGATGACATGGTTACTACTCAAGCTGGACCTAAAAAAATTAGTTGCAGTAAAAAACTAAATGAAGTTCAGGCACAACCAGAGGCACAGTTCAAGATAAACCGATGAATTGTAAATCATTCAACTGCAGCTAACAAAACCATAGGAAGGCATCATCTCTGAAGTTCAATTAGAAAAGAAAATGCTCATGTCCATTTAAGCAAAACAAAACACACAAGCAAAATTAAAAAAGATAGAAATGAAGTTCATGTACAAAGAAAATGCTCCTCTCCTTCCGAAACCAGAAGTCCAAGTTTCAGAGAAAATATGAAGTTCAGGTAGAATAAAAGATGCAGTGCAAGTAAGCAGTACAAGTTCCAAAATACTTACATGTGTAGTAGCCAAACATAGCTTGGAAGTCTGTCTCAAACAGGTTAGAAGAAGCGATTGAGTACATCCACGTCTTCCGGATATCCCCGATATTCTCATGGGAATAATTTGCAAGAACCCCGTCATGATACGAATTAACATTCGTAAGCATGAAGAATCCGCAGTCGATACTGCCATCAAACGAAGTAAAAGAAATAGTGTTAGGGCAGAAAAAGAAAGCCGATGAATTAAACACGTCGCATCTTAAGTACAACTATAGTTAAACATATGTGATAAAGAGAAAAAGTCGAACTCATACTTGTTTTGCTGCTGGGGGACATCAATCCAATCCAGAGGGAAATTGTCGATGCTAATAGGATTGAAGGGTGTCTCCCTATCGTTGTCGGCATCCTTCCAAAGCCTCTTGATTTTGTCGGTCATCCGTCGAAACAGGCGTACCGCACATTCATCTTTTGGTCCATAGTAGGAATCAAGAAGCTGGAACCTTGAATTCTTCAGGTCAAGGAATACCGACGCCTAATGACCGACACCACCCATGGAAGCAGGAAGCTCAGGCGGGTCAAAAGTAGGGAAAACAACCTGAAGCATCATAAAACACACGAATCATTAAAAAATGAGAATTAATATCAGAACGGTACAGAAGAAAAATAAAACAAATATTAACATAGTGGATTCCACTGCAAAACTAATACAAAGGCAAAGAACAAGATATTTCATACCGAATCATGTGCATCCATGCTATCTGGACCACTCGCCATGAAGTACTTCCTCACACAGGAATCAAATTGACCTCTAAAAATCTTGTCCTAAAATAATGCAGACAACACCAACATATGAAAAAATACAAAAAATCAGACGAACAAGTTTTAACTAAAATGGTAAGGAACAAAGAAATATTTGCTACCAGGGATGGTTGACTTACACAAACCCAATACGGCAGGATGAGTTTATCCAATCCCTGGTACTTCGCACGTAGACAATAGAGTGGACACTCAGCCACATTAGATGTAAGCATTCCGCGAGGACCAAAAGATATTGCGACTTCTTGAACAAAAGCTTCACACTCCTTGTTTCGGAACATAATCATTTCTCTAAAACAAGCGAATTGAAAGTAAAACAAGTTTAGCAGCAGGAACTCAGCAAGTTCATAACACATGTTAGCACAGAAGTTCAGCTATATCACATCAGGCAGTACAGTACAAAACAGGCCAAAAGTTCAGCGCCAGAGAAGCAAAAAAACAAGAAGTTCAGGTACATAGAGTTGAGAAGTTCAGGTATGAAACCACAGGCAGTTCACAGGCGGTACATGGATGATGTAAATGTTGAGCAGCTGCACTCACCTCTTGGAACGGTCGTTCCTAAACCTAGTTACACTGTAATAAAATTCATCAACCTTCTTTCGCATGACAGCAAGGTCGCAATCTGCTCACCAAAAAGAAAATAGCAATTAACAGCAACACTCAAAGCACATAGATTCACGACAGTTTCAATAAAGACCAACATTCAAGCACAAACATTCAAAACATAAGCACATCTCAGTTGCTACATCAGAAAATATAAAACACAGCATCATAGACATCACAACCCATGCATTACAAACCTCCACCCACATAGAAAATAGGTTCACTTAACATTCTTTACAACCCACACGACAAACAACAAAACCAGAAGTTCAACTTAGACCACACAGGCAGTTCACAGGGGATATCATGGACTAAACCAAACAACAAAGAGGGAAGGGAATGGGGAAAGAAGAGAGAGGCATGCTCCTCTCTTCATGGATCCTTTCCTAAACCAGTGCCAACACTGGAATGATCAACCTCCTGTCCATAGCTATCACTTTCGGTATCTTCATCGTCGTCTCCAGCAGACGTTGCAGTGTCGTCAGGAAGGACACCAGCAGCAGCTGGAGAATCTGAAACAAAAAAAACTTTTGGTTGTGCCTGTACAGCATTAACATCAACTTATGGCTTTGCTGCAGGAGACTTCTCCCGGCTTGCTGCAACACTACCACCAGTTTCAACAGCAGACTCAACAACATATTTCTCCAAATTGATGTCTCCAGTTGTCTTGCCCTGCTCAGCATTTGAAACCTCAGCGACAAAGGACGACTGAGGTTCAGTCAGGACCACCCCGTCGGAGCAGCCGGTGCCTGAGACGGACATGTCTGCAACCTTCTCTGGAGGAACACTAACATCATCATTCTGCTGCTGCAAAAAGAAACAGAAAGTCATTAAAAAGGGCTCACTAAACCTCATGCATAGGAGCAGCAAGTCCGTCTCAGGGGCAACAAGACAAATGGACAAGAAAAATGGTACCTAATTTTCACTGCCATGAACCTCATCAACTATTACGCCACTAGCCGGAGCAGGTTCATGCACAGGGGCAGCATCATGCACAGGAGTAGCTTCATGCGCAGGTAAAACATCCACCTCAACCCTAGCATCATCATCAACAGCCTAAAAAATAAAAAAATCATTTAGAAAACAAATACCTAATTCAGTAGAAGTTCAGATTGCACAATCAGAGAAGGTCAGCTATCACAACTGACACATAATGGAAGTCCAAATAGAGTAAACATGGCAGGTCAGATATCAAACTACTCTAAGATACAAAAGGGAACAAAAAAGGGCCAGTCATGGAAGTTCAGGTGCTGTAGCAGTTGAAGTTCAGGTTCAATAAACAGATAAGGTCACCTAGGAACACTAGTGCTAAAAAGAAACAGTTTATGACACATCAAATCAACAACACTCGCCTATGACCACAAACAGTAATAACTGAAAGCTAACATTTAACATTGAACATTAGTGCAAACCCCTTTGGTATGCTACACGTGGCCTCCTTCACGACCCGAACGAACAGAATCCTGCCTCTGAAGCTGTCTCACAACAACACTTGCTTCATCTTCAAAAGGCTTGCAACGAGCATCCTGCATTTCCTTGAACAACCCAACGCTAGTCCGGAGGTGGGAAGTGCTCTGACGAAGCTCTTCAAGAAATTTAGCTTCAATACATAAGACCTCCTTCGAAGACTCAGCATCAAACCCGTGCCCGGGAGGAAGAATCCCATCAACGCGACTAAGACGCTCAGCAGTCGAAGGAACACGAGCCAACTCCCCACAAACAGTTTCAAGAAGACTGTCAATCCTAACCAGAGAAACATTGGCAGCTTCAAACAAATCCTCACAAGAAACGCCACCTGCAGCACCCACACGGGCAGAAGAACCTCCTGGATCTACAGGGGGGCACCAGTATTAACATCCTGGGAGAATTCAAATCTTGGGGAACTTCCACTCCCTAGGCTGGCAGAACGAGGCATAGTTAGAACAGGACGTTCGATAACCCTAAAGAACACAACCTCAGCCTGTGTCTTCCACTGCATACAAAAACAAAAGCCAACACGTCAGAAAACAAATCAAGGAACATGGGAACAAAAAATATACAAGACAATACCAGAAGTTCAAGGTAAACTACACATGAAAGAATAATGCATAGAAACACTCACATGTAGTCTCCCAAACACCCAGTTGGCTGGGTCATCATCACCTTTCGTGACCAAGTCAGCCGCATCAATCTCAAGAAGCTTGGTCTGATCCATGAAATTGATGCGAGGGGTCCTCAAGTCAATATTAGGCGTCTTGCCAATGATAAGGCAGTCCGGATACATAAGAAGCGGCGCGATGGCACAGCCTGTGACAGCGTTTCCTCTGCTAGTACCTTGCTGATACCTAACAACAGCACTCCGAATATCTTCAACAACCAACTGGCAGTAGCCAATGTCTGCCATATCCTCAAACACAAGGTTCTCGGCCATTGCTGCCTCCTTGGACACTCGTGTAGACGTTCCAGGGATAACCACCTTCACGAAATCAATAAGGTAAAACACCTGCAGAGCAAGATCATCCTTCGTCTCATCCTTCACAAGTTCAGCAAGGATATTCCGCAAATCCTTTGTCTTGATGTCGTCACTCCTAGCATACCCAAGCTTGCCCTTCAACCTCATGACATCATCATCGAAACCATCATTCGAGGGCCTAGGGGGGTACGATTACCTTGAGGGAACCCAAAGAGATGGTGAATAGCATCACTTGTAATACGTATAACCTTGTTCGCCTCACCCATGTCCAAAATCATGGTTGAAGGGTCAATCCTCGTGTAGATGTTGCCCATCAAAGGACGAGAAATGTTGGAATCAACCTTCAAGTCAAAGACACAACCAAAACCAGCCTTGATAACCCTCGTCTTGTGCCTAGCTTGTAGCATTTCCGTACACGTCTTGACCTCTCCTAGTGAGCAGCGAACCATCTTGTTAAAACGTTTCGCCTCACCTCCTCCTTGGCCACCTTATTCGGGCGCTTTGCCTCCTCTCTTCCTCCTCTCAGGCCGCTGCACAAGCTGATACTGAAAAAAAATACATTGACAAGGAAAAAAGGCAGAACAATGAGACACACAACCTTCACCAAAATTCCACTAATGCGTACATATACACACTACATCTCAGAAGTCCAACCATGTCTACATAGGCAGTACAACCATGTATGACCACAAGTTAACATGCTTTCAAAAATGTTGGAAATTTAAAAAGCAGAAGTTCAAACATGTACACTAAGGCAGTAATCAAACAATGTATCTCAGAAGTCCAACCATGTCTACATAGGCAGTACAACCATGTATGACCACAAGTTAACATGCTTTCAAAACTGTTGGAAATTTAAAAAGCAGAAGTTCAAACATGTACACTAAGGCAGTAATCAAAACATGTATACCAACAAGTTAAGCTTATTTCTTCATGTATATACCCAGAAGTCCAACTATGTACACAAAGGCAGAAATACCATAAAAGCAAAGCAAGTCGGCTAATTTATTCGTCTATATTGAGATGGAGCAGAAGGTCACCTATGTACGCCAAGGCAGTGCTAAAAGCAATAAAACTACAGAAATAGCGACAAATGCTTAAAAACAGTAAACATGAGACATTCATACCTGATTAGCGGTAGCATCATCATCGTCGTCGTCCTCATCATCAGCATTGAAATCAGCATCATCCTTATCCTCTGGGATTAACACGAGAATGCTTCTTCACACCCTTGTTGACCTTTGCAGGTGGAACCTTGCGCTTCAAGCCGCATTTCTTCCCCTTACCAGATGCACCAGCAACAAGCGGAGAAGGTGTAGGCGCGGCAGTGGCAAGCACACGAGGACTACTGCGTGGCGTACCACCAACTCCTAGCCCTTCATCTTCAACTACTTCTGCAGGCCTTGAAACACGTGGGCTCCTCCGAGGAGTAACTTCACCAACTACTAGCTTCCTCGCAGCAGTCTTCTTAATTTTATTCTTAACGGGGACAACCGTGCCATCACTGCGACACGACACATCTTCCTCAACAATGAGCTCAGCCGCATGAACAGATCTAGGAACATCAGAACCTTTCTCAAGGCAGGCCGCCCTCTTCTTGTCAAAATCTTCTCGCTTCTTCCTCTTACGTTGGTCCTCCAGGAGAAGCTGAAAAGGCACATCCTCGGGGTGCGTGACAGGTTCAGTGCCATCAAAAGACTGCGACTGCGTCTCTGACATCTGAACAGAGCACAAAGGATCCGGAACGGAATCACAACCTTTGACTGAGGGAGCCCCCTCCTCAGCTGCAGCAGGGTTTTTTGATAAACCCAACTCAGATAAAACATCGTTGATGGTGTTCACAGCTTCCTCCTCTGTGGACACATCTGCAAAGAACACAAAAAATCAAAGGAAAAAATAAAAAAAGTCATGAACAAAAATAAAAACAAATGACATGAACAAGCAACAAAAACATGGCTGAAAACTTTAAAATGAAAAGAAAAGGGGTTTCACATACTAGGTGAAGCAAGAGCTGCAGAAGCAAGATCCTCGAGGCTTGAAACATTCTCAAGGCTCAAAGCAACCTCGGCAATCAAAGTCAAAGGGATAATGGGTGATTTAGCCGCATCAGATATTGGAGCATCAGTATTAACCTCTGAAGCTCCATCTTGATCGCAGGAATTTTTTTTAGAACTATTCAACTCATCACCAACTACAAAAAATGCAAGTAAAAAGGCAGCTGAGTTCTAATGCACAATCCTACACCAAAGGGACTTCTACTTTGACAACAATGTCCAATAACAAGAAGTTCAACAATACCTAACAAAGCAGTAAACACAACAAACAAACTAAAATCTACACACTAACTATAAAAACAATCTACACTCAGAGGGGCTACTACATATAACATGAATGTCCAGAAGTTCAACGATATATAACAAAGTAGTAAACACAAAATGTGCATAACAGAAGTTCAACCAAATTTCATTATGAACAAACAATAATTAAAACCAGAAGTTCAACTATGTGACCCAAGCAAATAGAACATAAAAAATATGTAGCATGACCACAAATAGTATTTCACAGCCAAACTAAATATCAATACCATGAACATGATAACAAATAAAAAAACAAAGATATACACTATAAATATGAATCATTTGGGAAGTCCAACAACACTTGGTGACATAGTTTCACCTGCAAATCATCAACTAAAAAGTAAGCAACACTACTAACTCAAGCTAAGGGTAAAAAGCATACACATAACCATTCTTAGAAGTTCACACTAATAAGAATGGCAGTCCAACAAGAAAACTAAGTGAAGATATGGGCAGACATATATAAGAATACTGCTTTAAAATACAAGATCCAACTACATTAACATACCTGGAGAAGGTTTGGAAGCCATGACAACACAACCCCCTTGACGAATGAAACTCCAAACCTAGAACAACCTACTAAAAACAGGGGATAGAATGCATATAGTTAGCAGGTAGAAAATCATACAACAAATACAAAAAACAACTAAATGAAACCCTAGGATGAAACAACTAGATAATATCAACAAGTATGAAAACATGAACAGTAGCACATATAGGCAAGCACAAACAAAAAAAGAATCCAGAAACTAACTAGCATGTGACAGACACAATTTAGACTTCGAAATCAACAATACGAAGACAATTAGATACATCAGATTCAGCATCAACCATCACACCACACCCTCTCTCACATGCATCTAAATGCTGAAATCACCAAAGGGAAAATGAAATCCAATCAACTCTGAATGGAGAAATAGCACACACAAGCATCTCATAGACAAATCTGACCACGGGGGAATGGAATCCACCCACCACACGCACAAGAACCCTACCTAATCTCCCATCAAACCATCAGAAGAAGGGGGTAGGAGGCGGACGTGAGAGCACACAGGGGGCGGACTCGACAGATCTGGCGAAACTAAAAGCAAGCATTAGGGGGCGAGGGGCAGCATTTGTACCTCTCGAAACAACCCCCGCACACACGAATCCGCGGTGGTTCTTCCACTGTCAACGACGCCACGCACACCTTGCAACCGCGCAGGCAGTTGCTGCCCTCGCTTCAGAGCAGAATAGAGCGGGATGGGCGAGGGAGAGCGGGGCGTGGGGGAGAAATAGGAGCGGGGGCATGCGCCGGTTACTCCAGCACGAGGGCAGGGGACAGGGGCGGAGAAATCGGGAGGAGTTTGAGGCGAGGAAGGCAGCGGAGCGACGGAGAGGGGGAAGAGAGCGAGCGACAGGGGGAGAGGGGTTTTCTGACAGGTGGTGGCGAGGGAGATGCTCACTTAATGACTATCTGTCATGGGAATTGCAGCGCCACTGAATTCATCTATTATATTGAGATAACTTCACACAATAGCACTGCTGATATCCTTAAAACCAAAAATAGATGGCAAATGCACTACCAAAGGAAGAAAAATACATACATAAATATCAACCTAAAAAACAACAGAAAGAAGTTCAAAAAATGAAGAACAGAAGTTCAAGTACTCTAATAAAAGAAGTAATGGCAAAAGAATAAATGAACCCTAAGAAACAAAAATAAGAAGTTCAAGTACAAAAATAGATGAAGTTCATATCTAACCCTAAACCATAATAACCATAAACCCTAAAAACCCTAAGATAGATAGTGGGGGTCCCGGATGAGACGGACTCGCCTCCGCATGCGACGACGCGGCATGCCGCGTCGTCGCCTGCTCCGGCTCGTTCCTGTCTCGGCCTCGCAGGGGGAGGGGAGGGGGGGTCCCAACCCCCCTCCCCCCTGCTCAGCCTCGCGCTACCTCATTGTTGCGCGCTAGGATTTGACAGGACGCAATGCGGTTATTCTGTTTCCACCCCCCCCCCCCCCCGCACGCACCCTAAACCCTAAAAACCCTAAGATAGATAGTGGGGGTCACGGATGCGACGGACTCGCCTCCGCATGCGATGACGCGGCACGCCATATCGTCGCCTGCTCCGGCTCGTTCCTGTATCGGCCTCGCAGGGGGAGGGGAGGGGGGCTCCCGACCCCCCTCCCCCCTGCTCGGCCTCGCGCTACCGCATTGCTGCGCGCTAGGATTTGACAGGACGCAATGCGGTTATTCTATTTCCACCCCCACCGCATGCACCCTAAAACCTAAAAACCCTAAGATAGATAGTGGGGGTCACGGATGCGACGGACTCACCTCTGCACGCGACGACGCGGCACGCCGCGTCGCCGCCTGCTCCGGCTCGTTCCTATCTCGGCCTCGCAGGGGGAGGGGAGGGGGGTCCCGACCCCCCTCCCCCCTACTCGGCCTCGCGCTACCACATTGCTGCGCGCTAGGATTTGACAGGACGCAATGCGGTTATTCTGTTTCCACCCCCACCGCACGCACCCTAAACCCTAAAAACCCTAAGATAGATAGTAGGGGTCACAGATGCGACTGACTCGCCTCCGCATGCGACGACGCGGCACGCCGCGTCGTCGCCTGCTCCGGCTAGTTCCTGTTTCGGCCTTGCAGGGGGAGGGGAGGGGGGTCCCGACCCCCTCCCCCCTGCTCGGCCTCGCGCTACCGCATTGGTCAATACGCGCAATGCCGATTTCAATATCTATAAAATATTTAAATCCAAAAAATAACAACCTCAAATTTAACATGGTAAAAACGATTATCACACTGAAGTTCAGGATAGTTGTTCTGTGAAGAACAACAACTATTATAAGTACAAATAACATACTAGAAAAAATAAAAAAATACGCATATCCATCGCCCAATTACATGGCTGTTCATGGGACTAAGTCAAAAAAATCCAAACCAATGCAAAGAATGAAAAGTAACATAAAAAAGAAGGAAATACAGAGGAATTGCTTTATTACTTTGCAAAGAAGGAAAAAGCAGAAGTTCACGTATAAAGAACATGGAAGTCCAGCTTCTACAAATGACCCTTACATGATCTGGAAAAAGTGCATGCATACTTGGGCTAATCCCATGATTGCTCACGAGACAAAAGTATAAAAAGGAACATCTGAAGAATTAAAAATACGAAAGGAATACAAACAAAGAAAATATAGAGCACCATGCGCCTTCGCCTTGCAAAATGTGGAACGTAATCTGGAAAACCAGAAGTTCAACCATTAATAAAAAAAGAGAAGTCCAGATCTTACCAAAGATAAGTGGATGATCAAAAAACTGTACCAAAACATAGACTAAGGGAACAAGAGGATGCATGTTCCTGTGGTCCAGCTCCACGCTTACACACTAGCTACAACAAAAATTGCAGAAGAAAATCTAGTAAGGGTTTCTGATACAAAGGACTGGCTGCATTATCTTGCAACGAAAGAAAAAAGAAGAAGTCCAGGTATGACAACGCAGAAGTCCAGCACAGAAACCCGCACAGACCCAACAGGATCCACCTGATCCTCCCCCGATCCCGATCCTGAGCCGCCCCAGCCCCGACAGGATCCAACGAAGGAAAAGAAGAAGTTCAGGTATGAAAACGCAGAAGTCCAGCTTGTACAACGACCATTAGAAGATCTAGAAATAATAAACAAACGAATTCGTCCGAAGCATAAAATCATCTCCACAAGATTGCAGCACGTCCGCACCCCCTTGCAAATGATCTGGCAACTACCTTTCGACAACTGAAAGGACCAGAGGGCAAATTTCAAAAGCGCTAAGATAACATGTGCAGAAACCCGCAGGAGTGCCAACATCAAATCGCTAGAAACCAAACCATAAGGACCCTCCCGAATAAAATTTACGGATTAGTAAGCCTCGAATTTCACTAAAGTACACAAATCAGGCAACAAACTTTAAAGAAAAACGAGAAATCAACAGAAGCGCGGGTTGCATCTCGGGCGGATGAAGAACACGGGTGATTTTAAATTTGTTTGAAATAACTAAGAATTTGTGCTCCAAAATCGTACTAAAACCTAATCCCCATCGTTCCAGAACTTCGACAACATCCAAAACATGCATTAAACTTGTCACATAAACAAGTTCATCACGACCCCGAGAGCAAATCCGCCAACATGCTAGAATCTGAATCAAAACAATCATTTAGACTCTAAAAACCGTGTCCACATTACACTTGCATCACAAACAACACGAATGATCAGAAAAAATCGCGGTAGAAGCCACGGCTGCGAAGATAGCCCGAAGGTCAGGTTAGTACATAGGGAAGTTCAGGCGCGTTACTCAGGCAGTTCAGGTTGTGATCAGAATATTATTATGATCCCGTGATCAGAATAGTGTTTATGTGTGTGTGTGTGTGTGTGTGTGTATATATATCAGGATCTTTCCAACATCCTGTGCTTATCAGAGGATAAAATGTAAAAAGGAAAGGTGAAGATCACCATGACTCTTGCATAAGGTATAAGATAATAATAAAAGATAGGCCCTTCGGAGAGGGGAGCAGAGGTTGCCATGCGCTTTCAGGGTTGGATGCACAAAATCTTAATGCGAAAGAACGTCACTTTATATTGCCACTTGTGATATAGACCTTTATTATGTAGTCCGTCGCTTTTATTTCTTCCACATCACAAGATCGTATAAAGCTTATTTCCTCCACACCAATCAACCATACATATTTAGAGAGCAATTTTTATTGCTTGCACCGATGACAACTTACTTGAAGGATCTTACTCAATTCATAGGTAGATATGGTGGACTCTCATGGCAAAACTGGTTTAAGGGTATTTGGAAGCACAAGTAGTATCTCTACTTGGTGCAAAGAATTTGGCTAGCATGAGGGGGAAAGGCAAGCTCAACATGTTGGATGATCCATGACAATATACTTTATCTCAGATATAAGAAAACATAACCCATTACGTTGTCTTCCTTGTCCAACACCAACTCTTTAGCATGTCATATTTTAATGAGTGCTCCCAATCATAAAAGATGTCCAAGATAGTATATTTATATATGAAACCTCTCTTTCTTTATTACTTCCTATTAATTGCAACGATGACCAAAACTATGTTTGACAACTCTCAACAACTTTTTATCATCATACTCTTTCTATGTGAAGTCATTACTATCCATAAGATCAATATGATCTCTTTGTTTCTTTTTATTCTTTTTCTCTTTTCTTTTATTCCCTCGAGATCATAGCAAGATAATCAAGCCCTTGAATCAACACTAATCTTTATTATATAGCTCACATACTCGATTACATAGAGGGATCATAAAGCAAAACATAAAACTAGATCATACTAAAACTTTATTCTACTAAATTAAGATATTACTAAAAGGATCGAACTAAGAAAAACGGTAAAGATAGGAGTGTGATGGTGATACGATACCAGGGCACCTCCCCCAAGCTTGGCAGTTGCCAAGGGGAGTGCCCATACCCATGTGATTATGTCTCCTTTGCTGGTGAAGAAGATAATGGTTTAGTTGATGGCGTAAGCTTCTTCCTTAATTTGCACTTGAGGACAGAATTTTGATCCCTCAGGTCATCAATCTCCTGCTCCAGGCTTAATATCTTTTTGCATAATTCCTGCTTGTTTTCCTGCAAGAGGCGAAAAGGGATAAACTCGATCTTAAATTTCTTTGCTCTATCATGGAGGCTTGACTTTTTGAACTCCACATGCATGTCCCCAGGTTGAGGTAATGGGACTTCATCTTCATCTGAGCTCGTCTCCTCCTTTCTCTTGGGTTCATAGTCCTCTTCTTCTTCCGTAGTCCAACCACAATGCTCCACATCCCCATAGACCTTAGGATCTACAAGGTAATCAGCCACATAGCTTTCTCCTTCCGAATCCTGGGACAACATGTTGCTCTAATCTCCAGTAGGACAACTTGAAACACAAACAGAGGATAATTACGTGATACAGGAGTCAAAACCTCTGGGAGATTATATAATGAATTTTTACCGACCAAAATACGTACCATGCAAGAAAACGGAGTCTGGAGAGCGCACGAGGTACCCACGAGGCAGGGGGTGCGCCCAGGGGGTAGGGCGTGGCCTCCACCCTCGTGGAGGCCTCGTGTCCTTCCCGGGCTGCTTCTTATTTTTCTATTTTTCTAAATATTCCAAAACGGAGAAAAATTGCCATTAGAATTGTTTTGGAGTTGGTTTACTTACCGTACCACATACCTATTCCTTTTCGGAGTCTGAAACATTCCAGAAAGTGTCCCTCATGTATTCCTCCGGGGTTGCGGTTTCAATAACATTGGTTTCAACACTTACAGGATTACCTGAGATATAATGTTTGATTCTTTGGCCGTTCACCACCTTTGGATTTGTGCCTTCGAAGTAGTTGATTTTTAGGGCACCGGAACGATAGACCTCCTCGATAACGTAAGGGCCTTCCCATTTAGAGAGAAGTTTTCCTGCAAAAAATCTTAAATGAGAGTTGTATAACAATACGTAATCACCTACATTAAACTCACGCTTTTGTATCCTTTTGTCATGCCATCTTTTCACTTTTTGTTTAAACAACTTGGCATTCTCATAGGCTTGGGTTCTCCATTCATCAAGTGAGCTAATTTCAAATAAGCTCTTATCACCGGCAAGTTTGAAATCATAATTGAGTTCTTTAATGGCCCAATATGCCTTATGTTCTATTTCGAGAGGTAAGTGACATGCTTTTCCATAAACCATTTTATACGACGACATACCCATAGGGTTTTTATATGCAATTCTATAGGCCCATAATGCGTCATCAAGTTTCTTGGGCCAATTCTTTCTAGATCTATTAACAGTCTTTTGAAAAATTAATTTGAGTTCTCTATTACTCAATTCTACTTGACGACTAGACTGTGGATGATAAGGAGATGCAATTCTATGATTAACATCATACTTAGCAAGCATTTTACGGAAAGAACCATGAATAAAATGTGAACCACCCTCAGTCATTAAATATCTAGGGACTCCAAACCTTGGAAAAATAACTTCTTTAAGCATCTTAATAGAGGTGTTATGATCAGCGCTACTAGTTGGAATAGCTTCTACCCACTTAGTAACGTAATCAACAGCAACTAAAATATGATTATACCAATTAGAGGCAGGAAATGGTCCCATATAATAAAAGCCCCAAACATCAAATGGTTCAATAACAAGTGAATAATTCATAGGAATTTCTTGACGTCTACTAATATTACCAATTCTTTGACATTCATCACAAGATAGGACAAACTTACACGCATCCTTGAAGAGAGTAGGCCAATAAAAACCGGATTGCAATACCTTATGTGCAGTTCTATCTCCAGCGTGGTGTCCTCCATAAGCCTCGGAGTGACACTTGCGTAGGATTTATTCATGTTCATGCTCAGGTACACAACGTCTAATAACACCATCTACTCCTTTATAAAGATGTGGGTCATCCCAAAAGTAATGTCTCAAATCATAGAAAAACTTTTTCTTTTGCTGGTATGTGAAACTAGGTGGTATAAATTTAGCAACAATGTAATTAGCATAATCAGCATACCATGGAGGAGCATGAGCAGCATTTATGACATTTAATTGTTCATCAGGAAAGCTATCATCAATAGGTAGTGGGTCATCAAGCACGTTTTCTAACCTAGACAAGTTATCTGCAACGGGGTTCTCAGCTTCCTTTCTATCAATAATATGCAAATCAAATTCTTGTAGCAAGAGAACTCGTCTAATAAGTCTAGGTTTAGCATCTTTCTTTTCCATAAGATATTTAATAGTAGCATGATCAGTGTGAATAGTTACTTTAGAATCAACAATATAAGGTCTGAACTTATCACAAGCAAATACAACTGCTAAGAAATCTTTTTCAGTTGTAGCATAATTTCTCTGAGCAGTCTAGAGTTTTACTAGCATATTGAATAACATTTAATTTCTTATCAACTCTTTGCCCTAGAACATCACCTACAGCATAATCACTAGCATCACACATAATTTCAAATGGTAAATTCCAATCAGGTGGCTGAACAACAGGTGCAGAGATCAATGCTTTCTTCAGTATTTCAAATGCTTCTACACAATCATCATCAAAGACAAATGGTATATCTTTTTGTAATAAATTAGTCAGAAGCCGGGAAATTTTTGTGAAGTCCTTAATGAAACTCCTATAAAATCAAGCATGACCAAGGAAACTTCTTATACCTTTGATGTCCTTGGGACATGGCATCTTTTTAATACCATCAACTTTAGCTTTATCAACTTCAATACCTCTTTCAGAAATTTTATGCCCCAAGACAATACCTTCATTAACCATAAAGTGGCACTTCTCCCAATTCAAGACAAGATTAGTTTCTTCAGATCTCTGCAAAACTCGATCAAGGTTGCTCAAGCAATCATCAAAAGAGGATCCATAAACGTAGAAATCGTCCATGAAAACCTTATAAATCTTTTCACAAAAGTCAGAGAACATAGCCATCATGCATCTTTGAAAGGTAGAAGGTGCATTACATGAACCAAAAGGCATACGTCTATAAGCAAAAGTACCGACAGGGCAAGTAAATGTGATTTTAGCTTGACCATCAGCTGACACGGGTATTTGAGAGAAACCAGAATAACCATCTAGAAAGCAAAAATGTGTATCTTTGGATAATCTTTCTAGCATTTGATCAATAAATGGCAAGGGGTAATGATCTTTTTTAGTAGCTTTATTTAATTTGCGGAAATCAATTACCATCTTATAACCTGTAATAATTCTTTGCGGAATCAATTCATCTTTATCATTAGGAACGACAGTAATACCTCCCTTCTTAGGGACACAATGGACAGGACTTACCCACTGACTATTAGCAACGGGATAGATTATACCTGCCTCAAGGAGCTTTAGTATTTGCTTTCTTACCACTTCTTTCATTTTAGGATTCAGCCGTCTTTGATGATCAATAACTGGTTTGGCATCTTTCTCCAAATTTATTTTGTGTTGACATAGAGTGGGACTAATGCCCTTAAGATCGTCAAGAGTATATCCAATAGCAGCACGGTGCTTCTTCAGAGTTTTCAATAATTTTTCTTCATCCTTCTCTGAAAGGTTAGCACTAATAATAACAGGATATATCTTATTTTCATCAAGGTAAGCATATTTAAGAGTATCAGGTAACGGTTTAAGTTCAAACACGGGATCACCCTTGGGTGGAGGAGGATCCCCTAGGATTTCAACAGGCAAGTTGTGTTTCAGAATAGGTCCCTGTTTAAAGAACACTTCATCTATTTCCCTTCTTTCATTCATAAACATATCATTTTCATGGTCTAGCAAATATTGTTCTAAAGGATCACTAGGAGTTACGGCAATAGAAGCAAGACCAATAATTTCATCTTTACTAGGTAATTCCTCTTCACGGTGTTATCTACGAAATTTAGAAAAGTTGAACTCATGATACATATCACCTATACCAATAGTAACAACATCATTTTCGCAGTCTATCCTAGCATTAACAGTGTTTAAGAAGGGTCTACCAAATATAATAGGACAAAAGCTATCTTGTGGGGAACCAAGAACAAGAAAATCAGCAGGATATTTAGTTTTCCCACACAAGACTTCAACATCTCTAACAATTCCCATGGGTGAAATAGTATCTCTATTGGCAAGCTTAATTGTGACATCAATATCTTCTAACTCAGCGGGTGCAATATCATGCATAATTTCTTTGTATAAGTCAATAGGCATTGCACTAGCACTAGCACCCATATCACACAAGCCATGATAACAATGATCTCCTATTTTAACAGAAATAACAAGCATGCCTACCACAGGTCTATGTTTATCTTTAGCACAAGGTTTAGCAATTCTAGCAGTCTCATTACGGAAATAAATAACATGCCCATCAATATTATCAGCCAAGAGATCTTTAACAATAGCAATATTAGGTTCAACTTTAACTTGCTCAGGAGGTGTATAAGTTCTAATATTGCTTTTAGAACCACAGTTGAAGCTTTAGCATGATCTTTTATCCTAACAGGAAAAGGTGGTTTCTCAACATAAGCAGTAGCAACAATAGGATCATTATAAGTGATAGTCTTTTATTCAACTTTACTAGGTGCAGCTACTTTTACTTCTATGGGAGGATGATATTTAAACCACTTCTCCTTAGGGAGATCAACGTGAGCAGCAAAAGATTCACAAAAAGAAGCTACTATCTCAGAGTCAAGTCCATATTTAGTGCTAAATTTACGGAAAACATCGGTATCCATGAAAGACTTAACACAATCAAACTTAGGTGTCATACCTGACTCCTTGCCTTCGTCGAGGTCCCAATCTTCAGAGTTGCGTTTAATTCTTTCCAATAAATCCCATTTGAATTCAATAGTCTTCATAATAAAAGAACCATCACAAGAAGTATCAAGCATGGTGCGATTGTTATCAGAAAGCCGAGCATAAAGATTTTGGATAATCATTTCTTTTGAGAGCTCATGATTGGGGCATGAATATAACATTGATTTAAGCCTCCCCCAAGCTTGAGCGATGCTTTCTCCTTCGCGAGGCCAAAAATTATATATATAATTATGATCACGATGAACAAGATGCATATGATGAAACTTCTCATGAAATTCCAATTTCAATCATTTGTAGTTCCATGATCCCATATCATCACATAGCCTATACCATGTCAATGCATCTCCCTTCATAGATAAAGGGAAGACCTTCTTCTCGATAACATCATCGGGCATGCCTGCAAGCTTAAATAATCCACAAACTTCATCCACATATATTAGGTGCTCATCAGGATGTAGTGTTCCATCTCCTGCAAAAGGATTAGCTAGCAGTTTTTCTACCATACCCGAAGGAATTTCAAAGTAGACATTTTCATTTTCAGTAGGTTCAGTAGGTTGAGTAGGTTGAGGAGAACTCTTTGCTGTACTGGTCGGGGTGAATATACCCCGAACAAGCCCCTCAGAGGATTACTTTCCATAGTAACGAGTGACAGTAAATTTCAGCACACTATATAAATTTTTCCTTACCAAATTCCACCTACCATAGGCGCTTCACTCCTTGGCAACGGAGCCAGAAAAGAGTCTTGATGACGCACAAGTATAGGGGATCTATCGTAGTCCTTTTGATAAGTAAGAGTATCGAACCCAACGAGGAGCAGAAGGAAATGATAAGCGGTTTTCAGCAAGGTATTCTCTGCAAGCACTGAAATTATAGCTAACAGATAGTTTGTGATAAGATAATTCGTAACGAGCAACAAGTAACAAAAGTAAATAAAGTGCAGCAAGGTGGCCCAATCCTTTTTGTAGCAAAGGACAAGCATGGACAAACTCTTATATAGAAAAAAGCGCTCCCGGGGACACATGGGAATTATCGTCAAGCTAGTTTTCATCACGTTCATATGATTTGCGTTCGGTACTTTGATAATTTGATATGTGGGTGGACCAGTGCGTAGGTACTGTCCTTACTTGGACAAGCATCCCACTTATGATTAACCCCTATTCCAAGCATCCGCAACTACAAAAGAAGTATTAAGGTAAACCTAACCATAGCATGAAACATATGGATCCCAATCAGCCCCTTACAAAGCAACGCGTAAACTAGGGTTTAAGCTTCTGTCACTCTAGCAACCCATCATCTACTTATTACTTCCCAATGCCTTCCTCTAGGCCCAAATAATGGTGACGTGTCATGTAGTCGACGTTCACATAACACCACTAGAGGAGAGACAACATACATCTCATCAAAATATCAAACGAATACGAAATTCACATGACTACTAATAGCAAGACTTCTCCCATGTCCTCAAGAACAAACATAACTACTCACAAAGCATATTCATGTTCATAATCAGAGGAGTATTAATATGCATATAGAATCTGAACATATGATCTTCCACCAAATAAACCAACTAGCATCAACTACAAGGAGTTGTCGGTGTACTAGAGTAGGGGTACCCTAGTATCCCGAACTTATGCACGGGCAGTCGCAGCACCCCGCGGCAAGGCTTGTCGGGTGACCGCCAAGGTTCTCTGTGGTTCCTTTGGAGCCATTCAAGAACAAAGTATTCAAGCCAAGGAGACAAGGCCCCGGCAAGAGGAGCTTGCCGGGAAGGCCACTCAAGGCACAAGACCCCGGCAAGAGGAGCTTGCCGAGAAGGCCAACCAAGGCATCTCAAGGAACTTGCCGCGACGCGCCACGCGTCCCGGCGAGGCCCGGTGAGCGGCAAGCCTCCGGACGCGACAAGACAATGACCGCGGCAAGGCGTTTGCCGCGGCAAGCTACCACTCCGTACCCACGCTCCAGCACATCCACCAACCTGTCGCTCGGGGACCCTTCCAGGCGTACGTGGCGGGAGGCTGTGCAGCCAGCGGTACGCGGTGGCAAGCGGCGCTTACAAGATTGCCATCGTGGCGAACGGTGGCGCCCCTGACGGTCCCTTTTTGCACTGTTTGGGCGACGCAGATGGGCATTTAATGCCCTTGTCCCCTGCCGTCAGGGTTAGGTATGATACACTGTACAGGTAGTTGTACCAACCGCAACTCCTTTCCATTTTTACCCCTGTCTACGTTGCCACCTGTCGGTGACCCCTTGAGCATATAAAAGGAGGCCCATGCGCAACGTAGAAAAGAGGAACAGAAGAACACTCACGCTCGGTCTCGTTAGCTGCTGGTGTGTACTGTAGCACTCAGCGCTCCCGAGCAAGAACTCAATACAAACCACAAAGCAGGAGTAGGGTTTTACGCATCCGTGCGGCCCGAACCTGGGTAAACTGCTCGTGTGCTTCGCCTCGATCTGCTCTTCGTGCGATCTCCGCCCCCGCCGAACCGAAAGGGGCTCGGTCCCCATAGGTGCTCGCGGATCAGTTTCCCCGACAGGAGTAGTCAACACTACTAGCAACCTACAGGTACCAATCCCAGACTTGGAGACAAGCATTAGATACAAGAGATGAACCAGGGTTTGAGAGGAGATGGTGCTGGTGAAGATGTTGATGCAGATTAGCCCTCTCCCGATGAGAGGAGCGTTGGTGATGACGATGGCGATGATTTCCCCCTCCCGGAGGGAAGTGCCCCCGGCAGAACAGCTGTGCTGGAGCCCTAGATTGGTTCCGCCAAGGTTCCGCCTCGTGGCGGCGGAGTCTCATCCCGAAAGCTTGCTTATGATTTATTCTCGGACGGAAGATTTCATATAGCAGAAGATGGGCACCGGAGGGCCAACAGGGGGCCCACAAGGCAGGGGGCGCCCCCAGGGAGGTAGGGCGCGCCCCCCACCCTCATGGCCAGGGTGTGGGCCCCCTCTGGTATTTCTTCCGCTCAATATTTTTTATTAATTCCAAAAACAACTTTCGTGGAGTTTAAGTCTTTTGGAGTTGTGCAGAATAGGTCTCTAATATTTGCTCCTTTTCCAGCCCAGAATTCCAGCTGTCGGCATTCTCTCTCCTTATGTAAACCTTGTAAAATAAGAGAGAATAGGCATAAATATTGTGACATGATGTGTAATAACAGTCCATAATGCAATAAATATCGATATAAAAGCATGATGCAAAATGGACGTATCATTCATCCAGAGGCAACACCACAGGGTCCTGTTCATCCACCCCCATCGGGAACTATTCATCCAAACCCCCCCAGCAACGCTCACTATTCATCCAGAGGCAGCATCGATGGGCTTCAGTTAGCAGCAGTAGCGAAGGAATCGCTCGATCGGGTTCAGTTAACAGCCATCGATCGATTGCTCGGGTTCTGTAACGCGTAGCCTGCAGTGCAATTGCTTGGGTTCAGTTAGAGCCCAACGCCTCGCACCCACGCGCGTGCGTGTATGAGAGAAACGCGCATCGCTCGGCCCCGACCACCCACCGTAACCGGGAACACCCTGATATTTTCCTCACCCTTGCTTATACCATGGTTTTTTCCCGTCATGGACGGCCCAAAGAATGTCATGCAGTTGCGTCTCCGGCCCGCCCAGGACGAAAATCCCATTTTCTGTCATGATTTTTTGTCATAGAAGTAGGAGCCCACCACATCTATGATGATACCGGGTTTTGTCACAATTATCATCATAGAAGTGTCATAAGTATAACAGAATTTTTTTTCAGCCCAAAATGTCACAGATGTGTCTTTTCTGTAGTGTATTGCAAAACAATTCTCCGTAATTTTTTAGCTCATTTGGAGATGTGCACAAATAGGTAACTCTGACGTAGCTTTTTTAGGTCCAGAATTCCAGATGCCGGAATTCTCCCTCTTTGTGTAAACCTTGCATATTATGAGAGAAAGGTCATTAGGATTACTCCAAAAAGCATTGTTATGCATAAAAACATTATAAATAACAAGAGGAAACATGATGCAAAATGGACGTATCATTGAGGAGAATGAGTGTCCGAATTGGAATCCCAAAACACTATCCATTGTTTGGGATATCCAACACGGCTACGTGCAGTTCCTGTTTGAGACAGTGAGGGTTTGTCCACACAGCTCATATCAAGCACAACGTGCTCCCTGTTGCCTAGTTGTTAAGGAGGCATGGGATGAGCGCTATGATGACGATGCCTTGGTCATCCGCCCCAGCGAAATCTTCAAGCATACCGACATTGGGAAGGCATTGCGGGCGAAGAGCAAGAACGCGATCTGTCTCCATTACAAGTAAAACTAGGTGGACTAGGCAGAGGAGAGGGAGCCATCAGATGGTGCATGCTGGACTTGAACATGGTGATATTCACTGAGACGAAGCGCACCCTATTAGCCTTGTGCTTCTTGAAAAATCCACCCAGACCTTGACATCGACAATCAAGAGTGGAAGGAAGACGAGGCAGCTGGACCGTCATACTGTCATGCCTAGAGGACGAGTGAGCTCGTCACATATGCATGTGCCCCGTGCAATGCATTCACCATCATCATGGAGGGGATAAACCAACCCTTCTTCAAAGACTTAAAAGTCGACAATTTGGTAAAAAGTAATGTTGCTAATCGAATTTCCTATCCCTATGTAACCATTGTAATAAGCGCGACTATGAATTAACTTAATTGTCAAATTGAAGGTAATGTGGATAAAGTAGGTTCTATAGGTATTCAACTTGGTCAGAACAACCTATCTGGCATGCATGCAACCATCGAAGCAACAAGCTACTTAGGAAGCCCACTAGGAAACCAAACAAGTAAATGAGGGAGAACAAATTAAGCAAGGCATCAAGCTACTTAGAAATTCCACAAGCATACAACTTCGGGGATTGCTAATCTTTGTTGGAGAGGTTCCATAGGCAAAGTTGCAGAGCACCACTTGATGGCTGACCTTATTCTCCCTTTGAGTCACCCTCAACGGATGAGCCAAAGTGTTTGATAGACCCTAAGCAAATCAATTGCCATCCCGAGCTCATGTGGGGACCTCGGGTCTACATTCAATATATACACTGCATAGAGACTAGCAGATGATCGTAAACATTACAACATCTTGAGATGGGTCTCTCTGACTCAGACACCTATCTGAGGAATATGTACTCTGACTTCATCATAACCGACCTCGGTCCCTTTCCGAATTCATGCTATTCCGCTGTCATCCCGATGCCACTTGGCATGTCAAACAAAGCCATGTACCATCTTGCATTGCTAATAAAAGAATGTGAGTTCACACAACCTTGCTGACTAGGGACGATTAGAATAATTATCATACACTCACATGGTCTTTCAAACAAGTCACGTACTGTTAATATATATCAGTGATAATGTTCAAGGACTATATAAATGATTCATGAATGCATAGGAAACATAATCATCATATGATCACCTCTAAAGCATATTTTTCCAGTATAATTTGCTAGAGTTGCTCTAAGACATGTATGTGCCTTCACAACGTTGTTTGAAATTCATTTGCTACAGGAATAGAAGATTTTGGGTCTCTTTTATTAAAATGGAGACAAAAGATTTCCTTCATCCATTAATAAGAAAACAAAATTTCCCAAGTTAATTAATGAAAAACCAAACTAAAATTGTCACAATCAGTTGAGCAGAACACACTTTATATCGCACATACACCTCTGCAAAGAGAGACTCGTCAACTTAACACATCGACATCATCATCATCACCATCATCATCACCTATTTCCAAGTAAGCATCATCGTCATCCCTTTTTCCCGAGCAAGCAACTGCAACTTCGCGGTAGACGGTCATCGGCCCAATCCACACCATTGAGGTCATGCAGAGCCACATGAAGATCCACGTCAAAACTGAACCACACACGATGAGGACAACACACCTCTGATTTTGTTGAAGACTATGAAAGAGAACAATTCAAGGTTGGCACTGTGGAAAACCACTGAACAAACCATTTGCTACATGCCATTGTCGCCACCGGGACCTTGTCACAGTTGCTCTCACTTCATATCAACAAACAAACCGAGGCAGACTATGAACACATGAAAGAAGACCCGACTACCACAACCATTGTTGTGTCTTTGACATCGCCCACCCCTATCATCATTACCACAAAAGCGCTGATCCAAACACCGTCGTCTTCCACCAGTCCCAATTGTCCATGGCCAACTCCAAAGCATCGTCATCATCCGATCTCATGGATCTAGGGTTACCCCCGAACATCCCAAGGATGGGGTTGACAGTATCACCTCACAGATGCCAACAAGGAGGACACGGCAGACAAATCTGTCATCATCACTGGCTCCAGTCATGGCCGAAGATAAAAACTTTCGCCTGAGTGAACCTCCCTATGCACGCCCATCCGTATTAGCACGCTGCCATCGAGCCCCGTGACCCAATCTGACTGGATCCGACCACCTCCTCTCCAGGGCACTGCACTGGCCAGCTCCACTGGTCCTCAACTAAGTCCACAAGCTGTAGAAGCAAATCCTTGACCATTGCCCCGTGCCACCGCTTTTCGTCCGCGTCTCGACGGTAGAACTGGCCATAACCGCTCCAATCGACAAGCGCCACCATCCCAGCCCGCCTAGGACTAATTTGATTCGAAGGAATAAGATTTTTTCTAGGATTTTGATACTTAGCGTGTCTTCATATTTATGTTGTTGGATTTAGTTAATAGAAATGGAATCCTTAGAGCGTCTACAACCACGAATAGATAATCAGATGTGCCTAGGGACAATGACCAGGTGGGCATCAAATCTTGGCATTTGCAGCCACGATCCCTATTTTCAAAACACAAAATCCAAGCAAACACACGCAGATCAATCATTTTGAACAAACATAGTTCGTACATGTCATTCGTAAAAAAATACAAATAGTTCATATTTAATGGTACATAATAAAAATAAAGTTCAAACGTAAATATTGATCATAGTGCATAATTGACAAATTGGAAGACAAGTTTACTAGTTCTTGTGTGTGTCCACATATGTTTGCCAAGATCATCCAGAAGTTGCATATTCACGTGTTGATCTTGTAGTTGTCGATGCATCTTGATACGTCTCCAATGTATCTATGATTTTTTGTTAAAAACTATTATATTATCACTTTTGTATGATTTGTATATCATTTTATGTTATTTTTTGGACTAACTTATTAATTTAGTGCCTAGTGCCAGCTCCCGTTTTTTGTTTTTGGTTTAGTAGAAAAAACATATCTAGGAAGGTTCAAATACAGTGCTAATTTTTGACCATTTTTTTCTCGAGTATGAAGGACCCAAGAAACTTCGGGAGGCCACGAGAGGACCCACCAGCCAACCACAAGGGCACGTGGTGCAATCAAGGGTTGGCTGCACCACCTGGGCTTGGGGGGCCCTGGCCGCTCAGTTTGACATAATTCCTCCGCCTATAAATTCCATAATTCTCGAAACCCCCAAAGAGATAGACGAGAGAATTTTATCGCAGCTACAAGCCTTCATTGCAAAGCAGCCCCATCTGGAGCCCTATTCCGGTGCTCTGTCGGAGGGGGAAACCATCATGGGAGCCTTCTTCATCAACCTTGATGCCTCCATGATGATGTGTGAATAGTTTTTACAAGACCTACGTGTCAATATTAGTATCTAGATGGCTTCTTATCTCTCTTTTGGATCTGCAATACAATGAGGAGATCAATTGGTGTAATTTTCATGTTGTGTTTGTT
This sequence comes from Aegilops umbellulata, assembly GCA_032464435.1. Taxonomy (NCBI): domain Eukaryota; kingdom Viridiplantae; phylum Streptophyta; class Magnoliopsida; order Poales; family Poaceae; genus Aegilops; species Aegilops umbellulata. The sequence goes on from CP136060.1 coordinate 50,639,743, forward strand.
GGGATTCAGAGATTTGTGGATTTGTGATCAGATTGTTCCTTGAATATAATTGAATCTGTCAAATTTTGTTTGTTGTATGATTGAGTAGCCACGTATGCTTTTCGAGTTATTTGAGTTCTCTGGCCAAGATAGATGGGTAAGTCTTCAGAAGGAGTGGTGCATAGTAGTGGATTTAACCTCAGGATGATCTATATCCTAGTGAAAAACTGGGGGAGAAGGCATGTGGTGTGTTGTTGCTACTAAGGATAAAACAATGGGGATTGATCTTATTGCTAGGTTTCTTTCTGTCGGCATCATGTCAGATTGCTGTCGGTGTACTAAAGTAGGGGTACCTTAGTACCCCGAACTTGTGCACGGGCAGTAGTAGCGTCCCGCGACAAGGCTTGCCAGGGGAGCGACAAGAGTCTCCATGGCCCTTTCTGGGCCAGGACGAAGGCCAAGTGATCGAGCCTAGAAGACCAGGCCCCAGCAAGAGGAGCTTGCCGGGCCAAGGAGGCGAGGTCCGGCAAGAGGAGCTTGCCGGGCCAAGGCGACAAGGCCCCGGCAAGAGGAGCTTGCCGGGACGACTAAGCCGAAGCACCAAGGCCCTGGCGGGAGGAGCTCGCCGGGACGGCCAAACCAAGGCACCCCAAGAGAAGCCCGCCGCGGCGCGCCGCGCGCCCCGGCAAGGCCTGACGAGCGGCAAGCTCTTAGGTGCGGCAAGACAACCACCGCGGCAAGCCACTTGCCGCGGCAAACTACCACCTCAGGCATGCGCTCCAGCTCACCTGCCCACGCGTCACTCTGGAGCTTCCCCAGAGGCACGTGGCGGGGCGCCGCGCAACCTGGGGCGCGCGGTGGCATGCGACGTTGGCAGAGTCGCCCCCGTGGCAAGCGGAGGCGCCCCTAACGATCCGCCTCGGCACTGTTCGGGCGATCCAGACGGGCATTTAATGCTTTTGTCCCCCGCCATCAGAGTTAGGTGCGATAGCACTGTGCGGCCACTGTTCGCACAGTTCCTTGCCATTTTTACCCTCACCTGCGTCGCTACCTGTGGGAAACCCCTTAGCATATAAAAGGAGGCCCATGCGCACGTAGAAGGAAGAGGAACCAGAGAGGGAGGACACCCAGTAGACCCTCGTCTACGTCCAGCTCCAACTTACTGTAGCTTCTTGCGCTCCAGAGCAAGAACTCGAATCAACCAGACAAGCAGCAGTAGGGTTTTACGCATCCGTGCGGCCCGAAGCTGGGTAAAATCGTTGCGTGTGTGTGTCGCCTCGATCTGCTCTTTGTGCAACCTCCGCCCCCCACCGAACCGAAAAGGGGCTCCGTCCCCATAGGTGCTCGTGGAGGCCGATTCCCCCCGACATCTTTGGCGCGCCAGGTAGGTGCGTGCGTCGAGGTTGTGCGAACCAGATTTGGCGACCACATGTAAGCTCAGGTATGGCCAGGTACCTTTCCGCTCCAACCCGCGGAGCGGAGGCATTCCTCCTCACGGACTCGTGCACGGCCCTCCTCGAGTACCCACTCACGCAGAGCCCGGGCAAGAGCAGCTGCTCCTTGAGGAGGACCGCCTTCCGGCTGCTGAGCGAGTTTCTCGCCTCCAGCAAACTCTGCGCCGCTCCCGTAGCCGCAGAAGTTAGCGCCGGAAGTTGCAGGAAAGGCGACCTTGTTCTTCGGCGCGCCCAGGCCGCCAAGATCCAAACGAGTCGACGCCGACCGTGGGAGGGACCTTGCCAGCGCGGTAGTCGGAACCCGTTCCGTCGGCCATCCTCTCTGTCCAAGTCTTGCCGCAGTTGCATGTAATCCTTGGTACAGAGACGAGCACAGATCCCAAGCATAGCTTATGTGGCCCGTACATCTTGTCGATTTCGCGCCTCTCCGCTTTGCGCATGCATTATTTGACACGATTGTGCAGCACTCGGCTCCGGCAAGCGATGGCAGGCCGTGAAGCCCCGAGCCCTCGTTATTCCCTTACCTCGAGAAGGGGGGATGACAGGATAGGCTGGGCGTCGCCCGAGGAAGCTGCACCTTGCCGGACTGCAAACAACAGAAAAGCTAAGTTGCCAAAATTTGAGCAATTAAGCTCCTTTTTACCCTTAAGTTATCTTCCTCAAACGGCCGAGCTTCGTATGGGAAACCTGTGCGCGGAGGGGCCGGCTCGTGGCTGGTTGCGCCCTTATTTCGTTTCGAGTCCGCTCAACGACTTAAGTGTGCTACATCCAGAGTGGCGTCCTTACTTTGTTTCGAGCTTGCTCGGCAGCTTAAGTGTGCTGCGACTGCAGTCGCAACGCTTACCTCGCCCTGAGCCTGCTCAACATTTTAAGTGAGCTGCGCCAGCCGCGGCAAGGTTTCTTGCCGGTGGAGGCACCGCCAGCGGGTTGCTGATGTCCCGCACTCGGCACCCGTGGCAAGGCGGAGGCTTGCGCCGACAAGTTCCTGGGAGCGTAGGGCGCGAACGTACGAAGCACAAACTCGAACGAGGGAGATAACAGCGCAATGAACTGCCTAAGATAAAAGTTATATTCCAAAACGACTTGCCGCTGCTCTAATAAGCTGTTTCTATGACATGCTCAGCAGCGACAAGGGAAGAAAAGAAAGAGGTGGGCGGCCTAATCCGCGCGGTCGCCCTCGACCCTCCTGATCCCGGCCACCCTTTCCACAATGGGGGTGACGAGGGCCCTGATCTCCGTCAGGTCGGCGTCTTCCGGCAGGTGCCTGAGGACGTTGGTAAGCCTGATGGTGGGGTTGCGGAAGACGATCTTCACCAGCACCCTCTCGAGGGCCCCGGAGACGGCTTCCCGCGTCTCCTCGGCCAGCTGCTCTGGGATCGTTTCCCAGAGATGCTAGAGCACCCCCACCAAGCCCTTGAAGAAGGAAGTGAGCTTGACGCTCGGCGAGACATTCTCGCCGGAGGGGTACTCGTGGCCCTCCATCCCCAGCAGCTTCAGCTCCTTGTCGATGGTGGTGGCGATGTCGACGAGGCCTTCGGTCCACCGCTCCACCGTCTCCTGGAAGGCATTCTGGGTAACGGCGGCACGCTTCAATAGCTCCTCGTTGTCAGCAACCTTCTTCCGCAAGGTCGCTTCCTGCCCCTTGGCGCTCTCCAGCGCCTTGGCCAGGGTGTCCAGCTTCAGCTCGAGGTTGGCCTTGGAATCCTTGGCGGCGTCGAGCTCCCGGATCTTCTCGGCGAAGCGGCCCTGCAGCTCGCCAAGGGTGTGAGCGCCCTTCTCGCGCTCCTGTTTGAGCGCGGCAAGCTCTTCGCCGCTCGCCTTGAGGTCGCTGACGAGCTGCGCCACCCTCGTCTCCAGCTCCCCCTTGACGACCTCGGCGGCCGCGGCAGCGTCCTGCGCTTTCTGCAGGGCCCCACCAAGCGCCTTCTCGCGCGCGGCAACCTCCTCCTCGTGGCTGGCGAGGCTGGCCTTCTGCTGCACCAGTTCGCTTTCCCGCGCGGATAGCCCCGCAGCGGCAAGCCTCTGCTGCTCTTTGGCCTCTGCCTTCTCGAGGAGAAAGGCCGTCCGCGCCTCGTCGAGCAGCCTCCGCTCCTCCGCCAAAGACCGGAGAGCCTCCTGGTTGAGCTCCCGGAGCTCCCCGGCACGCTTCTCCATGTCCGCACCGGCCCTCGCAGCGAGTGCCTCCTGGCGCTCCACCTTAGCCTGCCGGGCGCGGTAGAGCGACACAAGCTTCCGAAGCAGTCGCTCCTCCTCGGGCTCGCCGCTGCTGGTGCTTGGCGCATCGACCACTGTCAGCCCGACGGAGGCGAGCACTTCTCTATCCAAGGCCTCCCCCTCGACCGGCGCCCTGGAGCTAGGCTCCCAGGGGAGCCTGATGAAGACGCCATCGCCGGCCTTCAGGTAGGCACCCGCCGGGGGCTCCTCGGGGCCCGACGCGGCGGCAGCAGCGGGATCGCTGGACGGCGGAGTGCTTGACGCCACTGCCTTCCCGGGGCTGTCGGCACGGTCGCCGGTCCCCTCGCCGTCTGCCGCCGCGGCGGCCTTGGCGGCTTCGGCCTCCCCGCCGCCTGCGGGGTCGTCGGTGCCGTCCGCCTCCTCAATGACGATGACGTCGTCGGCGTCGCCGCGCGCGCCCTCCCCGGCGACGGCCTCGGTCTCCATCGGGTCCGCGGCGGGCGGGTCTGATGGCCGGAAGAGGGGAGAAGAGTCAACTGAACAGCCGACAAAAAGGCTCATAAGGAAAGATAACCAGGGGAAGTTTTCCGTGCAGGGGGGCTTGCCGGTGGCAGGGTCCGTGGCCGCGGCCTCCGCTGCCAGGGGATCGCTGGCCGTGTCCCTCGCCGGAGATCCCTCCCTTGCCGGAGAGGTCTCCCTTGCCGGGGGCTTCTTCCTTCCCGGGGAGGTCTCCCCTGCCGGGGGCTCCTCCCTTGCCGGAGATTTCTCCCTAGGCGGGGTGGCCGACGCGGACGGCGCGGCAGGAGTGCCCCCCGGGGTCGCCTGCTGGGGCTGCTCTACTCCTACCCAACAACAACAGCCACATGTCAACCACAAAGAGAAGGGGAGCTCACGCGCGCGCCAAACAGCAAGAACTAGCCGTGCACTCACCCTGGGGGCTGCGCTGTGGGCTGCCCTGGGGACCCGCTGCCAAGTCCGGCAAGGTCGTCTCCGGCACCTCCCCAGTTGCCGGGGGAGATTCGCCCTCAAGGACGACCAGCGGGATCTTGGCCCTCTTCGCCCTCCTCTGGGCCAGGCTCCTGAATGGGAACAGTTTTGGGGGAGGATGAGTGGGCTGTGAAACAAGACGAAGCAACAGAAATCAAGAAGATACTAGCTCTACCAGGAACTTACTCTTTGTCCTCCTCTTCGTCGTCGGAGCTAAGCGCGGAATAGTCAAAAACCGGCTTGCTCCAGGCGCGAGGAGACAGGGGAGTGGGTTCCCGGGACCGCTTGGCGGGGACGGTGGACGACCCCGCCCCCGTTGCCGCCGCGGTACGGGGAGCGGCAGGAGCAGAAGCCGCGGCCCGCGAGGACCCCACTCCCGCTGCTTCGGAGGCGCGTGTCACGCGGGGCTGCGGTTGATGGTCGGCCTGCCGCACCACCTCTCCGGCCCTGTGGAGACGCCTCCTCGGCTGGGCAGGGGGCTCCGCCTGCGACGAGCTGCCCGGGAGCTGCGAGGAGGGCGCGTCAACCTCCGGCAAGCCGCTCGCGTCCTGGGCGGGCTCGCCCGCGCCACCGTGCTCGGCTGGTTCCTCCGCGCCGGCGAACTCCATTTGGTCGGCGAGGCTCTCCGCCTCCGCCGCGTCTGCTTCGGCCAGGGTGAAGCCAGACTCGCCCGCGGCCGCGGCGGCTGCCGCCTCCTCCATCCTGGAGGCGATGTAAGCCAGCTCCTCGGGGGTGGTGTCCCGCGTGAGGCCCCTCTTCTCGTCGGGGTTGACCGGCACCTCCTCCAAGTTGTCGAAGAAGGCCTGCACGACGTCGTCCGCCGGCTCCTGCCAGGTCGCGTCGATCTCGTGCGAGTCGCACAGCGGCATCATCGCGAGGATGCGGCTGAGCGCCGAGTTGTTGCACAGGGGGACGACGCCCGACGGCAACCTGAGCCATTCTGGGTGCTCGGAGTCGTACCTGAACAGCTCCTTCAGCACTGCGACGAGCTCCAGAACAGTGAAGTTGTAGTTAAGGCCCGGGCGCAGCCTCATGATGTCCGCCGCGTTTTGGAATTCCCAAGCCGGCCTCCCCCTCTCCTGCAGGGGGGCGATACGCCGGCGAAGGAAATCCACGCCGACGGCGCCGACGGTGAGCCCGGCAAACCTGAGGCGCAGGATTCAGGTGACGGCAATCTTCAGCTTGGCGTCGTCCGGGGCTAGGTCGCTCCAGTCACGGCCGCGCACCACTGGAGTTCGGCGCACGGCGGTGAACGGCGGTGGATTCTCCTCGACGATCAGGCACCACTCGGCCCTCCACTCCTCCCATCTGCCACGGAGTTCCCCCTCCAAGTAGACCTCTTTCTTGCCGGTCCTAGAGACCCAGGCGACTCCGCCGGACAGCGGCTCTCCTTTCTCCACCCGAGGAGTAAAGAAGTGGCGGAAGAGGGCTACGTTGGGGCGGACTCCGACAAAGTTCTCGCAAAGGTGTGCGAAAACCGCCATTGTCAGAACGGCGTTGGGGGTGAAATCAAGGAGGTGGATGTTGTAGGTGTGCATGATGTCACAGAAGAACTCGGAAAAAGGCGGGCAGAACCCGCAATGGAAGAACACGACAAAGAAAGGGTACCCGGTCGGGTACAGCTTCTGGGCGATGGCGGGAAGAACTCGCGTGCGCGGATGCGCTCGCGTCGCCGTCGCCCAGAAGAGGCGGTATCCGTTCTTCAGCCCCAGCGCATCGAGCTGAGGGGGGAACGTCGCCGTCTCCTTCCGGAGTGCTTCCAGCCGCAGCGCCTCGGCCGACTTCACGGCCTTCCCCTTCGCCTTGTCGCTCTTCGAGGCCATGGCAGAAACGGGGAGGGGGAGTTGTCGGCGTTGGCGGCGCCGGGGGCTGCGAGGGCGAATCGCTGCTTTCTCTAGTAAGGAGGAAGTGGCGGAGATTTTCGAGGAACAACAACCGGCGGAATGGCGAGCTGCCCCTGTTCCCCTCCGCTTATAAAGGGGGTGGGAGTGGGGGCGGGCGTTTCGCCTTTCCAAGTAAAGGAATCGTGCCCGACGTGACGCATGCCCGCAGGCCTCAAGCCCCGCGCGCGCCACCCCCGTCACGCACGCCTCGCCCCCCACGACGCCGCGATAAGTGCGCGCCACTTGGGGAGGGCGCGACGGGCACAGAGTTAAGGAGCAACGCAACCCAGGCCACGCATGCCCGTGCACTGTTAGGGCCTGGCCCAACAACGCTCGGCACCGTGTATGGCCCAGGCCCGGGGGCTCCTGTCGGTGTACTAAAGTAGGGGTACCTTAGTACCCCGAACTTGTGCACGGGCAGTAGTAGCGTCCCGCGGCAAGGCTTGCCAGGGGAGCGACAAGAGTCTCCACGGCCCTTTCTGGGCCGGACGAAGGTCAAGTGATCGAGCCTAGAAGACCAGGCCCCGGCAAGAGGAGCTTGCCGGGCCAAGGAGGCGAGGTCCGGCAAGAGGAGCTTGCCGGGCCAAGGCGACAAGGCCCCGGCAAGAGGAGCTTGCCGGGACGACTAAGCCGAAGCACCAAGGCCCCGGCGGGAGGAGCTCGCCGGGACGGCCAAACCAAGGCACCCCAAGAGAAGCCCGCCGCGGCGCGCCGCGCACCCCGGCAAGGCCTGACAAGCGGCAAGCTCTCAGGTGCGGCAAGACAACCACCGCGGCAAGCCACTTGCCACGGCAAACCACCACCTCAGGCATGCGCTCCAGCTCACCTGCCCACGCGTCACTCTGGAGCTTCCCCAGAGGCACGTGGCGGGGCGCCGCGCAACCTGGGGCGCGCGGTGGCATGCGACGTTGGCAGAGTCGCCCCTGTGGCAAGCGGAGGCGCCCCTAACGGTCCGCCTCGGCACTGTTCGGGCGATCCAGACGGGCATTTAATGCTTTTGTCCCCCGCCGTCAGAGTTAGGTGCGATAGCACTGTGCGGCCACTGTTCGCACAGTTCCTTGCCATTTTTACCCTCACCTGCGTCGCTACCTGTGGGAAACCCCTTAGCATATAAAAGGAGGCCCATGCGCACGTAGAAGGAAGAGGAACCAGAGAGGGAGGACACCCAGTAGACCCTCGTCTACGTCCAGCTCCAACTTACTGTAGATTCTTGCGCTCCAGAGCAAGAACTCGAATCAACCAGACAAGCAGCAGTAGGGTTTTACGCATCCGTGCGGCCCGAAGCTGGGTAAAATCGTTGTGTGTGTGTGTCGCCTCGATCTGCTCTTTGTGCAACCTCCGCCCCTCGCCGAACCGAAAAGGGGCTCCGTCCCCATAGGTGCTCGTGGAGGCCGATTCCCCCCGACAGTTGCGTATTGCATTACTCTGTTTTTCATTAAACTTAATACCTTGAGATGCTTGTTAGATATTGGTTTTGGGGTGGAGTAATAGTAGTCAATGTAGTTGGATTACGCACTAGTGTAGAAAAGTCTAGCTATGACATGGCAAAAACGGCCTTGCTGGCATGGACACCTGACACCACCAATATGGCACCATTGTTAAAAAATAGTAGTTGCATTGGAGCCTACGTTGGCAGTATTTTTGTTACCAATGATGTTGGATACAGTTGAACGACAACATTATCATATGTACCTTTGGCATTCGTAATTTTTCAACGCCATAAAGATGGAGAAACCTTGGAGGCGTTGTATATCCTACGCACGCCGTTACTTAGTTTGAAAGCATCGGGAAAAAAACTCCAACGACAGGGGAAAAACGGTGTCGCGGCAGCATTTTGGTACGTCCATTTTGCATCATGTTTTCCTACTATTGTTTATTATGTTTTGGGTCATTATTTCACTTTATGATGCTATTCTTATCCCTTTTTTATCTTATTTTGCAAGTTTCACATCAATGGGGAGATTGCCGGCAGCTGGGATTCTGGACAAGAAAAGGATACATAGGAGATAGCTATTCTACACTACTCCAAATGACCTGAAAATTTATGGACAATTATTTTGGAATATATATAAAAATATCGGTGGAGGAATTACCAGAAGGCAGGCCACGAGGGAGCGACAAGCTCAGGGTGCGCCTTGTGAGCTCGTGACTCCACCAGCAGGCTCCTCTTGGGTTCTGCGCTAGGTGCATCGACTTCAAAATAAAATTTTCCTACGCGCAGAACAATCAGGAACATCCTATGGGAATGGATCACGGATCCTTACCACTAGAGGCGCAGTGCCGTGTAGCAAAAGTAGTGTTGGGGGAGCACGTCCCGAGTCTTTTCCTCCTCGTCCAATCTACCTCGAATAGTCGGTAGTCGGATCCCATGTACAGGTTCGCCGGAGTGGCGCAAGTGCACTGCCTCTAACAGTATCCGCCGGTGCAGGAGGAACACCGTGGGGCGGACTCCTAGGTCCGATCACACAGTCGGTGATGAGTGGAGGTGGCAACAAGTTTGTGGGGCACCACAGGGGGGTAGGTCGCACCTAGCAGGCTTGTGGCTTCCTCGTGAGGCTTCTGGTCCTTCCTTGAAGCTTCGGGGCTCTCTTTTGGTCCACAAAAAATCACCATAAATTTTTAACCCATTTCGAGAACTTTTATTTCGGCACAAAAAACGACACCACGGTAGTTCTACTGAAAACAACGTCAGTCCGGGTTAGTTCTAACCAAATCTTACCAAAACGTTATAAAATTGTTGTAAACATGGCATGAATACTTCATAAATTATAGATACGTTGGATACATATCAGCATCCCCAAGCTTAATTTTTGCTCGTCCTCGAGTCGGTAAATGATAAAAGAAATAATTTATGAAGTGTGAATGCTAGCTTAGTGTATAGGTTCGATCAATAATAATTTTAATCACTTTTCCTAGCATCATAACAACAACTTTTTCTTGTAAAACTCATCATCATAAAGTCGCAATGAATTGATTGCTTGTATGTGCGTTGGTATTTCCCCGAAGAGGAGAGGATGATGCAGCACAACAATGGTAAGTATTTCCCTCAGTTAATGAAACCAAGGTTATCAATCCAGTAGGAGAACCAAACAACACTATGTAAATGGTACCTGCACATAAATAACAAATACTCGCAACCCAACACGTAAGAGGGGTTGTCAATCCCTCCTCGGTATTAAGATAGATTAAATTGTATGATATTGGATAAATAGATCCAGCGAAAACAAAAAATAACATAAATAAAGAAAAAGTGCGGCAAGGTATTTTTGGGTTTCTGGAATAATAGATCTGAAAATAATATGATAGAAAATAAACCCGGGGCCCATAGATTTCACTAGTGGCTTCTCTCGAGAAAATAATGTACGGTGGGTAAACAAATTATTGTTGGGCAATTGATAGAAGAGCAAATAATTATGACGATATCCAAGGCAATGATCATGTATATAGGCATCACGTCCAAGATTAGTAGACCGAAATGATTCTGCATCTACTTCTATCACTCCACACATCGACTGCTATCCAACATGCATCTAGTGTATTAAGTTCATAAAGAAGACGGGTCTCCCTTTCATGAAAATGATTTTTCCAAATGTGTGAAGGAGATGTGTCCCCTGGCAAGCAAGCTGGCAAAGGAAACCGATTTATCCAGGTATCAGGCGGCTTACACGATGGGAAATGCAAAAGTGAAAGCACCGGCTTATGCAATTGTGGATCTCATCCCTCCAACGCGTAAGCATGCTTTTGCTCCTGATGTTGATCCATGCACACTTATCGATGATGAAGTTGTATTCAAGGCCTTAACTGGCATCGGCTGGATGTCACTGACTTCTAGATGGTCAAAGAAGAAGAGCTGGAGCAGGATGACCCGGAGCCATCAACCTGTCGTGATGAAGGCAACTGACATCCGGTGATTCATAATCATGGATTAATTTCAAGTGTTGGAAAACACTTGGTTTCCATTTGTAGGCCCTTTGTAATATGCTAGATTGCAAACAGTTATCTGTCATGCCATCGTGCATTTTTATCTCTTGAATGCTTAAACCGCCGAACATATATTTATGACCCGCCACTTGTGTGTATAATGTTATCAATCCTGTGGGTCAGATCAAATATTGTCATACTCCCTGCACACAAGCAAACAGCATGTGCCCTGATGGTTTAAGCCAGGGCGGGTCACAAATACCTTTGAAAACCCTAATATAGACATGAGTTGTCATATTTCCGGCTTACATAGCCTTTAGTCTTTCTATCAAATGACAACTCATGTCTATGGTTAGTAAACCTTAACCATTTTTACCAACGATCTAGTCTAGTAGAGGCTTATTAGGGACACGGTGTTGTTTATGTATCCACACATGTATTTAGGTTGTCAGTCAATACAATTCTAACATGAATAATAAAAATTTATCATGAACAAGGAAATATTATAATAACCAATTTATTATTGCCTCGAGGGAATATTTCCAATAGTGCCTTGTCGTGAAAGTGCTCTCTCATTTTTTTAGGGCAAATGGCTTCATATAGCGGAAGATGGGGCATCGGTGGAACTTTGTGAGCCCCACAAAGCACATGGGCGCACCCTGGAGGTAGGGCGTGCCCCTGCCTTGTGGGCCCAGAAAGGCTCTTCTCCGGCACTCCTTTCTTCCAGTATTTTTTATATATTCCAAATAATTCTTCGTAAATTTTCAGGTCATTTGGAGCTCCAAAGAATAGCTGTCACCATTGTCGCTTTTTCAGGCTCAGAATTCCAGTTGTCAGCAATCTCCCTCTTTTGGTGTACCTTGCATTTTAAGAGAGAAAATGCATTAAAATTGCATCATAAAGTGAAATATAGCTCTAAAGCATTATAAATAATAACAGGAAAACATAATGCAAAATGGACATATCAGAATCAAGTCCCCCAGAAAAGAAAATCATAATCAAGTAATCAGGGTAATAATGTTTAGGACATCCAGAGAGTTTATTTCGGTACCTTTTACATGTATCCACCAAACACTCACCTGGATGTTGTCCAAATCTACCAATCTTCCTTCTTATTTTATATAGCTTATGTTGAGGATAAAAACAAGCAAAGAATACATGTGAGAACTTTCTCTAGTAATTCAAGTTACTTGCAGGCTCCTCCAATAGCCATTTAGCGGCTTCCTTTTGAAGATTATAAGGAAACAACTTCACCTTAATTTCTTCATTAGTCAAATGTTGCAACTTATCACATATAATTTAAAATTCTTTGTGTGAATAGGGACTTTCAGTTCCATCACCTCGGATTGTCTTCTTTTTCAACATCTCAAGCAACCGAGAGTTTATCTCAAATGTTTTACCTATTAGGTCGCGACCAGAAGATATGTATTTTTCTCCTCGAGCTAGACCCGCTACTATTTCCACACCTACCTGGTAAATTTTTTCTTGTAGGACCATGGTTGCTTGCAACCTGCATAGACTATTAGAACACGAAATAATTCAAAACTTAAAGCAAATCCTAAAAGCACTCAACTCCCCGACAACGGTTTCAGAAAAAAGCTTGATGACCTGCAGGTGCACAAGATTTAGTTATAGCCTTTTCAAAGTGAGAGTATCGATTCCACTGGAAGCACATGAATCAATCGTTGCCTCTTGTAGCGAATTGTGGATTTGTGTCTGCAAGTACTTGTAGACTGCAGACAGAGCGAGGGTGAAAATAAATAGTTGTTGTGGTGCGGAGAAAACTTGAGAGTAAATAACATAAAAAGCAATAAGAAAACAATAGCTTTGAGTAACTAGTGATTTGGCAAAGGAGGAAGGAGATCTCATGGAGTCCATAATTCCCGTTCATATGTTTCTAACATGGCCTGTGCATGGGCGTGCATAGTATGATCTGGATACTTGAGCCACTCTTGATGATTATGCTGGGCGGAGCCGGGTATAGTAATGTTCTACTCTAGGTAGACTTCGTGCCACGCAGCCCACCACCATAGCCCCCCTACAGGGTATGACTATGATAATTAGGGGTTACCCCATGGACACGGCCTCTGCAAAGGTTAGAAGTAAACGCTTGTACGGTTACCTCAAATTACCTTCACATCCTACCCTTTACAATGACAGTGATACACTTCGTGGCCATATGACGGTAAGTCTGAGTGGGGCCCCTTCACAACATTCATGAAGTTATTAAACCAAGCATTCAACAGAGGATCTCATATCCAATATAATGATTCAGATCCTATACATACCAAGGTTCGTCTATATCCCTGAGAACTAGGGGTCTACTCACACATGGGGACAACAAACATCATGATGGTGGTGGTGGTGAATGCTACTTCTTGAGCACTGCGTTGGTTTTCCCTTGAAGAGGAAAGGGCGATGCAGCAAACTAGCGTAAGTATTTTCCTTAGTTTTTGAGAACCAAGGTAACAATCCAGTAGGAGGGTACGCGCGAGTCCCTCGCACCTACACAAAACAAATAAATCCTCGCAACCAACGCGGTAAGGGGTTGCCAATCCCTTCACAGTCACTTACAAGAGTGAGATCTGATAGATATGATAGGATAATATTTTTGGTATTTTTGTGATAAATATGCAAAGTAAAATAAAAGCAAAGTAAAAAAGCAAAGAAAATAACTAAGTGTTGGAAGATTAATATGATGAAGATAGACCCAGGGGCCATAGGTTTCAATAGTGGCTTCTCTCAAGAGCATAAGTATTTTACGGTGGGTGAACGAATTACTGTTGAGCAATTGACAGAATTGAGCATAGTTATGAGAATATCTAGGTATGATCATGTATATAGGCCTCACGTCCGAGACAAGTAGACCGACTCCTGCCTGCATCTACTACTATTACTCCACTCATCGACCGCTATCCAGCATGCATCTAGAGTATTAAGTTCATGGAAACAGAGTAACGCCTTAAGCAAGATGACATGATGTAGAGGGATAAATTCATGCAATATGATAAAAACCCCATCTTGTTATCCTCGATGGCAACAATACAATACGTGCCTTGCTGCCCCTACTGTCACTGGGAAAGGACACCGCAAGATTGAACCCAAAGCTAAGCACTTCTCCCATTGCAAGAAAGATCAATCTAGCAGGCCAAACCAAACTGATAATTCGAAGAGACTTGCAAAGAAAACCAATCATACATAAAAGAATTCAGAGAAGATTCAAATATTGTTCATAGATAAACTTGATCATAAACCCACAATTCATCGGTCTCAACAAACACACCGCAAAAAGAAGATTACATCAAATAGATCTCCATGAGAGAGTAGGAGAACATTGTATTGAGATCTAAAAAGAGAGAAGCAGCCATCTAGCTACTAACTATGGACCCGAAGGTCTGAGGTAAACTACTCACACTTCATCGAAGAGGCTATGGTGATGATGTAGAAGCCCTCCGTGATGGATGCCCCCTCCGGCGGAGCTCCGGAACAGGCCCCAAGATGGGATCTCGTGGGTACAGAAGGTTGCGGTGGTGGAATTAGGTTTTTGGCTCCGTATCTGATCGTTTGGGGTACGTAGGTACATATAGGAGGAAGGAGTACGTCGGTGGAGCAACAGGGGGCCCACGAGGGTGGAAGGCGCACCGTGGGGGGTGGGCGTGCCCCCTACCTCGTGGCCTCCTCTTTTGTTTCTCGACGTAGGGTCCAAGTCTCCTGGATCATAATCTTCCTAAAAACCACGTTCCCGAAGGTTCCATTCCGTTTGGACTCCGTTTGATATTCCTTTTCCGTGAAACTCTGAAATAGGCAAAAAGCAGCAATTTTGGGCTGGGCGACCGTTTAATAGGTTAGTCCCAAAAATAATCTAAAAGTGAATAATAAAGCCCAATAATGTCCAAAATAGTATATAATATAGCATGGAGCAATCACGAATTATAGATACGTTGGAGACGTATCAAGCATCCCCAAGCTTAATTCCTGCTCGTCCTCGAGTAGGTAAATGCTAAAAACAGAATTTTTGATGCGGAGTGCTACTTGGCATAATTTCAATGTAATTCTTCTTAATTGTGGTATGAATATTCAGATCCGAAAGATTCAAGACATACGTTTAATATTGACATAAAAATAATAATACTTCAAGCATACTAACAAAGCAATTATGTCTTCTCAAAATAACATGGCCAAAGAAAGTTATCCCTACAAAATCATATAGTCTGGCTATGCTCTATCTTCACCACACAAAGTATTTAAATCATGCACAACCCCGATGACAAGCCAAGCCATTGTTTCATACTTTTGACGTTCTCAAACTTTTTCAATCTTCACGCAATACATGAGCGTGAGCAATGGACATAGCACTATATGTGGAATAGAATGGTGGTTGTGGAGAAGACAAAAAATGGAGAAGATAGTCTCACATCAACTAGGCGTATCAACGGGCTATGGAGATGCCCATCAATAGATACTAATGTGAGTGAGTAGGGATTGCCATGCAACGGATGCACTAGAGCTATAACTATATGAAAGCTCAACAAAAGAAACTAAGTGGGTGTGCATCCAACTCGCTTGCTCACGAAGACCTAGGGCATTTTGAGGAAGCCCATCATTGGAATACACAAGCCAAGTTCTATAATGAAAAATTCCCACTAGTATATGGAAGTGACAAAATGAGATACTCTCTATCATGAAGATCATGGTGCTACTTTGAAGCACAAGTGTGGTAAAAGGATAGTAACATTGTCCCTCTCTGTTTTTCTCTCATTTTTTTGGGCATTTTCTCTTCTTTTTTTTCGTCCGGAGACTCATCCCAACTTGTGGGGGAATAATAGTCTCCATCATCCTTTTCCTCACTTGGGAGAATGCTCTAAAAATGAAGATCATCACACTTTTATTTTCTTACAACTCAACAATTACAACTCGATACTTTGAACAAAATATGACTCTATATGAATGCCTCCGGCAGTGTACCGGGATATGCAATGAATCAAGAGTGACATGTATGAAAGAATTATGAACGGTGGCTTTGCCACAAATACGATGTCAACTACATGATCATGCAAAGCAATATAACAATGATGGAGCGTGTCATAATAAACGGAACGGTGGAAAGTTGCATGGCAATATATCTCAGAATGGCTATGGAAATGCCATGATAGGTAGGTATGGTGACTGTTTTGAGGAAGGTATATGGTGGGTGTATGATACCGGCGAAAAGTGCGCGGTATTAGAGATGCTAGCAATGGTGGAAGGAAGAAAGTGCGTATAATCCATGGACTCAACATTAGTCATAAAGAACTCATATACTTATTGCAAAAATTTACAAGTTATCAAAGCAAAGTATTACGCGCATGCTCCTAGGTGGATAGATTGGTAGGAAAAGACCATCGCTCGTCCCCGACCGCCACTCATAAGGAAGACAATCAATAAATAAATCATGCTCCGACTTCATCACATAACGGTTCACCATACGTGCATGCTATGGAAATCACAAACTTTAACACAAGTATTTCTCAAATTCACAACTACTCAACTAGAATGACTCTAATATCACCATCTTTATATCTCAAAACAATTATCAAGCATCAAACTTTTCATAGTATTCAACACACTCATAAGAAAGTTTTTACTAATCTTGAATACCAAGCATATTAGGATTATTTAAGCAAATTACCATGTTATTTAAGACTCTCAAAATAATCTAAGTGAAGCATGAGAGATCAATAGTTTCTATAAAACAAATCCACCACCGTGCTCTAAAAGATATAAGTGAAGTACTAGAGCAAAACTATATAACTCAAAAGATATAAGCGAAGCACATAGAGTATTCTAACAAATTCCAAATCATGTATGGCTCTCTCAAAAGGTGTCTATAGCAAGGATGATTGTGGTAAACTAAAAATCAAAGACTCAAATCATACAAGACGCTCCAAGCAAAACACATATCTTGTGGTGAATAAAAATATAGCTCCAAGTAAAGTTACCGATGGAAGTAGACGAAAGAGGGGATGCCTTCCGGGGCATCCCTAAGCTTTGGCTTTATGGTGTCCTTAGATTATCTTGGGGGTGCCATGAGAATCCCCAAGCTTAGCCTCTTGCCACTCCTTGTTCCATAATCCATCAAAATATTTCACCCAAAACTTGAAAACTTCACAACACAAAACTCAACAGAAAATCTCGTGAGCTCCGTTAGCTAAAGAAAACAAAAGACCACTTCAAGATACTGTAATGAACTCAAACTTTATTTATATTGGTGTTAAACCTACTGTATTCCAACTTATCTATGATTTATAAACTATTTTACTGGCCATAGATTCATCAAAATAAGCAAACAACACACGAAAAACAGAATCTGTCAAAAACAGAACAGTCTGTAGTAATCTGTAACTAACGCAAACTTCTGGAACTCCAAAAAATCAGAAAAAATAGTATGACCTAGACAATTTGTTTATTGATCACCAGCAATTGGAATCGCTATTTTATCACATTCTGGTGAATTTTAACAATTATTTTCGTGAACAGAAATTTTCTGGAAATTACAGCAAGATCAAATAGCTATCATCCAAGAAGATCCTATAGGTTTAACTTGGCACAAACACTAATTAAAACATAAAAACACATCTAACCAGAGGCTAGAGCAAATATTTATTCCCAAACAGAAGCAAAAAGAAAAAAACTAAAAATAAAATTGGGTTGCCTCCCAACAAGCGCTATTGTTTAACGCCCCTAGCTAGGCATAAAAGCAAGGATAGATCTATGTATTGACATAATAGTGGTATGGCAAGTTATGTAAACTTTTCTCATGTTCTCTACGTTCAGCAGCAAGTTTTCTTTGAGGCAAGCAAAAATAATCAAAAGGGCTCAATTTAATGGGACAAAAGTCCCCAAGATCAATCTCGGGAGGTATGGGTTCCTCCCTAGGCCCTTTGTATTGCACAACCAATTCATCATTACAAGCATTCTTTTGGCAAAAAGTCACAAGCCTTTGTTCATGAGGAAAACATAATCCATTATTCTGAATGGCAAAATCATCATTAAGCTCGGAAATTCTATCAACTAGAATATCAACTGAAACCTTTTTCCTAAGATTTTCATTATAAGCAATATGATCCAAAGATTGTAAACGGATCATGTCTTCTTGATTAAAAAGGATAGCTTCAATGGGAGGATGACTAGCATCTACCCTATAATGCACAAAGATTTCTTTAGCCTCTTTTATTATGAATCTAAACTCATGAGTGTCGGTGTCAAAACCGGCGGATCTCGGGTAGTGGGTCCCGAACTGTGCGTCTAGGCCGGATGGTAACGGGAGACCAGGGACACGAAGTTTTACCCAGGTTCGGGCCCTCTCGATGGAGGTAAAACCCTACTTCCTGCTTGATTAATATTGATGACATGGGTAGTACAAGAGTAGATCTACCACGAGATCAAGGAGGCTAAACCCTAGAAGCTAGCCTATGGTATGATTGTTGTATGATGAAGTTGTCCTACGGACTAAAACCCTCCGGTTTATATAGACACCGGATAGGGTTAGGGTTACACAAAGTCGGTTACAATGGTAGGAGATCTTGAATATCCGCATCGCCAAGCTTGCCTTCCACGCCAAGGAAAGTCCCATCCGAACACGGGACGAAGTCTTCAATCTTGTATCTTCATAGTCCGGGAGTCCGGCTGAAGGTATAGTCCCGCAACCCGAACACCCCCTAATCCAGGACTCCCTCAGTAGCCCCTGAACCAGGCTTCAATGATGACGAGTCCGGCGCGCAGATTGTCTTCGGCATTGCAAGGCGGGTTCCTCCTCCAAGTTCTTCATAAAAGATTGTAAACACCAAGAGTAGTGTCCGGCTCTGCAAAATAAGTTTCCACATTTTGCCATAGAGAGAATAATATTAACACAAATAAAATCTGCTGACGTATTCTGAAGTGTGTCATCACACTACGACCAAGTCTTTTACTCGAATCGTTTTTACTTTTCCACCTCAGCATGTTTTGCGAGGCGGTTTCCTTGGCACGTCTTGTCAAAGCAGAGATTGTGTCCCACATTTACGGGATTCTCATCAATACGGACGTGGGTAACCTAACCGCGCCATTTATCATGGCGCTTGGGAGGCAAGTGAGTTTTACTAGGCTGGTGGGGATGCATAGCCGCATCCGCCCATATAAGGGGATAAGGATCCACCTTTTTACCTACGCCTTCTTCCTCCTTTGCCTTTTCTTTTCTCCGCGCATTCGAGCTCCAGCGCCCAAGCCCGCACTTCCCACCTCAACCTTCCCCAGCAATGTCCGGAGCGGGAGGCAGGTGGATGGTCTCCTCCGTCACGGAAGGCCATGTCAAAAAGCTAAGGAAGGCCGGATACTTGTCCAAAGACATCGCGCACCGGCTTCCCGAGGAGGGGCAGCTTCTCCCCACCCCAAGGCCCCATGAGAGGGTAGTATTCCTTACCCACTTCCTCCACGGACTGGGTTTTCCACTCCACCCATTTGTCCGGGGGCTCATGTTCTACTACGGCCTGGATTTCCACGATCTGGCCCCGAACTTCGTCCTCAACATCTCGGCGTTTATCGTCGTGTGCGAGGCTTTCCTCCGCATCCGCCCCCATTTCGGCCTCTGGCTCAAGACCTTCAACGTCAAGCCCAAGGTGGTGCGCGGCAGCCAGGCGGAGTGCGGAGGTGCCATGGCGGGCAAGATGGCCAACGTCCTATGGCTTGAGGGCTCCTTCGTGGAGACCCTAAAGGGGTGGCAATCCGGGTGGTTTTACATCACCGAGCCACGCGATCCGAAATGGACCGCAGACCCCGAGTTTCGATCCGGACCCCCCACGCAGCTTATGTCCTGGAAAGAGACGGGCCTGTCGCGGGGTGACGAAAAAGAGGTGACTGGACTGCAGACATGCGTCCAGTCCCTGGTGAACAATCTGATCAAGCTTGTTAATGTAGTCCAGGTTATGCTCGTCCGCCGGATCCTCCCGTGTCAACAACGGGACTTTAATCTGTGGGAGTTTGACCCGGCGCAGCACCAAACCCTTAACAGGCTCTTCGACACGACGTATGAAGACGTCTGGAAGGTGCTAACCAAAGGCGCCGAGGCTCCCGCATCCGCTTCCGAGGACCGCGGATATAGCTCGCAGCGTCACGCTAGCGAGGTAAGCTATTTTCACCTTTTACAGGATGTTAAGTTTTTTCATAGTTTGACTCTATGCGGGATCTAAACTCCCTCACCTTTGACAGCTTTGGCAGGCGAAGTTCAGACTGATTAACTGTCCGGCTCCCTTGCCCGAAGACCCAGCCCCTGCTCGCTTAGCGAAGCTGCTGGCTCCGGCACCTTATGTGGTGCCGGAGAAGAAGGCCAAGAAGAAGAACGCCACGGGGACTCGAAAGAGTGCCCGGCATATGGTGGTGTCGGACTCGTCATCCGACGAGTCCAAGACGCTCTCCTCCCATGAGAACGAGGAGGAGGAAGAAGAAACCTCTCCCTCTCCAGCGGGGGGAGGAAAGAAAAGGAAGGCCGCCCCAACGGGGGAGGCCGAAGGGTCCAGGAAGAGGAAGACCCTTCCGTCGAACTACTCCCCCGATGCCGAAGAGGACGAAGAGGAGTGGCCAGACAGGGCCAAGCGTCCGGCGAAATCGTAAGTATCCGGATATCAGAGTAACTCATGACGTTCCTTTGTTGCACAGCTTTACCTAATGTCGAACATAATTATGCAGCCCGCCCCGGGCCGGACTCGACGAGTCGTCGAGCGGCTCCCTGGATTCATCGGACGTGAACTCAGTTCCGCCCGCTGTCTCCCCCCGCACTGCGGACGACGCCGAAGTGGCGTCGCGACAAGTTCCGGGGCAGGAGGAGGTGGTCCTGGAGGAGCCGCAAGGAGACCTCCGGGACTCCAGGAGTAAAGGGGACAAGACCCCCCAGGGCTCCAAGTCCGGCTATGAGCCGGACACCGCGCCGGAATCTTCAATAGTTCTGGACCGCGGTAGGCGAACTCCTTCCAAGAGGAGCAAGCCTTCTGAGCCGGCGGCCTCCGTCCAACCGGAGGTGCCGGACAATCTGCTGGAGGTGCTTGACGGCGCCTCCATCGACGAGGAGCAACGTACTATTATGAGTACGGTGATCCAGAAGGTTCAGTCCGCCAAGAGCGGACTAACTGAAGCTTGCGCTAGCCTTCTAACAGGCTTCGAGGTAAGTAAAAATATGTAAAAATATTACCGCATAGACAGTAGCCCCTGATGCTCTGTTTGGCGTTCGGAAAGAAAAGCCGAATAGAGGATCTATTAAATTTCGCAGGAGTCTAACAAAAAAGAGTCAATATGCGTATGCAGGCTTCGCTGCTAGCCACCGCCGCACTGACTGCGGAGGTGGGTGCCCTGAAACAGGGCCTCGAGTGGACCGAGCAAGAGCTCGGCCTTGCCAAGTGGCAGCTGGAGGAGAAAGAAGGTAAGAGATACCTTACAGAGAACGTGCCTATAAAAAGACGCGATTGCAAAAAATAACAGGATTGTACTGCTTATTGTGGGGGCCACGACTGAGGTGGCGACCCTCAAGCAGGCGCTGTCTGAGGCCAAGAAGAGAGCGGCCACGGAGCGCACCGAGCGAGAGAAATTTGAGGCCCAGGTCGGCGAGGTGCAGCAAGAGCTTCAGGCTCTCATGAAAAAACATGAGAGTTTGGAGCTGGACTCGAAGACGTGAGCGTCCAAGCTCGCGGCGGCCCTTGAAACTGCCCAGTCTGCCAAGGCTGAATCCCAGAAGGCCCTCCAAGAGTTGGAGGAGATGAAAAAGATAGCGGCGGGTAAGGCATTCTTTATGCAAAGCAGAAATATAAAAGTAAACTACTTGTTACTTAGCTGAATCCGGAGCTCTCCAGGGGCATTCGCAGATCTTCCCCGCAGCGTATCCGATGCCGCCGCATTCTACCGAGCCAAAGAGGGCAGCTCAATGGAGAAGGTGTTCTGGTCTCAGTATGCTGAGGCCGTACACCCTGTGCCCTTGAGCGACCAGCTGAAACAGCTGGTCGAGCTCCACAAGGCGGCCGAACAGGCCATGAAGGGCTTCATAGTTCGGCTGTGGCCTGGAGAGGCCCTGCCTGGGAGCTACTTCGGGCTGGTGCGGCGGCTGGTGGAGGCCTGTCCAAGGCTCGAGGTCATCAAGCGCTCCGTCTGCATCGAAGGTGCCCGTAGGGCCCTTGCCCGTGCAAAGGTGCACTGGGGTAAGCTGGACGGTGAGAAGCTTGTGAGGGACGGGCCGCCGCTGGGGAAGGAGCATCGCAAGCCCGAGAACTACTATAAGGATGTTCTTGCGGGTGCCCGCCTTGTGGCGGATGAATGTACCAAGGATGTAATTTTTTAATGAACTCGCTCGTGTTTATCCTGTGTGCTGAAAACTTGTTCATATGCGCTAAGCAATGCTTGTTGAATTTAAAATATTACTTTCTGTGCGGCCGTTTTTCAAAAATTGAGAGATGGCTAGTCGTCGGCTTCTGCCCCCATGCCACTAGTGTTGGGGTGTTCGGGATAAACCTGAGCGCTCTTTTTCCCATATTTGGGTCCTTCGAGGGAGGCGCTCAGCACAACGAACCAGGCAATCGGACTATAATGCTTGAACACTCTCACTAAGCCATAGAACTCTATAATTTTAAATTTCGGCGAAGCCCCTAGTTAGGAAGACCGAGTTCGGGGCGCTATCCACGCCTTGGCCGGACAAAGCCGGCTCCTCACTCAAAGCGGCATAAGTCTTTAGGGACTCGAAAAACCTCTCGAACAGCGACCGGTCTCTCGCCTCATCATGACAGTCAGTTTTTGCTTTCTCCACTGAGGTGCTTAGCCCAGCTCAATTGGGGCACAATCGCAGTGGTTCTCCTAGTGCTACCTTAGCCGATATAGCGGAACGTAAGGCACCAAAACATAGGAGCCGGGCAAACCCAACTATCGACCCAAATCATGATTCGGAGCCGATGCATATAGTGCTATAAGTTTGGAGTGCCGCACTTATGAAGTGTTCGGACTTCTTACACCATGTTAAGGGATGCTGAAGCCCCTGGCGTATTTGCCGTACCAAGTGTACGAGTGCCACATGTCATTAACGAACATATATATAGAAAGAGGATAATGCAAAAAATAGACAAAAAGCTATGCATTGTTTATAAAGAGGCTGCTATCAAAGCAGAACGATACAAATAGTGCGATAAGCAAAAAATATTGGACTATTTAACATGTCCTGGCCACGGGCAGGCCGCGGAATTGTATTTAAAACAGGTATATTGCTCGTAACAGAGACCACCTGGGAGTTCCATAATGCGGCATGGCTTGTCTGCTTCCCTGGATCTTGCATCATTCGTGCGGCAGTTGAATTGCCGAACAGGTCGTCCGAAGTATGGAGTCCTGAAAGTAAGAAAAAAATAAAAAAAAGGAATTCGGCAGCCCCTAGTACGTTTTAGGCCGTATTTTGGGCTTGCCGTTATTGTGCCCCTTCCCCTGCGCCCATGGTATTTCAAGAGCGTAGTTATGTACGCGAAGCACTGGTTTCGCTATGTCGCGAGGGCTGGGGTTGGGGCCGCATCGCTACGCCTGCTTAGAACGTGTCAGGCGGTCTTGTTGTAGGTTACTCCGGGCGCGCTTGGCAGTGTCTGGCTTTTTAACGGCCGGACTGGAGAATTGCCTAAGAAGGCTGCTTTGTACTTCCGCTACGAGGGCCGCCGTGTGCTCCTCCGTTCGGAGGGAGCACTCGGTGTTTCCGTTGACCGTAATCACTCCTCGAGGCCCTGGCATCTTGAGCTTGAGATATGCGTAGTGCGGCACCGCATTGAACTTTGCAAATGCGGTTCGCCCGAGCAGGGCGTGATAGCCACTGTGAAACGGGACTATATCGAAGATTAACTCTTCGCTTCGGAAATTGTCCGGAGATCCGAAGACCACTTCAAGTGTTACTGAGCCTGTACAGTTGGCCTCTACACCTGGTATAACGCCTTTAAAGGTCGTTTTTGTGGGCTTAATCCTCGACGGATCTATGCCCATTTTCCGCATTGTATCCTGGTAAAGCAGGTTCAGTCTGCTTCCGCCGTCCATGAGGACTCTTGTGAGATGAAATCCGTCGATAATTGGGTCGAGAACCAATGCGGCGAAGCTGCCGTGACGGATGCTAGTGGGGTGGTCCCTTTGATCAAAAGTGATTGGGCAGGAGGACCATGGGTTGAACTTTGGGTCGACTGGCTCCATCGCGTATACGTCCCGTAGCGCACGCTTCCGCTCCCTCTTGGGAATGTGGGTTGCGTATATCATGTTCACCGTCCGCACTTGTGGGGGAAAACCCTTCTGTCCACTGTTGTTCGGCGGCTTGGGCTCCTCCTCGTCATTGCTATGCAGCCCCTTGTCTTTATTTTCGGCTCTTAGCTTGCCTGCCTGCTTGAACACCCAACAATCTCTGTTGGTGTGATTGGCTGGCCTTTCGGGGGTGCCATGTATCTGGCACAAGCGGTCGAGTATTCGGTCCAAACTGGATGGGCCCTGAATGTTCTTTTTGAATGCCTTTTCCGCTGACCGGATTTATAGCCTCTAAATCCGGCATTAACTACCGTGTCTTTGTTGCTGTCGCTGCTAACGCGACGCTTTTGCTTGTTCTGACGTGTCCTGCCACTTTTGTCCTTGGTATCCGGATTACCATGGTTCTTTGCTAAGTTGTTACTGCGAGCTAGCCAGCTGTCTTCTCCTGCGCAAAAGCGGGTCATGAGTGTCGTGAGGGCTGCCTAGGATTTCGGCTTTTCCTGTCCCAGGTGCCGGGCAAGCCACTCATCGTGGATATTATGCTTGAAGGCTGCTAGGGCCTCTGTGTCCGGACAGTCGACTATCTGGTTTTTCTTTGTTAGGAACCGTTTCCAGAATTGCCTGGCCGATTCTTCTGGCTGCTGAATTATGTGGCTTAAGTCATCGGCATCCGGTGGTCGCACATAAGTGCCCTGGAAGTTGTCGAGGAATGCGGCTTCCAGGTCCTCCCAAGAACCGATTGAGTCTGCTGGCAAGCTGTTAAGCCAATGCCGGGCCGGTCCCTTAAGTTTGAGCGGGAGGTATTTGATGGCGTGTAGATCATCGCCGCGGGCCATGTGGATATGAAGGAGGTAATCCTCAATCCATACCGCAGGATCTGTTGTTCCATCATATGATTCGATGTTTACGGGTTTGAAACCCTCTGGAATTTTATGATCCATTACTTCATCTGTGAAGCATAGTGGGTGTGCGGCGCCTCTATACTAGGCTATATCACGACGCAGCTCGAAGGAGCTATGTCTGTTGTTTTCGGCCCGGCCGGATTTGTTGTATCCGGAATGAAGATCACCGTCACGTGCCGTGGGGTGCCTGCGCGATCCGTAGATTGATCTTGTTTGCCTTGCCTTGTCCTCCAGTACTTCTCGCAGGTCTGGCGCATTTTCCCGTGCCTTAGATGAACGGCGCCGGGGCATGGCTTGGGTGGAGGGCCGAGAGGCTTCTCTGTCGCGGCCGCGAGGTGGCCGGTCGGCCATGTCGTGCGCTGGTGATGTAGGTGCTTCCTCCTCTGATCGGGGTAGCGGCCTGCGCTTTGGGTAACACTTGGAGGGGCGTTCGAGTTCATACTCTTCGGCCGCAAGGACTTCAGTCCATCTGTCAGCTAGCAAATCTTGATTAGCTCTAAGTTGTTGCTGCTTTTTATTGAGGCTGCTTGCTGTGGCTAAAAGCCTGCGTTTGAAACGCTCTTGTTCGGCGGGGTCTGATGGTACGAAGAATTCGTCGTCGTCGAGGCTTGCCTCGTCTTCAGAGGGAGGCATATAGTTATCATCCTCAACCTCTCGGTCTGCCGCTCTCTCATGAGGGTTGGCTTCTCCATCTTCCTGTGCCGAATCTTGCTGGAGGGGGTGTTCTTCGGCGCTATCCGGGGTAGTATTATCTCCCGTGCCGGAATCACCGTTTTTGCTTTGGCGGGATTAGAGCGGCGCCGCTGGCACCGGCGCTTTGGCTGTTTCTTGGAGGTGTCATCCCCCGCTGTTCCATCGCCATCTCCGTCTTTTGGAGTATCCACCATGTATATGTCATATGACGAGGTGGCCTTCCAGCGCCCTACAGGTGCTGGTTCCTGTTCATCTCCTGCATCGTCGTCCATACCGTCGATGTCTTCGGAGTCGAAGTCAAGCGTGTCGCTTAAATCGTCGACAGTGGCTACAAAGTGGGTGGTGGGTGGGCTTTGAATTTCTTCATCGTCCGCATCCCATCCTTGCTGACCGTAGTCCGGCCATGTCTCTCCTGATAAACAGAGGGACTTTAGTGAGTTCAGGATGTCGCCGAAGGGCGAGTGCTGAAAGATGTCCGCGGCGGTAACTCCATTATCGGCGCCCAATCGGATTCGATCGGCAGGGGCGCTGGGGGGTTCGGAGTCCGGAGAAGAATCCGGACCCTCGGAGTCACGGGTCATGCAGAGTACGGGGCTGGCGTTCGGCTCGATCGCCTTTGAGATCGCGGCCCCTGAGGTGACGTCCAACCGCTCATCCTCGATTTGCAATAGGCTCTGAATTAAGGGTCAGAACCGGTGCGTGCGCGGCCTCCAGGGTACTGTTCGGCGGCAGAGCTAGATCATGCCCCTCGAGACAGTGCGGCGCGCTTGGCTGTGGCTCGAATTCATCGAAGATCAAATCCCCGCGGATGTCTGCCGTGTAGTTTAAGCTTCCAAACCTGACCTGATAGCCAGGGGCGTAGCTTTCGATCCGCTCCAAGTGGCCAAGCGAGTTGGCCTGCAGTGCGAAGCCGCCGAAGACGAAGATCTGTCCGGGGAGAAAAGTCTCACCCTGGACCACATTGTCGTTGATGATCAATGGAGCCATCGGGCCTAAAAGTGACGACACAGAGGAACTCTCAATGAAAGCACCAATGTCGGTGTCAAAACCGGCGGATCTCGGGTAGGGGGTCCCGAACTGTGCGTCTAGGCCGGATGGTAACAGGAGACAAGGGACACGAAGTTTTACCCAGGTTCGGGCCCTCTCGATGGAGGTAAAACCCTACTTCCTACTTGATAATATTGATGATATGGGTAGTACAAGAGTAGATCTACCACGAGATCAAGGAGGCTAAACTCTAGAAGCTAGCCTATGGTATGATTGTTGTATGATGAAGTTGTCCTACAGACTAAAACCCTCCGGTTTATATAGACACCGGATATGGTTAGGGTTACACAAAGTCGGTTACAATGGTAGGAGATCTTGAATATCCGCATCGCCAAGCTTGCCATCCACGCCAAGGAAAGTCCTATCCGGACATGGGACGAAGTCTTCAATCTTGTATCTTCATAGTCCGGGAGTCCGGCTGAAGGTATAGTCCGGCTACCCGAACACCCCCTAATCCAGGACTCCCTCAATAAGCCAAAAACATAGTGGCGGCACGCTTAACAGAAGAATGCTCAATATTAGAGAATTCTAGGAAAATTCTTTGTATGCAAGGATACATGTGCATGAATTGCCTTTCAAGTTCAACTATAAGCATGGCAATAGCGTCCGCAAGACTACTAGTTCTATGAAGAATAGAACCGCCCATAGAAGGCAAAGCACCGGCACAAGTAAAGAAATCTTGAACAACTCATTTTCCAATAACATTACCACTAGCAATTCGAAATCTTTTGTATGCAAGGTAGGGGGTTCTTCAGCAGGAGTATCAGAATTTTCTATGATATTATTATTGTCCATATCGGCAATAATTTCCCCAATTTCAGACATAACGACAGAGAGAGCGAGGGGTGAAAAGAAGAAGGTGAACGGAAAAGAGAGGGCGAATAAAACGGCAAGGGTGAAGTGGGGGAGAGGAAAACGAGAGGCAAATGGCAAACAATGTAATGCGGGAGATAAGGGATTGTGATGGGTACTTGGTATGTTGACTTTTGCGTAGACCTCCCCGGCAACGGCGCCAGAAATCCTTCTTGGTACCTCTTGAGCACTGCGTTGGTTTTCTCTTGAAGAGGAAAGGGTGATGCAGCAAAATAGCGTAAGTATTCTCCTGGATCATAATCTTCCTAAAAATCACGTTCCCGAAGGTTTCATTCCGTTTGGACTCCGTTTGATATTCCTTTTCTGCGAAACTCTGAAATAGGCAAAAAACAGCAATTCTGGGCTGGGCCTCCGGTTAATAGGTTTGTCCCAAAAATAATATAAAAGTGAATAATAAAGCCCAATAATGTCTAAAACAGTAGATAATATAGCATGGAGAAATAAAAAATTATAGATACGTTGGAGACGTATCAGTGAACATGAATGAATCACAAATGTAGCACACAAGACAATCCACTAGGGTTCCTCATGTTACAATGAGATATGATTATGATGGCAGCGGTGATGATGTTGTAGCCCCCGCGTGCTTGGTGGTGAAGATGGCGATCTCCTACTTACCAATCCCTCCTCCGAATGATCTCCAAAGGCTAGGGTTGTGCCTTCTGAACGAGATTTTGGTGTCTCTGTGTGTCTGATCCCCGATTTGATTTCACGGGGTGGAAGCAGTGGTCGAGGCTGCAGTGCTGGCGCTTTATACGACCGCTCATACGAGTGGGTGCGCTCGTATGGAGCGCGTCGTCTTTCGCCCTAGAGGCGTCGCAGCGGCTCCTCCATTGCCTCCTTGCCCCATTCTTTTATGGTAGATGAATATCACATTAAATACGTGATTTCACTACCATTTTCTCGGATTCCTTTCATAAAATATTATTTGATCAAAAAGCGTTACATGATGAACATCAACAAAAAGATGTGCTCGAACGTGATAAAATTGCACAAATAGGTACAAAAAAACAATCAAAATCATCACATAAATTGGACTCATCACGGGGCGGAAAAAATGCGGGTGCTCGATGTACTGGGGTGGCGTCTAGTGGCCATAACCTTGTCTGGTGGTGGCCTGATCGGCGATAGTGTGTGTTGGGGCATCCAGTGGCGAAGCCTTGAGTTGGGGATGGCGGTGGAGCACAGATAGCGGCGGAAGTCCGGTGGTGGCTGTGTGGAGGAGGGCAAGTAGAGAAGAAGAGAGGGCTACTAGGGCAAGAAGAGGGGAGGCGGATATGAGCGAATTGGCATGGGCCATGTCCGTCATTCATACGTGGCGGGCGTGTCTGGGCGCGTTCGGACGTACCATATCCACCTCATATATGGACCGAGTATGAGAAGTGCCGCTTAGTCTGGGTGTTTGGGCCAGATATGGAATTACCGGTTGTGTGGCGTTTTTTCGGCCGGACACTAACAGGACAGTCGTCCGGCCGTTTGATGTGGGTATGGGGTCCAATTGTAGATGCTCTTAGGACTTTTTCCTTTTCCTGAGAATTAGAGCATCTACAACCGGACCCCTCAAACCCGTCTCGAACACCCGGGGAGGCCGCCCGTTCACTGACCGGTCACGAAATTTTGACCCAACTGGGCCTCTCAAACCGCCCTCAAACGCCTGGGCTGACCGGCACCCCTCATATCCAGCCCAAATATGGGGCGGATATAGGGCGTTCTGGGCACGCCCACTACGTCGACTTGGCCCAACCTGGTCCATGCCTGTCCCACAAATATCGCCAACCGGAAAATCCTAGACCGCAGTCAATCCGAACTCCACTTCACTCCCATCTCCATACACTCCACTTTCGATCCTCTCCAAACGCATCTGATGGCCGGCGATCGAAGCATCGCTGCCTCCGGTGGGGACTCCGGCTCCGATAGCGACCGGTCTAGCCTGCTGCGCGAAGCGGACCCCGATGATGTGGAGGAGGTCGCCCTCCGCATCGCATGGAGGTGTTCCATCGCCGACCAAGGTGGATCCGGCAGCGGCGGATCCACTTCGTCAGCGCACGGCGCCCTTCGACGCAGCGCCGCCGATGTCGCCGGCCCTTCCCACCCGGCGCGCAGCAACGGCCACTCAGCTCCGCTCCTCCAGGTATGCCGCCCACCATCAGCACCCTTTGCTCCGGAGGTGGGCCCGGCCACCGCTGGTTCGTCGTGCGCGCGGCGGGGCTGGCGTGTACTCAGACGCCCGAGTCGGAGGCAAAGCAGCCCGGCGCGAGCGGCAACGGGCGAGGGAGAGGGCAGCGGCTTCTGAGTCGATGTCCGCGCGCCGGTCGATCCTAAGGCAGCGCTCCTCGCTTCTGTCCTTCGCCGCTCGCTCACGACGGCAGAGACGGATGCGCGGCGCCTCCACCGCAAGAATGCCAAGGCGCTCCGAGTCGCTATCGAGTTGTCGGAGCGGGAGGCAACAAAGGAGGCGGCGGCCCACCATGCGAAGGAGCAGGACCGCCTGCTCCGCAGGCTGTCGGTCATGAGGTGCAGCTCCGACTCGGATATGACGGACGACACCACCTCTAGCTCCGACGACGACGCGCCTCCGCACGCCGACGCCTACACGAGGATGGGTACAGCCGCGCCGACGACCGGAAGGGGAAGGGGCCGGCGAGGAAATGGTGATTTCCTCCGCCCTATCTCGTTCTGTTTATATTTTATCTATGTTTAGTATGCATTTGCACTGTCCGTTGTTGAACTTCGATGAATCATGTTTCTTTTGTCCGGCTAATCCGATGAACTGCGCTATGATCATGTGCTCTATGTAGGGTTGCAAGAATTGCATGGTTTTGAGATTTCGGATATGAGGAACGCAAATGTAGAAGACGAAATATAAGGCGCGTCCGATCAGTGCCCGCGGACGCGGCCGGGCGCGTCCGCGTGTGTTTGAGGGGCCGAAGGGTCGCAGGGTAGCTAGCCGATGGTTCTTCGCTTGGTGGTCGCAGGGTCGTCACACCCAAGCCCCACCGATGCTGAGTGACTGGGTCGGGTCCCGTCCGCCTCGGAGACCACTCGCTCCTGTTGCCCGTGCAGCGTGCACGGCAGCTAGCGCAGCGCCCCTAGTGCTGGTCCAGCGGGCACGCACACACGCCGGGGCGCGGCGCAGCCCTCCCTGGTCACACTGGCACGACCACGGCTGGCAAGCTTTGACGACCAAATAATGGTGTCCCTCTTGCTTTCGTCCACGGTGCGCTCTGGGCCGTCCGCATACGTGCACCACGTTTCCGGCCTCGACCCATCTCTTCTCCCCTCTTCTTCTTGGAGCTCCCTCTCCTCCCGCACACTTCGTCCATGATCGATTCATATCCATCCCGCCTCTCCATCGCCACACCATGGAAGGACCACTGCTGCGCCTGCGTCTCCTGTCCGCACTCGCTTTTCAGCGATCAGGAAACATGGCGAGGGAGACGATGCTACAGTGTGCATGTGTACGTACATGCAATTGGGAGGGATGTACAAGTAGGACGGCGTTCGTAAACCTGCCGTGCCCGGCAGCCAAAGGGAGAGTGGATGAGCAACTGGCCTTGCTAATCCAACAACGAACGTGCGTTGGTTAAATGGCTCACCGCCTCACCTCACAATCACATGGCATGCGGGAGCTCTCCCCGTCACACGCAACCTACACCTGTCGGCAACGCGGTGCGTCCCTTGGTTGATAACAACATCTCTATCAGATCCTTTAAAATCATAAACTGTAAAGCTGTTATATGAATCGAAAAAAAATACATTTTAAGAGTTCATTTTAGCTACGTCTGAATAGATATTTAAAATAAACTATAAAACTGGAATAAAGAGCTCCTTCCTCCGGTCCGGCCGCTGTTGCCCCTTCCACCACGCCGGCCGTCGCTTCCGCCGTCTGCGCCTTGCCCTATTGCCAGCCGCGTCGTTCGAGCCGTGCCCCTTTGCCTGCCGTGCCGGGAGGATTCCGACGGCCAGGCTGAGGTCATTGGAGGCCACGGCGATGTCGAGCTCGTCCAATTTGAACCGACGGCGATCGATTGCAGCGTCTAACGGCCTTTTCCGGTGTGCGGTGATGAATCCCGGCTAGTTTATGGCGGATTCCCGCAAACTCCGCGGCGGTGTGTTTGTTCCGACGAGGTTTGACTGGTATACGGGCTGTCGTGGATCTAAGACTGACAGTAGAATGGGGGGTAAGTATGAGGAGGCAAGATCCTAACTATGGCGAAGTTGTACACACGAGTTTTACGAGTTCAGGCCCTTCTTAGAAGAAGTAATAGCCCTACGTCTCGGAGCCCGGAGGCGGTCGACTGGATTTTGCGTGTGTGTGTGTGTGTGTGTGTTACAGGGGGTGCGAACCCTTGTTCGACAGGAGGAAGGTGGCTTATATAGAGTGCGCCAGGACCTCGGCCATCCTCCGTTACCAAGGGTTCAATGTAAATAAAGAAGGAGCGTTAGAGGTAACGTCCGTAATAAAATGCTATAAATGGCTATTAAGTCTAAGAGTAAATGCCCGACCATTGTTGCGCAGAGTGGCTTTAGACCTTCTGTATGTCGAGTGGTTTCTGTTGCGGTCGAGTGACATTCAATCTTCCGAGTGGAATGTTTCTGGTCGAGTGGATGGTAGTATCCTTCGAATGCTTCTGACTTTAGGGTGATGTCCTTGGGGAGGGTATTTAGGCCAGAGCTATGACCCTACCCCAGGTACATAGCTTCATCATTAGCCCCGGAATGGATCAGGGTTTGAGTGGAGAAGGAGTTGAAAATACTTCCAACTCAATTTTCACGCCTCGAATGTGTCTTGTCCGGATCGATGAACCAACGTGGTGGCACCAACTTCTTTTTCAGTCGCCTTGGTCCATTCTTGGTGTTGTCGAGTGAACTTTTACTGAAAAGCTTCGAGTGTTAATATGGAGTAGATCCTCAGTTTGACAGGTTGTTCTAGTGTCCGCTGATCTCGCGGGATTCAAATTTTGGGAAGCGCGCGGGGTGGAGGAGGCCGTAGTAATCGGGTTGGATAAGGCAGGGTCGCCTCGATTTCCGCGCCAACTTTTTCGCCACGTTCGCGTGCGCGACTGTTGTGGGATTTGATAAGATCGCCCGGGCCTACAGGTCAGTCACTCGGAAGCAACCTCATATAAGGCGCCGGACTGTGGTTTTTGAACAATGCGTTCCCATTCTTCTTCTTTCCTCCCTGTTTTCCCCACTGCATCCGCTCCTGCCCCCTTGTCGCCGCCCCGTTCGAGCTTTGCTCGCCGCGATGGGGAAGGAGAATAAGGTGGCTTCGGAGCGCGCGAAGAAGGCGACGGTGAGGGCGAAGGGGAAAAAGTCCAGCCTGGGCGGATCCTCGTCGAGGTCTGGTCTACCGCGCGGCTGGATCCAGGGCGATTGGATTCGGTCGACGATCCGCCAGGACGACATCGACGATATGACAGAGGAGGCGCTGCTTCCCCACGGATCCGCGCGGCTCCCGGAGGATGAGACTGAGCCTCGACCGCAGGAGGGTGAGTGCGTGCTCCTCGCCACTCACATCGACCGCGGGTTTTCTTTGCCTTCGCATCCTTTTTTCCGAGCTTTCTTGAACTTCTTTGGAGCACAACTTCATCACTTTTCCCCCAACACCATCGTGTATCTTGCTGCTTTCGTGTCTCTGTGCGAAAATTTCTTGGGTGTTCGACCACACTAGGGCCTCTTCAAGCACATTTTCACGTGTCGCTCCCAGTCGGTCAAAAAGGCCAATCCGAGTGATGAGAGGAAAAAAGTGATCCAGATGTGTGGGGGTCTTGGGATTCAAATGAGGGGTAAGAGCTCTTTCCCAGCCATAATCCTTCCCGAGTCAGTACGAGGGTGGCAGTCGACCTGGTTTTATTGCAAAGACCAGCCGACTCCAGGACAGTCGACTCGACTTCCACCCTTTTCTATGGCTCGCGTGGAGAAGCCCTCCGCCTTGAAAGTGACCCCGGAGGAGAAAGCGGAGGTGAAGGTGCTGGTTGAGTGAGTGGTCCACCTTATCTGAGAGGGCGTGACCGGTATGGATCTGCTGGAAGTCTTCCTCAGACGACGCATTCAGCCACTTCAGGCCTGTGACCATCCGATGTGGATGTACTCGGGCATAGAAGATTCCACTCGGGTTCGTCCAAAAGAAGTCGATGAGGATATGGTGGATAAGTGGTTGAGGGGTATCACTGGCAACAAAGATAACCCCTGGGGGGGCAGGAGAATCCCTCCACTCGACCAATCTTATGAAGCAGACAAGGTCCAATTCTGAATGACCGAGTGTTATCTTGATTTACCATGCAACTGCTTATAGTCAGTCGACTGACTTTGTCTTGCTTGTTGTCTTCTAGGCCCTTACTGAGATGTATTCGATGCCCAACGGATAGCAGGAGCAGGACCCGGAGGGGGAGGCAAGCGGAGGTGAGCGCGGCGAGTGGCATTCTGACGGTGAGGGGGACGAGGAGAGCGACGACCCGAGCAATGAAGAAGAGGTCGACTCACGTCCCCGCAGGGAAAGGCGGTCCAAGCTGACCCACGATCCGACAAGCGCCCGCGACAAAGCGACCGTTCAGACCGGGCAGTCGTCAAAGCGTCCTTGGACGTCTTATCCGGTGCCGACTAAAAAGGCCCCAAAGCAGTCCAAGGTCGTAGTGCACAAGACTCGGAAGGCGCTGCCCAAAATCAAAATCGACATCCCTGTTGCCTCTGCGTGAGTGTGTTGTCTTCATTTTACCCAAAGTTCTGTGCTATCTATTTTTCCTTGGTTTGACCGAACGAATCTTGAAACTAGCAGTGCTGCTACCTCTGGGACCTCTGATATAAAAACGAGGATGAGGACATGGAAGATGCGGTCACCTCCAACCCAGGTATAACCTTCATGATATTGTCTTTGTTTTGTCGATTGAACTGCGGTATAACCAACGAGGATGAATTTTTGGCGACTGATCTTTTTGCAGCTCCTCCCACCACCATTGACCTCCCAGACGACAAAGAGGACGAGCCACCGAGACCCTTGGGAAGACGAAGCAAGAAAACATCTACTGGCAAGACGCCTCAGTCGACGCCGGTGGCGGAACCGATAATCCAGGAAGCTGGTGAAGCCAATCGGACCTCTGTCACCTTCGCTATCCCACTGTCGAGTGCCCAGCCTTCCGCGTCAGTCGCGTAGACTTCAGCCGATCCACCTTCACTTTTTGCCGCACATCACGTCCCATAGGACCAGGTGGGTGCTACCAGAGAAGCCATACGCCAGGCGGGCATCATGATGGAGCAGATGAAGACGGTCTAGGAAGCCAGCCAAGCCGCCTATGACGCCAGCTCCGCTCTCCAGAGCCACGTCCAGGTTAGCAGATTGTCGACTAGCTCTTTCTTCTTGCTGCTTGTTCTATTAGGATATGCTACCTGAAAATATTTTCTTGAGGAATCTTTGTATCTGTCTGTGTTTTCGCATTTGTACACCCACTGGGTGTTTTAACTTGCCACTAAACAAATTTGTATCTTGAGTCGACTAGGTCATGTCGATTGGATCTTTGAACTAGTGGGGGCACGCTGAGTGCACCCACTGGTTGTAGTCCCCGAGACTATAGTTGACTGCAAGCAGTCGATTGTAGTCTTAGAATCTGCATTTCCTCACTCGGTCTGGTCGGACCATGTCGAGTGGAACTTGAACAAGTGGGGGCACGCTAAGTGCAACCACTTGGTGTAGTCCCCGAGACCGTGGTCGACTGCGGGCAGTCGACTTTGGTCTGAAAACTCTCTTTTTTTCCCACTCGTGCTGGACAGACGATGTCGAGTGTAAACTGGACCAGTGGGGGCACGCTAAGTGCACCCAGTGGGTGTAGTCCCCGAGACTACTGTTGGATGTTTTGATTCGGCAGTAGTCCTAGAGTTGCTGAATTTATCAGATTACTGTTCTGGAGTAACCAACTCCTCCATCCGTCTTTTGATTACAGAAATCTTGTGAACTTGGGGCTCGCTTCGCTGAACTGGAGAAGAAACAGATTCAGCTCAACCTTGATCTGGAGCTAGCCAAGAAAAATCTGCAGAAGGCCAAGGATGAAGCCACTTGTAACTAGAATTTGTCGACTGATTTGCTTCTTAATCCGGATGTTGTTTGCCCTTCTGAATCTTGATGTTTTTCTCCCTTTCGGAATCTGTATGTTAGAAACTCTGAACCAAGCTCTGGCCAAGAAAGATCAAGAACTTGCAGCTGCACAGAAGATAACTAAAGATAAAACTGCGCTTGCTAAACAGAAGTTGGCTTCAGTCGGCAAGCTGGAGGAAGAGAACGCTAAGCTGAAAACTTCTCTTGATGAGGCCAACAAGGAGGCAACCCGTCTGAAGAAGGACAAGAATAACCTGACCGAAAAGATGGAAGGCATTGCTCGCAAGCGGAACAAACTGGAGGACTTTCTGGGAGGCCTTGCCAAGAAGTTGTTCACCATGCTTGAAGGTGCTTCCCTTTACTCGACTGACTTGTTACTGTCGATTAGCCATACCACTACTGACTCTTTTTGAATTGTGCGTGCAGAATTTTGTCAGAACTTCGAGGAGGAGACTGGGCGAGTTGAGACAAGCCTGGACCACATTCTCTCTCCAATGAAGGACGAAGCTGCCATGAACATACTCCGACTGGAATCTCGTGTTGCTGGCGTTGTCAACTATCTTGCTTGACTGAAAGTCGCGATGTCACGGATCGACACAGCACTCTGGCCAAGGGCAACGCTCCAGAATGAGCTCGAGTCTCTGATGACTCGACTTAACGAGATCCCTGGTCGAGTGCAAGAATGGAAGAAGTCTTCGGCTCGGTGTGGTGCTGACGTGGCTCTATCCTTGGTTCATGTCCACTGCAAGGAAGCGCGAGAGGAGAAGCTGGCGGCGATCAGGGTTGCCAATACCAAGAAGCACGACTTCCAGTCTTTCATGGAAACCTTCATCGCTGCTGCCACTCGAATCGCTGACGGAATCGACCTGGATGAGTTCGTAGAGCCTACTAGCCCTCCTCCTGCGGAGTGAACAAACTTTACGCCCCACCTTAAATTTGCCTCGGAATGCCGAGTGATTTTGTAATCGTTAAACTCCTTCGGGCTGAATGCCCGAGTACTTTGATCCATGGTCTTGAACTTTAGGATTTATCTGAACTTGGTTTATCTCTGAATATGCTTGTGTTTGCCTTCGAGCGGAGCTTGTTCTTCACTCGGAATAATCTTTGTACTTGAGATGCAGTCCTAAGGAGGAGGTTCCAGTCGACCTGCACCTCGTCGTCCTTGCGGACAGGGACGAAGCGCACGTTGTACTTGTGGCGCAACTCCGAAGGAGAAGGTTGCAGTCGACCTGCACCTCGTCATCCTTGTGGATAGGGATGGAGTGTATGTTGTATCGTGGCGCAGCTCCGAAGGAGAAGGTTGCAGTCGACCTGCACCTAGTCGTCCTTGCAGATAGGGATGGAGTGTACATTGTATCGTGGCGCAGCTCCGAAGGAGAAGATTGTAGTCGACCTGCACCTCGTTGTCCTTGCGGATAGGGATGCAGCGCATGTTGTACTTGTGACCCAGCTCCGAAGGAGAAGGTTGTAGTCTACCTGCACCTCGTCGTCCTTGCGGATAGGGATGGAGCGCATGTTGTACTTGTGGCGCAGCTCCGAAGAAGAAGGTTGCAACCGACTTGCACCTCGTCGTCCTTGCGGATAGGGATGGGGCGTACGTTGTATTGTGGCGCAGCTCCCAAGGAGAAGGTTGCAGTCGACCTGCACCTCGTCGTCCTTGAGGAAAACAAGAGGCAAATGGCAAATAATGTAATGCGGGAGATAAGGGTTTGTGATGGGTACTTGGTATGTTGACTTTTGCGTAGACCTTCCCGGCAACGGCGCCAGAAATCCTTCTTGCTACCTCTTGAGCGCTGCGTTGGTTTTCCCTTGAAGAGGAAAGGGTGATGCAGCAAAGTAGCGTAAGTATTTCCCTCAGTTTTTGAGAACCAAGGTATCAATCCAGTAGGAGGCTACGCGCAAGTCCCTCGCACCTACACAAAACAAATAAATCCTCGCAACCAACGCGATAAGGGGTTGTCAATCCCTACACGGTCACTTACGAGAGTGAGATCTGATAGATATGATAGGATAATATTTTTTGTATTTTTATGATAAAGATGCAAAGTAAAATAAAAGAAAAGTAAAAAAGCAAAGGAAATAACTAAGTGTTGGAAGATTAATATGATGAAGATAGACCTGGGGGCTATAGGTTTCACTACTGGCTTCTCTCAAGAGCGTAAGTATTTTACGGTGGGTGAACAAATTACTGTTGAGCAATTGACAGAACTGAGCATAGTTATGAGAATATCTAGGTATGATCATGTATATAGGCATCACGTCCGAGAGAAGTAGACCGACTCCTGCCTGCATCTACTACTATTACTCCACACATCGACCGCTATCCAGCATGCATCTAGAGTATTAAGTTCATAAGAATAGAGTAACGCCTTAAGCAAGATGACATGATGTAGAGGGATAAATTCATGCAATATGATAAAAACCCCATCTTGTTATCCTCGATGACAACAATACAATACACGCCTTGCTGCCCCTACTATCACTGGGAAAGGACACCACAAGATTGAACCCAAAGCTAAGCACTTCTCCCATTACAAGAAAGATCAATCTAGTAGGCCAAGCCAAACTGATAATTCGAAGAGACTTGCAAAGATAACCAAGCATACATAAAAGAATTCTGAGAAGATTCAAATATTGTTCATAGATACACTTGATCATAAACCCACAATTCATCGGTCTCAATAAACACACCGCAAAAGAAGATTATATCGAATAGATCTCCACGAGAGAGGGGGAGAACATTGTATTGAGATCCAAAAAGAGAGAGGAAGCCATCTAGCTACTAACTATGGACCCGAAGGTCTGAGGTAAACTACTCACACTTCATCGGAGAGGCTATGGTGTTGATGTAGAAGCCCTCCGTGATGGATGCCCCCTCCGGCAGAGCTCCGGAACAGGCCCCAAGATGGGATCTGGTGGGCACAGAAGGTTGCGACGGTGGAATTAGGTTTTTGGCTCCGTATCTGATCGTTTGGGGGTACGTAGGTATATATAGGAGGAAGGAGTACATCGGTGGAGCAACATGGGGCCCACGAGGGTGGAGTGCACACCTTCGGGGTAGGCACGCCCCCTACCTCGTGGCTTCCTGCTTTGTTTCTTGACGTAGGGTCCAAGTCTTCTGGATCATGTTTGTTTCGAAAATCACGTTCCCCGAAGGTTTCATTCCGTTTGGACTCTGTTTGATATTCTTTTTCTGCGAAACTCTGTAATAGGCAAAAAACAGCAATTCTGGGCTGGGCCTCCGGTTAATAGGTTAGTCCCAAAAATAATATAAAAGTGAATAACAAATCCCAATAATGTCCAAAACAAAAGATAATATAGCATGGAGCAATAAAAAATTATAGATACGTTGGAGACGTATCAAGCATCCCCAAGCTTAATTCCTGCTCGTCCTCGAGTAGGTAAATGATAAAAACAGAATTTTTGATGCGGAGTGCTACTAGGCATAATTTCAATGTAATTCTTCTTAATTGTGGTATGAATATTCAGATTCGAACGATTCAAGATAAAAGTTCATATTGACACAGAAATAATAATACTTCAAGCATACTAACTAAGCAATTACGTCCTCTCAAAATAACATGGCCAAAGAAAGTTCATCCCTACAAAATCATATAGTTTAGTCATGCTCCATCTCCGTCACACAAGAATGCTCTCGTCATGCACAACCCCGATGACAAGCCAAGCAATTGTTTCATACTTTAGTAATATCAAACTTTATAAACCTTCACGCAATACATGAGCGCGAGCCATGGATATAGCACTATGGGTGGAATAGAATATGATGATGGGGGTTATGTGGAGAAGACAAAAAAAAGGAGAAAGTCTCACATCAAGGAGTCTAATCAATGAGCTATGGAGATGCCCATCGATTGATGTTAATGCAAGGAGTAGGGATTGCCATGCAACGGATGCACTAGAGCTATAAATATATGAAAGCTCAACAAAAGAAACTAAGTGGGTGTGCATCCAACTTGATTGCTCACGAAGACCTAGGGCACTTGAGGAGGCCCTATTGTTGGAATATACAAGCCAAGTTCTATAATGAAAAATTCCCACTAGTATATGAAAGTGACAAAACAAGAGAATCTCTATCATGAAGATTATGGTGCTACTTTGAAGCACAAGTGTGGTAAAGGATAGTAACATTGTCCCTTCTCTCTTTTTCTCTCATTAATTTTTTGGGCCTTCTCTTTTTTTATTGCATTTCTCTTTTTTTATTCCTCACTTGGGGCAATGCTCTAGAAAATGATGATCATCACACTTCTATTTATTTACAACTCGATACTAGAACAAAGTATGACTCTATATGAATGCCTCCAGCGGTGTACCGGGATATGCAATGAACCAAGAGTGACATGTATGAAAGAATTATGAATGGTGGCTTTGCCACAAATACTATGTCAACTACATGATTATGCTAAGCAATATGACAATGATGAACGTGTCATGATAAACGGAACGATGGAAAGTTGCATGGCAATATATCTCGGAATGGCTATGGAAATGCCATAATAGGTAGGTATGGTGGCTGTTTTGAGGAAGATATAAGGAGGTTTATGTGTGAAAGAGCATATCATATCACGGGGTTTGGATGCACCGGTGAAGTTTGCACCAACTCTCAATGTGAGAAAGGGCAATTAACGGTGCCGAAGAGGCTTGCAATGATGGAAAGGTAAGAGTGCGTATAATCCATCAACATTAGTCATAAAGAACTCACATACTTATTGCAAAAATCAACAAGTCATCAAAAACCAAGCACTACGCGCATGATCCTAGGGGGATAGATTTGTAGGAAAAGACCATCGCTCGTCCCCGACCGCCACTCATAAGGAGGACAATCAAAGAACACCTCATGTTTCATATTTGTTACATAACGTTTACCATACGTGCAATCTACGGGACTTGCGACCTTCAACACAAGTATTTCTCAAATTCACAACTACTCAACTAGCACAAC
Organism: Aegilops umbellulata; assembly: GCA_032464435.1. Classification (NCBI taxonomy): domain Eukaryota; kingdom Viridiplantae; phylum Streptophyta; class Magnoliopsida; order Poales; family Poaceae; genus Aegilops; species Aegilops umbellulata. The sequence continues at coordinate 50,679,951 of CP136060.1, forward strand.
TTTAATATCACTACCTCCATATCTCAAAACAATCATCAAGTATCAAACTTCTCTTAGTATTCAACACACTCATACGAAAGTTTTTACTAATCTTGAGTACCTAGCATATTAGGATTATTTGAGCAAATTACCATGCTATTTAATACTCTCAAAATAATCTAAGTGAATCATGAGAGATCAATAGTTTCTATAAAACAAATCCACCACCGTGCTCTAAAATATATAAGTGAAGTACTAGAGCAAAACTATATAACTCAAAAGTTATAAGTGAAGCACATAGAATATTCTAATAATTTCAAATCATGTGTGTCTCTCTCAAAAGGTGTGTACAACAAGGATGATTGTGGTAAACTAAAAATCAAAGACCAAATCATACAAGACGCTCCAAGCAAAACACATATCATGTGGTGAATAAAAATATAGCTCCAAGTAAAGTTACCGATGGAAGTAGACGAGAGAGGGGATGCCTTCCGGGGCATCCCCAAGCTTTGGCTTTTTGGTGTCCTTAGATTATATTGGGGTGCCATGGGAATACCCAAGCTTAGGCTCTTGCCACTCCTTGTTCCATAATTCATCAAATCTTTCACCCAAAACTTGAAAACTTCACAACACAAAACTTAACAGAAAATCTCGTGAGCTTCGTTAGCGAAAGAAAACAAAAGACCACTTCAAGGTACTGTAATGAACTCATTCTTTATTTATATTGGTGTTAAACCTACTGTATTCCAACTTCTCTATGGTTTATAAACTATTTGACTAGCCATAGATTCATCAAAATAAGCAAACAACACACGAAAAACAGAATCTGTCAAAAACGGAACAGTCTGTAGTAATCTGTAACTAACGCAAACTTCTGGAGCTCCAAAAAATCAGAATAAATAGGAAGACCTACACAATTTGTTTATTGATCAGAACCATTTGGAATCAGTATTTTATCACGTTCTTGTGATTTTTAACAATTATTTGTGTGAACAGAAAGTTTCTGGAAATTTCTGCAACATCAAACAACTATCATCCAAGAAGATCCTATAGGTTTAACTTGGCACAAACACTAATTAAAACGTAAAAACACATCTAACCAGAGGCTAGAACAAAAATTAATTGCTAAACAACAAGGATAAATATTGGGTTGTCTCCCAATAAGCGCTTTTCTTTAAAGCCTTTTTAGCTAGGCATTGAAATTTCAATGATGCTCACAAGAAAGACAAGAATTGAAGCACAAAGAGAGCATCATAAAACACGTGAAAAACACATCTAAGTCTAACATACTTCCTATGCATAGGCATCTTATAGGCAAACAAATTAGCAAGACAAGCAAGATCTAGCATATGCAAGGAAGAAGAAAGAAACAATAACGGTCTCAGCATAATGAGAGGAAATTTAGTATCATGAAAATTTCTACAACCATATTTTCCTCTCTCATAATAATTAAATGTAGGATCATAAGAAAATCTAACAGTATAGCTATCACAAAACATATTCTTAACCCGATCCACATGTATGCAAAGTTGACACTCTTCCAAAATAGTGGGATTAACATAAACTAAAGTCATGACCTCTCCAACCCACTTTTATCAAAAACTTCATAAGATTGAACATTCTCCAAATATGTGGGATCTAAAGTTGACACTCTTCCAAACCCACTTTCAATATTATTGCAAACATTATTATCAATCTCAGAATCATCATGGGGCTTAAATAATTTTTCAACATCATAAAAAAGAATCACCCCAATCATGATCATTGCAACAAGTAGAGGACATAACAAAACTAGCATCCCCAATCTTAGAGTTTTGCATATTATTAGCACAATTGACATCAAGAGAATTTATAGTAAAATCATTGCAATCATGCTTTTTATTCAAGGAGCTATCGTGAATCGCTTCATAAAGTACTTCATCACAATCTTCAGATTCACGAATTTCAAGCAAAACCTCATAAAGATAATTTAGTGCACTCAACTCAATAGTAATAGGTTCATCATAATTGGATCTCTTAAAGAGATTAGCAAGTGGATGAGGATCCATAATCTTTTATCAAGCAAAGATGCAAGCAAAAAGAAGGCACATGGTAACACAAGCAACCAATAGATCTGGCGAGAAAAAAGGTAAATGAAAAAGAGGGCGAATAAAACGGCAAGGGTGAAGTGGGGGATAGGAAAACGAGAGGCAAATGGCAAATAATGTAATGCGGGAGATAAGGGTTTGTGATGGGTACTTGGTATGTTGACTTTTGCATAGACCTCCCCGGCAACGGCGCCAGAAATCCTTCTTGCTACCTCTTGAGCACTGCGTTGGTTTTCCCTTGAAGAGGAAAGGGTGATGCAGCAAAGTAGCGTAAGTATTTCCCTCAGTTTTTGAGAACCAAGGTATCAATCCAGTAGGAGGCTACGCGCAAGTCCCTCGCACCTACAAAAAACAAATAAATCCTCGCAACCAACGCGATAAGGGGTTCTCAATCACTACACGGTCACTTACGAGAGTGAGATCTGATAGATATGATAGGATAATATTTTTGGTATTTTTATGATAAAGATGCAAAGTAAAATAAAATAAAAGTAAAAAGAAAAGGAAATAACTAAGTGTTGGATGATTAATATGATGAAGATAGACCCGGGGGCCATAGGTTTCACTAGTGGCTTCTCTCAAGAGCATAAGTATTTTACGGTGGGTGAACAAATTACTGTTGAGAAATTGACAGAACTGAGCATAGTTATGAGAATATCTAGGTATGATCATGTATATAGGAATTACGTCCGAGACAAGTAGACTGACTCCTGCCTGCATCTACTACTATTACTCCACACATCGACCGCTATCTAGCATGCATCTAGAGTATTAAGTTCATAAGAATAGAGTAACGCCTTAAGCAAGATGACATGATGTAGAGGGATAAATTCATGCAATATGATAAAAACCCCATCTTGTTATCCTCGATGGCAACAATACAATATGCGCCTTGTTGTCCCTACTGTCACTGGCAAAGGACACCGCAAGATTGAACCCAAAGCTAAGCACTTCTCCCATTGCAAGAAATATCAATCTAGTAGGCCAAACCAAACTGATAATTCGTAGAGACTTGCAAAGATAACCAATCATACATAAAAGAATTCAGATAAGATTCAAATATTGTTCATAGATAAACTTGATCATAAACCCACAATTCATCGGTCTCAACTAACACATCGCAAAAGAAGATTACATCGAATAGATCTCCACGAGAGAGGGGGAGAACATTGTATTGAGATCCAAAACACTACAAAAAAATACACTTCCGTGATGATACGTGTTTGTCACAGTAGGTCACGTTTTTTGTCATGCATGTACATCCATGACAAATTTATGACAGAATCAAGATAATCATACCTGTGCTGTCGTAGAAGTGTTCCATGACATTACCAAAATTATCATCACGGAAGTGTCCACTTCCATGATGATAAATCGTGCATCACAGAAGTGCTTTCGTCAAGGGTGACCGACACATGGCATCCACCGTAACGGAACGCCGTTAAGCTATCGGGTCGGGTTTTGGATCCGATAACCCGTTAACAGCCCCGACCAATGGGGATTTGCACATGTAAAATCATCATTGGCTGGAGGAAACACGTGTCGGCTCATCGTTGGGACAGATGTCATCCACTCATTGGACGGAAGGCGCCTATGATACGTCGACACGTGGCACGGCCCAACAGAGGCCCATTCCTGTGAAAAGGCCAGCCCGTTTGACTTGGTCAAAAGGTGGCGGGTCGGCCCATGGAAAGCCTGTTAACGGCATGTTCGCATATAGCCCATTTACAGCCCGCTAACCCAAGGCCCGTTACGCCCTATCCGAATTAGGCCCAGTAGCGTCATCTGGGCCATCCAATATGATTCCAGCCCATTTTCACTTCTGGCCCATGTATGGCCCATGACTTCTTTCGGCCCATATGAGGCCCTATGTAACTCTTGGCCTATTAAGGGCCCGTGGTGAAACTGGCCCGTAATGAACAGTGTATCACTTTACACCCATTAACGGCCCATGGTGAAACTGGCCCGTAATCAACAGTGTATCACTTTATACCCATTAACTGCCCGTTATTCCGTTGGGCCGTTTCCATCCCATGTTATCTTTCGGCCTTCTCAGAGCCCATTTATTCTTGGGCTCATTTCCAGCATTCGTTTACTTACGGCCCGTTACTGTCATTTTCTGCTTGTGGGCCAAATTCAGCCCGTGGTTACAGTCGGCCCGTTTGTGGTCCATTAATACGTTGGGCCGTTTTCATAGCGTCATTAAATACGGCCTATTAACGATGGCCCATTATGGTCGGCCCATGAACCGACGATGCCAACTCTAGCCTGTTTACGGCCATAATGCGGTCTGTTTGGCCCATGTTTGGCCAATCGATCATACGGCCCGTATAAGGTCCATTGATGATATGGCCCGCAGAAGGCCCATCGTTTCTACGGCCCGTAGAAGGCCCATTATTTCTACGACCCGTAGAAGGCCCACTGTTTCTACGGCTAGTAGGTGGCCCAGTGTCACTGCAGTAAATATTAGCCCATGGTTATTGTGGCCTAGTTTTAAAAAATAGGTTATTGCAGCCACTAGCTAACCACGAAAAAAGAACTGCAATGACTACAAGCAAACAAATAAACAAGACAACAAGGAAATAAATAAGCAAGCAACTAACGCTAGGCTATCACGGCTATTACACATATTACATCCACTTGGCATCAAAGTTCGCCACCAGTGCAAATATAGGGTACAAAGCAACATATCATATACACTGGTTGTCAAAGTTGGCGACCAGCACAAATAAACGCTGCAGCAAAACAAAACCAAAACTGAAACCACTTCAGAAGATCTCAAGAAACAATATCCTGGGTACCCATAATGCTGGCAAGATGCTTAGCAAGCTTATTAACTTTCTCTTGTTTGGCGCTTAAATCCTCCAGCACTTGTTGTTGCACCAGAAAATATGCATCTGAATTCTGCAGGGACTTCCTCAGTCCTTCAGCTTCCTATCGCAGCACATCTGATCGATGTCTTTCAACTTGAAGTTGAGACTCAAGAAGACGAACTGATTCAGGCAGCGAGTTCGAAGAGCTTGTGCCAGCAGTAGTGGCCAGTAACTCGAACACTACATCAAGACAGGACTTTTGGGTTCCCTCACTGTCGTCAAGATAGTTTTTATCATCTTTCTTGGAGACCAACAGGGATGTCTCACTATCTTGAACCATATCTGCATTACTTCCTTTACCATTGGATAACGCGGTACTGTTCTCCAATATTTTGTCCGCATTCTAAAAGAGAAACAAGCAGACACATCACATGTTTACCATGTTGTATATGAAACTCATTTTGGTAAATGAGTTCGGTAGTAAAGTGGACAGGATAACAGCATGAAACAAACATATATCTATGTACCATGGTCACTTTATGGTCTATATTATTCTAGTTTTTGTTGCCAAATCAAGATAGAGACATAGTTCAAATAATATTTGTTCAAGACAAAGCAGAATAGACAGAATATAAGTGTGGGTAACTATAGAGCAATAACAACACTTGTAATGTGCATGACATGAGAGCATAACTGTTTATTCAATTGAAACTGAAATCAACATAGAGCAGGTTACAACAACAAACCAGTTAAAGAGACAGGTTTAAAACATACATGTTGCGCCATTGGAGTTTCAATTCCATCCTTCAAATTTAAAAATAGTTGGTATGAGTAAATACAGTAATGCAAGAGCAAAGGAGTATGAACCATAGCTATAGAACCTGACCTAAGAACAAATCTTCTTCTCCTTTAAGCGTTGAGTTGGGATTCGGAGTGGTGGTCCTCGTGCTTTGGGCACTGCAGTTCCCTTACTAACTGCTCGTGTTTGGGTGCTCTGTGGTGGAGACGGTGTTGTGTCAACTGGAACTGGGTTACTATCTGCCGGGGTTGGGGTTAGAAGGGGTGTAGCTGGTTCTCTGTTCAACTGGGTAGGGGTACAATCTGCGAGAGTCTGGGTTATGTGTGGTGAGTCTGGTCCTTGGGCAAGTACAACCGTGGCTCTATCTTGCATCAACTGGTAGCACTATCTTTTCTGAAGACCGTGTTGTTACTCCCTTAGATACTGCCATCACACTCTCCAATTCAAATGGCTGATAAACAAGAAAAGTAATTGAAAGTATAGACATTGTATGATAGACAGGTGCAATGGATAGCGGGGAATAAAAGAGGGCATGAAATAATTCATATTTATGTTGTCTAACCAAACAGGATAGCATGACACAATTTCGCATATATGATGGCTAACTAAACAGGATAGCATGACACAATTTCACATTATGATGGCTAACTAAAAAAGATGGAAAGACATAGTTCAAAATATGAGACTATGTAAACAGGATGACATGACATAACTATATAATGTGCTTATTAAATAGATTGGCATGCCATAATTCACATACATTCACGGATAGAATGCCATAATTCAAAATATGATGATTGTAAACACTAAACATGATGAGATGATATAACTATATGATGTCTTTATTAAATGGGTTGCCATGCCATAATTCATTTAGATGATGTGTATGTACTATGTAAACATGATGGCATGATATAATTCAAATATATGATTTATATAGTAAGCAAGTAAGCAGATGGCAATCCATATATGATGTAAAAACTAAGTAATGCAAGACAAAATGCATGACATGGGTAATATAACCCTGCCAAGTTTGAGCATAGACCTCAGGGGGGAAATAGGACTGGTCATCAGTCTCTGAATCCTCCTCTGAGGAGCTCTCTGTAACCAGCAAGATGTCTGCTTCAGCAGGTAGCATAGTCTGCTCTGAGTACCTTGTTTTCACTCCAGATACTTCCATCACCGCTTGAAATGGCTGATGCACAGGAAGAGTAGTTGAATATACAGACGTTGTTAACAAATGGAACACGTAATACAAAAAAATGATAGCATGATATAATTCACATACATGATGATTGGCTAAACAGCATGGCATTGCATAATTCACATATATAATGTCTTTGCAACAAGATAGCATTGTATAATTCACATATATAATGTCTTGCAACAGATGGCAATGCATAATTCACATATATGGTAATTAGACACTGAACAGGTGGCATTCACACAAAGCATGTCTAAACTAATCAAATGACATAGCAATGCGAGACACCATACACACGATATGAGCAACATAACCCTGCCAAGTTAGAGCATACACCTCGGGAGGGGGAATAGGACTGGTCATCTGTCTCTGAATCCTCCTCTGAGGAGCTATCTGTAACCAGTGAGATATGCGCTTTGTCAGATAGCATAGTCTACTCTGAAGACCTTGTTTTCACTCCAGAATTTGCCATCACCATGTCAAATGGATGATGCACACGAAGAGCAGTTGAATGTACTAACATTGTTGACAAATGTAGTATGTAACGAAAAAAAAGGATGGCCTGATGTAATTTACATATAAGATGACTGGCTAAGCAGGATGGCATTGCAAAATTCACATATATGATGCCTGGCTAAACAAGATGGCGTTGCATAATTCACATAAACGATGAATAAACTAAACAGATGTCATTCGCACAAAGGATGTCTAAACTAAGCAGATGACATATTTGATGTATAAAGTAAGCAATTCAAGACACCATATGCATGATATAACCAACATTAGCATGCCAAGTTAGAGCGAAGACCTCAAGGGGTAAATACGAGTTGTCTTCTCCTTCTGAATCCCCCTCAGAATAGATATCTTCCTCTCGATTACAATTCGAAATGCGTGGAGGGGGGCTGCCTTTGCGCCTACCATGGAGCGACGTCTGCATGCAATTTTATTGCCACGCAAGGCTCGTCTCTTTTACTCTACATGTTCAGTTCCATTGTTTACAATAACTGTAATGCATAGGAATAAAACATAGTGAGATTATGTAAGGAGTGCATGCAGAAATCCAGAGTGATGGTAGAAACCTGTGGATAGACCCAAAACCAATAATAGTAGGTAGATAATGGCTTCAGTTAAAAAATATAGATAATGGCTTCTTTACTGTTTGTTTCCCACCCAGCATGAAACTCATAGTAGACACCGGAGATTAACCAGATAGTAGATAGATACTATTGATAGCGGCCCCGATATGTACCCCACAACCATTTAAAAACTCAAGTTTGACCATTAGTTTGGAGCTGACTCAGAGTCTAATCGGTGAACAGGACGATAAAGTAGCATGTAATATTAAGCGATGCATAACGTAAGGCAGACACGAAAGAGTGCGGCCTCTCTTGCGGACCCGTGTAGTCCTCGAGGTCATCTTCTCGGTTGATGATGGTAATGCAGTTTTCATGGCTGCCAGCGGCGGGGAAGAAGATCTGAGGCGGCGAAAGACAGTGTGGATGCCGGAACCCTGTTGTGCTGGACCCTTCTGTCGTTGGAGCAGCTGTGGACGATGGCGCAGCAGGAGCGGGACAAACCACGCAAGGTTTTCTTTGACAACTTTCTGTAAGAGAAGTAATTCTGTAAGGGCTCGTTTGAATTGGAGGATTCCAACAATGCAGGGATAGGAAATAGACAGGAATAGGATAGGAATGCACGTGCAAAACAGAGAATTTAAAAACACAGGATTTCTGCCAATCTGGGTGTTTGATTTACAAAAATTGGAAGATCACAGGATGCAAAGAAGCATGGTGAGATTAAGTCAAACCACAAGAAAATGTACGGTTATAATGCTATTATGCTACTATCTCTTAGTCTTGTGCTTCATGAATAGGAATTTGAAAAGGAGGACAAGTGAAAATTAAAATTCCTATGTTTTTTCTTTCAAGGAGACACTAAAGGAACAAATCCGTGTGCTTAGTGGACAATATATATAACATGTAGAGTAAAAAGAAATGCAACAAGTGTACAACCTCTTTGGCGAAGCCATGTCGATCTCAGCGTGATTGGGTTGGCCGGTGAGGATGCTCCGGCTGACTTTGCTGTCGGAGGAGGGGTGCTACCTCTTGAGCTTGCGTTGGTTTTCCCCGAAGAGGAGAGGATGATGCAGCAGAGTAGCGTAAGTATTTCCCTCAGTTTTTGAGAACCAAGGTATCAATCCAGTAGGAGGCCACGCTCAAGTCCCTCGTACCTGCACAAAACGATAGCAACTCGCAACCAACGCGATTAGGGGTTGTCAATCCCTTCACGGTCACTTACGAGAGTGAGAACTGATAGATAATGTTTTTGGTATTTTTGGTATAGAGATGCAAAGTGAAAAGTAAAAGGCAAAGTAGAAAGCAAAGCAAGATTAAAGTGATGTAGATTGATATGATGAGAATAGACCCGAGGGCCATAGGTTTCACTAGTGGCTTCTCTCAAGAGCATAAGTATTCTACGGTGGGTGAACAAATTACCGTTGAGCAATTGGCAGAATTGAGCATAGTTATGAGAATATCTAGGTATGATCATGTATATAGGCATCACGTCCGAGACAAGTAGACCGACTCCTGCCTGCATCTACTACTATTACTCCACTCACCGACCGCTATCCAGCATGCATCTAGAGTATTAAGTTAGAAACGGAGTAACGCTTTAAGCAAGATGACATGATGTAGAGAGATAAATTCATGCAATATGAAATAAACCCCATCTCGTTATCCTCGATGGCAATGATGCAATACGTGCCTTGCTGCCCCTTCTGTCACTGGGAAAGGACATCGCAAGATCGAACCCAAAGCTAAGCACTTCTCCCATGGCAAGAAAAACCAATCTAGTAGGCCAAACCAAACTGATAGTTCGAAGAGACTTGCAAAGATAACCAATCATACATAAAAGAATTCAGAGAAGATTCAAATATTATTCATAGATAGACTTGATCATAAACCCACAATTCATCGGTCTCAACAAACACACCGCAAAAAGAAGATTACATCGAATAGATCTCCACAAGAGAGGGGGAGAACTTTGTATTGAGATCCAAAAAGAGAGAAGAAGCCATCTAGCTAATAACTATGGACCCGAAGGTCTGAGGTAAACTACTCACACTTCATCGGAGGGGCTATGATGATGTCGAAGCCCTCCGTGATGATGGCCCTCTCCGGCGGAGCTCCGAAACAGGCCCCAAGATGGGATCTCGTGGATACAGAAGGTTGCGACGGTGGGATTAAGTTTTTGGCTCTTGTTCTGATCGTTTGGGGGTACGTAGGTATATATAGGAGGAAGGAGTACGTCGGTGGAGCTTCGAGGGGCCCACGAGGCAGTGGGCGCGCCCTAAGGGGGGCGCCCCCACCCTCGTGACCGCCTCTCTGATGCCTTGGCGTAGGGTCCAAGTCCCGTGGATCACGTCCGGTGACAAAATCACGTTCCCGAAGATTTTATTCCGTTTGGACTCCGTTTGATATTTTGTTTCTCCGAAACACTGAAATAGGCAAAAAACAGCAATTCTGGGTTGGGCCTCCGATTAATAGGTTAGTCCCAAAAATAATATAAAAGTGGAAAATAAAGCCCAATATAGTCCAAAATAGTAGATAATATAGCATGGAGCAATCAAAAATTATAGATACGTTGGAGACGTATCAAGGGGAAGAAGATCTTAGGCGTGTGGAGATGGAGCCCGAGGTAATGCTCCGTTGTGATGGAGGGTTTCGTCGTTGGAGCAGCTCCGCTGAGTTGTACGACGCCGAGGCTGAAGCAGGACAAGAGAGACAACGAACAACGTTAACCTGAGTGGAATTCTAATAGCATCTCCAATACGTGACGTAAAATACATAACCACAAAGTGCTAGATGTAAAATACATCAGCGGCTCATCTCTGAACTTAACTGTCGAAACTGAACTTAACTGTAGAAACTGAACTTAACTATCAAAACTGAACTTAACTGTCGAGACTGAATTTTGCTGTCGAAACTGAATTTTGCTGTTGAAACTGAACGCACTAGCAAGGTGAGTCTACACGTCGGTCGACTGACTTTTTCATATCTGGTCAGTCGATTTTGCAGCCGTTGGATATGAAATCAAGGGCCTGTGGTTCATCTTCAACCTCCACCCCCCTGAGCCGCGAGCCACCACCGGCCAAACAGCAGCCCCCCGTCGCCCGCGGCCGGCTGTGCGCCGCCCCGCCCGCCTCGAAAACACTCCCCACCACCGGTCCGCCACCACCCCGGCCATCCCTCTAGGCCCCCCGTGCCGAGCTTTTTCTTCAGCGATCCCCACGCCACCGCCCCGCCACCGCCAGCGACCACCGCCCCCATCCTGAACCCTCAGATAGATAGTGGGGTACCTCTCCGGTGAGCCCCCCTCCCTGCTACGGCTGGTTCTTCCTTCACCCCGGCGAGCCCCCCCCCCCCACCCCCTGAAAATCGACTGACCCAAAAGTCGATTCAGTCGACTGAAGTGTAGCTAAATTGGAGCAGCATCGCAAGCAAGAGCAAGAGCAAGAGCAGCAGCGCGAGCGAGAGCTAAAGCACCAGCAGCTCCTACTGATGTGGACGTCGCCGCCGAGGGAGCGACACCATGGAGGAAGTGGCCGGCGATGCCGCCGTGGATGGAGCCGCGCCGTGTCGGCTTGGCACCAAGCGTCGGCAGCACCGTGAGATCAAATCAAGAAGAAAATGCGGCAATTAGTGTACAACCTCTTTGGTGGCGCCGATTAGGCCGCAACTTCATCCAAGGAAACGGTGATGATGATGCTCTTCTGGTGGTGCAGGTGAAGACGGCGGTGCGGGAATGGAGGTGGCGCAAAGACGAGAGGAACGTCGGGGTAGCTCCTTGGAGGTGGAGGACGGGGTGGCTGAACCGGCGGGATGATGAGATCGACGACGGATCCTCATCTGATACGGTGGATGAGGGACGTCGAGGTGTTGTTGTGGACGACGTCGTCGGGGAAGAGGCTCCGGCTGGGTGGCGGACGGAGCATGGTGTGGGGTTTCATCGCGGGTTTTCGCGGCCTTGGTGTATGAATGGGTGGGCGGATGGGATGACAGTGGGGAACCATGGCTTATAGACGCGCTTGTCCGAAATGTGGGGTAAGTTACAAAAGTACCCCCACCGATTTGAGGCGGTTCTTTCGGTTCAGGGGTACCACGAGCATTTCGTGTGTCAGGATTTCACAGGAAGTGGGATTTTTCGCGCGCGTTGTAATTTCGGAATAGCAAGGCACATGTTGAGATGGAGGGAGTTGTCGGAGCACAACGAGACAAAGATATATCTTAAATATTTCGGGCTAACAAGGCGCGGGTTGAAATTTCCGGACAAGCCTAACATGTACTGTACCAAATCAATGCGCACTACAAATGTCATTCAAAACTCTGAATTCATGTTATGTTCAATTAAAATATTTTGCTACATGTATAATGCATGCAACCTATTACTCAAATGAACGTTTTAGTGCATTCCAAACGTATATACTGCCGCTTTAATATGAACTAAATTTGAGTTCGTTTCTCCTTTTGAATAAGATCTACAGTAATGATTTTTGTGAAGTCAAAGCATTTGAATTCGTTTCTCTGTTTTAATAAGATCTACAATCATCATTATTGTCAAGTTAAACCATCGTTTGTGTATTATCTTCACAGCACACCACATGATTAGTCTCGAGTTACATATGAACTATGTGTACTATATGAACTCGAACTAGATTTTTTGAATCCACTTTAGTTTGATTTCAAATCACATTACATTTCTCGCTCTAGCTAGATCTTCATAATCTAAACCATGTCTCATATGTATAATGTATTTATCACATTATGTATGGTGCCCCGCCCCCTACGTCGACAAGTATTTAGATGTGAGTTGCAAACACCACACATTACCACAAATTCAAATAAAACGTGAGAATGTTCGATATATAGTATTGTTTAGATTGTTCGATATTTAGTTGTAAGGTGCAAACGCCACACATTATCACAAATTCAAATAAAATGTGAGATTGTTTGATGTATAGTATGGTTTAGATTGTTCGGCATTTAGCTGTGAGTTGCAAACGCCATGCATTATCACATTATGGTATAACATGTGCACAACACGCGTATCACCGCTATATTCATGCATGCAATGTTTAAAACACTATGATCTCCTATTCAAATATATGAATCTGCTTTCATATCAAATCATGATCTTTGTTAGTCTCTTGCACCCACACAATCCTCTAACCTTTGTAGCTACCACTAACTTTCTCTCGTGCATGCACACGCCCTCCTCCCCCCTCCCTCGGCATTCTATCCACCGGGCACATTCATTTTTTTGTTTAGGTCGTTCTCCCAGAGTCTCCACAACTCTTTTCCGACACACACACCGATCGATAAACCTCTCCAGCGATGCCTGCCTACAACATACACACACACCTTCAATCTCCTCCTTTATGTGTCCTTGCCTCGTGTCTCTCATACGGTCAGACACATGTGTAAACTCTCGCCCCTCTTTTCATCGATCTCACAACCGCACACTCCTCCCCCTATCTAGCTAGTAGTTGGGCCTCTCGCACCACCTCCTAGCTCCATTCTCTCTGTCTATCCGTCTCGCTGGGCCTTATTTGCCTCTCACAAATGGACGTACACCGACCGATCTCTCGCTATACATATAGCTAGCTAGGTCCTTATAACTCATTTTTACCCACACGTCAATTGATCTACCTCATTAGTTGTGTCTCTCCCTTCCTCCCACAAACAACAATTGATCTACCGATCTAGTTAGGTTTGCTTACCAAACACATGGTTCCTCTTCATCATCCATGGATGCGTCCCGACAGATCTATCACGCACAGGCACACACAGAAACACATCCCCACTCTTATTGATAACATTGCAGTTCCACCCTCGGTTTGTCTAGTAGGCCTCTCCCACCATCTCCGAGAAGCAACTCCATCACCCATCCAACAGTCTACCCCTCTCCCTCCCTCTCCCTCCCTCTCTCTCTCCTCTCTCTCTGTCCCATCATATTTCCCGTCCTTCAGTTATGTATGGATGTCGACCGATCTCCCTCAAGACATAGCTGGGTCTCTCCTTCTCAACACATATACGAGTCGTTCTACCTATATAGTTAGGACTCTGCCTACCCCTCCCCCACCCCCTCCCCCCACACACACCGATACATCGAGCGCTCTAGTCATGTCTCCCTGCCACACACAAACTTGACATGCGCCCTCTAACGTTCCGGTAGGCCAGTCGCCCTATATCTTTGACTTGCACACACACAATTTCGATGGCTCTCTTCATCGATCTCGCACCCACCCACTTGATCCTCTCTTCGACTCTATCGATAGCTATGACCCCTCCCTCTCTTCTCGTGGATTGCCCGACCCTCTATGTATGAAATGGATAGGCCTCCATTTCACACACATTGCATGCAAAAATTTGTTTGAGATGTCATAGACACATATTCCCACAAATAATTCACGAAATCAACCCCCCACCCCACCCCCACCCCAAAACAAAAAACACTCATGAACGCGGTTTGTATCTCTCACACACACCCACGTAGGTGGGGGACGTGCACGAAGAGAAGAGGTGCATGCACGGCGCACTTACTCCCGTCTCTTTCCCAACCACACCCGCGCGGGTACACGGTGGAGCTCATTTCTGTACGAAAAAGGCAGCCCACATGGTAATTTGGCACGTGTACTGGTTGTCCACTTGGTGGAGGGAGGATCGTCTACCACGGGTGAACAAACCAATTGTGACTTGACGTGTTATGTTAAAAAAAGAGGCAAACAATGTGGGGCCTACCTTAGAGGCAAGGCTCTATACACTGGAGTACTTTTGATGTGTCCCGTCAACTCGCAGAACGAGGAGAAGCTTGCTTAGTACGCCGTCTCCCCCGCCCACGGGCGCGGTGGCTCGCAGGATGAGGTGAAGCTTGCTCCGCCTCACGCCCGCTCCCTCGCCCATGCGCGCGGTGGCTCGCGGGACGAGAAGAAAAAATTACTACTCCCTCCGTTTACTCCTCATCCCTACTACCTTGGTTATAGAGATTATATCATATTGTTGGGAATATATATGTCCTTTAGTAGATTTCAATATGAACTACTAGTACATACTCCAAACACTGATGTATATAGACGTATTTTAGAGTGTAGATTCACTCATTTTGCTCCGTATGTAGCACTCTCCCTCGCCCCTCGACCCTCGCCCACGTGGTGGATGTGCAGCAATTCATTCGGTCTCATATAACCAGAACGATATATACTGCACTACCATTATTGCTCGACTTCCCAAAGTGGCGAAGAGCCAATCGCAAGCTTAATAGTATTTTGGAGATGCCAAGCGCAAGGTTATAGGAGAACGAGTAGTAGGTGCCGCATCATTTATAAATAAAGTTTTTTTTCTTTAGTGGCACGTACACAATATGATAGGTTCATATGGAGAGAAAAGGAAACCGCTCCACTATATACATAGTCAGGACGGGCCGGCCTACACGGTTGCTTGCTGGGGTTACTCTCTTCACATTGTCTCGCACAAAACGACTGTGGCCACATCTCTAACATCCCGGCAGATCACGTCCGCTTGGGGAAGGGGTGGATGCTTAGTGTAGATGCGGTGGCTCTCGCCGACGGCGAAAACCCACTGTCGGCATGTGCCGATCAGGGGTCCCCGCCGTTCTCTCTCACAAAGCCGGTGAGGTTGCCTTCGCCCCTTGCTCACTGCCGCGACGTGGGCAGTTGCCGCCTCCCGCCGCCCTCCTCAAGGTTGAGCTACGTCCCTCAGGTACAACTCCCTTTACAGACGGCTTGCACCACTGCTCCATCTGCCCACATCACTCCCTGTGGATATTTCTCTACTTCTTTGCCCAGCACATACCTCTACTGGCTTCTACGTACTTTATTTGTGATGAGTTTATGTCTCATCAACTAGTCCGAGTAATCTTATTCTAATCACGCTTCTTCAATTTCTTTGCCACAGGGATGCTCATCTCGATTTTGGTGAAACTGCACAAAATGATCCGATGGTCAAAAGGTTGTGAACTTCATTTCTTAGGAAGCGCCATGTTGCCAGCAAATTAAAGTGTGGTTAGGGTTTACGGTTCAAGGGCTAGGGACTGCATGGATCGTTTTTTCTTTAGCTGTCTCTGTTCCAAAATAAGTGTCAACTTTAGTAGTAGTACAACTTTGTACTAAAGTTTTCACAAAGTTGAGACACTTATTTTGGAACGGAGGGAGTACATATTTGCTATGATCTGTCAACCACTGAGATGCAATATCATGCCTGTTAGTCTCCTTTGTATTTTATGAAATGTTGCAACGGGCAACCTTGGACGCAAGATACATGTAACAGAAGTTGGAAGCTTCATAGCATTGTACAAATTTATCTCACTGATAAATTGCAGTACGTACTATACTAGTACTTCCTCCGTTCCTAAATATAAGTCTTTGTAGTGATTTCACCATGAACCACATGCGGATGTATATAGATGCATTTTAAGTGTAGATTCATTCATTTTGTTCCGTATGTGGTGGAATCTCTACAAAGACTTATCTACTAGTAATAGCTAGCCCCCACTACTAGGAATTCTCTATCCTCTCCTTTAGCCACATCATCAAAATTGATGTAGCCGTTAGATGAAATAAATTAGTCCATAATAGTCGTCTGATCTAGACGTTGAGAGGCTCCGCACTAAGCCACATGCAAGCATGCAGAAATACCGTGGCACATGCATGTGAGTGGGTTTTAAATCACATCAACATGTCTGCATGCAAGCATGCACCGGTAGCATGCATGTAAGTGAGCTTTTAAGTCCCATTAACATGTCAAAAAGAAAAATATAATCCCATTATGCAGCAGGAGTTGGCTGATCTTTTTTCCTTACGTGGGATGATCTAAATGATGATGGGAGTTTATTTAGTTTGGCTACCACATTTTTCATGCGGTTAGAGAGTTTTCTTTTAGTTCTATGAAATCGATAATTTTGCGCAGAGAGATATACCGCTGTTTCGCGGCAACGCGTGGGGACTCATCTAGTAATATTTATGAACGGAGGGAGTACTATGTAAAGAGTTAGGTGTCGCACGGTGATAGTGTGAGGTGGGCCATGTAATCACTGAGCCTGCGTGTTTTCACTGCTCTTGCACGCCTCCGCTGTAGGAATGGAGAAAATTGTAATATAGTAGTAGTACCTCCTTTCGCCGAAAGCGTGGGAGATCCAGCAGTCCTACCACCTTAGTAATAAAGACCAATGAGCCGTCAAATCACATAGACCCAGCAGTAAGTTGGACGGACGAAGCAACCATCACTCTTGCGCCAGTGAGAGGTCGCGTCCGCTCTGCCCTGGCATGAATGCGGCACCGATTCTTTGGAGCGGCGCTGACCGTTTCGGGCGGGAAGCGCGCGCGGGCGATGGAGGGGCTTTGGGTGGGCCAGGCTGGTCAGGAGCGGGCGTGGCAGCTGTCCGCATGTCCCTACCGGACACGCCCGGAAACGAGAGGATGCACCGACTCTCGCGGCTAAAATCGTACACTACACAACATCTCTTTGTAGGAGTAGGTCGATCTGTCGCTCTCTCTAACACACACATGTTGTTAAACACACACGCGCTCGCGCGCGCGCGCACCTTGGTCCCGTTGCACCTTCTAAAGTGACTTATTACACCTAGACGGAGGGAGTAGTAAGTATACGAGATACGGTGGCACACTGACTTAAGTCGAATACAAGTGCCCAAAATTTGTGTGCATGTTATAATAAGGATTCACTTAAAATAGTACGTGAGCGAACAGAGGGATCAATCGGACAGTGTTCCCGAGCAGTAGCGAGATGTGTGAGGTAAGATACACCGTTGGCGCTTTTAATTTTTCTTATTAATTTGTTTGTTTCACCCTCTGACTGGTGGGACCCAACGTACTACATGGAGAGAGGTAAGGTGACTAAGGCTGCATTATTTCTGCACCACTATGGATAGTCTTACCACCAAAGCCACAGGACACGATTATGATTGAAATCCCAATGACTCTCACACACACAAAAAAATACGGCATGCTTGTCACAGGAATGCAGGAATGTATAAAAGGTTATTTCCCTCTCGTTGAACATAACGGGAGGGTTGTGTAGCTGGTTAGCCTGTTCGCTCATCAAACTTGAGGTCTCGGGTTCGATAACTACACTTGAGCATAATTTGTGCCAGGAGGATTCTTTGACTGGTCAAAATGTTTTCTAGGGTTTGCACGCTTCACACTCTCTCTTCAGTATATATATACACGCTGGAGCCTGAGCGCTTGTAGTTGCTCTCTTCACACTCTCTCGCCCTCTCCCGCTGGAGCCTCAGTGCTTGTAGTTGCTCTCTTCACATTCTCTCGCCCTCTCCAGATCTAAACAAGACTTCGTTGGCCTCTCTCTCTCCTCACTGCTGCTCAAAGAGCCGGCAGGATCCATCCGCCGGGAAGGAAAGGAGGCTTAATGTTGTCGCCGTCGACGAGGGACTACCGGTGCAGCTATTCACTTTCCACCTAGCGGCAGCGCGGGAGGGCCTCCGACCCCTTCTTCTTCGCCGCCGTCCCGTCGCCCACCGAACCACGCCCCAAGAACCTTAAGGTATAATTTACTTACTCCACATGCATTGCTTTAGCTGCATGCATACCATGAATCTAGGACGTGGTTCAAAGAGGAAAGCAGTGGCGGAAAGTAGTGAGAAAAGTTGTATATAGCATGAATCTAGGACGTGGTTCAAAGAAGAAATGAAGGGGGAAAGTTGTATAGCATGAATCTAGGATGTGGTTCAAAGAGGAAAGGAATGGGGGAAAGTAGTGGGGAAAGTTGTATCGCATAAATCTAGGACGTGGTTCAAAGAGGAAAGGAAGGGGCAAAAGTACTAGTTCAAAATGGAAAGGAAGGGACAAGGCTGTAGAGTATGAGCAGGACTAGATTTGCTGCGCTCACATAGGGAAAGGTGTCTAAAGATAACAAAAGTGGGACCAACACAAATATGCTCCTTTATTGTTTGTTCTTTGCTGCAACAGACTGTGCATGACCACAGTACATCGGTAGATGCACATGGTGCTGGTGCGTCCACTGTCCCGTGCAACTCATTAGTTGTTGTTAATCTAAGGCACTGTTTGGTTAAAAACTCCCTAGTCCCTACCTGCTTGGTTCCAGGGACTAAACATGGACTAGAGGTTATTAAATGACATGCTAAAAGACCATGTTACCCCTAGTAATGAACTAATAGAGACAAGGTGTGATGCGTGGCAGGGGCAACTGTTGGAAAAAGTCCCAAAAAGACTCCCTCGGGGTCTTCTTTCTTTAGTCCCAAATGCCCACTTTTAGTCCCTAAAAGTCCCTCCTGTTTGGTTTAGATGGGACTGACACGGAGTTTTTTTAGTCACGACACCAAAATGTCCCTCTAAACAAACACCCTCTAATAATGCCACTGGAAAATTGATGCAATGCCACAATTAAAAGCAAATTACATGTTTAACGAATTTTATTGTTAATATAATCTCTATGTTAATATTAACAAATGCCACCGTTTGAGAAATGCTACTGTCTTGCTTTCTTTCCCATTTAGATAAGGTAGATGCTTCTTTTTGTTGGCTTGTGTGTCATCCACCATTATTGACCACTAATTGTTTCCTTTGCACCTCTATGTAAACAGAGTTATCTACTTCACCTCGTTGCCATTGTGACCTTTTGTTGCACTGCACAAAACACTTTTGTTTTAAGAGTGTTTTGTGCAGATCAACCAAAATGTCACACCGACAATGTTGCTTGATTGCTTGATCTTAGTGGAACTGCACAAGAGGAGATCTTACTTCCTATCCGTTAAGGCGAATTTGGTTCAGATCTTCTTCTTGTGAGTTGTTTGAATTCCGCATCATGAGAGGTCAGTACTAGCCTTCTTTCATATGATTCTGCAGTGTGCTTTCATATGTTGTGCTACTTGTACGATAATTTGCTTGATTTTAGTGAACTGCACAAATGGAGACAAAACTTCTAATCTGTATGTGCACCGTAATATCCCATTGAGGTAAGATAAGGATATTTCACAACTGCTGGCCTGTATTTTCATCAGAAAATTAAGTTTAGTACTATACTTGTGCTCCCTAATTGACATGCCAAATCTTACATTGAAGGCGAAGCTTGTCTGTTATTGAACCAAATGATGAAGGGGAACAACAAGCGGAAGAAAAACAAAAGTCAACTCCTGGTGCTGTAATGAAGCACTGGAACTGTGATGACACAAGTAATGATATAGTTTTGCATCTTAATCTATTGCTATGGCTGGAACGAGCAATTGCTTTGCCACTGATTTGATGCAACTCTTAATGTAATATGTAATTATCTCTACTTGGGCAAACAGGGATCTTCTTTGAAGATACCATATATTTCAGTGGAACTGTACAAGAAGATGTTGGAAACATTAAACTAATCGAGGAGTATATAGTAAGCATGCCCACCACCGTAGATAGCAACAGATGGTTCCGGAGAAGTGCTTCATCTGTATGCTCTACACAATAAGCCTCCTGACAAAGGTTGGTACTCGCCCACTGATTTCATCCATATGATTGAGCTTTGTCATATCTATTGGTGTTGTGCTAATGTTTAGATATTGTCATGAAAAAGTGGTATTGTCCTTGAGAAGTGCCATCTGTCCTGTTTTAAATATTTCCTTTCCTTTTTTCGAGCAAACAGGGATGCTAGCATTTAGTAGTCCTCTTGTCTTTGCACAACAGGATCATCTTCCTCTGAAGAAGAATATGGAGTACGTGAAGTGACTACTTCTGATTATGCCAAGATGAAGAAGCCCTGTCTAGGATGATTACATTACTCCCCACAAGACCAAACTAACTTCAACTCAGAAGGACTGACAAATCTCCATTTTTTTGTTGTGATGCGCGAGTACAATGTTGTTCTAGGATTCTTTCTGGTGAGTTCCATTTTTCTAAAAGTGTGCTCTACATGGACCATGTATGTGCCTGTTGAAACTGTCAATTCATAGTACAGTTTGCTTTATACTAATCACTTTTTTGTATTTGTGCAAACAGGGGTGCTTAGCTACATTTTAATGGGAACTGCACAAAATGTTCATGAATACATCGAATCATTCATTTCCACCACAAGAAAGGAGGTGCCGATAAGTTCAAGGCGTTGCAACATATAAGGGCGAAATCATACAAGCTACGCGCGAATTTGGTTGATTTTGGTGAAATTGCACAAAAAGAACAGCTGGTTTATTTAGCACGAGGTGCCATGTCAATGTCCGAACTGATGGCAAACCCTGCCGATTCCACAATCGTAGGCATTTGATATTTTGGAATGGGACAACCTTGTCAAATTTTGCTCATTGCTTTTAGCAAGACATATGCGTTCGATATTTTCGAATGGGACGCCCTTTGCTGTCAGCAGCGTCAATCAATTTTTTCTTTATTCTTTAGTTGTGAAGTAAATATTGCCTCTGACATGTGAGTCGCTGAGATGCATAATCATCGATTGTTTTGAATGTTCTCTATGAATTGCCAGGCCTGTGTGTTTGATTGCAATGTACAGAAACTCTAAAAAGCTGCTCAAACTCTTTGTACTCCTTCTGTTCCTTTTTACTTCGCACATTGTGAAAGTGCATACTTTTTTGTATAAGATTGGTCAAAGTAGAGATACTTTGACTGCAGACAAAACTTGTATGCAGACTAGAAAGGACCGGAGGGATTACATGTGAAACTGCTGCAAACGAGGTGATCACCCTGGGAATAATGCTAGTACGTATTGTTTTGCATGTTCATCCAATGCCAGTGATACAGGAATTCGAACTAATCGAACTAAATTCTTTCATACACGGTCGGATTTCATATAAACATGCCGGATTTCATTACATTTCATACATTCTTCAACTAAAAAGTGGTGCGCTGGAGGTATAATTAATTAACCGAAGCTACCCACTTGTGTCCCGCTGAGCCGATCAGAAGCTTCAGTGACTTAACTGCAGGTGTAGTTGCGTAACTGGCATGTGGCCTATTGGGCCCACATGTCAGTCAGCCAACTGCACCAGCAGTTAAGTAGAACCAGCGTTCTTCTCCAGCGCAGCTCTCCGACTCCACGTTGCCGCTAAGAAGCTAACCGGCCGTCAATGGTCAACCCGCCTAGCTTGGCTTCAACCGGAGGGTAGCAGCGGTGGCCTTACTTGGACCCAAGCGGCGGCGACCTACCATGTTCTACTCTTCCTCATTTTCTGTGTGGCGCGGCCTTGTTGGCAGTGGGGCAGGGCCTCGGCGGAGCCGGCAATGTCCTCTGTCTCGTTGTCGGCGGGCGGCGCCTCAGCGGAGCGGTGGAAATCCTCCCCCGCGTTGCCGGTAGGGTGGGGCCTTGGCTGAGTCGGCGATGTCCTCTGCCTCATGGTTGGCGGGGCGGGGCCTCGGCGGAGCCGGCGGTGTCCTCTGCCTCGTTGTTCGTGAAGGAAATATGCCCTAGAGGCAATAATAAAATTATTATTTATTTCCTTATATCATGATAAATGTTTATTATTCATGCTAGAATTGTATTAACTGGAAACATAATACATGTGTGAATACATAGACAAACAGATTGTCACTAGTATGCCTCTACTTGACTAAGCTCATTAATCAAAGATGGTTATGTTTCCTAGCCATGAACAAAGAGTTGTTATTTGATTAACGAGATCACATCATTAGTTGAATGATCTGATTGACATGACCCATTACATTAGCATAGCACCCGATCGTTTAGTATGTTGCTATTGCTTTTATCCATGACTTATACATATTCCTTCTACTATGAGAATATGCAACTCCCATTTACCGTAGGGACACTTTGTGTGCTACCAAACGTCACAACGTAACTGGGTGATTATAAAGGTGCTCTACAAGTGTCTCCGAAGGTACATGTTGAGTTGGCATATTTCGAGATTAGGATTTGTCACTCCGATTGTCGGAGAGGTATCTCAGGGCCTTCTCGGTAATGCACATCACATAAGCCTTGCAAGCATTGCAACCAATGAGTTAGTTGCGAGATGATGTATTACGGAACGAGAAAAAAGAGACTTGCCGGTAACGAGATTGAACTAGGTATTGGATACCGACGATCGAATCTCGGGCAAGTAACATACCGATGACAAAGGGAACAAACGTATGTTGTTATGCGGTCTGACCGATAAAGATCTTCGTAGAATATGTAGGAGCCAATATGGGCATCCAGGTCCCGCTATTGGTTATTGACTGGAGACGTGTCTCGGTCATGTCTACATTGTTCTCGAACCGTAGGGTCCGCACGCTTAAGGTTTCGATGACAGTTATATTATGAGTTTATGAGTTTTGATGTACCGAAGGAGTTCGGAGTCCCGGATGAGATCGGGGACATGACGAGGAGTCTCGAAATGGTCGAGACGTAAAGATCGATATATTGGACGACTATATTCGGACATCGGAAGGGTTCTGAGTGGTTCGGGTATTTTCGGAGGTACCGGGGAGTTACGGGATTACGGGAGAAGTAATGGGCCTTGATGGGCTTTAGTGGGAAGAGGAAAAAAAAGGGCTGTTGCTCCCCCCCTCCCCTCTAGTCCGAATTGGACTAGGGAAAAGGGGGCCGGCCACCTTTCCTTCTCCTCCTATTCCTTCTCCCTTCCTCCCCTTTTGGTGGACTCCTACTAGGACTTGGAGTCCTAGTAGGAATCCTAGTCCTGGCCGCACCTTTGCCTTGGCCGGCCTCCTCCTCCTCCATCCTTTATATACAGGGGCAGGGGGCACCCCATAGACACACAAGTTGATCTACGGATCGTTCCTTAGCCGTGTGCGGTGCCCCCTTCCACCAAATTCCACCTTGATTATATCGTTGCAGTGCTTAGGCGAAGCCCTGCGCCGGTAACACATCAAGATCGTCACCACGCCGTCGTGCTGACGGAACTCTTCCTCGACGCTTTGCTGGATCGGAGCCCGGGGATCGTCATCGAGCTGAACGTGTGCCAAGAACTCGGAGGTGCCGGAGTAACGGTGCTGTGATCGGTTGGATCGCGAGGAGAACGTACGACTACTTCCTCTACGTACGACTACTTCCTCTACGTTGTGTCAACGCTTCCGCTTCGGTCTACGAGGGTACGTAGACAAACACTCTCCCCTCTCGTTGCTGTGCATCACCATGATCTTGCGTGTGCGTAGGAAATTTTTTGAAATTACTACGTTCCCCAACAGTGGCATCCGAGCCTAGTTTTTTTATGGTTTGATGTTATTTGCACGAGTAGAACACAAGTGAGTTGTGGACGATACAAGTCATACTGCCTACCAGCATGTCATACTTTGGTTCAGCGGTATTGTTGGACGAGACGATCCGGACCAACCTTACGCGTACGCTTACGCGAGACCGGTTCCCTCGACGTGCTTTGCACATAGATGGCTTGCGGAAGACTGTCTCTCCAACTTTAGTTGAACCGAGTGTGGCTACGCCCGGTCCTTGAGAAGGTTAAAATGGAGTCTATTTGACAAACTATCGTTGTGGTATTGATGCGTAGGTAAGATGAGTTCTTGCTTAAGCCCGTAGCAGCCACGTAAAACTTGCAACAACAAAGTAGAGGACGTCTAACTTGTTTTTGCAGGGCATGCTGTGATGTGATATGGTCAAGACATGATGCTAAATTTTATTGTATGAGATGATCATGTTTTGTAACCGAGTTATCGGCAACTGGCAGGAGCCATATGGTTGTCGCTTTATTGTATGCAATGCAATCACGATGTAATGCTTTACTTTATTACTAAACGGTAGTGATAGTCGTGGAAGCATAAGATTGGCGAGACGACAACGATGCTGCGATGAAGATCAAGGTGTCGCGCCGGTGACGATGGTGATCATGACGGTGCTTCGAAGATGGAGATCACAAGCACAAGATTATGATGGCCATATCATATCACTTATATTGATTGCATGTGATGTTTATCCTTTTATGCATCTTATCTTGCTTTGGTTGACGGTAGCATTATAAGATGATCTCTCACTAAATTATCAAGAAGTGTTCTCCCTGAGTATGCACCGTTGCGAAAGTTCTTCGTGCTGAGACACCACGTGATGATCGGGTGTGATAGGCTCTACGTTCAAATACAACGGGTGCAAAACAGTTGCACACGCGGAATACTCAGGTTTAACTTGACGAGCCTAGCATATACAGATATGGCCTCGGAACACAGAGACCGAAAGGTTGAGCGTGAATCATATAGTAGATATGATCAACATAGTGATGTTCACCATTGAAACTACTCCATCTCACGTGATGATCGGACATGGTTTAGTTGATTTGGATCACGTGATCACTTAGAGGATTAGAGAGATGTCTATCTAAGTGGGAGTTCTTAAGTAATATGATTAATTGAACTTTAATTTATCATGAACTTAGTCCTGGTAGTATTAGCATATCTATGTTGTAGATCAATAGCTCGCATTGTTGCTTCCCTGTGTTTATTTTGATATGTTCCTAGAGAAAATTGTGTTGAAAAATGTTAGTAGCAATGATGCGGATTGGATCCGTGATCTGAGGTTTATCCTCATTGCTGCACAGAAGAATTATGTCCTTGATGCACCGCTAGGTGACGGACCTATTGCAGGAGCAGATGCAGACGTTATGAACGTTATGCTAGCTCAATATGATGACTACTTAATAGTTTAGTGCACCATGCTTAAACGGCTTAGAATCGGGACTTCAAAGACGTTTTGAACGTCATGGACCATATGAGATATTCCAGGAATTGAAGTTAATATTTCAAGCAAATACCCGAGTTGAGAGATATGAAGTCTCCGACAAGTTCTATAGCTAAAAGATGGAGGAGAATCGCTCAACTAGTGAGCATGTGCTCAGATTGTCTGGGTACTACAAATCGCTTGAATCAAGTGGGAGTTAATCTTCCAGATAAGATAGTGATTGACAGAATTCTCTAGTCACCATCACCAAGTTAGTAGAACTTCGTGATGAACTATAATATGCAAGGGACAACGGAAAATATTCCCAAGCTCTTCGCGATGCTAAAATCAGCGAAGGTAGAAATCAAAGAAAAACATCAAGTGTTGATGGTTGACAAGATCACTAGTTTCAAGAAAAGGGCAAAAGGAAAGAAGGGGAACTTCAAGAAGAACGGCAAGCAAGTTGCTGCTCAAGTGAAAAAGCCCAAGTATGGTCCTAAGCCTGAGACTAAGTGCTTCTACTGCAAAGGGACTGGTCACTGGAAGCGGAACTACCCCAAGTGATTGGCGGATAAGAAGGATGGCAAAGTGAACATAAGTATATTTGATATACATGTTATTGATGTGTACTTTACTAGTGTTCATAGCAACCCCTCAGTATTTGGTACTAGTTCAAGTTGCTAAAATTTAGTAACTCGAAACGGGAGTTGCAGAATGAACAAAGACTAGTTAAAGGACAAGGTGACGATGTGTGTTGGAAGTGGTTCCAAGATTGATATGATCATCATCACACACTCCCTATACTTTCGGGATTAGTGTTGAAACTAAATAAGTGTTATTTGGTGTTTGCGTTGAGCATGAATATGATTTGATCATGTTAATTGCAATACAGTTATTCATTTAAGTTAGAGAACAATTGTTGTTCTGAATAAAACCTTCTATGGTCATACACACCAATGAAAATAGTTCATTGGATCTCGATCGTAGTGATACACATATTCATAATATTGAAACCAAAAGATGCGAAGTTAATAATGATAGTGCAACCTATTTGTGGCACTGCCGTTTAGGTCATATTGGTGTAAAGCGCATGAAGAAACTCCATGCTGTTGGGATTTTGGAATCACTTGATTATGAATCACTTGATGCTTGCGAACCATGCCTCTTGGGCAAGATGACTAAAAACGCCGTTCTCCGGAACAATGGAGCAAGCAACAGATTTGTTGGAAATCATACATACTGATGTATATGATCCGATGAATATTAAGGCTCGCGACAAGTATCATTATTTTCTAACCTTCACAGATGATTTGAGCAGATATGGGTATATCTACTTGATGAAACATAAGTCTGAAACGTTTGAAAAGTTCAAAGAATTTTAGAGTGAAGTGAAAATCATCGTGACAAGAAAATAAGGTTTTTACGATCTGATCGCGGAGACAAATATTTGAGTTACGAGTTTGGTCTTCAATTAAAACAATGTGGAATAGTTTCACAAAATTCATGCCACCTGGAACACCACAGCATAAATGGTGTGTCCGAACGTCATAACCGTACTTTATTGGATATAGTACAATCTATGATGTTTCTTACCGATTTACCAATATCATTTTGGGATCATGCATTAGAGACAGCTGCATTCACGTTAAAAGGGGCACCATCTAAATCCGTTGGGACGACACCGTATGAACTATGGTTTAGCAATAAACCTAAGCTGTCGTTTCTTAAAGTTTGGGGCTGCGATGCTTATGTGAAAAAGCTTCAACCTGATAAGCTCGAACCCAAATCGGAGAAATGTGTCTTCATAGGATATCCAAAGGAAACTGTTGGATACACCTTCTATCACAGATCCGAAGGCAAGACTTTTGTTGCTAAGTTCGGAAACTTTCTAGAGAAAGAGTTTCTTTCGAAAGAAGTGAGTGGGAGGAAAGTAGAAAACTTGATAAGGTAATTGTACCTTCTCCCTTATTGGAAAGTAGTTCATCACAGAAATCTATTCTTGTGACTACTACACCAATTAGTGAGGAAGCTAATGATGATGATCATGTAACTTTAAGATCAAGTTACTACCGAATCTCGTAAGTAAACCAGAGTGAGATCCGCACCAGAGTGGTACGGTAATCCTGTTCTGGAAGTCATGTTACTAGACCATGATGAACTTGCGAACTATGAGGAAGCGATGATGAGCCCAGATTCCGCGAAATGGTTAGAGGCCATGAAATCTGAGATATGATCCATGTATGAGAACAAAGTATGGACTTTGATGGATTTGCCCGATGATTGGCAAGCCAAAGAAAATAAATGGATCTTGAAGAGGAAGACGGACACTGATAGTAGTGTTACTATCTACAAAGCTAGAATTGTCGCAAAAGGTTTTCGACAAGTTCAAGGTGTGGACTACGATGAGAGTTTCTCACTCGTGTCTATGCTTAAGTCTGTCCAAATCATGTTAGCAATTGCCGCATTTTATGAAATCCGGCAAATGGATAAACAAAACTACATTCCTTAATGGATTTATTAAAGAAGAGTTGTATACGATGCAACTAGAAGGTTTTGTCGATCCTGAAGGTGTTAACAAAATATGCAAGCTCCAGCGATCCATCTATGGACTGGTGCAAGCATCTCGGAGTTGGAATATACGCTTTGATAAGTTGATCAAAGCATATAGTTTTATACAGACTTGCGGTGAAGCCTGTATTTACAAGAAAAGTGAGTGGGAGCACTACAGCATTTCTGATAAGTATATGTAAATGACATATTATTGATCGGAAATAATGTAGAATTATTCTGTAACGCATAAAGGAGTATTTGAAAGAAGTTTTTTCGAAGAAGGACCTCGGTGATGCTGCTTACATATTGAGCATCAAGATCTATAGAGATAGATCGAGACGCTTGATAAGTTTTTTCAATGAGTACATACCTTGACAAGATTTTGAAGTAGTTCAAAATGGAACAGTCAAAGAAAGAGTTCTTGCCTGTGTTACAAAGTGTGAAATTGAGTAAGACTCAAAGCCCGACCACGGCAGAAGATAGAAAGAGAATGAAAGTCATTCCCTATGCTTTGGCCATAGGTTCTATAAAGTATGCCATGCTGTGTACCAGACCTATTGTATACCCTACCCTGAGATTGGCACGGGAGTACAATAGTGATCTAGGAGTAGATCAGGACGACGGTCAAAATTATCCTTAGTGGAATAAGGATATGTTTCTCGATTATGGAGGTGACAAAAAGGTTCGTCGTAAAAGGTTACGTCGATGCAAGTTTTGACACTAATCTAGATGACTCTAAGTCTCAATCTAGATACATATTGAAAGTGGGAGCAATTAGCTAAAGTAGCTCCGTGCAGAGCATTGTAGACATAGAAAATTGCAAAATACATAACGGATCTGAATGTGGCAGACCCGTTGACTAAATTTCTCTCGCAAGCAAAACATGATCACACCGTAGTACTCTTTGGGTGTTAATCACATAGCGATGTGAACTAGATTACTGAATCTAGTAAACCCTTTGGGTGTTGGTCACATATCGATGTAAACTATGGGTGTTAATCACATGATGATGTGAACTATTGATGTTAATCACATGGTGATGTGATCTAGATTATTGACTCTAGTGCAAGTGGGAGACTGAAGGAAATATGCCCTAGAGGCAATAATAAAGTTATTATTTATTTCCTTATATCATGATAAATGTTTATTATTCATGCTAGAATTGTATTAACTGGAAACATAATACATGTGTGAATACATAGACAAACAGATTGTCACTAGTATGCCTCTACTTGACTAAGCTCATTAATCAAAGATGGTTATGTTTCCTAGCCATGAACAAAGAGTTGTTATTTGATTAACGAGATCACATCATTAGTTGAATGATCTGATTGACATGACCCATTACATTAGCATAGCACCCGATCGTTTAGTATGTTGCTATTGCTTTTATCCATGACTTATACATATTCCTTCTACTATGAGAATATGCAACTCCCATTTACCGTAGGGACACTTTGTGTGCTACCAAACGTCACAACGTAACTGGGTGATTATAAAGGTGCTCTACAAGTGTCTCCGAAGGTACATGTTGAGTTGGCATATTTCGAGATTAGGATTTGTCACTCCGATTGTCGGAGAGGTATCTCAGGGCCTTCTCGGTAATGCACATCACATAAGCCTTGCAAGCATTGCAACCAATGAGTTAGTTGCGAGATGATGTATTACGGAACGAGAAAAAAGAGACTTGCCGGTAACGAGATTGAACTAGGTATTGGATACCGACGATCGAATCTCGGGCAAGTAACATACCGATGACAAAGGGAACAAACGTATGTTGTTATGCGGTCTGACCGATAAAGATCTTCGTAGAATATGTAGGAGCCAATATGGGCATCCAGGTCCCGCTATTGGTTATTGACTGGAGACGTGTCTCGGTCATGTCTACATTGTTCTCGAACCGTAGGGTCCGCACGCTTAAGGTTTCGATGACAGTTATATTATGAGTTTATGAGTTTTGATGTACCGAAGGAGTTCGGAGTCCCGGATGAGATCGGGGACATGACGAGGAGTCTCGAAATGGTCGAGACGTAAAGATCGATATATTGGACGACTATATTCGGACATCGGAAGGGTTCTGAGTGGTTCGGGTATTTTCGGAGGTACCGGGGAGTTACGGGATTACGGGAGAAGTAATGGGCCTTGATGGGCTTTAGTGGGAAGAGGAAAAAAAAGGGCTGTTGCTCCCCCCCTCCCCTCTAGTCCGAATTGGACTAGGGAAAAGGGGGCCGGCCACCTTTCCTTCTCCTCCTATTCCTTCTCCCTTCCTCCTCTTTTGGTGGACTCCTACTAGGACTTGGAGTCCTAGTAGGAATCCTAGTCCTGGCCGCACCTTTGCCTTGGCCGGCCTTCTCCTCCTCCATCCTTTATATACAGGGGCAGGGGGCACCCCATAGACACACAAGTTGATCTACGGATCGTTCCTTAGCCGTGTGCGGTGCCCCCTTCCACCAAATTCCACCTCGATTATATCGTTGCAGTGCTTAGGCGAAGCCCTGCGCCGGTAACACATCAAGATCGTCACCACGCCGTCGTGCTGACGGAACTCTTCCTCGACGCTTTGCTGGATCGGAGCCCGGGGATCGTCATCGAGCTGAACGTGTGCCAAGAACTCGGAGGTGCCGGAGTAACAGTGCTGTGATCGGTTGGATCGTGAGGAGAACGTACGACTACTTCCTCTACGTACGACTACTTCCTCTACGTTGTGTCAACGCTTCCGCTTCGGTCTACGAGGGTACGTAGACAAACACTCTCCCCTCTCGTTGCTGTGCATCACCATGATCTTGCGTGTGCGTAGGAAATTTTTTGAAATTACTACGTTCCCCAACAGTTCGCGCCATGGGGCCTCGGCGGAGCCGGGGTGTCCTCTGCCTCGTTGTTGGCGCCACGGGGGCTCGGCGGAGCAGGGCCTCGTCGACGCCAGCGGAGCAGGGACTCGTCGGAGCCGGCATTGTCCTCTGCCTCATCCTCGGTCTCGCCAAACAGCGCCTCGCCCGCTTCATCGTCCTCTTTGCTAGCCTCTTTGTAGGCCGCCACAGCCTCCGCCACCCGCATGCGGTACCGCCAGCGCTCGAGGCGGCCCTTGTGGGCAGAGCGGTACGAGTCGAGCAGTGCCTCCTGCTCCGCCCGCTCCGGGCCGATCTGCTCCTCTGCCTACAGATGCTCTTGGAGGAGATGGTGGTTGTAGGCGGCGTCGGCCTGCGCCTCCCGGAACTACTCCTGACGAATCTGCCTCACACTGTCCATATATTGGGCACAGGCCTCGCCGATGGTCATGGTGCAATGCACCGGCGAGGATGGCACGGAGAGGGAGGTTGGCGCCAGATCGTCGACTACCATATTCTCCATTGGGACATCGTCGTCCTCCGGCTGCCTGCCGGCCAGCTGGTCGGCAGCAATGGCTGCCATCTCCTTGTGGTCCGTCGTCCATCCGTCCCGAAGAGCGCTGGAGCGCGAGGAAGCCATGGTGGGCAGTAGTGGTGTGGACAGGAGAAAGGGAACAGATGCGGATGACTGCGGCTATGGCCGGCGCAGCAGTTTATGTAGCAATGGTGGGCGGGCGGAGGGACAGACGTGTGGCGCCGGAGTATCCGCCTCGGCAACCGCGTATCATTAATGTGGGCGGCAGATGGACGGACGGATGACACTTGTGTCGTTTGAAGGCGGAGCAATCGCCTACACCGAGAAGCGGGGCGGGCGGCGCTGGCTGTTTCGGGCGGAAAGAGCGCGCGGGCGAGGAGATGACTTTACTTGGAGAGGATGACAATGGGGACCCACCAGGTCCATAGCCTCACGTACGCAAGTGCCTCCTTATTATATATATATGTATATATATATATATATAATTTATTTTGCTTCCCTACTGGTTTCCTGACATCACGGTCCCACACCATTGTCAACCTATGTAGTAGTCAATAAACGAGAGAATTGCACAAGAAGCAGCCGACAGCCGGGACCAAGCTGCTCGAGCAGTATTTGTGTTTTTTAGGTGTGAGCACTGCAGAGTTTTTTGATGTTTAGGCCAGATATTAATTTTTCTCCTCTGAACAACAACGAAAACATCGCTGCACGTATTAACTAGGCGGGCTGTGGCCCGTCTAGCCCAGGCCAGATATGCAGCCCAGATATTAATTTTTTGGGTTAATTAGATAAATGCCACTCCAATTATGGTGATTCATAAAAATGCCACTGCAATTTCCAGACTTCGAAAATGCCACTGCAATTTTTGCAAACTTTGAAAAAACCCAGTGCAGACTTCGAAAAATGCCACTAGAAATGTTATGAAATGACATTTTTCAAAGTTTGGAAATTGCAGTGGAATTTCTCGGAATCGCCAAATTTGGAGTGGCATTTGTCAAACATCGCTGCAGGTATTAACTAGGCGGGTTGTGGCCCGTCTAGCCCAGGCGAGATATCCAGCCCAGATATTAATTTTTTTCAAGTGGAAAATGGCTAGCCCAGGTATACTTTTTTAGGAATACCCAGCGAAGGTCAAGTTGTTATTCTCCACCCCGCTGGGCTGCAAATCTTTCCTAGGAGGGATGCATTAGGCTTAACAAGAAAATGGGCTTTAATAAATAATAAATGGGATGTAATTTAAAAAACTAAGCAGAAAATATAAAAAAATGCACCAAACACGTGATTACTTTAGAAAATGTTATTTTTGGATATTGAAAATTTTAATTTCATTAATTGTTGCGAGCGCAATGTTTCGTTGGATTTTTATGTAATATGAATTTATATTGAAATTGTATTTAATCTCACTAGAAATTTTAGGATAAAAATATTTCAGATCCCATCAAAATGTGGGAAATTTTATTGAATTCTGTTTTGAACGCTTGGTTGAAGTGGGCTGTACTTTTAACAAACTGTAAACGGGCTGTAGTAAATTCCATTAGAATTCAAAAATGGACTACACATTCTTACAAATCTCAAATGGGCTATAAGTTCTCTGCCACACACTTCTGGCCTTACTAAGTTGACGCGTCCCCTAAAAAACAGAGTTGACGCGTATGCAAGGCTTTGTCAACTTATAGTCAACACACGGTTCTAGCAGCAGTGGCCGTTGGATGTCCATCCAACGGATGCCGTGCTTCTTCTTCAATCTCGGATATTCTAGCTTCACCCGCCCAAAAAATGATTCCTCCCCCTCACATCTGGGGCGCACCGTTTCGGAAGCTGACCTGTGGGCCTACTAAGTTGACGTACCAAGGGCTTTGTCAACTTAGTCAACATAAGCGATTCTAGCTGCAGTGACCGTACGATGTCCATCCAACGGCCGTCATGCTTCTTCAACCTTTGGTCTTCTTGCTCCAGTAGTCCAAAGCAGCGCCGGTCGTGCCGCCTGTTCCTGCCTCCCGTGGCCGGCTGTGCTGCCGCGAAGGCCTCACCGCCCCCTACTACTCCCACCACTGGCCAGGCCATCCCTCCACTCACCCACACCCCCTGTTATTCTGCGGCAACGATGGCGCAGCCGAACCAGTGAACCCTCGTACGCCTCTCCGCGTGTGCATCCACTGCCTCGTCTTCCCCGGCCCCGCGTCGTCCCCTTCCTAGGCCTCACCGTCGTCCACCGCCCTGGTGCTCTCGGCGTGGTGTGGTCAACATGGTCAAGGCACGACTTCCATCAGACGTGGACTGTACGTGGAGAGGCTGACAGCTGGGTCCACGGCAGCCGCAAGGAAATGCCTCCTTATTACGCGTAAAATAATTATTCCTCCACCTGACAGCGGGGACCCACCGGACGGACCACCGTATTTCGCGAAAAAAAATGATTCGCTCCCTGACTGCTGGGACCCACGAGCTACATCTTCGCACGCAAAGAAGTGCGTCCAAAAAAAAATGATTCGCGCCCCTGACTGCTGGGACCCACCAGCTACATCTTCGCACGCAAGAAAGTGCGTCCGAAAAAACTATTCGCCCCCCGACTGCTGGGACCCACCAACTACACCTTCGCACGCAAGGAAGTGCGTCCGGGCAAAAAACGATTCGCTCCCCTGACTGCTGGGACCCAGCAGCTACACCTTCGCACGCAAGGAAGTGTGTTCGAGCGAAAAAAACAAAACGATTCGCCCCCTAACTGCTGGGACCCACTAGCTACATCTTTGCAGGCAAGGAAGTGCCTGACAGTCGGGACCCACCTGGTCGAAGCGTACGTAGCTTTGTCAATCCGGTCGCGAACATGTACGTACATACTGGTCGATGTAGAGGCGCGCACGTGTCGTAGCAGAGGCGCGCATGTAGCATGTACACGTACATATAGCGGCCAGGGTGCAAGAAAGAAAATACGGCCACGTATGTGTACATACGGGCGGGGTCTCGAACGCCTACTCGCGCATACGTACGGCCAGGACTCGTGTATGTGTACATCGTCGTCTTCTTGGGGAGGCAACGGAATGCGTCGTGTTCATGGGAAGGCAACGGAATGCGTCGTGTTCATGGGGAGGTAACGGAATGCGTCGTGTTCATTGGGAGGCAACGGAACGCGTGTGAGCCAACCGACTGGGTCGGAACGGAATGCATGGTCGTGTTCATCGGGAGGGCTTAGACGGAACAGGCGATGGAAATGAGGCCTGGCGTACCGCACAACGGAGGAAACGGGCCTTGTGTTCGACCGGCCACGTTCGAAACGGGATCCTGTTCATCGGGAGGGGTCTGGCGTACCGCAAAACGGAGGAAACGGACCTCCTACGGTCGAAGCGAGGGTCCTGTTGATTGGGAGGGGTGTGGTGTACCGCGAAACGGACGAAACGGACTTGTGTTGGAGCGCTACGGTCAAAACGGGGGTCATGTTGATCGGGAGGGGGTGTGGCGTACTGCAAAACGGACAAAACGGGCCTCCTACGGTCGAAACGGGGGTCCTGTTGATCGGGAGGGGTGTGGCGTACCGCAAAACAGGACTCCACGGGATACTGTTCATCTCCACCGTCGACCTCCTCCAGCCTCCACAGGCTCCTGTTCATCCACCTCCACCGTGCGCTACTCCACCTGCTACTATTCAACCACCCCACCACCGTCTACTGTTTATCCAGCCCTCCACACCACGGGGTCCTGTTTAACCACCCCTCCACGGGCACCCCTCCACCGTCTACTGTTCATCCAGCCCTCCACACCACGGGGTCCTGTTCAACCACCCCTCCACGGGCACCCCTCCATCGTCTACTGTTCATCCAGCCCTCCACCACACCACGGGGTCCTGTTCATCCAGAGGCAACACCACCGCTCACTGTTCATCCAACCCCCCTGCAACGCTCACTGTTCATCCCAGAGGCAGCATCGATCGGCTTCAGTTAGCAGCAGTAGCGAAGGAATCGCTCGATCGGGTTCAGTTAACAGCCATCGATCGATCGCTCGGGTTCAGTAACGCGTAGCCAGCAGTGCAAACGCTCGGGTTCAGTTAGAGCCCAACGCCTCGCTCAGGTTCAGTTAGAGCCAACGCCTCGCACACACGCGCGTACGTGTACGAGAGAAACGCGCATCGCTCGGCCCCCGACCTCCCACCGTAACCGGGAACTCCCAGAAATTTTCCTCCCCCTTGCTTCTACCATGGTTTTTTCCGTCATGGACGGCCCAAAGAATGTCATGCAGCTGCGTCTCCGGCCCGCCTAGGACGAAAAGCCCATTTTCTGTCATAATTTTTTGTCATAGAAGTAGGAGCCCACCACATCTATGATGATACCGGGTTTTGTCACAATTATCGTCATAGAAGTGTCATATGTATGATAGAAAAAAATTTGTTCATCCCAAAATTTCACGGATGTGTCTTTTTTTGTAGTGAAAAGAAAGAGGAAGGCATCTAGCTACTAACTATGGACCCGAAGGTCTGAGGTAAACTACTCACACTTCATCGGAGAGGCTATGGTGTTGATGTAGAAGCCCTCCATGATGGATGCCCCCTCCGGCGGAGCTCCGGAACAGGCCCTAAGATGGGATCTCGTTGGTACAGAAGGTTGCGTCGGTGGAATTAGGTTTTTGGCTCCGTATTTGATCGTTTGGGGGTACGTAGGTATATATAGGAGGAAGGAGTACGTCGGTGGAGCAACATGGGGCCCACGAGGGTGGAGGGCGCACCTGGGGGGGGGGGGGTAGGCGCGCCCCCTACCTCGTGGCTTCCTGCTTTGTTTCTTGACGTAGGATCCAAGTCTCCTGGATCATGTTCGTTCCGAAAATCATGTTCCCAAAGGTTTCATTCCGTTTGGACTCCGTTTGATATTCTTTTTCTGCGGAACTCTGAAATAGGCAAAAAATAGCAATTCTGGGCTGGGCCTCCGGTTAATAGGTTAGTCCCAAAAATAATAT
Source organism: Aegilops umbellulata (assembly GCA_032464435.1). Taxonomy (NCBI): domain Eukaryota; kingdom Viridiplantae; phylum Streptophyta; class Magnoliopsida; order Poales; family Poaceae; genus Aegilops; species Aegilops umbellulata. The sequence continues at coordinate 50,716,349 of CP136060.1, forward strand.
AAAAGTGAATAACAAAGCCCAATAATGTCCAAAACAGAAGATAATATAGCATGGAGCAATAAAAAATTATAGATATGTTGGAGACGTATCACTCACCACTCGATAGGATTTTTCAAACTTAGGCGAGTACTGGACTGCAGCTAAGCCCCCGAGTGGGAGGGTTGCTCACCACTCGGTATTTCAAACTTAGGCGAGTACTGAACTGCAGCTAAGCCCCCGAGTGGGAGGATTGCTCACCACTCGGTAGGATTTTTTAAACTTAGGCGAGTACTGGATTGCAGCTAAGCCCCCGAGTGGGAGGGTTGCTCACCATTCGGTAGGATTTTTCAAACTTAGGCGAGTGCTGGACTGCAGCTAAGCCCCCGAGTGGGAGGATTGCTCACCACTCGGTAGGATTTTTTAAACTTAGGCGAGTACTGGACTGCAGCTAAGCCCCCGAGTGAGAGGCTTGCTCACCACTCGGTAGGATTTTTTAAACTTAGGCGAGTACTGGACTGCAACTAAGCCCCCGAGTGAGAGGCTTGCTCACCACTCGGTAGGATTTTTTAAACTTAGGCGAGTACTGGACTGCAGCTAAGCCCCCGAGTGAGAGGCTTGCTCACCACTCGGTAGGATTTTTTAAACTTAGGCGAAACAGATTCGCGGCTAAGCCCCCGAGTGAGAGGCTTGCTCACCACTCGGTAGGATTTTATAAACTTAGGCGAAATAGATTCGCGGTTAAGGCACCCACTGGGGGATTTCAGACACAAACATAAGCAACGACAATCGTTTTAGAAGATTGTAAAGCTCTTGTCTTTAATAAACAAACTACAAATGTATTTCTTATTACATCTCATTAGAATGAGTGCTTAAGTATAAAAGGGGCAGAGCAGCTCCGCATTCAAAGCGTGTGGCTCGTCTTTCTTGTGCTCAACATTGTAGAGGTGGTACGCTCCGTTGTGGAGCACTCTGGTGACAATGAAGGGGCCTTCCCAAGCAGGAGCAAGCTTGTGTGGTTTATGCTAATCCACTCGGAGAACCAAATCTCCCTCTTGAAATGCCCGACCCCTCATGTTTCTAGCGTGGAATCGACGCAAGTATTGCTGATAGATGGTTGACCGGATCAGGGCCATCTCTCTTTCTTCTTCCAGGAGATCAACTGCATCTTGCCGTGCCTGTTCTGCTTCATCTTTTGAGAAAAGCTCGACTCGGGGTGCATTGTGGAGCAAGTCACTCGGAACTACAGCCTCAGCTCCATAAACCAAGAAAAAAGGAGTTCGGCCAGTCGACCGATTGGGAGCTGTCCTCAGTCCCCACAGTACTGAAGGAAGTTCATCGGCCCAGGCTCCTGCTGCGTGTTCGAGATCACGCATCAGTCGGGGTTTCAACCCTTTGAGAATCAATCCATTTGCTCTTTCAGCTTGTCCATTCGACTGGGGGTGAGCGACTGAATCATAGTCGACTCGAGTACCTTGGGAAGCACAGAAGGCTCTGAACTCATCAGTATCGAAGTTTGACCCATTGTCAGTGATGATGCTGTGTGGAACACCATATTTGAATGTTAACTCTCTGATGAAGCTGACAGGAGTACTGGCTTCAAGGTTTTTGATAGGCTTGGCTTCGATCCATTGGGTCGACTGCCACGAGCACGTGAGTGAAACCACTCCTACCAGTCCTCAGAGGTCCAACCATATCCAAACCCCAAACAGCAAAGGGCCAGACGAGTGGAATGGTCTTCAGGGTTGATGCTGGCTTGTGAGACATGTTGGAGTAAAACTGGCAACCTTCATATTTGTTGACTATTTCTTTTGTCATCTCATTTGTTCGTGGCCAATAAAATCCTGCTCGGTATGCTTTGGCCACGATGGTCCGAGAGGATGCATGGTGACCACTGGTCCCCGAATGGATGTCATTGAGGATCACTCGACCTTCTTCTGGTGTTATGCATTTCTGACAGACTCCAGTCACACTCTCTTTGAACAACTGTCCTCCTATCATAGTAAAGGCTTTGGATCGACGGACGATCTGTCGGGCCTCTTCTTCATCCTCTGGAAGTTCCTTTCTGAGAATGTATGAAATGTACGGCACTGTCCAGTCAGGAGTGATGACCAAAACCTCCAGGTCAACCACAGCTGGGACTTCGACTTCAGTCGGATCAGTGGCACTCTTTGGTTGTGGGGGCTCTTTAGTGAAAGGATCTTCATGAACTGAAGGTGTGGTGAATATGTTCCAAGAACACATTGCTGGGAATGGCCTCCCTCTTGGAACCTATCTTTGCCAAATCATCAGCTGCTTGATTTTTCAGTCGGGGTATGTGATGGAGCTCTAACCCCTCGAAATTCTTCTCTAACTTTCTCACTGCATTACAATAACCAGTCATAGCTGGACTCCTGACGTCCCACTCCTTCATCACTTGATTGTCCACTAAATCCGAGTCGCCATAGACCATGAGGCGACGGACGCCAAGTGAAATGGCCATACACAACCCTTACAAAAGTGCTTCATACTCAGCTTCGTTGTTGGAGGAGTCAAAATGAATCTGGAGAACATAACTGAGTTTGTCACCTCGGGGAGATATCGATACCACCCCAGCACCGGGACCATTCAACATCTTGAATCCATCGAAGAACATGGTCCAATGCTCCGAGTGAATCTGAGTTGGCAGTTGCTGTTCAACCCACTCGGCGAGGAAATCTGCTATTGCTTGGGACTTCATAGCTTTCTTTGCCTCAAACTTGATATCTAAGGGAAGGATTTCAATCGCCCACTTTTCCACTCGACCAGTTGCATCTCTGTTGTTCAGAATCTCTGACAATGGTGCGTCGCTGACGACTGTAATGGAGTGATCAGAGAAATAGTGTGCAACCTTCTTTCTAGTCATGTAAATCCCATAAACAAGCTTCTGATAATGTGGATATCTTTGCTTGGATGGAGTCAGAACTTTAGAAACATAGTATACTCGGCGCTGAATTTTATAGGCTTTTCCTTCTTCTTCCCGCTCGACCGTGAGTACTGTACTGACAACTTGTCCAATGGCTGCGATATAAAGCAGTAAAGGCTCTTTGCTGATTGGGGCAGCAAGCACCGGCTGGGTGGAAAGCAGGGCTTTGAGCTCTGCAAACGCTGCATCAGCTTCAGGAGTCCACTCGAACTTATCATATTTCTTCATAAATCGGTAAAGAGGCAATGCCTTTTCACCAGGCGAGAAATGAATCGACTCAAGGCGGCCAAACAACCAGTAAGCTTCTGGACATCATGCACACGCACAAGGCGTTTCATCCGGAGTATAGCACCAACTTTCTCTGGGTTAGCGTCAATCCCTTGATTGGAAACAAGGAAACCGAGTAACTTTCCGCCAGGAACTCTGAACGTGCACTTTGATGGATTGAGCTTGATATCATACCTTCTGAGGTCGGCAAAAGTTTCAGCAAGGTCAGTCAGCAGGTCGGAACCTTTACGTGACTTGACCACAATGTCATCCATGTAAGCTTCCACATTCCGCCTGATTTGAGTGAGCAGGCATTTCTGAATCATCCTCATGAATGTGGCTCCAGGTTATTTAGGCCGAATGGCATGGTGACATAATAGAAGCATCTGAATGGAGTAATGAAAGTCGTTTTTATCTCATCGGGTCCATACAGTCGGATATGATGATACCCGGAATAGGCGTCTAGAAAATACAATCGCTCACACCCCGCAGTCGAGTCGAGGATTTGGTCGATGTGGGGGAGAGGAGAATGATCTTTCGGGCAGGCCCGATTGATATGCTTGAAGTCAATGCACATGCGAATTGAATCGTCCTTCTTGGGGACCATGACAACATTGGCAAGCCACTCGGAGTGGTAAATCTCTTCGATGAACTCAGCTGCTAGAAGCCGAGCCACTTCCTCGCCAATTGCTTTTCTCTTCTGTACGGCGGACCGTCGAAGATGTTCCTTGACTGGCTTCACTTTCGGGTCAACTCGCAAACGATGCTTAGCCAGTCCCCTGGGTACACCCGACATGTCAGAAGGTTTCCATGTGAAGATGTCCCAGTTCTCACGGAGGAACTAGATGAGCGCTTCTTCCTATTTGATGTCGAGTGAAGTTGAAATATGAGTAGGAGCAGCACTGGGATCGGTCGGGTGAATATGAATTGGCTTAGGTTCACCGGACGACTGAAACGCAGAATCAGTGGCTGGCTTCTTGGAGCGCAACAAATCGCTCGGATCTGTGTTCTTCCGGTATTCTTGCATTTCGACTGCTGCCATTTGTGCATCGGCGATTTTTGAGCCCTTCTGGAAGCACTCTTCTGCCTTCTGCCGATTGCTAGTGATAGTGATCACTCCTCTGAGACCAGGCATTTTCAACTTAAGATACACGTAACACGGTCGAGCCATGAAACATGCATAAGCAGGCCTACCCAAAATGGCATGATAAGCACTCTGGAAATCCACTACTTCAAATGTCAACTTTTCTTTGCGGTAATTCTTGGAATCACCGAAAACCACATCAAGGGCGATCTGGACGAGTGATTCAGCCTTCTTGTCGGGTATGACGCCATGAAAACGCATGTTGCTTTCACTGAGCTTGGACATCGGAATGCCCATTCCCTTCAAGGTTTCAGCATACAGGATATTCAGGCCACTTCCACCATCCATCAGCACTTTAGTCAGTTGAGTGCCTTCAACAACTGGGTCGACCACCAGCGCTTGCCTCCCGGGGGTGGCTATACGAGCTGGATGGTCAGACTGGTCGAATGTGATGGCAGTTTGGGACCACTTCAAGTAACTTGGTGTTGTCGGAGCAACCATGTTCACCTCTCTGTTTATAACTTTCAGTCGACTTTTGCTTTCAACATCAGCGAAAATCATCAGAGTGGAATTGACATTGGGAAAACCATCATCGTCTTCTTCCTTATCTTCACCCTTGTCCGACTCCTTTTCCTTCTCCTTGGGTTGTTTCTCTCGGAACTATTGGATCAGGAGCCGACACTATCGAGTGGTGTGTTTAGGGTAAATCAGATTACCCTCCTCATCTTTCTTGATATGAATGTGACAGGGTAAATCCAAAACATCATTTCCGTCTTGATCTTTAACTTTCTTGGGGTTCCATGGCCCTTTAGGCTTCCCCTTGAACTTCCCTTGAGCCACAACTAAAGCTTCACCGGGAGCTGCTGGTTCGGCCTTGCGTTTCTGTTTCCAATTGGAAGTCCCTCCTCCGGTTTCCTGGGCGACTGTTTTGTGCGTGCCACTCCGGAGTCGGTCCTCCTTTTCACCATTGGCATACTTGGTGGCGATCTCCATCATCCGACTCAGGGACATATCTCCCGTCCGACCGAATTTCAGGTTCAACTCCTGGTACTTAACACCCTCCTTGAAGGCACAAACTGCTTGATGATCTGACACACTCTCTACTGTGTGGTGCAATGTGATCCATCTCTGAATATAATCTCTCAAGGTCTCATTCGGTTTCTGCACACAGGACTGCAACTCTGTCAACCCCGCTGGTTGTTTGCATGTACCTTCAAAGGTTCTAACAAACACTCAGGCAAGTTCCTCCCAACTATATATGCTGCCAGGTGCTAACTGATTCAACCACGCTCTGGCCGAGCCCTCCAACATTAGAGGAAGGTGTTTCATGGCCACTTCATCATTGCCGCCACCGATCAGCACAGCCACTCGGTAGTCCTCAAGCCAAGTGTCAGACTTGGACTCACCAGTGAACTTGCTGACTCCATTCGCCAACCTGAAGTTGGGAGGAATCACTGCTGCTCTGATGGCTCTGCTGAAACACTCGGGACCTGAAACATGCACTCTGCTGCCAGTCAGAAAATCTCTATCATGGCCCTCTCTGTGTGCCCTGTTCTTGTCAACCAGACCTTGAACGAGAATAGTTCTCGCATCAAAACCCGGCTCTCTGGGGTCGACTGGAATTCTTCGTCCGCCACTGTGAGGGCGCCTGTCATCGTGTTGCCGAGGCACATGTGACCCACTCCTCGGGGGAGGTGTAGGTGCTCGGCGACGGTCATCGTGGTCGAGTCGGTGATCATACTGCTCACGGTTTCTGTACTGATCTCGCCGATCTCCACGTCCCTCACGCCTCGAAGGCGATCTTAGGCTGTGGGCCGACTGAACTGTGTCTGCCATCACAGATCTGCTGTGAATCCTATTCCGCGACTGAGATACTGTTGTGTTATGCTCTCCCGCTACCCAGAGTAAAGCTCGGATCTGCATCAACCCTCTACCAGCCTCCAACTGGGAAGGCTGAATCGACTCTGCTATTCAGGCTGCAGCTGTGAGGTTTTGAATCGGAGTCCGGTATACCTGAGTCGGAGGCGGAAAAAGCTGTCGTCGATTGGAATCAGGAATCCGCTGCCGAGCACGTTCGTCGAGTGCGTGTTGGAGGTTCTCCAGTCGAGTGCGCTCAGCCAGGTTGGCTAGGCGCGCCTCCTCCAAGGCCCGGGCCTCGGGGGTTTCTTCAACTATAGGAGTGTGAAGTGCATCCATGTTGCGGTGGCGAAGCTCTTCCCTCTCCTGGGAAGAGAGGGGGGCTCGAGGCAGAACTCCTCGTGGACGCGCGACGGATCGCCGCCACCATCGCCGCCTTCGTCACGGGGGAAGCCAGGAGGACAGCGCGGTCCGTTGACCATCAGGACTTCTGCAGCGGGGTCACTGTTGTCGCACTCGGATGTAGTCTCGACGGAGCCAGTCGACAGGTCGAACTAGCCGTAAAGAGTTTCATCGGGCTCGATCGCCGCGATTTGTGGGTTGGCTGATTGGCGGGCCACCGCATGCCTCACCCACCGCTGGAGCCGCGACCGACCGGAACGCTTGCGCCGGCGAACATCGGGGGGTGAGGACGCTATAGGAGCCGACCGATACTGAGTTGACGACTGTCAAAGAAGGACTCCGTGGATGCACGCGCGAAAGTGCGTTGCCCCGCGGACGAGGAGCGCCTCGACGTCGAGTGGAGCCTCTTGGAGCCAAGCGGAGTCGTCGGCGATGAACATGAGCGCACCGAGATGGATCTCGCGGCCCTCAGCCAATCCTCCGCCGGAAACCATGATGATGGGAATCGAAAAAATCGCAACTTCTCCAACAAGTCCCTAAGACACCTGCCCCAAGGTGGGTGCCAACTGTCGTGGATCTAAGACTGACAGTAGAATGGGGGGTAGGTATGAGGAGGCAAGATCCTAGCTATGGCAAAGTTGTACACACGAGTTTTACGAGTTCAGGCCCTTCTCAGAAGAAGTAATAGCCCTACGTCTCGGAGCCCGGAGGCGGTCGACTGGATTATGCATGTGTGTGTTACAGGGGGTGTGTACCCTTGTCCCAGAGGAGGAAGGTGGCTTATATAGAGTGTGCCAGGACCTCAGCCATCCTCCGTTACCAAGGGTTCAATGTACATAAAGAAGGAGCGTTACAGGTAACGTCCGTAATAAAATGTTATAAATGGCTATTAAGTCTAAGAGTAAATGCCCGACCGTTGCTGCGTAGAGTGGCTTTAAACCTTCTGTATGTCGAGTGGTTTCTGTTGCGGTCGAGTGACATTCAATCTTCCGAGTGGAATTTTTCTGGTCGAGTGGATGGTAGTACCCTTCGAATTCTTCTGACTTTAGGGTGATGTCCTTGGGGAGGGTATTTAGGCTAGAGCTATGACCCTACCCCAGGTACATAGCTTCATCAGGGGCCCCATAGGTTCGGCCTTCCAACCTCCGAATATAAGGGTTTCGGGTGTACATTTTCGGTGGCTCTTAAAATTTTTACGGGTTGAACCACTTTTACGGTTTCTGTTCTGGACATTTTTTTTTACCAAAATTGTAAAACGCAAAAAATTATAAGGGTTAGACCACTTATACGGGGTCTGCTAGAGATGCTCTAAGAATACACTATGTCCGTAAACGAATATAAAAACATTTAGATCAGTAAATACTTAATTTACGTTGGACGCATTTGCACACCCATAAATCCGTTGAGTAAGAAATTACTCAGGTTCAAAGATATCTCTATTCCTAATGGAGCAGTTGGTAGTCTCGCTTCCAATTTTTTTTGTCCCATCTCTCATGGTTTTTTTGGGTACCTCCTCCACCTTCGCTGGTTTTTTCGTAGATTTTTTTCATCCCCTCCCCCACTTCATCGGTTTATTTTCGCGTCACCTTCTAACACAACAAAAGAAATCTGAACAGATCAGAACTTTCCATACTGACGCAAGTTATTTAGTAATGTAGAATCAATCACGAACAATCTCTAAATATCAAATCTAAATTAATTAACCTTACCTTAAATCACTCAATCACATTAATTAGAAAACAAATAATTGATTTTCAGAAAAATCGCTCAATCACATTAACCTAACCTTAACTCACGGATGGTAATCAATCTCCAAACAAAGAAAACAATACATCGAGGGAGCAGTAAATAAACTCCCTTTCTTATGACATGTATATGATCTTCCCTTCCCTCTTCGTTGTCGAGCGTTCTTGATTCTCGAGGCCGATGCTTGGGCTGCGTTATTGGGTCGCGACGGTGCCAGAGGACGAGGACGGCGAGGCTGGGTGCCGCGGCACCGCGTTGGCCACGGCCGGTGAAGGGGGCGAAGAAGGGCGGCTTCCCTGGCTGTGGCCGTGGCCCTCGGAGTTGATGCAGTGGAAGCGGCACTTGAAGGACCCGGCTTGGGTGGCCGGCGCACAGACGCACTTGGAAGCGGCACTTGAAGGACCCAGCGTGGGTGGCCGGCGCGCAGACGCACTTGGAAGCGGACCCATGGCCCGCGCCGAACGGCGCCGACGCCGACCCGAGCCACCTCCTCTGCGTATTCTTGGAGTTGGGGCTGACCGATTTACATGAAATTAATTCCTTTAGTTGTGGTGGCAAATATAATACACATAATACATATTGTTATGCACTAGCATGTGTGTGTGAAATAGATGGATTATGGTCCCGTACCCAATAAGATGGATATGTGTGTGTATTAGAGAGAGAGGGAGGGAGAAGGGGAGAGAGAGTGAGGAAGAGGGAGGGAGAGAGAGTGTGTGAGGATTTGATGGTAAAAAAGATCGCCACTGTCACTTGATATGTATGAGAATATTAATATTGAACTCTTAAAATTAATGTGGCCCTGTTGCAACACACGGGCGTTCTTCTAGTACTTATAGCTTCCCGCAATTATAGTACTCCCTCTAACTTTGTACTATTAAATCAGCCAAATCTATTTTGAGATCGAGGAAGTGTGTCATTAGGGCATGTACAATGCATGGCCACAAGGTGATGCCTCACATGCCATGTAGGATCGGATATGACGTAAAGTAGGTTCGGATAGGGAAGCGGGATCCTCTCTAGGAGGCGGGTGCTTGAAAGAAAAATTGTGGTCCGGTGACAAAGGCTGAAAAGGTTGGAGTGAAAAGTAGAGATGCATGTGTGGTATAGTCTTTATTTTTTATTTCTTAATAAGGCCCACTAGTTGTAGCTTGCATTGGAGAGAAAAAATAAATATAGATACCTCAAATTACTTTTTGTTATGGGGCATATGTATCCGTATGCCAGTACATGCCCTTAGATGGAACATTTTGTATATGCATTGTGGTTGTATATTGATGCATTGCGTCAGCCTTCTTCTTTCTAAAAGAAAAGTAAAGGCCTGGCTTGCCCAAAAAGAAATGGTTATAGGTGATCTAATCGCCAGCGGAATCTGCACGTAGGAAACGATTCTTCTGGTGAGTAGTTTAATTCCAGGAAAGCTCAAAAGTTGGTTCTTTCTTCCGATCAGCCTTCGCACTTAAGGAAGTTATTAGGTCCACTTGTATGCTGCTTTAACTTAATATAGTTAAGCCAAAAATAGATCTTGCTTGGAAGCAATGTAGCACCCTGTGGAAACCCCCAACCTTTAGATAGTATAGACCTTTTCTTTAGAAGAAACACGGTATAAACATACAGACTCACATGGGAACCAACCTGTGGTTGGATGGTTAGAGTGACTCTGATATCTCCAGCCCACCAGGGTTCAAGTCCTGGTACTCGCATTATTTCTGTATTTATTTCAGGATTTCTGACAGTGTGCTACGTGTGCGGGTTTATAGGGGTGAGTGTATGAGCGCTTGCGTACATCTTTATAAAAGTGTACTTTCAACTTTGTCGGGGAATCAAATTATCTCAAAGTTTGATCGAGTTTGTGCAAAATTATATTAACGTTTGTGAAACTAAATAGATATATAACGAAAATATATTCTATAATGAATCTAATGCTACTAATTTAAATGGCATAAATGTTGGTCTATTATTGTATAAATACGGTTAAACATAAAAAAAATTTGATTTTTCAACAAAGTTGAAAGTACACTTTTTTAAGGACAAAGGGAGTAAGCACCTTTGAGAGATAGAGCCGGTAAATCTAAGGCTACCAGCATGTACAGCCGGGCGCCCCAAATCGGACTCAAACGACCAGGCCGCCCACCCAATCAATGATCGGTTACGATTTTTAGCATCTACAGCCGGGCGCCCCAAATCGGACTCAAACGACCAGGCCGCCCACCCAATCAATGATCGGTTACGATTTTTAACTCAGACGAACGCCTCAAACGGGGCTCAAGCGTGTGGGTTGACCGGCACTACTCGTATCCAACCCAAATATGGGGGCGTATATGGGGTGGCACAGGCACGCCCGGGCGCGTCCGCCTGACAGCCCGACCCACCACCGTTCCCATGGATGTCCCACAAAAAAACCCATCTGGCTCATCACTTCGAAACCCTAGCTCACTCACTCCCCTCTCTCGCTCCGTCCTCTCCTCTCCCTGCATCGATTTCGACCGAATCCAGCGTAATGTCGAGCTCCGGCAGCCGCTCCGACTCCGAGCTGGATCTGGACTATGAGCTTGCCTTCCGCATCGCCTTGGAGCGGCCCAATGTGGAGACCGGCGGCAGCTCCGTATCTGTAGCCTCGTCGCAGCCGCAACTTCCCCGTTGGTGCAGCCCGGACACCGGCGCTGGCCCCTCCCGGCCCGAGCGCAACTCCAATAGGTGGCCTGCGCAATCCGCGCCTTCCCCACGCTGTCCCCTGGTCCCGTCGGCTGATGCTCCCCCAGGTGGGCAGCTGTGGGTGCTTGTGCCGCCGCCGCGGGTGGAGCAGTCCGTGCGCCGCCGCCGCGGGATGCAGGCGGAGCCCGACGAATGGGTCTACCGTCGGTCGCTTAGGACCGCAGAAACGGATGCGCGGCGGCTCCGTCGGAAGGACGCCAAGGTGCTCCGGATTGCCACTGAGCAGTCAGAGCGCGAGACGGCGAAGGCAGCGGCGGAGGCGGCTCAGCTCGCCAAGCTCAAGCGGCAACATGACATGGAGCTCCGGGGGCTAAAAGGGCTCGTCATCCTCTCCGACGACGACGACAACGGCTCCTCGTCCGACGACTCGGACGATCCACCACCAGCCAACGACGCCTACAGCTGCGCTGGCGACCGGAAGGGCAAAGGGCTGGCGAGAAAGTGGTGAATCTCCGTTGTTTTTGTCTTCAATTTCTAGTTTTTAGTAATGTAGTTTAAACTTGTCCGTCGTTTACGTGAATTATGTGAACTTTGTCGATCTTTTGGACATTCGCCGGTGATCTTTTGGTGATTGGAATGTGCATTTTCCTGTCCGTTCTATGTCTGTGTGATGATCTACGTTCTTTTTACCTATGTTGCATGCTAGTATGGATATGAGGGACCGGATATGAGATACACGGACATGGACGACATGATTTAAGAAGAGCCCGGCCAGTGCCTGCGGACACGTCCGGACGCGTCCGCGGGCGTTTGAGGGCACGAATTTGCTGGTCGTGGTTATAGATAATCTAAGAAAGTCATCACAAGCATCTCTTAGTCGATGGGAATGTCATCTATCACTAAGCAAACATCAATGAAAAAAAACCCCAGGAAACTTGAATTAGCTACCAATAAATCTTAGGTGTGGATAGTGAGCAACGCAGACTCACATGCCACTCGACTCTACAACATAAGTTTGGGCATTCAAGGATGGATTGAGTCCGATAGACTCGTAGGGCATCAAAGCGATACATACAACCATTTTATTATATTATTGGATATAACCCAACAAAATAAATACATGGATTAATATAAAGCCACCTTCCTGACAACTATTGTCGCTACACATACAATCTTGATGATGTGCCCTGACGTAATATTTAATTATGGGATGTTGATCACGACGTCGATCACCTGTAGGGCGCATTGGACAACCAATTGAAATTAGCATATGCTGAAGTCAGAACACAAATTAAAAGTTCCATCCAACGGTTATGATCTGCTTGGGTCAATTTTAAAGGATTTATAGGATAGTATATGTATAGTTTTATGAATCCTATGTAACAAATTATGAGTTCTTGAGCATTCTATTTTCCACACCAGTAAGCAAAAATGCATGTCAAAGATACATATCTTTTAATATACCACTCTAAGAGTATTAATAAAATATTTTATAACTACATAATAATCAACTTTCAACAATTCATATGTATTTTCACCTTTTCGGCAATGCGCGTGAAGCGGTAATAAATAGGGTCCATTAAGTAAAGGCAAAATATTTCATGTTTATGTAAGATTTTCTAGCATATCTCTATTTGGAGTGCAATATTGCGCTTTTAATATGGTGTATATATAATATTGCATTTATTTCATATCTCGATTTTGTTGCTTTTCGATCTTACCAAGTTTAAGCACCCCAAACATGATATTCTTTTGGAGTAAAACAAAAGGCAAGTAGATAAACGTGATGTGCCCATATCTCTTTTGGATACATCTGTAGTAACTTGTAAATATCCACCATCACTAACTCCCATTTTGATACGCTCCCATTTAGAAGTCATTCAAAGGGCTTCGCCACCGGGGCGTTTCCAAGTGAATCATCAAAGCCTTAATCAGACACTGCCAACGCCTCAGGCACTAATGGCAGGAGATTAACACACCCCTTTTTGCATGGATCATCTTAAAAGGCATTAATGGAACGGGATAATATCTCCGGATCCAAAAGGGATGCTACAAAACGTAGGAAGAACTGGTCCATCCCGTCCGAAAGCAACGCCCCGCATCTCTCGGCGAGAAGAGAACGGAATGGCCATCTCGTAGGGCCATCTCTCTCGCCACTTCGATACAATCCGTATATACTTACATCCACCGTAGTATACCCTACGCCCCCGCGCTAGCTAAAATACAAATAAATAAGGGTAATACCACCACCGGCGGCCACTCCCCTTCAGTTACCTACCCCAAGGAGCAAACCGAGCCGAGAGAGGTGGGGGAGAGAGAGACAGAGGCAGCACCGCAGCAGAGCTCCACCCGAGGGGAGAAGGAAAAGAAAGCTCCGGCCTCGCCCCTGCCTGCCCGCCTGCTGTCCCAAGCCCCAAGCCAAGATTCTCTCGTTGCATCGGCGTAAATGTAACCCCCCTGCTCCCTCCTTCCACCCCTCACCCATCAGAAATCTGGAGTCCTACGCTTCTTCTTCCTCTTCTTCTTCTTCTTCCTCCGTGCGCGTCGTTTCCTTTGGTTTCTTGGATCTGCCTCGGCGAGGGGAGAAGGTGGTTTGGGTTCCATTTTCTTTGTTTATCTTCTTGTTCTTGCGCCGGCTCGTTTTTGGGTAGGGATTCGGGCTGTCATGTCAGGTTCGATCTCCGCCTTTTTTTCCTTCTTCTGTTCCGGAGGGTTCCTAGGATTGAAATAAATGAGATGCTGTTTCTCTGCGCGGAATTTATTGCGGCGCTCGCTCGCTCGCTTTTAGTGGCCAATGCAGGTTCCCCTCCTGGCCCTGCGAACTGCAAATCGTTTCTCTCCGCCATTTGCTCCGCTGCCCCCTTCCGTTTCTCTGCTCAGATCTGTGGCGCAGGGCAGGGTTTACTCCCGCCTGCCACAACAAATGTGTGTTCTTTTTTAAGTCCTCTTTTTCTGCTTCTTGCGACTGACTGGCAATCCTTTGGAATTTCTTCTCCCGCAGAGCGCCATTCGAACGCGGGCTCCGAGCTGGTGTCCAAGAAGTTGAATTTGGAGGCGAAAATGTCAGGTAAGAACGAGCTCTGCCGTTGCGGTGTCCGCGTCATCCTTCTTGCGTTGCGTATTCTTTTTTCTTGGGGGGAAGTGTGTGTGAAGCGCCGCTCTCTTCACCTGCAGTGATCCATGCCGACGACATCGAGATATCGCTGTGCGACGGCAACTCGGAGGACGAGCGCCGCCGCCGGAAGATAGGGTCGCTGCGCCGCAAGGCCATCCACGCGCTCAAGAAGCGCGGCAGGCGTCGCGTCGACTTCCGCTTCCCGCCGGCCATCTCCATCGAGGACGTCCGCGATGCCGAGGAGGAGCGCGCCGTCTCCGCCTTCCGTGAGCGTCTGGCCGCGCACGGCCTCCTGCCCGACAAGCACGACGACTACCACATGATGCTAAGGTCCTGTCAGCAGACCATCACCCCTTATCCTTTTGTTTTTGCCCTGTGCTGTTTGGATAGCTCTGTGAAATGCAAGGATCTGAAACTCGCCGTATGAATGTGTGATGCAGGTTCTTGAAGGCGAGGAAGTTCGACGCCGAGAAGGCAATGCAGATGTGGGCAGATATGCTGCGATGGAGGAAAGAGTTTGGGGCTGACACAATCCTTGAGGTGATCACACTGACCTGCAACATATATGCAGAACAAGGAGTCTCTGCTTTATGCCTAACATTCGACTCGTTCATGTGGTCAGGATTTTGAGTTTGATGAACTGGATGAGGTGCTGTGCTACTACCCACAGGGATATCATGGTGTCGACCGAGAAGGCCGGCCCGTGTACATCGAGAGGCTCGGCAAGGTCGACCCTAACAAGCTCATGCAGATCACCTCTGTGGACAGGTACATCAAGTACCATGTGCAGGAGTTTGAGAGGGCCTTCAGAGAGAAGTTCCCTGCCTGCACATTGGCTGCCAAGAGGCACATTGACTCCACCACCACCATCTTGGATGTCCAGGGCGTGGTATGTGAACGATCCTTCTTGTTCTATGCTTGTATATCTTTGTCTGTTTTTGTAATGTTCTGTTGAATGTGTTTTCATCAATGTTTTTTGTCATGTTCAGGGTTTTAAGAATTTCTCCAAGACTGCAAGGGAGCTGGTGCATCGCATGCAGAAGATAGACAGCGACTATTATCCTGAGGTAATTTCGCGCCGCAATGCTTCATGCTAGTATTTAGTCATGGTGGAGCGATGGTTCTAAAGTAATAAAACTGCAGACGTTGCATCAAATGTTTGTTGTAAATGCGGGCAGTGGATTCAAGTTGATCTGGAACAGCGTGAAGGGCTTCCTTGACCCAAAAACTTCATCCAAGATTCATGTAAGCCCTATGGAGTATTTGTCAGGATCATGCCAGTCCATTCTACGAGCATCAATTAATTTTTTGACCTTTATTAATGCAGGTTCTTGGTTCGAATTACCTGAGTCGACTTCTTGAAGTAATTGACCCAAGGTCAGTGTAAATTCATGCTGAGTAACAAGTTTTAATCTTAACCCTTGCCAATTTCATTTTCTTGTGATACATGCTTCGGCCTTTTCTCTGCATTCTGCAACATTTTTACGATTGTTGTGTGCTCCTCTCAGTGAGTTGCCAGAGTTTCTTGGTGGTTCATGCACCTGTATTGACAAGGGAGGTTGCCTTGGGTCTAACAAGGGCCCATGGAATGATCCTTATATCTTGAAGGTATTTTTGTCACTGTAATTATGTGAATGTCTTCGTCTATGTACTGCTTATGTTTTTTTTTACATTCTGATTGCTTATTATTTTGTACAACCACTTATACATGTTCCCTTTGTAGCTGATACACAATCTTGAGGCTGGTTCTGTGAGGGATATCAAGCCAGTTTCTGAAGGCGAAGAAAGAAGCGATTCTTCTCTTCGATTGGAACAGCTGAAGGCAAGATTCTGAAATAATACTTCGCATTCAAGCTATAATTTAACTGATTGCTGCCTCTAACTTTCTATGTGTTGCTTACAGTGGCAAGGCATGATGAGTGACACATCAAATGCTGAATCAGGATCGGATGTTGATGACTTTGGATCCTCATTTATTCCGAAAGGTGCTGAGTATGGCTGCCTAACTCCAGTCCATGAGGAAGTGAGTTCAATGCTTTATTCTTGTTTCGTACATGTGTGATTAGCTTTGTTCTATTTGGCTTTCTATAGCATTAAAAGCCATGCTGTTGCCTCACAACTTATTTTAATCGTTTATGTGAAACCTTCTATGAGTTGTTTTCAGTATTTATACTTGCTGTAGGTAAAGGGCATAGATTCAACTTACTATGTCTGTTACGAACAGAGTTCCCTGGAAACGTCTCTTGAAGCTGGTAGGAGACTGCGGCGAACTAATGAAACTGTGCCAAAACAACTAGCTGATAACCGGCAATATTCCACCAATGGAAGCCCTCGTGATTTAGGTATCATCTTTTCCCTTGCATTTTTCTTATTTAACTCTATCTCATTAATTGTTACACAGCTTGCTAATATTGTTATATATTTAGTTGCCTATATATGATGTCTATTTGGTTGGTTGCTCTAGCCTAAGATTCAAGATAATTGCCTGTTCGTCTATTTGACCAAAATAGACTGTGTTGCTTGTAAACTCCAAGAGCTGCATTGTTTGTTTCTCAGTTGCATGAACAATGCATCCATAGAACAACAGATAGAAGTAAAAATGGCATTGCAATGCTAGATGCCTAGGTTGTGCGTGCTAGATTCCTAGACGGAAAGATTGGAAGGCATTGGCATAAAACACTTCAAATTCTGACCGGACAGAATGAAGTACAGGTCATGTGGTATACCTGCCAGGAACAGTTGCCCTGTGTAATGTACTCCCAGAGGACTGTTTCATTTAATGTACCACATACAGTACATTGTTTGTTGATATTTACTGATGAATCTATTTGCCTCCTTGGTGATAGTATACTTGCACGAAGTTACTGCCTTATCTATCCTTGGTGATATTTATGAATCCATCAATTTATCCAGTTGGCAAGTGTTGTCTTCCTCATTGTTGGTTTTGTTTCTTCTACTGATGGCAGGGAGCAATGCTGGCAAACTGGATGGTTCAATGGTCCGATGGGGCTTTGAAAATGTTGTTAAAGTTGTCACAGCCTTGATCAAGCTATTCTCCTTCTTCCGGCTTTTCATCTCTAGTAGAACACTGAGGAGGCTTGAAAACGCCGGCCCTTCCATGGTGCCAGTCCCAGCTGCAGAGAAGCCGCAGCCCCGAACCATCAGTGCTGATGAGATGAGTGCTTGCTTACAGCGCATTGAAAATCTTGAATCTGTGTGCAACCATCTTGCAAGCAAGCCACCAGAGATGCCCGAGGACAAGGAGCAACTGTTACTAAACTCGTTCGAGCGCATCAGATCCATCGAGGCCGACCTGGAGAGGACCAAAAGAGTAAGTTTTACACTGCACTGTTGTTTCTAATCGTCGCATGGATGTCTGTTTTTGGAGCATTGGTTCTTTGTGGATGCATGCATTGTGGTTTATGTGAAGTTTTGGTTGTTTGATCAGGCACTGCATGCGACGGTGGCGAAGCAGAATTCGTTGGCGGAGACTCTGGAAGCTGTACAAGAGTCGTCGAGAGTGAAGGTACGCGGCTACGATTAGACTTGCTCAACCGGTTATATTCCAAAATGAACCAGTGCTCACCCCAATGCTTGCTTGTGCAGAGGAGGTTGTTCTGCTAATAGGACGACCTGACCTGATCTGGTCCGAGGCACCGACCATGTCGACATTAACAGTGAAGCTGCCAGCGCCATTTTTGACCACCCCGGCTCGAGAGAAGAACGAAAGAGAAGATAGCATACGACGATGCTCGTCGCTTCCTTTCGGAACATCAGCTCTCCTTTTATTTTTTTGGTTATTAGTTCATATTTTGAGCCCGGTAGCCCCTCCCCCTCGCTCCCCATCTCCTGGTGAACGCAGTGCAGCGCAACGTGCTATGTTTTTTGTTGGCCGAAAGTGTATGAGAATCTGCTGCGGCTGCCTTTGCGTTCCACTGGGGGCGGGAGTGGCATCCGTCGAGGTTTTTGACTGACCCGAAAGAACAGCGAGTGACAGGCTTTAGCGCTGAACTGATGATGTCTGTGTATATGGTAGGGGTACTGCCACCTCTGATCTGATGTGGACTGAACTGATGATAGGTTATTGTGATGGGAATGCAGAGGCTCGGGTCTCCAGAAATCTCGTGATCTCTCCCGACATGGCTGCGTGGGTTGATGCTGTTGCCCCGTACGAATCTTCCACGGTCTTTTATTACAGGGCAGTGGGCTGGGCTGGGCTGGGCACGGCACGGCACCCCTAGTGCGTGACCCGTATTCCACGGCCTCCGCTTTGTTGCGCACTCGCCAAGTTGCCGGCTGCACTGGGCACTGGGAGCGCCAACTGCCATAGGTGCCGTGGTCTTTGATGCGGTTAGAGCATCTCCCCTTCTGGGCCCGAGCAGAACAACCATCGGTGATGCCCTTGGAGCATCTCCAGCTGCGTTTCAGGGAGGCTTCCCACGCGAATTTTTCACGCCGGCTCGGAAAAACGCCCAGTCAAGCTTTCAAGAGCCCGATTTTCGTCGGCCTGAACCGAAATCAGCGCCGGCGGATCTAGGCCGAACCCGGGGCGCCGGGGCAAGCGGTTTTGGCGCGAAAAAACCACGGGCCAGCCGCGTCAGCGACACAGACACAACGCCTCGTCTTCCCCCAACGCCTCGGATTCTTGCGGGGAATTAATGGCAAGGCTGCTGCCGGTCAACCTTGCCATTGATTCCTCACGGACGGCGCGCCGACGCCTCCCCTCCGTCGCACGCGTACACACGGGCGCGGCGCGGCTATATAAGTCGGTGGCCTCGCTCGCCTCTGGCCACACCAGCCCGCCCTAGCCGCCGAGCTCAACCTCTCCCGAGCGCCACCGCCGAGCCCTCCCTTTCCCTCTCCCGTGAGCCGCCGCCCAGCCCCTCCCTCTCCCTCCCCCTCTCCCGATGGCCGAGCGTTTCCCTTAGACGAGGCGACGGCCAACGGCTTCGGTGCCGCACGCTTCGCGAACAGGAGTCGTGGCTCCTGTTCCAGGCGAACATCCCGGCGCCGCCGGACATGCGCGCCGGGCTGGAGGCTCAGCAACGGGGGTGTGCCCATTCCCCCGTTGCCCGACGCCGTGGCTAAACCCTCATACTTCGTCGACGAGGTTGAGGTCGTGCGCACCTCCCTCACCGGCGCCCAGCTCTCCCTCCCCAAGTACGCCGCCGACAACCACGCGGCTTGGGCGGCGCACTTCGAGCGCAGTCAGCAGCAGCGGCTGGTGTTCACCAACGGCGCGCCGGTGGTCGGCGGCCTGAAGAACAGCGAGGGGCGCCACGTATGGTGGGGCATCCCCGGCCGCACACTCGAGGGCGTGCTGACGCACCTCGAGGGCGGCAACAACCCGCCGTTGGCGTACCCCCCGGCGAGGGCGGCCGCCCCGGCGCACCACCGACGCAACGGGCAATGGGCGCCAAGGAGGTTCGGCTCCTCCTCCTCTTCCTCCTCGTGCTCTTCCTCACACTCCTCCGGCACTCCGCGCTGCTCGGCGTCAAGGCCGAGCTCGCAGCCGAGACGCCGCTCGGCCAACGCACTCGCAGTGCCGGCATCATCATCAACGAGGGCGGCCGGCGCACCTCCTCATCGGCTCCTCCTCCGCGCTTCGTCAAGCCAAAGACGGAGCGGGGCTCGCGCCGGTGAAGACGGAGCCGGGTCTCCCCGTCGTGAAGACGGAGCACGGGAAGGGCGAGCTCGACGACGACGCGACCCTTGAATGGGCACGCCATGACTCCCTGAAGATGGCGAAGGAGCGCCAGTGCGCCGCCCTGCGGCGCTTCGGGGAGCGCCGCCGGGGCCGCGACGAAGGAGGAGTCGTCGTCATCGACGACAGCGACGATGATGACGCGCCGCCGCCGCCACCAGTCCGCCATGGCGACGCCGGGTCCAGCAGGGGTGCCCGCGTAGAGGAGGAGAAGGCCGACGATGACGACGGCGGTGAGGATGGCGGCGACGACGGCGACTACTCGGCGTTCAGCCAGTTTCTTTTTTAGATTAGTTTATATATTTGCTATGTAATGAAAATCCGCGAACTTTGTCGAAATATATGCCCAAGTTGGCCGAAATTTGTCGTGTTTAGCCAAACTTCGCCGAACTTTGCCGAAATTTGCTATATATTTTTATTTTTTCAACGCGCCTGGGGGCAGCCCTGGTGCCGGCGGCTGGGGACCAACTCGCCCCCAGGCCTATTTTTTGCGCCGGCTCACCCCCAGGCGGCGATTTTAGGCACCCCCTGGGGGGCCAACGGCTGGAGATGCTCTTAGCGGAAAGGTGAGGAGGGCCGCAAGGGAGGCCGCCCGCCCCCATGGCAAGTCCGAATTGGACTAGGGAGGGGGCGACGCCCCCCCCTCTTTCCTTCTCCGCAACACGCGCTGCGAAGGAAGTGAGCGCGCACCCCCGCTCCCTTTCTGGGCCGGCCCATGTGTTGCCGGGACGGCGCCTGTTTTTTTGGGATGTTTCTTTTTTCTTTTTTTTCTTTTTTTAATCTTTTTCCAATAATCCGGGATATCAAAAGGTCCTAAATTTCAGAAAATTTGCTAATTTTGAATAAAACAATCATGATTTAAAAAAACCATGATTTCCAAAAAGATGCTCGGTAATTCAAAAATTGTTCATGAATTTGGCAAAAAATGTTCACAAATTTAAAAAATGATCATGAATTTAAAATAATATTCATGATTTTAAAAAAGTGTTCGTCAAATTGAAAAATCTTCACAAAATAAGTAAATCATGATTATGGAAAAATGCTCTGGAATTCAAAAACTGGTCACGAATTTGTAAAAAAAATGTTCACAAACTTAAAAAAATGTTCATTAATTCTAAAAATGTTCACAAATTTGGAAAAAATGTTCATGATTTTGAAAAAGTAGTCTTTAATTTCAAAATGTTCGTTATTTCAAAAAAAAAAATCATGATTTGAAAAACATGTTACTTAAGAGAATGTTCACAAATTTCTAAAAAAATGTTCATGAGTTTTTAAAAAATGTTCATAGTTTCAAATAAAATGTTAATGATTTAAGAGTGACGATTTAGTAAAAATAAAACCAAGATTTTGGAAAAAATGTTCATCATTAAAAAAATACGATTTTATAAACAAATCGTGAAACAGCAACGGGCGAGAGGGGGGGGGGGGGGGGGGGTATGCGCCACGGCGCTCACGGGCGCGGTACGCGCCGTATAAGATCCCCGATCGCACTGGGGGCGCTTGGGGGCTGTGGCGGAAGGAAAAGCCGCACCTGGGCCATCACTTGAAAGAAATATGCCCTAGAAGCAATAATAAAGTTGTTATTTATATTTCTTTATATCAAGATAAATGTTTATTATTAATGCTAGAATTGTATTAACCGGAAACTTAGTACATGTGTGAATACATAGACAAAACAGAGTGTCCCTAGTATGCCTCTACTTGACTAGCTCGTTAATCAAAGATGGTTAAGTTTCCTGCCCATGGACATGTGTTGTCATTTGATGAACGAGATCACATCAATAGGAGAATGATATGATGGACAAGACCCATCCGTTAGCTTAGCATAATGATCGTTTAGTTTTATTGCTATTGCTTTCTTCATGACTTATACATGTTCCTCTGACTATGAGATTATGCAACTCCCGAATACCGGAGGAACACCTTGTGTGCTATCAGACGTCACAACGTAACTGGGTGATTATGAAGATGCTCTACAGGTGTCTCCGAAGGTGTTTGTTGCATTGGCATAGATCAAGATTAGGATTTGTCACTCCGTATATCGGAGATGTATCTCTGGCCCTCTCAGTAATGCACATCACTATAAGCCTTCCAAGCAATGTGACTAATGAGTTAGTAAGGGGATGATGCATTACGGAACGAGTAAAGAGACTTGCCGGTAACGAGATTGAACTAGGTATGAAGATACCGATGACCGAATCTCGGGCAAGTAACATACCGATGACAAAGGGAATAATGTATGTTGTTATATGGTTTGACCGATAAAGATCTTCGTAGAATATGTAGGATCCAATATGAGCATCCAGGTTCCGCTATTGGTAATTAACCGGAGATGTGTCCCGGTCATGTCTACATAGTTCTCGAACCCGTAGAATCCGCACGCTTAACGTTCAATGACGATTTGTATTATGAGTTATGTGATTTGATGACCGAAGTTTGTTCGGAGTCCCGGATGAGATCACGGACATGACGAGGAGTCTCGAAATGGTCGAGAGGTAAAGATCGATATATTGGAAGGTTATGTTTGGACACCAGAATAGTTCCAAAGTGATTCAGGTATTTTTCGAAGTATCGGGAGGTTACCGGACCCCCCCCCCCCCCAAGGAAGTAGCGGGCCTTCATGGGCCTTAGTGCCCCCCCATGGCAAGTCCGAATTGGACAAGGGAGGGGGCGCCGCCCCCTCTTTCCTTCTCCTTCTCCTACTCCTTCCCCCTCTCCCTCTCTTGGAAACGGTAGGGGACTCCAACTAGGATTGGGACTCCAACTAGGATTGGGATTCCCTAGTTGTTTACTTCTCCAACTTTAGTTGAATCGAGTTTGACTACGGTCGGTCCTTGTTGAAGGTTAAAACAACACACTTGACAAAAATTCGTTGTGGTTTTGATGCATAGGTAAGAACGGTTTTTGCTAGAATCCCGTAGCAGCCACGTAAAACTTGCAACAACAAAGTAGAGGACGTCTAACTTGTTTTTGCAGGGCATGTTGTGATGTGATATGGTCAAATTGTGATGAGATATAAATTGTTGTATTAGATGATCATGTTTTGTAAAAGTTATAAGCAACTGGCAGGAGCCTTATGGTTGTCACTTTATTGTATGAAATCCAATCGCCATGTAATTGATTTACTTTATCACTAAGCGGTAGCGATAGTCGTTCACATACAACGGGTGTGATAAGTTTTACGTTCACATACAACGGGTGCAAGCCAGTTTTACACACGCAGAATACTCGGGTTAAACTTGACGAGTCTAGCATATGCAGATATGGCCTCGGAACACTGAGACCGAAAGGTCGAACGTGAATCATATAGTAGATATGATCAACATAGTGATTTTCACCATTGAAAACTACTCCATCTCACATGATGATCGGACATGGTTTAGTTGATATGGTCACGTGATCATTTAGATGACTAGAGGGATGTCTATCTAAGTGGGAGTTCTTAAGTAATATGATTAATTGAACTTTAATTTATCATCAACTTAGTCCTGATAGTATTTGCATATCTGTGTTATAGATCAATAGCTTGCGGTGTAGCTCCCCGTTTATTTTTTGATATGTTCCTAGGGAAATATAAGTTGAAAGATGATAGTAGCAATGATGCGGACTGGGTCTGTGATCTGAGGACTATCCTCATTGCTGCACAAAAGAACTATGTCCTTCATGCACCGCGAGGTGACGGACCTATTGCAGGAGCAGATGCAGACGTTATGAACGTTTGGCAAGCTCGGTATAATGACTACTTGATAGTTTAGTGCACCATTCTTTATGGCTTAGAACCGGGACTTCAAAAACGTTTTAAACGCTAGGGAGCATATAAGATGTTCCAAGAGCTGAAATTGGTATTTCAGACTCATGCTCGAGTCGAGAGGTATGAGACCTCTGACAAGTATTTTGCCTACAAGATGGAAGAGAATAGCTCAACTAGTGAGCATGTGCTCAGAATGTCTGAGTACTACTATCACTTGAATCAAGTGGGAGTTAATCTTCCAGATAAGATAGTGATTGACAGAGTTCTCTAGTCACTATCACCAAGTTACTGGAACTTCGTGATGAACTATAATATGCAAGGGATGACGTAAACGATTCCGGAGCTCTTTGTGATGTTGAAATCGGTGAAGGTAGAAATCAAGAAAAGCATCAAATATTGATGGTTGACAAGACCACTAGTTTCAAGCAAAAGGGCAAGGGAAAGAAAGGGAACTTCAAAAAGAATGGCAAGCAAGTTGCTACTCCCAGGAAGAAGCCCAAAGCTAGACCCAAGCCTGAAACTGAGTGCTTCTACTTCAAAGAAAATGGTCACTGGAAGCGGAACTGCCCCAAATACTTGGCGGATAAGAAGGATGACAAAGTGAAAAAAGTATATATGATATACATGTTATTGATTTGTACTTTACTAGTGTTCATAGTAGCCCCTGGGTATTTGATACCGGTTCAATTGCTATGATTAGTAACTCGAAACAGGAGTTACAAAATGAACAAGGACTAGTTGAGCGCGAGGTGACGATGTGTGTTGGAAATGATTCCAAGGTTGATAAGATCACCATCACATACTCCCTCTACCTTCGGGATTAGTATTGGAACTAAATAATTGTTATTTGGTGTTTGCGTTGAGAATAAATATGATTGGATCATGTTTATTGTGATACGCTTATTCATTTAAGTCAGAGAATAATTGTTTTTCTGTTTACATGAATAAAACCTTCTATGGTCTTACATCCAATGTAAATGGTTTACTGAATCTCGATCATAGTGATACACATAATATTGATGCCAAAAGATGCAAAGTTAAAATGATAGTGCAACTTATTTGTGGCACTCCGTTTAGGTCATATTTGTGAAAAGCGCATAAAGAAACTCCATGCTGATGGGCTTTTGGAAATCACTTGATTATGAATCACTTGATGTTTGCGAACCATGCCTCATGGGCAAGATGACTAAAACTCCGTTCTCCGAACAATGGAGCGAACCACTGACTTATTGGAAATAATACATACTGATGTATGCGGTTCGATGAGTGTTGAGGCTCGCGGCAGGTATCGTTATTTTCTGACCTTCACAGATGATTTAAGCAGATATGGGTATATCTACTTAATGAAACACAAGTCTGAAACATTTGAAAAGTTCAAAGAAATTTAGAGTGATGTTAAGAATCATTGTAACAATAAAATAAAGTTTCTATGATCTGATCGTAGAGGCAAATATTTGAGTCACGAGTTTGGCCTTCATTAAAAAAACAATGTGGAATAGTTTCACAAGTCATGCCACCCGGAACACCACGGAGTAATGGTGTGTCCGAACATCGTAACCATACTTTATTAGATATGGTGCGATCTATGATGTCTCTTACCGATTTACCACTATCGTTTTGGGGTTATGCATTAGATACAGCTGCATTCACGTTAAATAGGGCACCGTCTAATCCGTTGAGACGACACCGTTTGAACTATGGTTTAGCAAGAAACTTAAGCTGTCGTTTCTTAAAGTTTGGGGTTGCGATGCTTATGTGAAAAAAGCTTCAGTCTGATAAGCTCGAACCCAAATCGGAGAAGTGCGTCTTCATAGGATACCCAAAAGAAACTGTTGGGTACACCTTCATTCACAGATCCGAAGGCAAGATCTTTGTTGCTAAGAATGGATCCTTTCTAGAGAAGGAGTTTCTCTCGAAATAAGTGAGTGGGAGAAAAGTAGAACTTGATGAGGTAGTTATACCTTTCTCCCAAATTGGAAAGTAGTTCATCACGGAAATCATTTCAAGTGATTCCTACACCAATTTGTGAGGAAGTTAATGATGATGATCATGAAACTTCAGATCAAGTTACTACCGAACCTCGTAGGTTAACCAGAGTACGTTCTGCACCAGAGTGGTACGGAAATCCTATTCTGGAAGTCATGTTACTAGACCATGACGAACCTACGAACTACGAGGAAGTGATGATGAGCTCAGATTCCGCAAAATGGCTTGAGGCCATGAAATCTTAGATGGGATCCATGTATGAGAACAAAGTATGGACTTTGGTTGACTTGCTCGATGATCAGCATGCCATTGAGAATAAATGGATCTTCAAGAGGAAGGCGGACACTGATAGTAGTGTTACTATCTACAAAGCTCGAATTGTCGCAAAAGGTTTTTCGATAAGTTCAAAGTGTTGACTACGATGAGATTTTCTCACTCGTACTGATACTTAAGTCTGCTCGAATCATGTTAGCAATTGCCACGTTTTATGAAATCTGGCAAATGGATATCAAAACTGCATTCCTTAATGAATTTCTTAAAGAAGAGTTGCATATGATGCAACCAGAAGGTTTTGTCGATCCTAAAGGTGCTAACAAAGTGTGCAAGCTCCAGCGATCCATCTATGGACTGGTGCAAGCATCTCGGAATTGGAATGTACGCTTTGATGAGTTGATCAAAGCATATAGTTTTATACAGACTTTTGGTGAAGCCTTTATTTACAAGAAAGTGAGTCGGAGCACTACATCCTTTCTGATAAGTATATGTGAATGACATATTGTTGATCAAAAATGATGTAGAATTTTCTGGAAAGCATAAAGGAGTGTTTGAAAGGAGTTTTTCAAAGAAAGGCCTCGGTGAAGCTGCTTACATATTGGGCATCAAGATTTATAAAGATATATCAAGACGCTTGATAAGACTTTCTATGAGTACATACCTTGATAAGATTTTTGAAGGATTTCAAAATGGATCAGTCAAAGAAGGAGTTCTTGCGTGAGTTGTAAGGTATGAAGTTGAGTAAAGACTCAAAACCCGACCACGGCAGAAAATAGAAAGAGAATGAAAAGTCATTCCCTATTTCTCAGTCATAGGTTCTATAAAGTATGCTATGCTGTGTACCAGACCTATTGTGTACCTCACCATGAGTTTGGCAAGAGGGTACAATAGTGATCCAGGAGTGGATCACTGGGCAGCGGTCAAAATTATCCTTAGTGGAATAAGGACATGTTTCTCGGTTATGGAGATAACAAAAAGTTCGTCGTAAAGGGTTACATAGATGCAACCTTTGACACTGATCCAGATGACTCTAAATCTCTATCTGGATACATATTTAAAGTAGGAGCGATTAGCTAGAGTAGCTCCATGCAGAGCATTGTAGACATAGAAAATTTGCAAAATACATATGGCTCTGAATGTGGCAGACCCGTTGACTAAACTTCTCTCACGAAGTAAAACATGATCACTCTTTGGGTGTTAATCACATAGCGATGTGAACTAGATTATTGACTCAAGTAAACCCTTTGGGTATTAGTCACATGGAGATGTGAACTAATCACATAAAGATGTGAACTATTGGTGTTAAATCACATGACGATGTGAACTAGATTATTGACTCTAGTGCAAGTGGGAGACTGAAGGAAATATACCCAAGAGGCAATAATAAAGTTGTTATTTATATTTCCTTATATCATGATAAATGTTCATTATTCATGCTAGAATTGTATTAACTGGAAACATAGTCCATGTGTGAATACATAGACAAAATAGAGTGTCCCTAGTATGCCTCTACTTGACTAGCTCGTTAATCAAGATGGTTAAGTTTCCTGACCATGGACATGTGTTGGCATTTGACGAACAAGATCACATCATTAGGATAATGATGTGATGAACAAGACCCATCCGTTAGCTTAGCATAATGATCATTTAGTTTTATTGCTATTGCTTTCTTCATGACTTATACATGTTCCTCTGACTATGAGATTATGCAACTCCCGAATACCGGAGGAACACCTTGTGTGCTATCAAATGTCGCAACGTAACTGGGTGATTATAAATATGCTCTATAGGTGTCTTTGAAGGTGTTTGTTGGGTTGGCATAGATCAAGATTAGGATTTGTCACTCCGTATATCAGAGAGGTATCTCTGGGCCCTCTCGGTAATGCACATCACTATAAGCCTTGCAAGCAATGTGACTAATGAGTTAGTTACGGGATGATGCATTACGGAACGAGTAAAGAGACTTGCCAGTAATGAGATTGAACTAGGTATGAAGACACCGACGGTCGAATCTCGGGCAAGTAACATACCGATGACAAAGGGAATAACGTATGTTGTTCTGCGGTTTGACCGATAAAGATCTTCGTAGAATATGTAGGAGACAATATGAGCATCCAGGTTCCGCTATTGGTTATTGACCGGAGATGTGTCTCGTTCATGTCTACATAGTTCTCGAACTCGTAGGGTCCGCACGCTTAACGTTCGATGATGATTTGTATTATGAGTAATGTGATTTGATGACTGAAGTTTGTTCGGAGTCCCGGATGAGATCACGGACATGACGGGGAGTCTCGAAATGGTTGAGAGGTAAAGATCTATATATTGGAAGGTTATATTCGGACACCAGAATGGTTCCAAAGTGATTCAGGTATTTTTCGGAGTACTGGGAGGTTACCAGAACCCCCCGGGGAGGTAGTGGGCCTTCATGGGCCTTAGTGGAAAGGAGAGGAGGGCCGCAAGGGAATCCGCCCCCCATGGCAAATCCGAATTGGGCTAGGGAGGTGGCGGCGCCCCCCTCTTTCCTTCTCCCTCTCCTACTCCTTCCCCCCTCCCTCTCTTGGAAAAGGAAGGGGACTCCAACTAGGATTGGGAATCCTAGTTGGACCCCCTTATAGGCGTGCCCCTCCTAGGCCGGCCTCTTCCTCCCCCTCCTTTATATACGTGGGCAGGGGGCACCCCAAAGTACAACAGACAATCTCTTAGCCGTGTGCGGTGCCCCCCTCCATAGTGTAACACCTCGATCATATCGTTGTAGTGCTTGGGCGAAGCCCTGCGCCGGTAAAATTATCATCACCGTCGCTACGCCGTCGTGCTGACGGAACTCTCCCTCGTCCTCAACTGGATCAAGAGTTCGAGGGACGTCATCGTGCTAAACGTGTGTTGAACACGGAGGTGCCGTATGTACAATACTTGGATCGGTTGGATCGTGAAGACGTTCGACTACATCAACTGTGTTACTAAATGCTTCCGCTTTCGGTCTAGGAGGGTACGTGAACACACTCTCCCATCTCGTTGTTATGCATCTCCTAGATTGATCTTGCGTGATCGCAGGAATTTTTTTCAAATACTGTGTTCCCCAACATCATTGTCGGGCGAAAAAGCATCGTGCACGTCCAGATTTGCCCCCGCACCCCACCGCGGGCACGCCCTTCCATCACCATGCCGATCCCGGCGTCGCCTACCTACCACCACCACTAGAAAGGCCATTCCATTGCTGGAAAAGAGAGGGTTCACCATGACAGCCTCCACCCCGCTCCTGGGTGAGCTTTCCGGCGCTCCAGCCACGCAGGCGGTGATACCGGTGGTCGCGCGCGTACAATGTCCGCCAGGTGTTCGGTGATTTGTCTGCTCGGTGATGGAATCGGACGAAGAGTAGGCGTCCACAGTGCTGGTGGAGGAGGAAGCCGATGCCGACGCCCAGGATGAAGAGCACCTCAAGGTCCTCGCCGCTTTGCCCAGCCTGTTCACGAGCAATGCAAAGCCGCGACGAGGTGGCTCGAAGGCAAAGTAGAGACATCGTCTGGAAGACTATTGCTTGCTCTACGCCGACTATTCGCCGATGCTCCGCTGTACGGCGATAAAGTATTTCGGTGCCGTTATCAGATGAGCCGAAAGATCCTCAGGATTGTGAAT
Source organism: Aegilops umbellulata (assembly GCA_032464435.1). NCBI lineage: Eukaryota > Viridiplantae > Streptophyta > Magnoliopsida > Poales > Poaceae > Aegilops > Aegilops umbellulata. The sequence goes on from CP136060.1 coordinate 50,745,742, forward strand.
TCCATCTGTGAGTTCGACAACTACTTCAATTGCAACAAGGATTGCACCAGCACACTTGGATTCACCTCACTCCAGCGTGCATGACAACTATGAGGATGCTTGCATACGGAGCTCCCGGTGATTCGTTAAAAGACTATGGAGGCATGGTCTAATATGTTGAACTGATCTATCTTAGAGCGGTTAGTCTCACGAAGCCGATCATAGGTTTCCCACCACTTCCGCAGCGCGCCGCGCCCGGGGAGATTATTCTCTCCCGGGGGCGTCAAATATTAGTTCTGTTCATAGATTAGACCAGTTCAATAGATTAGGTCAATTCAATTTTCGATTCTATCAGATCAGTTTTCCCTTTAGCCAGCAAATAAACTCGACAAGCCCTCAAACTCCATTGAATAAAAATCCCACAGAAATCGGTGGCTGCGTCAATCTCCCGTGGGCGACTATAGCTTTTCCAAGCAAATCGACGAGACTCCGGCCTCTGAGTGCAGCACGCACGTACGCGTGCGTGCACTGATCCGGCCGGTTCCAGCCTCGACACGGGCCTGCTTCGATCTGAACGAGTAGCACCCGTATGACGGGGCGACATCAACCAATCACGTCAGACTGGCCACCTGCGGGCGCTACATAGTCGTCGGCCGCGCTAGCAGCCGGACTCTCTACACGCCTCTGGTGCACGTGCAAGCAACGCCTCCGCCTCCGTGCTAATCCAGGTGCGCGTACACAGAGAAATACCCAAGCCGATCTACGTACACGCGTTGGTTCGTTCAACGTCGTCCTCTTCGCTGCAACTCCAGACGTGACACGACGCGATCCAGCGAACACATGCAAGCAGTGCACAGGCCTACGCTGCATGCACATGACGGCATGCGTGGATTCTTTTTTTTCATGCAACACATAGGCCGGCCGAGTCATCTATATCAATACATATCTTCGCTGAACCAAGCATCACCCATGCCGAACGACCTGCATCGAGACGACCTGTATCGACCATCTACACCGACCCGCATCAATTCAAGTCGTCGAGGCGAATATCAACATCTTGCTGTACGATTACATCGAGTCAAAGAAAAAAAAATTCTTCATCGCGCATAGAAGCTACCACAACATGCACCATCCACATGCCAGGCCGGTGTGAACAGCGATGCAATTCTTCATCGACTTCTTCGGCATGACACGGCATCGACACTTGGTCGCCGCGAGGGACGCCTTCAAGTGACACATTATCGTCGACACGCTGTTGTGACGCCATCGCCGACACTTCAGCGGCAAGGTCTTCATCAACATGGTCTTCACCAACATCACACACTGCCACTGCCTTGTCCACAAGATGGACACTTGGCGTCCTCTAACAGACTTTCTGCAAGACGCGACCATGACAACGGCATCGACTGCGTCATCCACGATGGCATGACTGCATCGACACGGTGTCACCACAGTGACTACCCTACACGGCCACACGGTTCTGGCAAAACCGATGTGTGCTCGATGGGCTTCCTACGATCTTGGCAAAACCGACGGACTCATCACCGACGCCACCCTCTGACATCCGCAAGATGCATCGTCCATGTCTGCAACCCCGTCATAGCGTATTTTTTTCCGCCTCCGGCTTTGTGCGGCTTCATCATTCATGACAACCACACCATCGACCGTGACTACCTCGACCACGGATACACCACATTGATCGTCTACCTCGACATTGACATTAATGGTTTCGCCTACAGCAACTCATCGACAACAACTCCAGTCAACAGCATCCATGTTGTCACTACCGTCCACGTCACTCCCGGTGTGACTGTGGGAGGGAATAGAGGAGAAGGCAGCAAGGCACCAGAAGGGGACACGGTCATCGCCCTAAGTGCTGACCCATCAGAGACGCAATTGATGATGGCACAGCAGAGAAGACGATAGAAGCACATGACTTCAAATTCAGTCATAATCTTCTGCTTCACTCCCGCTGCGAGTGGGGGAACGTTAGAAGTATATTGTGTTTAAGATAGAGAGAGGAGTTAGAGCAACTCCAATGGGGCGACACATTTCGTCCGCTAGCATCCGTTTGGGTTAGTATGGACACAAAAGTCGGCCCAACGCGCCGACCCAAACGGACGCGCCTCCGCTTGGCGTCCGTATGCCGACCCATTCCCAACCCATTTTTGAGCCGGATTTGCGTCGGCGCGGATAAGAGACGGACGCGCGCGCGTGCCTACTCCTCCCCCTAGGCCCACCAATCGGTGGCAGACACCTCCATTTCCACCCATTTCCCCAAAAACCCTCCGCCCGCGCGCGCGCCTGCCCCACACCCACCATGGACGACGACCTCGACCATGACGCCGCCGCCGGCCTCGCCTCCCTCGCGTCGTCCGGCATGACGACTACCCCCTCTGGCAAAGGCAAACCTCGTGCCCCGCGCAAAACCACCGCAGTGCCCAAGCCAAAGAAGGTGCTGAGGCCCAAACAACGGGTAAGGGAGTCGGCCAAGAGGAAGGGCCGGAGGCACGCTGCGGACGCGAGGGATGAAGCCATCGCGGCTGTCGCGGTCGCCGCCGCCACGCAGTAGGAGGTCACCAACGCCCGTGTCGCGGAGGCAATGAGGGAGGCGCTCTATATTCTAGGGTTAAACCCTAGCCAGCACGGCCTCGTCAATGCCGCCGTGGCTGCCGCGGCCAACACGGCCTCGTCAATGCCGCCGTGGCTGCCGCGGCCAGCACCGGCTCATCAGCTTTCCCTCGGATGGTGCTACCCGACTCGCCCCGCGCGTTGGCTTGCACCCCGACGCCCGACTTCCACGTGTACCCGCAAGCCTCCTGCCTCTCCGGGGAGTGCTCGCCCGGCATGAGCGTGGTGGTGCCATCCACGCCCGTGCCCGCACCCATCGATCTCAACGCCACGCCGGTGGCCGGTGGCTCGTCATCCGAAGGCGCGAGGAAACACACGCGGCAGTTGTCGGCTGACGTGCTACCGGACGCCCGCAACCTGTTCGACGGAATGCCGGCCGCCGGTGACGAGGACTACATGCAGAACCTCATCTTCGAGGGCGGTGCACCGGCCGCTGGCTACGATCTCGACGAGACACAAAGCCAGGACGGTCACAGGGCGTACACGCCGGCCGCTGGCTATGATCCCGATCAGGTGGCCTTCATGTGTGATCAGGTCGGCATGGACCTGGACGGCTTCCCACTTGACCGCGAGTTTCCGGATGACTACGGGCAAGAGGAAGAGGACGAGTGCGACATCAAAGTGGAGCCTTTGTTCGAGGACGAGCTTGCCAACCAAGCCGCCGGGCCGAAGCCGAAGCACAAGAGCAAGTGGACGAAGGCATACATGGAAGCTGAGGACAAGCTTCTTTGCGAGTGTTGGCGAGATATCGGACAAGACCCCAAGACCGGCGCTGAACAAAAGCATTCAACTTTTTGGATTCGTGTCCACCGGGAGTTTCATGAGCGCAAGAAGTTTCCGCCTTACCAAATTGTGAGCACGCGCTGGTGGTGTACATTTCGAAGCGTTGGAGGGTGATCCAACAAGAGTGCAACAAGTTTTGTGCCACTCTTGAGAGCGTCAAGGCCCGCCCCGTGAGCGGCATCGACATGCAAGACATGGTATGCTAGCAAGCTTCCCTCTTTTGTGTCATCAAGTTCATGCTTGCGTGTTCATTTGCATACCATTTGCCAATATGCTTGCATGGAAACATTTGTAGGCATTTCAAGCTTTGGAGGCATTCAAGGTCCAACACAATGGCAAGTGCTTCAACCTCTCCCATTGCTTTAGGGTCATCAAGGACAAGGAGAAGTTCAAGGCACAATATGCCGCCCTTAAGTCGCGTGGGGGTGGGGGGGAGCCGTGGAGGAGGTTGGGGGCGGCGATCCGGCACAGCTGCGGGGTAAGACCAATTTCAAGAAGGAGGACAAGCGGGACACGACATCGAACGCCTTGATCGCAAGCGTGGAGGGCATGGTGAACAAGAAGGACTTAATAGAGGAGGAGAGCTGGCGTTTCAAAGAAGAGCAAATGAACGACTTCATGGAGATCCAAAGGAGGATGCTTGAGATGGACGCGGAGAAGCAAGCCAAGATGCTAGAGATCGAGACCGCCAACGCCAAGACCAAGGTGAAAGAAGTGGCTCTCGCGAGCATGATGACCGAGGTGGAGATCATGAAGGTGGATCTCAACACCGTGTCACCAAGGAAGATACCGTGGTTTGAGAAGATGCAGGACGACATGCTCAAGTTCACCGACGAGTAATCTCGTGGACGCGAGTGCCTTCCTTTTTTGTATGCCGGCTTGTCTGCTGGCATGACCACGGGGCCGCGATGGCGTGGTCAAACTCAAGTCCCACCCCTTTTTGTGTGTTGGCATGTGTACCGGCCGCTAGAGTGTGCCAGAATGAACCGTGTAGTGATTTTTTAAGCCGGCAATGTATGCCGGCGCTGGCATGGTGCCGGCCACTGGCATGATCTATGGCCGCGGGCCTTTTTTTAAATTGTGTGTGGACATGAAATGGGTCGGCGCGTTGGGCGCACTGCCGATCCAAATGCAAAACAGGACGGACGTTTGGTGGGCGGCCGAATCAAACGGACAAAAAGTGGACAAATGTGCCATTCGTTTGGGTCTGCCCATTGGAGTTGCTCTTATCAACCAAAAGGAAGCACCGCGTTGGCGCGTTGCCGACGCAGGTGTAGGTTGTGTGTGACGGGGAGAGCTCCCGCATGCCATGTGATTGTGAGGTGAGGCGGTGAGCTATTTAACCAACGCACATTCTTTGTTGGATTAACAAAGCTAGTTGGTCATCCACTCTCTCTTTGGCTTCCGGGCACGACAGGTTTACGAACGTCGTCCTACTTGTACATCCCTCCCAATTGAACGTACGTACACATGCACACTACAACATCGTCTGCCTCGCCCCTGTCTCCTGATTATGAAAAGCGAGTGGAGACAGGAGACACAGGTATAGCGGTGGTCCTTACATGGTGTGGCGACGGAGAGGCGGGATGGATATGGATCGATCATGGATAAACTGCACGGGAGGAGAGAGAGCTCCAAGAAGAAGAGGGAAGGAGAGATGCGTGGAGGCCGGAAACGTGGTGCACGTATGGTATGCGGACGGCCCAGAGCGCATCAAGGAGGAAAGCAAGAGGGAAACCATTATTTGGTCGTCAAAGCTTGCTGGTCGTGGTCGTGCCAGTGTGACCGGGGAGGGTTGCTGCTACCTCTTGAGCATGAGTTGGTTTTCCCTTGAAGAGGAAAGAGTGATGAAGCAAAGTAGGTAAGTGTTTCCCTCAATTTTTAAGAGCCAAGGTATCAATCCAGTAGAAGACTACACGCAAGTCGCCGAGTACCTGCACAAATAACCAAGAACCTTGCAACAAACACGATAAAGGGGTTGTCAATCCCTTCACGACCACTTGCAAAAGTGAGATCTGATAAAGATAATAAGATAAATATTTTTGGTATTTTTGTTGTATAGATTGAAAAGTAAAGATAGCAAAATAAATAGTAAACTAGAATTGTAGATTGGAAACTTATATGATGTAAAGTAGACCCCGGGGCCATAGGTTTCACTAGTGGCTTCTCTCAAGATAGCATATATATTACGGTGGGTGAACAAATTACTGCCGAGCAATTGATAGAAAAGCGCATAGTTATGAGAATATCTAGGCATGATCATGAACATATGCATCACGTCCGTGACAAGTAGACCGAAACGATTCTGCATCTACTACTATTACTCCACACATCGACCACTATCCAGCATGCATCTAGAGTATTAAGTTCGTTAGAATAGAGTAATGCATTAGGCAAGATGACATGATGTAGAGGGATAAACTCAAGCAATATGATATAAACCCCATCTTTTTATCCTCGATGGCAACAATACAATACGTGTCGTTTCCCTTTGTGTCACTGGGATCGAGCACCGCAAGATTGAACCCAAAGCTAAGCACTTCTTCAATTGCAAGAAAGATCAATCTAGTAGGCCAAACTAAACTGACAATTCGAAGAGACTTGCAAAGATATTTAAATCATGCATAAAAGAATTCAGAGAAGAATAAAATATTGTTCATAAATAATCTTGATCATAAACCCACAATTCATCGCATCTCGGCAAACACGCCGCAAAAAGTATTACGTCGAATAGATCTCCAAGAAGATCGAGGAGAACTTTGTATTGAGATCCAAAGAGAGAAAGAAACCATCTAGCTAATAACTATGGACCCGAAGGTCTGTGGTAAACTACTCACACATCATCAGAGAGGCTATGGTGTTGATGTAGAAGCCCTCCGTGATCGAATGCCCCTCCGGTAGAGCGCCGGAAAAGGCCCCAAGATGGGATCTCACGAGTACAGAAGGTTGCGGCGGTGGAAAAGGTGTTTCGTGGCTCTCCCCGATGGTTTCAGGGTATAAGAGTATATATAGGCAAAAGAAGGAGGTCGGTGGAGCTATGAGGGGCCCACAAGGGTGGGGACGCACCTACCCCCTAATACGTTTCCAACGCATCTTTAATTTTTGATTGCTCCATGCTATATTATCTACCATTTTAGACGATATTGGGCTTTATTATCCACTTTTATATTATTTTTGGGACTAACCTATTAACCAGAGGCCCAGCCCAGAATTGCTGTTTTTTTGCCTATTTCAGTGTTTTGAAGAAAATGAATATCAGACGGAGTTGAAACAGAATGAAATCAATTAGAGAAGTTATTTTTGGAAGGAAAGCTACCGGAAAAGCTTGGAGTGCACGTCAGGAAAGGAAAAAGGGAGCCACGAGGGTGGGGGCGCGCCCGCCCCCTAGGGTGCGCCCACCTGCCTCGTGGGCCCCTCGTGGCTCCCCTCACGTACTTCTTCCGCCTATATAACTCCATATACCCTAAAAATTCCAGAGACGAGAATAGATCGGGAGTTCCGCCTCCGCAAGCCTCTGTAGCCACCAAAAGTCAATCGGGACCCTGTTCCGGCACCCTGCTGGAAGGGGGAAACCTCAGCGGTGGCCATCTTCATCATCCCGACGCTCTCCATGACAAGGAGGGAGTAGTTCACCCTCGGGGCTGAGGGTATGTACCAGTAGCTATGTGTTTGATCTCTCTCTCTCTCTCTCTCGTGTTCTTGATTTGGCACGATCTTGATGTATCGCGAGCTTTGCTATTATTGTTCGATCTTATGTTGCTTCTCCCCCTCTTCTCTCTTGTAATGGATTGAGTTTTCCCTTTGAAGTAATCCTATCGGATTGAGTCTTTAATGACTTGAGAACTCTTGATGTATGTCTTGCCATGCGTATCTGTGGTGACAATGGGATATCACGTGCCACTTGATGTATGTTTTGGTGATCAACTTGCGGGTTCCACCCATGAACCTATGCATAGGGGTTGGCACATGTTTTCGTCTTGATTCTCCGGTAGAAACTTTGGGGCACTCTTTGAAGTACTTTGTATTGGATTGAATAGATGAATCTGAGATTGTGTGATGCATATCGTATAATCATACCCATGGATACTTGAGGTGACATTGGAGTATCTAGGTGACATTAGGGTTTTGGTTGATTTGTATCTTAAGGTGTTATTCTAGTACGAACTCTAGGGCTGTTTGTGACACTTATAGGAACAGCCCAATGGATTGATTGGAAAGAATAACTTTGAGGTGGTTTCGTACCCTACCATAATCTCTTCGTTTGTTCTCCGCTATTAGTGTCTTTGGAGTGACTCTTTGTTGCATGTTGAGGGATAGTTATATGATCCAATTATGTTATTATTGTTGAGAGAACTTGCACTAGTGAAAGTATGAACCCTAGGCCTTGTTTCCTATCATTGCAATACCGTTTACGCTCACTTTTATCGCTTGCTACCTTGCCGTTTTCATATTTTCAGATTAAAAAAACCTATATCTACCATCCATATTGCACTTGTATCACCATCTCTTTGCCGAACTAGTGCACCTATACAATTTAACATTGTATGGGTGTGTTGGGGACACAAGAGACTCTTTGTTATCTGGTTGCAGGGTTGCTTGAGAGAGAACATCTTCATCCTACGCCTCCCACGGATTGATAAACCTTAGGTCATCCACTTGAGGGAAATTTGCTACTATCCTACAAACCTCTGCACTTGGAGGCCCAACAACGTCTACAAGAAAAAGGTTGCGTAGTAGACATCAAGCTCTTTTCTGGCGCCGTTGCCGGGGAAGCTTGGAGTGCACGTCAGGAAAGTAGGAAGGTGGCCACGAGGGTGGGTGGCACCCCCCTAGGGCGCGCCCCTGCCTCGTGGGCCCCCGAAGCTCTATCGACGTTCTCCTTTCACCCATATATAACCACGTATCCTAAAACTTCCGAAGACGAGAATAGATCTGGAGTTCCGCCACCGCAAGCTTCTGTAGCCACCAAAAGTCAATCGAGACCCTGTTCCGGCACCCTGCCGGAGGGGGGGGGGGAACCCTCACCGGTGTCCATCTTCATCATCCCGGCGCTCTCCATGACAAGGAGGGAGTAGTTCACCCTCGGGGCTGAGGGTATGTACTAGTAGCTATGTGTTTTATCTCTCTCTCTCTCTCTCATGTTCTTGATTTGGCACGATCTTGATGTATCGCAAGCTTTGCTATTATAGTTGGATCTTATGTTTCTTCTCCCCCTCTACTCTCTTGTAATGGATTGAGTTTCCCCTTTGAAGTAATCTTATCAGATTGAGTCTTTAATGACTTGAGAACTCTTGATGTATGTCTTGCCGTGCGTATATGTGGTGACAATGGAATATCACGTGATTCACTTGATGTATGTTTTGGTGATCAACTTGCGGGTTCCGCCCATGAACCTATGCATAGGGGTTGGCACACGTTTTCGTCTTGATTCTCCGGTAGAAACTTTGGGGCACTCTTTGAAGTACTTTGTGTTGGTTGAATAAATGAATCTGAGATTGTGTGATGCATATCGTATAATCATACCCACGGATACTTGAGGTGACATTAGAATATCTAGGTGACATTAGGGTTTTGGTTGATTTGTATCTTAAGGTGTTATTCTAGTACGAACTCTAGGGCAGTTTGTGATACTTATAGGAATAGCCCAATGGATTGATTGTAAAGAATAACTTTGAGGTGGTTTCGTATCCTACCATAATCTCTTCGTTTGTTCTCCGCTATTAGTGACTTTGGAGTGACTCTTTGTTTCATGTTGAGGGATAGTTATATGATCCAACTATGTTATTATTGTTGAGAGAACTTGCACTAGTGAAAGTATAAACCCTAGGCCTTGTTTCTTAGCATTGCAATACCGTTTACGCTCACTTTTACCACTTGTTACCTTGCTGTTTATATATTTTCAGATTACAAAAACCTATATCTACCATCATTATTGCACTTGTATCACCATCTCTTCGCCGAACTAGTGCACCTATACAATTTACCATTGTATTGGGTGTGTTGGGGACACAAGAGACTCTTTGTTATTTGGTTGCAGGGTTGTTTGAGAGAGACCATCTTCATCCTACGCCTCCCACGGATTGATAAACCTTAGGTCATCCACTTAAGGGAAATTTGCTACTGTCTTACAAACCTCTGCATTTGGAGGCCCAACAATGTCTACAAGAAGAAGGTTGTGTAGTAGACATCAAGTTCTTTTCTGGCGCCGTTGCCAGGGAGGTGAGTGCTTGAAGGTATATCTTTAGATCTTGCAATCGAATCTTTTTGTTTCTTGTTTTAGCACTAGTTTTGTTTATAAAAGAAAACTACAAAAAAATCGAATTAAGTTTGTCTCATACGCTTCACCTTTTTAATATGTTTCGTGAGTATGATGGAAAGGAAAATTGTGCCCAAGTGTTAGAAGAAGAATGCATTAAAATGTTTGGCACTAAAACTTTGAATGATGAGCATGATTGCAAGGTTGTTAGTATGAATTCTTTGAATACCCATGATGCTAATGATATGCAAAGCCACGAGCTTGGGGATGCTATGTTTAATGAAGATGATATTTTTTATCCCCCAAGTTTTGATGAGCAAATTTACTATGATGAGAGCATGCGTCCTATCTATGATGATTATTGTGATGACACGTATGCTATAAAGAATAATTATAACCATGAAACTTGTCATCTTGATCTTAATTTTCAATCACATGATAGTTATTTTGTTGAGTTTGCTCCCACTACTATTCATGAGAAGAATTTTGCTTATGTGGAGAGTAGTAAATTCTATGCTTGTAGATCATGAAAAGAATTCTTTAGGTGCTGGTTATATTGTTGAATTCATTCATGATGCTACTGAAAATTATTATGAGGGAGGAATATATCCTTGTAGGAATTGCAATAATATCAAGTTTCCTCTCTATGTGCTTAAAATCTTGAAGCTATGCTTGTTTTACCTTCCTATGCAAGTTGATTATTGTTCCCATAGGTTGTTTGTTCAAAAAGTCCCTATGCATAGGAAGTGGGTTAGACTCAAATGTGCTAGTAATATTCTTCATGATGCTCTCTTTATGTTTCAATTCTTATCTTTTATGTGAGCATCATTGAAATCATCATGCCTAGCTAGGGCGTTAAACGATAACGCCTGTTGGGAGGCAACCGAATTTTATTTTAGTTTCTTGATTTTTGGTTCTGTATAGGAATAAATAATCCATCTAGCTTATGTTTAGATGTGGTTTTGTCTTTTAATTAGTGTTTGTGCCAAGTAGAACCTTTGGGAAGACTTGGGTGAAGTCTTTATGATCATGCTGTAAAAAACAGAAACTTTAGCGCTCACGAGATTAGCCAAAACGTTTTACTGGAGAGTGCTATTTAGTTGATTCTTTTTGCAGGTGATTACTAGAAAAATTACTCAGTTCCACCAATTTATTTTAGAACTTTTGGAGTTCCAGAAGTTTGTGTTAGTTACAGATTACTCCAGACTGTTCTGTTTTTGACAGATTCTGTTTTCATTGTGTTGCTTGCTTATTTTGATGAGTCTATGGCTAGTAAAATAGTTTATAAAACATAGAGAATCTTCTAGTCATCTAAGTATCACAAGATAGACATCCCTCTTCTAGTCATCTAAGTATCACATGATCCGAGTCAACTAGGCCGTGTCCGATCATCACGTGAGACGGACTAGTCAACATCGGTGAACATCTTCATGTTGATCGTATCTTCTATACGACTCATGCTCGACCTTTCGGTCTTCTGTGTTCCGAGGCCATGTCTGTACATGCTAGGCTCGTCAAGTCAACCTAAGTGTTTGCATGTGGAAATCTGTCTTACACCCGTTGTATGTGAACGTTAGAATCTATCACACCCGATCATCACGTGGTGCTTCGAAACAACGAACTGTCGCAACGGTGCACAGTTAGGGGGAACACTTCTTGAAATTATTATGAGGGATCATCTTATTTACTACCGTCGTTCTAAGTAAACAAGATGCAAAACATGATAAACATCACATGCAATCAAATAATAAACGTGACATGATATGGCCAATATCACATAGCTCCTTTGATCTCCATCTTGGGGCTCCATGATCATCTTGTCACCGGCTTGACACCATGATCTCCATCATCGTGTCTCCATGAAGTTGCTCGCCAACTATTACTTCTACTACTATGGCTAACGCGTTTAGCAATAAAGTAAAGTAATTTACATGGCGTTTCTCAATGACACGCAGGTCATACAAAAAATAAAGACAACTCCTATGGCTCCTGCCGGTTGTCATACTCATCGACATGCAAGTCGTGATTCCTATTACAATAGCATGAACATCTCATACATCACATATAGATCATTCATCATTCATCACAACTTTGGCCATATCATATCACAAAGCACTTGCTGCAAAAACAAGTTAGACGTCCTCTAATTGTTGTTGCAAGTTTTACGTGGCTGAATTAGGGTTCTAGCAAGAACGTTTTCTTACCTACGTAAAAGCCACAACGTGATTTGTCAACTTTTATTTACCCTTCATAAGGACCCTTTTCATCGAATCCGCTCCAACTAAAGTGGGAGAGACAGACACCCGCCAGCCACCTTATGCAACTAGTGCATGTTAGTCGGTGTAACCGGTCTCACGTAAGCGTACGTGTAAGGTTGGTCCGGGCCGCTTCATCCCACAATACCGCTGAAGCAAGATAAGACTAGTAGCGGCAAGAAAGTTGACAACATCTACGCCCACAACAAATTGTGTTCTACTCGTGCAATAGAGAACTACGCATAGACCTAGCTCATGATGCCACTATTGGGGAACGTTGCAGAAAATTAAAAATTTTCCTACGGTTTCACCAAGATCCATCTATGAGTTCATCTAAGCAACGAGTCATGGGAGAGAGATTGCATCTACATACCACTTTGTAGATCGCGAGCGGAAGCGTTCAACGAACGGGGATGAGGTAGTCGAACACGACGTGATCCAAATCACCGGAGATCCTAGCACCGAAAGGACGGCACCTCCGCGTTCAACACACGTACGGTCAGCGTAACGTCTCCTTCTTCTTGATCCAGCAAGGCAAAGGAGAGGTTGGGGAAGATGGCTCCAGCAGCAGCACGACGGCGTGGTGATGGTGGAACTACAGTACTCCGGCAGGGCTTCGCCGTGCTCAACGGAGGAGGAGGAGGTGTTGGAGAGGGAGAGGGAGGCGCCAGGAGCAAGGGGTGCGCAGACCTCCCCTCACCCCTCTATTTATAGGGGAAGGGGAAAGGGGGGCCGGCCCCTCTAGATGGGATCTAGAGGGGGGGCAGCGGCCAGGGAGGGGGGACTTGCCCCCCAAGCAAGGGGGCGCCCCCTTTAGGGTTCCCCCCCAACCCTAGGCGCATGGGCCCTTGGGGGGGAGGTGCACCAGCCCACTTTGGGCTGTTTCCCTTCCTCATACAGCCCATGAGGCCCTCCGGGAGAGGTGGCCCCTCCCGGTGGACCCCCAGAACCCCTCCGGTGGCCCCGGTACAATACCGATATGCCCCCGAAACTTCCCGGTGTCCGTATGACAACTTCCCATATATAAATCTTTACCTCCGGACCATTCCGGAACTCCTCGTGACGTCCGGGATCTCATCCGGGACTCCGAACAACATTCGGGTTACTGCATATACATATCTTCACAACCCTAGCGTCACCGAACCTTAAGTGTGTAGACCCTACGGGTTCGGGAGACATGCAGACATGACCGAGACGGCTCTCGGGCAATAACCAACAGCGGGATCTGGATACAAATGTTGGCTCCCACATGCTCCACGATGATCTCATCAAATGAACCACGATGTCGAGGATTCAATTAATCCCGTATACGATTCCCTTTGTCAATCGGTATTTTACTTGCCCGAGATTCGATCGTCGGTATCCCAATACCTCGTTCAATCTCGTTACCGGCAAGTCACTTTTCTCGTACCGTAATGCATGATCCTGTGATCAAACACTTTGATCACATTGAGCTCATTATGATGATGCATTACCGAGAGGGCCCGGTGATACCTCTCCGTCAAGCGGAGTGACAAATCCCAGTCTCGATCCGTGTCAACCCAACAGACACTTTCGGAGATACCCGTAGTATACCTTTATAGTCACCCAGTTACGTTGTGACGTTTGGCACACCCAAAGCACTCCTACGGTATCCGGGAGTTACACGATCTCATGGTCTAAGGAAAGGATACTTGACATTGGAAAACTCTAGCAAACGAACTATGCGATCTTATGCTATGTTTAGGATTGGGTCTTGTCCATCACATCATTCTCCTAATGATGTGATCTCGTTATCATTGACATCTGATGCCCATCGTCAGGAAACCATGACTATCTGTTGATCAATCTAGTCAACTAGAGGCTTACTAGGGACACGTTGTTGTCTGTTATTCACACATGTATTACGATTTCCGGATAACACAATTATAGCACGAATAAAGAAAATTATCATGAACAAGGAAATATAATAATAATGCTTTTATTATTGCCTCTAGGGCATATTTCCAATAGGCAGTGGTTTTATTTTTTAGAAACAGATGAACTCTCATGCTTCACTTATATTATTTTGATAGTCTTAAATTGTATGGTAATTTTCTTAAATAATCCTAATATGCTAAGCATACAAGATTTGTAATAATTCTTATGAGTGTGTTGAATACTAAGAAAAGTTTGATGCTTGACAATTGTTTTGAGATATGAATATGGTGATATTAGAGTCATGCTAGTTGAGTAGTTGTGAATTTTAGAAATACTTGTGTTAAAGTTTGTGATTCCCGTAGCATGCACGTATGGTGAACCGTTATTGATGAAGTCGGAGCATGATTTATTTATTGATTGTCTTCCTTATGAGTGGCGGTCGGGGATGAGCGATGGTCTTTTCCTACCAATCTATCCCCCTAGGAGCATGCGCGTAATACTTTGCTTTGATAACTTCTAGATTTTTTCAATAAGTATGTGAGTTCTTTATGACTAATGTTGAGTCCATGGATTATACGCACTCTCATCCTTCTACCATTGCTAGCCTCTCTAATACCGTGCACCTTTCGTCGGTATCATACAACCACCACATACCTTCCTCAAAACAGCCACCATACCTACCTATCATGGCATTTCCATAGCCATTCCGAGATATATTGCCATGCAACTTTCCACTGTTCTGTTTATTATGACACGCTTCATCATTGTCATATTGCTAGCATGATCATGTAGTTGACATAGTATTTGTGGCAAAGCCACCGTTCATAATTCTTTCATACATGTCACTCATGAGTCATTGCACATCCCGGTACACCGCTGGAGGCATTCATATAGAGTCATATCTTGTTCTAAGTATTGAGTTGTAATTCTTGAGTTGTAAGTAAATAAAAGTGTGATGATCATCATTATTAGAGCATTGTCCCAGTGAGTAAAGGATGATGGAGACTATGATTCCCCCACAAGTCGGGATGAGACTCCGGACGAAAAATAAAAAAAGAGAAAAAAAGAGGCCATAAAAATAAGAGAAAAGGCCCAAATAAAAAAATGAAAAAATGAGAGAAACAGAGAGAATGGACAATGCTACTATCCTTTTACCACACTTGTGCTTCAAAGTAGCACCATGATCTTCATGATAGAGAGTCTCCTATGATATAAGTTTCATATACTAGTGGGAATTTTTCATTATAGAACTTGGCTTGTATATTCCAGTGATGGGCTTCCTCAAAATGCCCTAGGTCTTCATGAGCAAGCGAGTTGGATGCACACCCACTTAGTTTCTTTTGTTGAGCTTTCATATATTTGTAGCTCTAGTTCATCCGTTGCATGGCAATCCCTACTCACTCACATTGATATCTATTGATGGGCATCTCCATAGCCCATTGATACGCCTAGTTGATGTGACACTATCTTCTCCCTTTTTGTCTTCTCCACAACCACCCTACTATTCCACATATAGTGCTATATCCATGGCTCATTCTCATGTATTGCGTGAAGATCGAAAAAGTTTTGAAAATGTCAAAAGTATGAAACAATTGCTTGGCTTGTCATCGGGATTGTGCATGATTTAAATACTTTGTGTGGTGAAGATAGAGCATAGCCAGACTATATGATTTTGTAGGGATAACTTTCTTTGGCCATGTTATTTTGAGAAGACATAATTGCTTAGTTAGTATGCTTGAAGTATTATTATTTTTATGTTAATATGAACTTTTGTCTTGAATCTTTCGGATGTGAATATTCATACCACAATTAAGAAGAATTACATTGAAATTATGCCAACTAGCATTCCACATCAAAAATTATCTTTTTTATCATTTACCTACTCGAGGACGAGCAGGAATTAAGCTTGGGGATGCTTGATACGTCTCCAACGTATCTATAATTTTTGATTGCTCCATGCTATATTATCTACCGTTTTAGACGATATTGGGCTTTATTATCCACTTTTATATTATTTTTGGGACTAACCTATTAACCGGAGGCCCAGCCCAGAATTGTTGTTTTTTTGCCTATTTGAGTGTTTTGAAGAAAAGGAATATCAGACGGAGTCGAAACGGAATGAAATCAACTAGAGAAGTTATTTTTGGAAGGAAAGCTACCGGAAAAGCTTGGAGTGCACGTCAGGAAAGGAACGAGGGAGCCACGAGGGTGGGGGGCGCGCCCACCCCCTGCCTCGTGGGCCCCTCGTGGCTCCCCTGACGTACTTCTTCCGCCTATATAAGTCCATATACCCTAAAACTTCCAGAGACGAGAATATATCGGGAGTTCCGCCGCCGCAAGCCTGTGTAGCCACCAAAAGTCAATCGGGACCCTGTTCCGGCACCCTACCGGAGGGGGGGAACCCTCACCGGTGGCCATCTTCATCATCCCGGCGCTCTCCATGACGAGGAGGGAGTAGTTCACCCTCGGGGCTGAGGGTATGTACCAGTAGCTATGTGTTTGATCTCTCTCTCTCTCTCTCTCTCTCTCGTGTTCTTGATTTGGCACGATCTTGATGTATCGCGAGCTTTGCTATTATAGTTGGATCTTATGTTGCTTCTCCCCCTCTTCTCTCTTGTAATGGATTGAGTTTTCCCTTTGAAGTAATTTTATCGGATTGAGTCTTTAATGACTTTGAGAAATCTTGATGTATGTCTTGCCGTGCGTATCTGTGGTGACAATGGGATATCACGTGCCACTTGATGTATGTTTTGGTGATCAACTTGCGGGTTCCGCCCATTAACCTATGCATAGGGGTTGGCACATGTTTTCGTCTTGATTCTCCGGTAGAAACTTTGGGGCACTCTTTGAAGTACTTTGTATTGGATTGAATAGATGAATCTGAGATTGTGTGATGCATATCGTATAATCATACCCACGGATACTTGAGGTGACATTGGAGTATCTAGGTGAAATTAGGGTTTTGGTTGGTTTGTATCTTAAGGTGTTATTCTAGTACGAACTCTAGGGCTGTTTGTGACACTTATAGGAATAGCCCAATGGATTGATTGGAAAGAATAACTTTGAGGTGGTTTCGTACCCTACCATAATCTCTTCATTTGTTCTTCGCTATTAGTGTCTTTGGAGTGACTCTTTGTTGCATGTTGAGGGATAGTTATATGATCCAATTATGTTATTGTTGTTGAGAGAACTTGCACTAGTGAAAGTATGAACCCTAGGCCTTGTTTCCTATCATTGCAATACCGTTTACGCTCACTTTTATCGCTTGCTACCTTGCCGTTTTTATATTTTCAGATTACAAAAACCTATATCTACCATCCATATTGCACTTGTATCACCATCTCTTCGCCGAACTAGTGCACCTATACAATTTACCATTGTATTGGGTGTGTTGGGGACACAAGAGACTCTTTGTTATTTGGTTGTAGGGTTGCTTGAGAGAGAACATCTTCATCCTACGCCTCCCACGAATTGATAAACCTTAGGTCATCCACTTGAGGGAAATTTGCTACTGTCCTACAAACCTCTGCACTTGGAGGCCCAACAACGTCTACAAGAAGAAGGTTGTGTAGTAGACATCACCCCCTGGGCGCGCCCTCCTACCTCGTGGATTCCTTGACCTCCACTCCAAGTCTCCTAGATTGCGTTTGTTCCAAAAAAGATCCTCGCGAAGGTTTCATTCCGTTTGGATTCCATTTGATATTCCTTTTCTGCGAAACACTGAAGTAGGCAAAAACAACAACAAATTGCACTGGGCCTTGAGTTAATAGGTTAGTCCCAAAAATAATATAATAGAGTATATTAAAGCCCATTAAACATCCAAAACAAATAATATAATAGCATGGAACAATAAAAAATTATAGATACGTTGGAGACGTATCAAGCATCCCCAAGCTTAATTCCTGCTCGTCCTCGAGTAGCTAAATGATAAAAACAGAATTTTTGATGTGGAATGCTAGCTAACATAATTTTTCAATGTAATTCTCATTATTGTGGCATGAGTGTTTAGATCCGAAAGATTCTAGACAAAGTTTTAATATTGACATAAAAATAGTAATACTTCAAGCATGCTAACCAAGTAATTATGTCTTATCAAAATAACATAGCCAAAGAAAGCTCATCCCTACAAAATCATTTTGGCCATGCTTCATTTTCGTCACACAAAATGCTCCCATCATGCACAACCCCGATGAAAAGCCGAGCAATTGGTTCATACTTTTTAACGCGCTTCAGCCTTTTCAACCCTTACGCAATACATGACCGCAAGCCATGGATATAGCACTATAGGTGGAATAGCATATGATGATGGGGATTATGTGAGAAGACAAAAAAGGAGAAAGACTCATATTGATGCGGCTAATCAACGGGATATGGAGATGCCCATCAATTGATGTCAATGCAAGGAGTAGGGATTGCCATGCAATGGATGCACTAGAGCTATAAATATAGGAAAGCTCATCAAAATAAACTAAGTGGGTGTGCATCCAACTTGCTTGCTCATGAAGACCTAGGGCATTTTGAGGAAGCCCGTCATTGGAATATACAAGCCAAGTTCTATAATGAAATATTCCCACTAAAATATGAAAGTGACAAATTAAGAAACTCTCTATCGTGAAGATCATGGTGCTATTTTGAAGCAAAAGTGTGAAAAAAGGATAGTAACATTGGCCCTTCTCTCTTTTTCTCACATTTTTTTGTTTGGGCTTCTTTGGCCTCTTTTTTGTTTGGGCTTCTTTGGCCTATTTTTTTATTGTCCGGAGTCTCATCCTAACTTGTGGGGGAATCATAGTCTCCATCATCCTTTCCTCACATCGGACAATGCTCTAATAATGATGATCATCACACTTTTATTTATTCATAACTCAAGAATTACAACTCGATACTAGAACAAAAATATGACTCTATGTGAATGCCTCCGGCGGTGTACCGGGATATGTGATAAATCAAGAGCGACATGTATGAAAGAATTATGAAGGTGGCTTTGCCACAAATACGATGTCAACTACATGATCATGCAAAGAAATATGACAATGATGGAGCGTTTCATAATAAACGAAACGGTGGAAAGTTGCATGACAATATATCTCGGAATGGCTATGGAAATGCCATAATAGGTAGGTATGGTGGCTGTTTTGAGAAATATATAAGGAGGCTTATGTGTGATAGAGCGTATCATATCACGGGGTTTGGATGCACCGGCGAAGTTTGCGCCAACTCTCTAGGTGAGAAAGGGCAATGCACGATACCGTAGAGGCTAGCAAATTGCGGAAAGGTAAGAGTGTGTATAATCCATGGACTCACATTAGTCATAATGAACTCATATACTTATTGCAAAAGTTTATTAGCCCTGAAGGAAAGTACTACTACGCATGCCCCTAGAGGGATAGATTGGTAGGAAAAGACCATCGCTCGTCCCCGACCGCCACTCATAAGGAAAGCAATCAAAGAACACCTCATGCTTCAAATTTGTCACACAACGTTTACCATACGTGCATGCTACGGGACTTGCAATCCTTAACACAACTATTACTCAATTCCACAATTACCCAACTAGAATGACTCTAACATTACCACCTTTATATCTCAAAACAACTATCAAGTATCAAAATTATCATAATATTCAATGCACCCTATATGAAAGTTTTATTATACCCATCTTGGATGCCTATCATATTAGGACTAATTTTATAGCCAAAGAAAATTACCATCCTGTTCTAAAAGATTCTCAAAATAATATAAGTGAAGCATGAGAGATCAATAATTTCTATAATATAAAACCACCACCATGCTCTAAAAGATATAAGTGAAGCACTAGAGCAAAACTATCTAGCTCAAAAGATATAAGTGAAGCACATGGAGTATTCTAATAAATTCTGATTCATGTGTGTCTCTCCCAAAAGGTGTGTACAGCAAGGATGATTGTGGTAAACGAAAAAACAAAGACTCAAATCATACAAGACGCTCCAAGCAAAACACATATCATGTGGTGAATAAAAATATAGCCTAAAGTTACCGATGGTCGAAGACAAAATAGGGGATGCCTTCCAGGGCATCCCCAAGGTTAGGCTTTTGGTTGTCCTTTAATTTTACCTTGGGGTGCCTTGGGCATCCCCAAGCTTAGGCTCTTGCCACTCCTTATTTCATAATCCATCAAATCTTTACCCAAAACTGGAAAACTTCACAACACAAAATTCAACAGAAAATCTCATGAGCTCTGTCAGTATAAGAAAAACCATCACCACCATAAGGTACTGTAATGAACTCATTCTTTATTTAGATTGGTGTTAAACCTACTATATTCCAACTTCTCTATAGTTCATACCCCCCGATACTAGCCATAGATTCATCAAAATAAGCAAAGAACACACGAAAAACAGAATCTGTCAAAAACAGAACAGTCTGTAGTAATCTGTATCAAACATATACTTATGTAACTCCAAAAATTACGAAATAAATTGGTGGACGTAAGGAATTTTTCTATTAATCATCTGCAAAATGAATCAACCTAAAATCACTCTCCAGTAAAAAAATGGCAGCTAACCTCGTGAGCGCTAAAGTTTCTATTTTTTACAGCAAGATCCCAAAGACTTCACCCAAGTCTTCCCAAAGGTTCTACTTGGTAAAACACTAATTAAAACATAAAAACACATCTAAATAGAAGATAGATGAATTATTTATTACTAAAAAAACAAAAAGCATGAAACAAAAATAAAATTGGGTTGCCTCCCAACAAGCGCTATCGTTTAACGCCCCTAGCTAGGCATCTAAAATCTTAATGAAGCTCACATGAAAGACAAGAATTGAAGCGCAAAGAGAGCATCATGAAACACGTGACAAAAACATCTAAGTCTAACATGCTTCCTATGCATAGGCATATTTTAGGCAAACAAATTATCATAGCAAGCAAAAACTAGCATATGCAAGAAAGTGGAAAGAAACAATAGCAATCTCAACATAACGAGAGGTAATTTTGTAACATGGCAATTTCTGCAACCATATTTTCCTCTCTCATAATAATCACATGTGGGATTATAAGCAAATTCAACAAAATAGCTATCACATAAAATTTTCTCTTCATGATCCACATGCATGCAAAGTTGACACTCTTCCAAAATAGTGGGATTATCATAAAATAAAGTCATGACCTCTCCAAACCCACTTTTCTCAAAAATTTCACAAGATTGAACATTCTCCAAATATGTGGGATATAAAGTTGACAATCTTCCAAACCCACTTTCAATTGCAAACACTACTACTAATCTCATATTCATCATGGGGCTTAAAGAAAGTTTTAGGATCATAAGAAGCACTATCACCCCAATCATGATCATTGCAACAAGTAGAGGACATAGCAAAACTAGCATCCCAAAGCTTAGGGTTTTGCATATTACTAGCACAATTTAAATCAATAGAATTTATAGTAAAATCATTGCAATCATGCTTTTTATTCAAAGATCTATCGTGAATCGCTTCATAAAGTACTTCATCACAATTTTCAGATTCACGAATTTCAAGCAAAACCTCATAAAGATAACATAGTGCACTCAACTCACTAGCAATAGGTTCATCATAATTGGATCTCTTAAAGAGATTAGCAAGTGGATGCGGATCCATAAACTTTTAGCAAGCGAAGATGCAAGCAAAAAGAAGGTACATGGTAACACAAGATCGAATGGAAGGAGGGCGAAGAAAAGGCAAATATTGTGAAGTGGGGGAGAGGAAAACGAGAGGCAAATGGCAAATAATGTAATGCGAGGGATAATAGTTTGTGATGGGTACTTGGTAAGTCTTTACTTGGCGTAGATCCCCCGGCAACGACGCCAGAAATTGGCAAGTTGACGGGAGATCAAATCTTGACTTGATTTGGCGTAAATCTCCCCGGCAATGGCGCCAGAAATCCTTCTTGCTACCTCTTGAACATGCGTTGGTTTTCCCTTGAAGAGGAAAGGGTGATGCAGCAAAGTAGCGTAATTATTTCCCTTAGTTTTTGAGAACCAAGGTATCAATCCAGTAGGAGACTACATGCAAGTCGCCTAGTACCTGCACAAACAATCAAGAACTTGCAACCAACGCGATAAGGGGGTTGTCAATCTCTTCAAGGCCTCTTGCAAAAGTGAGATCTGATAAAGATAATAAGATAAATATTTTGGTATTTTTGTTGCATAGGTTGAAAAGTAAATATTGCAAAATAAATAGTAAACTATAATTGTAGATTGGAAACTTATATGATGTAAAGTAGACCCGGGGCCATAGGTTTCACTAGTGGCTTCTCTAAAGATAGCACATATATTACGATGGGTGAACAAATTACTGCCGAGCAATTGATAGAAAAGTGCATAGATATGAGAATATCTTGGCATGATCATGAACATAGGGATCACGTCCATGACAAGTAGACCGGAACGATTCTGCATCAACTACTATTACTCCACACATCGACCGCTATCCACCATGCATCTAGAGTATTAAGTTCATAAGAACAGTGTAACGCATTAGGCAAGATGACATGATGTAGATATAAACCCCATCTTTTTATCCTCGATGGCAACAATACAATACGTGTCGTTTCCCTTTCTGTCACTGGAATCGAGCACCGCAAGATTGAACCCAAAGCTAAGCACTTCTCCCATTGCAAGAAAGATCAATCTAGTAGGCCGAACTAAACCGATAATTCGAAGAGACTTGCAAAGATATTTAAATCATGCATAAAAGAATTCAGAGAAGAATCAAATATTGTTCATAAATAATCTTGATCATAAACCCACAATTCATCGGATCTCGGCAAACACGCTGCAAAAAGTATTACATCGAATAGATCACCATGAAGATTGAGGAGAACTTTGTATTGAGATCCAAAGAGAGAAAATAAGCAATCTAGCTAATAACTATGGACCCGAAGGTCTGTGGTAAACTACTCACACATCATCGGACAGGCTATGGTGTTGATGTAGAAGCCCTCCGTGATCGAATCCCCCTCCGGCGGAGCGCCGGAAAAGGCCCCAAGATGGGATCTCACGGGTACAGAAGGTTGCGGCTGTGAAAAAGGTGTTTCGTGGCTCTCCCCGATGGTTTCAGGGTATAAGAGTGTATATAGGCAAAAGAAGTAGGTCGGTGGAGCTACGAGGGGGCCACGAGGGTGGGGTGCGCCCTCCTACCCCGTGGCCGCCTCATGGCTTCCTTGACCTCCACTCCAAGTCTCCTGAATTGCGTTTGTTCCAAAAAAGATCCTCACGAAGGTTTCATTCCGTTTGGATTCCTTTTGATATTCCTTTCCTGCGAAACACCAGGCCTTCAGTTAATAGGTTAGTCCCAAAAATAATATAAAATAGTATATTAAAGCTCATTAAACATCCAAAACAGGTAATATAATAGCATGGAACAATAAACAATTATAGATACGTTGGAGATGTATCAGTTGTGCGGTGCCCCGGCGTGTGTGCGTGCCCGCTGGACCAGCACTAGGGGTGCTGCACTAGCTGCCGTGCACGCTGCACGGGCAATAGGAGCGAGTGGTCTCCGAGGCGGACGGGACCCGACCCAGTCACCCAGCATCGGTGGGGCTTGGGTGTGACGACCCTGCGAGCACCAACCAAAAAACCATCGGCTAGCTGCCTGGATGTAGCTAAAACGAGTGGTAAAAGGTGTTTTGAGTAGATGGAAACTTACCTACAAAACCTAGTGCAATGTAATTCTTAGAAGAAGGAAAAAAATCATGAGAGCATCTAGAATCGGACTATCCATACCCGCATCAAACGTCTACCCGGGCTGCTCGGTCGGTTTCTAAAAAAATGCCACCGAACCAGACGTCCCACATCCAACTCAACGTCCGAACTGGCCGGCACACCCCATGCCCGACCCATATATGAGCCGGATATTGATACGTCTCTAACGTATCGACTTTTCCTAACTCTTTTTCCCTTGTTTTGGGCTCTAATTTGCATGATTTGAATGAAACTAACCCTGGACTGACGCTGTTTTCAGTAGAACTACCATGGTTTTGTTTTTGTGCAGAAATAATAGTTCTCGGAATGGAACGAAACTTTGCGAGGAATTATTATATAATAAATAAGAATTTCTGGAGCCAAGACCTGCCGGAGATGGGCACCTAGGTGGGCACAACTCACCAAGGCGTGCCCCCCTCTCCTGGCGTGCCCAGGTGGGTTGTCCCCACCTGGTGGCCCTGTAGACCCTGAAGCCGACGCTATAAAATCCTATTTTTCCAGAAAAAATTCAGGGAGAAAGAGTTATCGCGATCCACGAGACGGAGCCGCCATCACCTCCTATTCTTCATTTAGAGGCCAGATCTGGAGTCCGTTTGGGGCTCCGGGGAGGGGGATCTTCGTTCTTCGTCATCACCAACCCTTCTCCATCGCCAATTTCATGATGCTCCCCACCGGGAGTCAGTAATTCCTTCGTAGGCTCGCTGGTCGGTGTGGAGTTGGATGAGATTCATCATGTAATTGAGTTAGTTCTGTTAGGGCTTGATCCCTAGTTTCCACTATGTTCTAAGATTGATGTTGCTATGACTTTGCCATGCTCAATGCTTGTCACTTTGGGCCCGGGTGCCATGAACTCAGATCTGAACCATTTATGTTATCATAATTATACCCATGTTCTAGATTCGATCTTGCAAGTTATACTCACCTACTACGTGTTATGATCCGGTAACCCCGGAGTGACAAAAACCAGGACTTCTTCGGGTGATTACCGTAGTTTGAGGAGTTCATGTATTCACTATGTGTTAATGCTTTTTTCCGGTTCTCTATTAAATGGAGGCCTTAATATCCCTTAGTTTCCAACATGGACCCTGCTGCCACGGGAGAGTAGGACAAAAAATGTCATGCAAGTTTTTTTCCATAAGCACGTATGACTATTTACGGAATACATGCCTACATTATATTGATGAACTAGAGCTAGTGCCGTATCTCCCTAGGTTATAACCGTCTCATGATGAATATCATCCAACAAGTCACCAATCCAATGCCTACGAATTTATCCTATATTGTTTCTGTTAAGTTACTACTTCTATTGATACGTCTCCAACGTATGTATAATTTTTGATTGCTCCATGCTATATTATCTACTGTTTTGGACTATATTGGGCTTTATTTTCCACTTTTATATTATTTTTGGGACTAACCTATTAACCGGAGGCCCAGCCCAGAATTGTTGTTTTTTGCCTATTTCAGTGTTTCGGTGAAACAGAATAACAAACGGAGTCTAAACGGAATAAAATCTTCGGGAACGTGATTTTCTCACCGAACGTGATCCAGGGGACTTGGACCCTACGCCAAGGCATCAGAGAGGCAGTCACGAGGGTAGGGGCGCCCCCCCTAGGGCGCGCCCGTGCCTCGTGGGCCCCTCGAAGCTCCACCGACGTACTCCTTCCTCCTATATATACCTACGTACCACCAAACGATCAGAACAGGAGCCAAAAACCTAATTCCACCACCGCAACCTTCTGTATCCATGAGATCCCATCTTGGGGCCTGTTCCGGAGCTCCGCCGGAGAGGGCCGTCATCACGGAGGGCTTCTACATCATCGTAGCCTCTCCGATGAAGTGTGAGTAGTTTATCTCAGACCTTCGGGTCCATAGTTAGTAGCTAGATGGCTTCTTCTCTCTTTTGGATCTCAATACAAAGTTCTCCCCCTCTCTTGTGGAGATCTATTCGATGTAATCTTCTTTTTGCGGCGTGTTTGTTGAGATCGATGAATTGTGGGTTTATGATCAAGTCTATCTTTGAATAATATTTGAATCTTCTCTGAATTCTTTTATGTATGATTGGTTATCTTTGCAAGTCTCTTCGAATTATCAGTTTGGTTTGGCCTACTAGATTGGTTTTTCTTGCCATGGGAGAAGTGCTTAGCTTTGGGTTCGATCTTGCGGTGTCCTTTCCTAGTGACAGAAGGGGCAGCAAGGCACGTATTGCATCGTTGCCATCGAGGATAACAAGATGGGGTTTATTTCATATTGCATGAATTCATCTCTCTACATCATGTCATCTTGCTTAAAGCGTTACTCTGTTTCTTACTTAATACTCTAGATGCATGCTGGATAGCGGTCGATGAGTGGAGTAATAGTAGCAGATGCAGGCAGGAGTCGGTCTACTTGTCACGGACGTGATGCCTATATACATGATCATACCTTTTATATGCTCATAACTATGCTCAATTTTGTCAATTGCTCAACAGTAATTTGTTCACCCACCGTAGAATACTTATGCTCTTGAGAGAAGCCACTAGTGAAACCTATGGCCCCCGGGTCTATTCTCATCATATCAATCTCCATCACTTTAATCTTGCTTTGCTTTTTACTTTGCCTTTTACTTTTCACTTTGCATCTCTATATCAAAAATACCCAAAACATTATCTATCAGTTCTCACTCTCGTAAGTGAGCGTGAAGGGATTGACAACCCCTAATCGCGTTGGTTACGAGTTGCTATCATTTTGTGCAGGTACGAGGGACTTGAGCGTGGACTCCTACTGGATTGATACCTTGGTTCTCAAAAACTGAGGGAAATACTTACGCTACTCTGCTGCATCATCCTCTCCTCTTCGGGGAAAACCAACGCAAGCTCAAGAGGTAGCATCTATCATCACTGTTACACTTGCTACAAAGTTACTGCTATCACTGTTACTGTTACCGTTGCTGCTGTTACTACTATCAAAACTACTCCCTCCATTCCATAATGTAGTGCCTATAGATTTTTTAGAAAAGTCAAACCTCACAAACTTTGACCAAGTTTGTGGATAAAAATATTTATATCTAGAGTGCGAAACATATATCACTAGATTCATCATAAGATGTAGTTTCACATTATATATTTTTGCAATTGTAGATATAAATATTTTTCTCTACAAACTTGGTCAAAGTTTGCAAAGTTTGACTTCTTGGAAAATCTATAGGCACTACATTATGGAACGGAGGGAGTATCATATTACTTTGCTACTAATTACTTGTTGTAGATAATTAATCTCCAGGTGTGGTTCAATTGACAACTCAACTGCTAATACCTTCAAATATTCTTTGGCTCCCCTTGTGTCGAATCTATAAAGTTGGGTTGAATACTCTATCCTCGAAAACTGTTGCGATCCACTATACTTGTGGGTTATCAGATATGCAGACACGCGGACACGCCCGCCACATAGAACCGAGCCAATTCGCTCATATCCACCTCCCATCTCCTAGCCCGAGCATCCCTCTCCTCTTCTCTGTTCGTCCTCCTCCGCACAACTGCCACATGTAAGGGCATTCCCCTACTTTGTGTTTTGGATGATGATGACAACCCTTTGTTGGTCTAATCGTGTGCTAAGTGCTTCAGGTTCTTGGTGACTAGGCTTACATCGGTTACATATTCTCTCTGGAAGGAAAAGATCGAAGACGGGGTTTTCTACGTGTTTATCTCTTTGGTCGTAGGGAACACGTACTATCAAGAGGGAATCCACATTGGAAGGAGTTGGGGAATCTTTTCACATACACCTTGCCACACCCTCCTTTGCCTTCTTTGTCTTTTGAGGGAGAGAGCTCCCCTTCTTTCCCTACTGCTTGTTGTGTTTTCCCAGCGGTTGTACCGCTGGCTCTTGGCGCTTACCCAACCTCCACCCCGGGGATGATACCATGGGGTTGAACAACCCAGCCATGAACGAGCAGTTGTACCGCGGCTCCCGGGCGGTGGTACCGTGACCAAGCTCAACAATGACTGCGACGGTTGTTCCGGCCAAGTACCGCTCAACAACCCAACAAACTTCTGTTTTGATGCGGTACTTGGGCGGTGGTGGCCCGGTTGGTCCGGTTGTGCCCCGCACACAGGTACCACCGGTGCCTTGAGTGGTTCTACTGCTTGGGACTTAGCCGCCCAAGCGTCCAAGGCCAGGCGGTTGCACCGGTGCTATACCGCTCAATCACCGCACACAGGGGTGACACCCTACTATTTCAACGCGGTAGTTGAGCGGTGGCTGGGCGGTTGTTCCGGTTGTTCTCATCGACCGGTACTACCGCCTGCTCGACCGGTTGTACCACCTGGTAGGGTTCTGCAGGTAAATCGTGAGTTCCGGTTGTACCGGGACGAGGAGCGGTTTTACCGCTGCAGTGCTGATTTCGCAGTAACTGTTGGATTTTAGGATTTGCTATATAACAGTGGTTCTTCCACCTACCACCTGGACCTCTTAACTTTCTCACTCCACCATTAATGCCACTCAAGCTCTCTTGCCCGACCTCTCTCTCTAGCCACTCAAACTCGTTGATTTGCTAGGGATTGAAGGAGGAGACCTAGATCTACACTTCCACCAAAGGATATTTGCTTCCCCCATACTTTCTTTCGTGGTTTTTGTTACTCTTGGGTGTTTGAGCACCCTAGACGGTTGAGGTCACCTCGGAGCCACATTCCATTGTGGTGAAGCTCCGCGGTTTCGTTTGGAGCCTCCAATTCAGTTGTGGAGAGAGCCCCAACCTTGTTTGTAAAGGTCTGATCGCCGCCTTCAAGGGCACCAATAGTGGAATCACGATATCTCGCATTGTGTGAGGGCGTGAGGAGAATACGGTGGCCCTAGTGGCTTCTTGGGGAGCATTGTGCCACCACACCGCTCCAACGGAGATGTACTTCTCCTCAAAAGGAAGGAACTTCGGTAACACATCCTCGTCTTCGCCGGCTCCACTCTTGGTTATCTCGTACCTTTACTTGTGCAAGCTTATATTGTGTTGTATCCTTTGCTTGCTTGTGTGTGTGTGTTGTTGTTGCATCATATAGGTTGCTCACCTACTTACATATCTAGACAACCTACTTTGATGCAAATTTTAAATTGGTAAAGAAAAGCTAAAAATTGTTAGTTGCCTATTCACCCCCCTCTAGTCAACTATATCGATTCTTTCAATTGGTATGATAGCCTCGTCTCCTTATTAAGGACTTTGTTGTCCGAAGAGTATGGTTGACACCGTAGACGGTGGGAAGGAGCACTCCGGTGTGAATCCGTTCTCGTCTACGGCCGATGGGGCAACCGCGGTCTCTCGTGAGGAGTTCAATGTGGCTTTCGACACATTGAAAAACTCCATGATGGCCGAGGTCAAAGGCATGTTTAAGAACTTTCTTGATGGTCTCAAATTATCCACCGCACCGCTGGAAGTGGTCGATCCCACTAACAAGGTGACGGATGCTAACTCCGACAAGGGGGAAGCTACTAGTGAGAAAGTTCCTTTGTCTAGTGGTAAATATGGTAGTGGCATCTTTGCCCATGTGGAACCATCCTACTTATGGAGGACCTATTCCCTCCACTCATTTAAATAATGTTGGCCCTCCTCCTAAGATTGTGAAAAATGAGGTTTTTGATGCCTGGGTATATTTATTTAAACGTCATTTAAACCATGTTAATACTAACCTTTGGAGCATTATTGAGAAAGGTTTTTATCTGCATGACCCAAGCAACTTCACCCCTAGAGAAGTCGCGGATCATCTATTCAACGAGAATGCTCTCTTCATCATCCAAGATGCAATTCCATCCGCGGTACCATGGCCAAGGAAGCATGGCACCATGTTGTTTCCCTTTACAAGGGAAGCGCAAGCATTCAACGCTCCAACTATGAAGTGGTGCAAGATGAAGCCATGAGTTTGCAATGAATGAAGATGAAGAACCTTGTGAGCTTTACCGGAGGTTAACCACTCTCGCAGTCTCACTCCGATATCATGGGAGCACGGTACTGATGACAATTGGATCAAGCACAAGTTCCTCAAGGCCATGATGCCTTATCATAGGGCCATGTCGTCCGTCATCCTTCAAAGACCGGACTTCCACACCTTGTCCTCAAGTGAAGTCTTGGATGAGTTTGTGGCAATGAGGATCTTGGACACGACCGCCGACAATGCGGTGTTGCATTCTCAAAGAGCTAAGAAGCCCAATCTTGCTTTGAAGGCCAAGGTTAGTGTGGAAGAAGAGGATGAAGAGGAGAGCAACCCCGAAGATACAAAATATGCTTACCATGAGCACATGTCTCTTGCTTGAAGGAAATTTTGGAGCAAGAAGAACTCAAGGCCCAACTTCAACAAGAACAACTCAAGTGGCACAAAGAGAAAGCAACGAGTGAGTACTTGCTATAATTGTGGCAATGTGAGTCACTTTGTTGCGAGTGTCCTTATGAGAAGAGGGAAGACAATGGTGGCAAGCTCATCCGAAAAGACAAGGCAAAGTCCTTCCCCAACAAGAGCAACTTCACCAAGAAGACACCTCCCAAGGGGTTGGTGGCACAGAAGAGTACAATGTGGATGATGATGATGATGAAGACGGTGTGTCGGTTGCCATGCCCACCATTGCCATTGTGACAACTCCACGGGTGTCTCTCTTCGAATCACCCAATGAGAACATCACTGCCAAGTGCCTCATGGCTAAAGCCACCAACAAGGTAACCCCCAACATCAAAACTACCATCATTACTAATCCTTCTTTGACGGATTGCATTGATGAAAGTGAGGGGTCCAATGTGGATGAAAATAAATTTGAGTTTTTTATGAGTAAGCTCAAAGGTAAATCCAAGAAGCACTTCGTTGCTCTCTTGGAACAACTTGGTGAAGCCAATGAGATGATCGAGGCTCACGAAGATACAATCTCTAAGATGGAGGGGCATAGTCGTGACTATGCCGATGAGATTTCGGATCTATCCAATGCTCTTGAGGAAGAGCACGGTCATCGTTTGGCTCTTGAGGAGTCATACAACGAGGACCATGCTAAATTAAAGAAAGATCTTGATCGTGCTCATGTTGTATCTCGTGTGCTAAACTCCGAGAAAGCCAATCTTGGGGTTGATCTTGCTAGACTCAAAGAGGAGTTTGATTTACTTGACAAGGCTCACAAGGTTTTGAAGGGTGCTCATGCTAGGCTCAAAGAGTCTCATGATCAACTCCAAGTAAAGCTAACTAAGGAGAAAGCCACTTTTCCTCATATGGTCTTAATTGATAATGCAAATGCTACTAACCCGGGTTGTGAGCATGTGCATCTTGTTGAGGAGAATGCTAAGTTGAAGGAGCAACTTGAGAAAGGCCTTGTGTTGTGCATACAAGGTGATAAGAACCTCAACGACCTTTTGAGCAATCAAAAGGAAGTTGTGGCCAAGGAAGGGATTGGGTTCACACCCAAACCCAAGAACAAGAAGAAGAATGACAAGGCCAAACAACCTCCTCCTCTCAAGCAAACCTTTGTGAAAGAGGGAGAGGGCGCTCCTAAGAAGAAGAAGAACAATGTGAAGGGTGGCGGTGTCAAGAAGGGCAATGCCACACCTTCCAACAAAGCTGGCAACTTTAACCCTTCTTATGTGTTATGTCGTGCTAGTGATGGACATGTTTATGCTAAATTTGTTGGTTCTCCTTATGAGTACATTGAATGGTCTATTTGGGTTCCTAAGACCCTTGTTACTAACATCAAAGGACCCATTACAAAATGGGTACCGAAAACCAAGCATTGATCTATTGTAAGTGTTTTCTTCTGGTGGGGGATCATGGTTGCTCGATAGTGGAGCCACTAATCATATGACGGGAAGCAAGGCTTTGGTGGTGGACGTGCACAAGATTCCTACTATGCCCACCAATGTCGAGTGGGGTGATGCCTCGTCCTCTAAGGTATTGGAACTTGGCAAGGTTGTCATTTCTCATGATCTCATGATCGAGAAGGTCATGCTTGTTGAGTCCCTTGCATACAACTTACTTTCCGTTCGTCAACTTGCAATCATGGGCTTTGCCACTTTCTTTGATATTGATACCGTGGCCCTCTTGTGGAGCAAGACTCTTAAAGTAGCCTTTGTTGGGCATGTCGAGAACGGTCTCTATGTGATTAAATTTTCGAGGTGACCAGGGCCGGGCCGGCAAAATCCGAGGCCCTGTGCCGAACTCTAAAATGGGCCCTACCTCACTAAGAAAACCTACATAAATATAACTATAATAATTTAAAGATGGTAATATCTTACATATCAATGGGAAATATCAATAATCGTACCTATTTTTGGTTGTGTACTCTTCACTTAAATAACATCATTCTTTTAGCGTTCTTTGAAATAAAATCTTCAACAACATCTTCATGATCAATCTTCTCTTATAGATAAGATTGTGGCAAAATCAGTAAGTCTTTGTTTTTGTAGCCAAATCTACAAGTCTTTGTTGTGTCATGATAGTGGGCATATAAGACCTTGATAGCTTCAATTAAGAAAAACCTCATTCGTTTGATGGCTATAATAGATGAAAAGAATAAACTTAGATACAAGATTTTAGCAGGAGTAAATAGCAGGCAGAAATTAGAAATCACAGCCAGATTCACGGGATCACATGCAGGTTATCGATGTGATTACACAACACTTACGAAATCGGAGATAGGGATATGCCGAGATGGCTTGACCTTTCCTTGCCTTCACATCCTCCCTGCCGGCTGCGGGCTTCGTTCCTCATTGGCAACTGATGCAAGCCATCAAGATCAAATGATGAGATGGCTTCATTCTTGAGTCCCGACTCCTGAGCAAGAGAAAGAGCCAAGGACGAGCCCAAACCCGCCGCGTCGTCCGTCGATGGCCGCCAGACGAAAAGACGAGGAGATGCGTCGCTTCGGTCTTCGGTGGCTTAGCTTGACGCTCGTTTCGATCGATCGATCACTGGAAGACGAGCCATACGTCCCTAGCGGGCTGCTTCACGTGCGCCCAGGTGGAAGATTCGAAGAGGCCCATCTACTAAAAAAAACTTAACTATGCACTCCTACGTATAAAAGAGATTGGGGGCCCCAAAAAAGCTGGGGGCCCTGTGCGCCCGCACAGGTTGCACCCCCCTCTGCCCGGGCCTGGAGGTGACCCACTAAGACCGCGACATGCCTAATGGCTAAAGTTGACGTGGGATGGCTTTAAATATGAGATCTTTGCAAAGTCTTCTCAAGGGGGACCATGTTCGTGGACTAACAAATGTTAGTTTTGCCAAAGATCGTGCTTGCAGTGCTTGTATCGAAGGAAAGCTACATGAGAAGGCTCACCCTCCCACGACTATCATCTACTCAAAGAGGCCTTTGGAGCTCCTTCACTTGGATCTCTTTGGGCCTCCATCCTTCGATAGTCTTGGGGGTAGGAATTATTGCTTGCTGATTGTGGATGATTATTCAAGATACACTTGGGTATACTTCTTCAAGAGGTAGAGTGAGACCCAACAAACCGCCATTGACTTTGCAAATGAAGCCCAACGCCAACACAATGCAAAGATCTTGACAATAAGAAGTGACAACGGCACCGAGTTCAAGAACTACACCTTGGATGAGTTTCTTAGTGATGAGGGGATCAAGCATCAATATTCCGCACCTTACACCCCTCAACAAAATGGTGTAGCGGAGAGGAAGAACCGAACATTGATGGATGCAGCAAGGACCATAATGGCGGAGTTCAAGTCTCCATACAACTTTTGGTCCGAAGCCATCAACACCGCGTGTCATGCATCCAATCGGCTCTATCTCCGCAAAGGCTTGAACAAGACTCCATATGAGACACTCATCGGTAACAAGCCCAACCTCACGTACTTTCGGGTGTTCGGGTGTAAGTGTTTCATTCTCAAGAAAGGTGGTCACTTGTCTAAATTTGAGGCTAGAGCTCAAGAGGACATATTTGTTGGTTATGCTAAAAACTCTCATGCTTACCGTGTCCTCAATAAGTCCACCAGACTTATTGAGGAGACGTGTAACATGTTTGATGAGAATAACGGCTCCCAAGTGGAGCAAAGTGGCACTTGTGATGTAGGTGATGAAATTCCTCCCCAAGCCATAAGAAGAATGTGTGTTGGTTTTATCCTACCCATTGAGGAACCCCTTGTGGCCGAAGGAGAAGGACAATGTTCCACTCAAGTGGAACCATCTCCAACCCAAGGCCCACACGCTTCCAAAGAATAAAGTGAAGGCCCTCAACCTCATGAACAAGACCAAGGGAAATATCAACCTCAAGATGGTGGTGAACCACCAAGTGATGCCCGAGGTCAAGTTCTCTCCTCTGAGCAAGTTAAAGATCAAGAGCAAGCTCAAGATCAAGAACAAGCTCAAGACGACGCTCAAGATGATCAAGTAACCGCTCCTCAACTCACTCCAGAGAAGGAATTGGAGCGCCGTGCTACCAAGATTGCATCCAAGCTCTCTACCAAGGGTCATCTCATGACAAATGTGCTTGGAAGCATACGAAAGGGGGTAGGCACTAGTAGACAATTGGCAAACTATTGTGAACATCACGCGTTTGTCTCTTGTGTTGAACCCCAAAAGGTCTATGAGGCGCTCGAAGATCCGGATTGGCTTAATGCCATGCATGAAGAACTCAACAACTTCGAGCACAACAAGGTGTAGAGATTGGTGCCAAGGCCAACGGGGAACCATAATGTCATTGGAACCAAGTGGATATTCAAGAACAAGCAAGATGCTCATGGAATTATAGTCCGTAACAAGGCTCGTTTGGTAGCACAAGGCTACTCTCAAGTCGAGGGTATCGACTACGGTGAAACCTTTGCTCCCGTTGCACGCCTTGAATCTATTCGTTTGTTGATTGCTTATGCTTCTCATCATAATTTCAAGTTACAACAAATGGATGTGAAAAGTGCTTTTCTTAATGGTCCTATTAATGAGTTGGTGTATGTCAAACAACCTCCTGGGTTCGAGGATCCCTATTTCCCCGATCATGTGTACCAACTCGATAAGGCACTCTATGGCCTTAAACAAGCCTCACGTGCGTGGTATGATCACCTTACCGAGTTGTTGCAAGGTCGTAGGTTTGAAATTGGGAAAACCGACCCCACTCTAGTTACTAAGAAGGTCAAAGGAGAGTTGTTTGTATGCCAACTATATGTTGATGATATTATCTTTGGTTCTCCTAACAAAGCTTTCAATGAGGAGTTTGCCGCTCTCATGACCTCGAAGTTCAAGATGTCCATGATGGGAGAGTTGAAGTTCTTTCTCGGGTTCGAAATCAAACAAAGAAGAGAAGGAACCTTCATCAACCAAGCCAAATACACTCAAGACATGCTCAAGAGATTCATGCTAAGTGATGTCAAGCCAGCTTCCACTCCAATGCCCATCAAATGCCAACTTGACATAGATCCCAATGGTAAAGCGGTGGATCAAAAGGTATATCGCTCCATGATTGGCTACTTGCTTTACCTTTGTGGATCTAGACTAGATATCATGTTGAGTGTGGGAATTTGTGCACGGTTTCAAGCCGCAACTAAGGAAAGCCACCATGTGGCGGTCAAGCGAATCTTTCGATATTTGGCTCATACCCAAAACTTTGGCTTATGGTACCCAAGAGGAGCAAGCTTCAACCTTGTAGGATATTCGGACTCCGATTGGGCGGGAGACAAAGTGGATAGGAAGTCAACTTTCGGAGGGTGCCAATTCCTTGGTTGCTCTTTGGTGAGTTGGTCTTCTAACAAGCAAAGTTGTGTGTCTCTCTCGTCCACCGAAGCGGAGTATGTGGCCGCCGGTAGTTGTTGTGCACAACTTCTATGGATGAGGCAAACTTTAAAGGATTCCAGTGTCATTTGTGACAAAGTTCCTCTTTGGTGTGACAACGAAAGTGCCATCAAGATTTCTCTCAACCCGGTGCAACACTTCAAGACAAAGCACATTGAGATTCGGTATCACTTCATCCGGGATCATATTAGGCGAGGGGAGATCGAGCTCAACTATGTCAACACTCATGATAACCTTGTAGATATCTTCACGAAGCCCTTGGATGAAGCAAGATTTCGCGAGTTAAGGCATGAGCTAAATATCATTGATTTGAGCAATGTTGCTTGAACCCGTGCACACCACACCATACTCATCTTGTTATCTTGTTCCAGGTGTAGGCATGGACATAGGGGGAGTGTTGTTCTCTCAATGAACTCTTCCTCCCCCCATTATGCATAAATTGATCAACTCTTTCACATTAGCCATTTTTATGGTACTTGTGCTTCAAAGACGAGTTTTGGTCATGGGCCCAAGGATAATTCTTCGTGGTGCCATACCAATTGACTCAAACATAGGTGGCTCCGGCCACCGCCCTCTCTTGGGAGAGGTTGTGTTTCGTGTTTTGTCCTTGTGGTTTTTGCCTTAGTCATGTTCTAGGCCCTAGGTGTTGTGGTCTCCAAGTTTGGGTTTTCTCTCGTTGGTCTCCTTTTGTTCTCTTGGAGATCCTCACACCATATTCCGGTTTCGTGCTCTATCCCAAGCATTTCTCCATCCCCTAAAAACCATCCAATCCAATTGCACTCATTTGATCTTGGTTCGGGTAATGGTGATTGGGCGGTACAACCGGTGCTATGGGCGGTTCAACCGCTGGTACACTCGGGTTGTACCGTCCTAGGAGGACTCCCAGTGGTGCTTGAGCGGTTCCACCGCTCGACCCCAGGGCGTGCTTCTGGCCGGTACTACCGGTTGGTTATAGGCGGTACAACCACTGCCGTCTAGGCAACGGAAGTACCGCTCGCAACCGCTGGCACGTACCAGGAAGCGGTACAATCGCTCCCTTGAGAGGTACAACCGCTTCGCGTCTGTGGGCATATATATAGCGACGGGGCTGAAGGGTTTTCTTTTCCCCTCATCCTCTGTCCTTCCCATCTCGTGCCCTAGCCGCCGGTCGCCATTGCCCCTGCCCCGGAGTGCTCTTCGCGTTACGGATCTGTGGGATCTCCGTGGAGGCCCCTCCTTCCCGATCTCTTCCTATGGATGCCACTAATGCCTCATTTCCTTCGTTCTTCGTTCTAGGGTTCTTTCCCTACTTCTAGGGCATTAATTGACATTCTGTGTTTATTGTTTAAACTATTGGATGGAAGAGATCTATATTTGTCTCCTGCTTAGTTTGCATTTCTTAGAAGCTAGAATATGGTTAGTGTGATTCACGTCTCGTGGTTAACCTTTCTGGAACTGGTGCAGTTCTACCGCCTCGAAAGGGCGATACAACCACAGGAGCGCTACTACCGGTCGGAGAACCGGTACAACCATGGTATCTGAACCACATAGCACTGTTATGTCTTCTTTGTTTTGCAATCTATCTATTCCTCTACTCGTGTGTGCAATCTGTCGGTGTCAAAACTGGCGGATCTCGGGTAGGGGGTCCCGAACTATGCGTCTAAGGCGGATGGTAACAGGAGGCGGGGGACATGATGTTTACCCAGGTTCGGGCCCTCTCGATGGAGGTAATACCCTACTTCCTGCTTGATTGATCTTGATGATATGAGTATTACAAGAGTTGATCTACCATGAGATCGTAGAGGCTAAACCCTAGAAGCTACCCTATGGTATGATTGTTGTTGTCCTACGGACTAAACCCTACGGTTTATATAGACACCAGAAGGGGCTAGGGTTACACAGAGTCGGTTACAAGGGAGGCGATCTACATATCCGTATTGCCAAGCTTTCCTTCCATGCCAAGGAGATTCCCATCCGTACACGGGACGAAGTCTTCAATCTTGTGTCTTCATAGTCCAACAGTCCGGCCAAAGGATATAGTCCGGCTGTCCGGAGACCCCCTAATCCAGGACTCCCTCAGTAGCCCCTGAACCAGGCTTCAATGACGATGAGTCCGGCGCGCAGATTTGTCTTCGGCATTGCAAGGCGGGTTCTTCCTCTGAATACTCCATAGAAGATCTTGAACACAAGGATAGTGTCCGGCTCTGCAAAACAAGTTCCGCATACCACCGTAGAGAGAATAATATTTCCACAAATCTAATCTACTGACGACTTTTCATAACGTGACATCACACCACGGCCTGATCATTATTCGAACCGTTTTTCTCAATCAGCCTTCCACCTCATGTTTTGCGAGGCGATTTTATTTGCACGCCTTGTCGAAGTAGAGATCGTGACCCCCTTATCACGAGATTCTCATCAATACGGATGTGGATAACCCCATCGTGCCCGTTGGTATGACTCCTCGATTTTAGGCAAGTCCCAAACGGCCACGAGGAGGACGCTTGATATTCAACCTCTTTATAAAGAGGCCAAGGCCTGTCCTTTTTTCCTCTCGTACTCGATTGAACCCTTCCCCCGCCTCGAGTTTCAACACCCAAGGCTGAGGTCAGGCGCTTCAGACCTTCAACCATGTCCGGATCCAACCTTCAAGGTCGGTGGATGCCTTCCTCTGTCACAGAGGAAGACATCAAGAAGCTAAGAGAGGCCAGGTATTTGACTGACGAAACCTCGCACAGGTTGCCTGCTCGAGGGCAGGTCATTCCCACTCGCGAACCCGGCGAGAGCGTTGTATTCATCTCTCACTTCCTCCGAGGGCTAGGCCTTGCTCTAGATCCCTTTGTTAGAGGGCTCATGTTCTATTATGGGCTGGATTTCCATGACTTGGCCCCGGATTCCATCCTTCACATCTCGTCGTTCATTGTCGTGTGTGAGGCCTTCCTCCGCATTACCCCACACTTCGGCCTATGGCTCAAGACTTTCAATGTTAAGCCGAAGATGATTGAGGGGCGACACGCAGAGTGCGGAGGTGCCGTAATAAGAAAAGGCCCCGATGTTCCATGGCCAAAGGGTTCCTTCCCGGAGGTGTCCAGTTTATGGCAACGGGAATGGTTTTATATCAGAGCTCTCCTGGGTACCAAGTGGGTGGCCGCCCCAGCCTTTCGCTCCCCCCCGCCACAACTGACGTCGTGGATCAACAAGGGGCTGGAGTGGGGGCCAGTAAATGATGTGCCAATATTGCAGAGTCCAATCCGAGATCTCCTCGAGAGAGATGTCAGCCTGGTCACGGTAATGCAAGTCATGCTAGTTCATCGAGTCCCGCCTTGCAAACGTCCACCCCTCCGTATGTGGGAGCTCAACCCGGAAGGACCGCGATCTATTCAGCACTTCCTCGGCATGACGCTCGAAGAGATGTACAAATTGTTCTTCGGACCACAAATATGGTGTTCGGACACCACCGAGGATGCGGGTCTGAGCTGCAATCGTCCAGATATCCAAGTAAGTAATCCCGTGGCCGAACACGTTATCTTTTTATTTATCACAACATCATTCTGAAAAGTCGCTCGTTGACCAGGACTGGGTAACAAAGGCGAAGATGATCAGGTGTTCGCCCCCCTTCCCGAAGGCTCAGCAGATCCCGTACTGGCCAGAATGCTCGAGCCGGCGCCTTATCAGGCGCCCTCAGGGGAAGATAAGCGGGGGAATAAAGAGGCTGAAAGCGGGCCTCGCTCATTATTTATCCAAATCAGGGGAATTAGCACCTCCGCGAAGGAGAATAACCGGGGAGAAGAATCTGAAATTCCCTCTCCCCGAGGAAGGAAGAGGACCACCTCTGAAGACCCAGAAACAATGGTTTCCAAACGAGGGAAGAAATCTTCGCCAGAGGGTCCTACCTCGGAGGGTACCCTTGCCGCACAGTGCCCGCAAGGGGGTCAGCCCTCCACCGAGCTGTAAGTAAACAAAAAGCACTTAATAGTAAAAATATCATGCTTTACTTCTGAGGACAATAACCGAAGCATATATCTTGTAGTCCGGATCGTAGCCCTTCTCGACAGAGTTCGTCTTCGGGGGATCTTCTTCCGGAGATGATGGAGAGCAAAACACCTCCCCATGCCACCCCACCTCATGAGGCGGCCGACCCTGAAGTGTCGTCACGGAGGGTTTCTCCTGATCCGCCAAGGCCAGAGGGTAATCCCTCGGCCACCCGAAGTCCTCAGTATTCGGCTCCTAAAGAGAGCAACAGAAAGAGTCCAGAACCGTACGGTGTGCGATCGGTCGCACTGAAGGATCTTCTGGAGCAAGCGGCTATCTCAGAAGCGCATCGTACGCTAATGGGTACGATGGTTGAGAGGATTTCATCCGCCGAAAGCGGGTTGCATGAAGCTTTTATGAGTCTGCTGAAGGGCTTTGAGGTACGTGAAATAGTGTATGTT
Source organism: Aegilops umbellulata (assembly GCA_032464435.1). Taxonomy (NCBI): domain Eukaryota; kingdom Viridiplantae; phylum Streptophyta; class Magnoliopsida; order Poales; family Poaceae; genus Aegilops; species Aegilops umbellulata. The sequence goes on from CP136060.1 coordinate 50,785,406, forward strand.
TTTTACGGTACCGCGCACGTTAGGTGTGCCCTATGCAGATAGTAGCCCCTGAGACTCTGGTTGCTGTCGAGAACGATGACAAACAAAGGATCATAGTCCCAAGTAATAATCAGGCCGCCTTCATGTGCAGGTGGCGGAGGGTCCGGTGGCTAGCCGGACTGGTGAGTTTGCCGAGCTAAAGCGGCAACTTGATGCGGCAGATGCCGACATCGTGCTTGTAAACAAACGGCTCGACGAGGCACAGGGTATGTGATTTCTCCGGTGATCAACACATAGTAAGAGGAGCATGATGCTAATATCTTTAATATGTTGTGACTACAGATGGGGCTGCCGCCGTGGAGATCCTTCGGGCGGAACTTGCCCAAGACAAGGAACAAGCCAGGAAGAGTGATGCGTCTGCTCTAGAGGGGGTCGAAGAGTAGAGAGCCGAGCAGGCTGCGCATTGCCAAAGCAAGGATGAAATAGCCAAGATGGCTGTTGAATTGAAGGATGCCGCCGACCGTTACGAGCTTCTTGAAAATGAAAATCGAGCGAAGACGACGGACCTGGAGAAGGCCACGGTGGCGGCCAAGGACGCCCGCTCTAAAATCAGAGCGGTGAAGGAGGAGCTGCGTCAAGCCGGGGATATCGCGGCTGGGAAGCCCTTTTTGCTGTGGATGAAGTTCGGAGATCCTAAGTACGCCTGTCTTGATCAACTATGGAGCTCTGCAGACGCATACGTGGATTTGGCAGCCAGTGCTACTGATGCGGCCGAGTACTTCAAAGGTCAAAAAGATCGTGAAGTGGAAAAGTTGTTCTGGTCACAGTTCAATGTTCGAGTGCGCCCGCTTCTGTTGAATGAGCGAATGGCTGAGTGGGCCGAGCTCCATAGGTTGTCCGGGCTTGCCATGAGGTCTGTTGTGGATCATCTGTGGCCGGAAGGGCCAAGGACGAATAGTTATTTTAGTTTAGTGCAACAGTTCCTTGGTGCTGTGCCGCACATCGACGCTATGAAGAGGTCAGCGTGCATAGAGGGTGCGCGGATGGCACTTGCCCGTGTCAAGACATACTGGGCAGAGATGGAGGCCACCGCTATTGCAACCCAGAGTTCGGCCGTGGGCCGAGTATCTGCCGAGCTCTACTTTCAAGAAGTCCTTGAAGGCGCTCGTTCAATAGAGGCTCGGTGCTCGAAGAATATTATGTTCTAGTGACATGTATTCCCATTGTAAAAACAATGTTTATTAAATTATAAAGGCTGCGTTTATACTTTTGCTTGAAAGTATTATGATGCCTCCTGTGCGTCCATTTATGTATATATGTATATAACTTGAAAGTTTGCAGTCGTCGGCTTCAGCCCCCACGCATATAATGCGGGGGTGTTCGCAAAAAATGTGTGTTCACACTTGAACCAACGTCTTGGTCCATTTAGGAGGTGATAGCGCAGCGAACGAGGCAGTCAGACTATATTGCTTTAAAACTTTCACTTAGCCATAGGAGTTTGACGGCGGGACTACTATATAGCCCCTAGTACTTCCGCGTTCGTCCGAATACGGGGCGCGTATATACCTGACCGGGAAACGACCCTTCGTTAATGTGGAGGAATCCCTAAGATTCCGCTAAGTCATCGAGTGGTTGACCAGTCTCGCGCTTTATCATGACAGTCAGTTTTCGGCTTTCTCTACTGAGGTGCTCATCCGGATGAACCAGGGCACAATCGCAGCAGTTCTCCCGGTGCCTCCTTAGCCGATAGAATGGAACGTAAGGTAGCAAAACACGGGAGCCGGGCAAACCCAACATTTGTCGGGCTGAACAATGCCCTTGATAATGAACCCCGAGTGTCCAGGTACGTGCAATATTCTGACGTGGCGAAATGCCAATAGCGTCAGCATCCTTCTCGGTTGTACTGAGTATCCGGAGAATGTGAACAACAAGTGACAGTAAAAAAGGTTTACGCAGGGTCTTAATCTAAAAAGAAACCTTTGAGCGGGTCCCTGCTGCACGTCTGCGCCTGTGTCTCCATTGTGCTGTATCCTGGACGAGTGTAGCACGATTGTCATCTGTAAAAGAGAAGAACTTAGGTGAAAGTTGTCGTGCAAAAATTTGGTTATTCTCAATAAACCATTCAAATTCAAGGTAAGTCAAGTTGAGCCGAACTAGCCCTAATTACACGCGGGAAGCCCCTGGTACCATCTATGAGGGTATAACCATCAAACCAATCTCAGGTATATCTAGTGATGCGCTGGACTCATCTAGCCGTGTCCGCGGTATTGACGACCGGTCATTTATTCTGGTTGGTGAGGCCGTCTAGTGTTCGGCTGTTAAAGCCGCCGCACGTTCTTCCGCGCGTAAGGAACGCTCAATATTTCCACTGACTGTGATGGCGGCACGTGGACCAGGCATCTTAAGCTTAAGAGAAGCGTAATGCGGTACTGCATTAAAACGAGCAAAAGTTGTTCTTCCGAGTAGTGCTTGATAGCCGCTTCGGAATGGAGCGATGTCGAAGTTTAACTTTTCACTTCGGTAGTTGTCGGGTGAACCGAATACAACCTCTAGTATTAGAGAGCCCGTGGAGGGGGCCTTTGGGCCTGGTATTACTCACTTGAAGGTAGTATTACTGTGGCTGATTTTTGTCGGGTCTATCCCCATTTTGCGGACTGTGTCCTGATATATCAGATTTAGACTACTGCCACCGTCCATAAGGACTCGTGTGAGATGGTATCCGTTTATCATTGGGTCTAACATCAAGGCAGCCAATCCTTCATGCCGGATGCTTGTCAGGTGGTCCCTGCGATCAAAAGTGATCGGGCAGGCCAACTAGGGGTTGAACATACGTGTGACGGGCACTACGGCGTGTGTGTCTCGGAGTGCATGTTTGCTTCTTCTCTTCGTCACGTGGATCATGTTCACTGTTTTGACCTCTTGTGGGAATTTTTTCTGTCCCCCCGTGCTTTGCTGGCGAGGCTCGTCCTCGTCTTCACTTGGTGTCTCCCTCCCCTTGTGGTCGGCGTTTAGCTTACCGGCCTACTTGAAGACCCAGCATTCTTTGTGGCTGTGATTTGCAGGTTTATCGGGGGTGCCATGAATCTGACATAGTTTGTCTAGAATTTTGTTTAAGCTAGACGGTCCATCTCTGCTACCCTTGAAAGGCTTTTTCCGCTGACCTGGTCGAGAGCCCCTAAATTTGGCGTTTACCGCCGTATTATCTGGGCTGTCTTCTTTATTTCGGTGCTTGCTTTTACTGCGTCGTGGTTTTCCATTGCAATCCCTGACTTCGGATGTGCCTGGGTCGCTGGTGCTACTGCGGGTAGCCAGCTATCTTCGCCCGCGCAAAACCGGGTCATGAGGCTTGTCAGGGCTACCATTGTTCTCGGTTTTTCTTGGCCGAGGTGTCTGGCGAGACATTCATCTTGGACGCTGTGTTTGAAAGCTGCTGAGCTTCGGCGTCCGGGCAGTCGACGATTTGGTTCTTCTTAGTGAGAAACCTGTTCCAACGCTTTCGGGTTGACTCTCCGGGCTGTTGAATTATATGACTTAAATCGTCTGCATCCGGAGGTCGGACATAGGTCCCTTGAAAATTGCCCGAAAAGCATCCTTGAGCTCCTCCCAACTTCCAATTGAGTTTTCGGGGAGGCTTTTCAGCCAGTGCCGAGCTGGTCCTTTCAGCTTGAGGGGCAAGTAATTGATGGCGTGGAGATCGTCTCCGTGAGCCATATGGATATGGAGGATAAAGTCCTCAATCCAGACCCCAGGGTCCGTGGTTCCGTCGTACGCCTCTATGTTCACTGGTTTGAATCCTTCTGGAAATTTGTGGTACAGCACTTCATCGGTGCAACATAGGGGGTGTGCGGCACCCCTGTATTTGGATGTGTCGGGCGTTCTGACGGTTGTAGTGTTCGGTTTTGGTTATGCGCTGGAGCGCGTTTCCTTGATCCGTAGATGGATCTGGTCACGCCGATCTTCTGATGCAAGTCTGCACGTGAAGCGTGTGCTGGCTTATGTGCGGCCTTGTTAGCCGCTCTATCGCGGCCACAAGGTGGTTGATCCGACCAGTTGGCCGTTTTATTTTTCGGCTGTGTGGGCTCTAAGGCCTCATTGTAGAATTCAGGCAACAGCTTGCGCTTTTGATAGCTCTTTGTGTGGTAACTTCCACCATACTTTTCTTCATTGTCAAGCACTTTGTTCCATCTGCCGTTGAGTGTATTCTGTGTGGCCTTAAGCCTTTGCTTCTGCTTCTTCAGACTCCTCGCTGTGGCAATAAGCCTTCTCCGGAAGTTCTCTTGTTCCAATGCCTTTCCGGGATGATGTGTGCGTCTTCGTCCGGACTGTTTTCCTCTCCGGAGGGAGGTTGATGAGCTTTATCCTCGGCGTCGCTGTATTCGGGCATCAGATCCGTACTATGTTCGCCATTTGCTGGTTCATCGTGCTCTGTCGCTGGGTCGATGTGGTCGTCGTTTCCTCTGGAGTCGACTGGGGTGTTATTTTCTCTTGCGCTGTTATCGCTGTTTTTGCCGAGGCCGGATTTGGAGCGGCACCTACGCCGACGCTTTGTTTGCTTCTCGAGGGAGCTATCCTTCGCTGCATCCTGCCGTTTCTCGTCATTGTTTTCTTTGGGTGTATCCACCATGTATATGTCATGTGATGAAGTGGCTGTCCAGTGCCCTGTGGGCACTGGTTCTTGTTCCTCTCCCGCATCGTCGTCCATGCCGTCGACGTCTTCGGAGCCGAAATCGAGCATGTCGGTTAAATCATCGACAAAGGCTACTAAGTGGGTGGTGGATGGGGAGCGAATTTCTTCATCGTCCGCATCCCATCCTAGCCGGACATAGTTCGGCCAAGGTTCTCCTGACAAAGAGAGGTGAAGTCAGTATTCGGCTCTATCGCCACTGAGAGTGCAGTCTCCATGGCGGGGTCTATCCACCCGTCCTTGGATGGCGCAATTTGCTCCGGATTGAGGGACGGAGTAGTTGCAGGTGTGATCTCCCGAACACTGTCCGACGGCAGAGCTAAATCATGCTCGTCGTAATCGTGCGGTGCACCTGACATGGGCTCGAATCCGTCGAAGATCAAGTCTCCGCGGATGTCAGCAGTGTAGTTCAAGTTTCCAAACCTGACCTGGTGGCCAGGGGCGTAGATCTCGATCAGCTCCAGAGGGCCAAGCGAGTTGGCCCGCAGTGCGAAGCCGCCGAATACGAAGATCTGTTCGGGGAGGAAAACCTTACCCTGGACCGCATCATTACCGATGATCGAAGGAGCCATCAAGCCTTACAATGACGGCACAGTGGAACTCTCAATGAAAGCACCAATGTCGGTGTCAAAACCGGCGGATCTCGGGTAGGGGGTCCCGAACTATGCGTCTAAGGCGGATGGTAACAGGAGGCGGGGGACACGATGTTTACCCAGGTTCGGGCCCTCTCGATGGAGGTAATACCCTACTTCCTGCTTGATTGATCTTGATGATATGAGTATTACAAGAGTTGATCTACCACGAGAACGTAGAGGCTAAACCCTAGAAGCTAGCCTAGGGTATGATTGTTGTTGTCCTACGGACTAAACCCTCCGGTTTATATAGACACCGGAAGGGGCTAGGGTTACACAGAGTCGGTTACAAGGGAGGAGATCTACATGTCCGTATTGCCAAGCTTGCCTTCCACGCCAAGGAGAGTCCCATCCGGACACGGGACGAAGTCTTCAATCTTGTATCTTCATAGTCAACAGTCTGGCCGAAGGATATAGTCCGACTTCCGGAGACCCCCTAATCCAGAACTCCCTCACAATCCTCTCATCTTTGCTGGTTTTCTTGTGTTCTCCTCGTGCGTGTGTACATGTGGCTCTGGTTCTCACTCTTCTCCTCACAAGACCAAGAAGAAGGCTCGGAGATGCCCGCGCCCGGCTGAGTCTGATGAAGAAGAAGAGGTTGTGATTCCCACCAAGCCCACTCGCCGTGATAAGTCTACCGCTGCCAAGCAACATGTGGTTATGCCCTTACACCGTCGGAAAGCCAAGGATCGGGAAGCCTTCTGCTCAAAGAATCCTTACGAGGTTCCCATTCCACCTCATTGGACCACCGTTTAGTTCCGGAATGAGATGCAAGTGCAGATTGTTCACGAACTCTTTGAGCACAACAAGCACAGGTATGCCAAGCAGTGGACCATTGATCTTGACCATTAGAAGAGCAACTTGGAGTATTTTGCTGAGGCTTTGGCTCTCTGTGAGGAGTTCGATCTGGTCAAGCTCATGTTAGTAAACTATGACTTTGATGGTCAGCTTATCCATCAGTTCTATGCCACTGTTCATTTTGGAGAAGATGTCGCTCGCACACTCACGTTCATGTGCCGTGATGAGCTCTTTCAAGTACCCTGGAGGGCTTTGTGCAATGCTCTTAGATATGACGATACAAGCCTTGAGGGGAATGGTGGCATTCGTCCTCACGACCATCCTGAGTCCATGCCTAAGGAGAAGCTTGCCCCTCTGTACATTCGGGGCCGTGGTATTATTGGAGAAACCGAGGATTTGGTGAAGGTCTATGACATCATGCATCGAGTGTTTCGCAATGTGATTTTGCCCAAGCTGGGAAATCAAGAAGAAATTCATGGCTATCTTGTTGACTTGATGGTTTCTATGAAGACCAAGGTGGGCTCTAGTGCAATGTTTGATGTGTCCAACTGGCTGTGGGACGAGACGAACAACATGGTCATCTACAGAAAGGTCCCTATTTATGCTCCGTTTGTCATGTGCTTTCTGAACTTAGTTTGGGTTGTTCGCCGTCCTGGAGAGCTTCACACTTCTCCATATAATCTCACTGTTCATGAGGTCAAGCTACTCAAGAAGAAGAAGCATGCCGAGCCTCACTTTCCTGCGAATGATCCCGAGGATGTATATGCCACTTCAGAGGATGAGAACTTTGAGATGGAGCCAGGAGAGAAGCCCTCTTGGGTGACCAAGCTCGCTACCAAGGTGAAAAGGACCTTCTGCCTCCAGACTGACATTCAGAAGAGGATGTATAGGCCCATGTCAATGAGAAGCATGCCAGGCATCATCAGATTGCGATGATGAAGCACCTCAATATGCCTGTTCAGAGTGGTTCTGAGAAGAGCATCACACCGGAGGAGCGATGGATCTCTGCGCACAGCACTTGGTCTGATGATGAGGCTCCTCGCCAGCCCTCCACCTCCTTTGTTGCTGATGATGACATCATGGAGGATAAAGATCGGTACGATGATGAGGAGTCTGATGATGAGGAGGATCCAGATGCAACCGAGGAGTCAGAGGAGGAGGACTAAGCTCTGGGGCGCTAGCTTTGCTCTTTTCCTTTTTGGTGACTTGATGCCAAAGGGGGAGATAGTTCTATTAGGTCTAGGGATTTGCATGGGATTTGCTTTGCTTGGGTTTGTGTTTTGTTCTTCCGTGCGTCATGTTGAACTTTAGTTTGCGGACCTTGTTGATTATCTCGACTTGCATGGTGTGATACATGCGCTCATCTATCTATCATTATTGTCGTTATTTTTTGTTGTTTTATCCGTTATAGTCCTTACCTTCCTATTATGTGCTTATTGCTTATCTTCGCTTGTCTAGTAAGAGTGGCGGGTCTATAAAATCTAGGGGTAGTCTTGCCCACAATGTGTGCCCTTGCATTCCAATAGCAATTTCAAATTAGGGCACACATCTAGGGGGAGTCCCGTCTATATTTTCTAGACCTCTCTCTTGCAAATCGTGTTGTTGTCATCATCCACCAAAAAGGGGGAGATTTTAAGGGAATTTTCCCTACTTTTTGTTTTGGATGATGATGACAACCCTTTGTTGGTCTAATCGTGTGCTAAGTGCTTCAGGTTCTCGGTGATTAGGCTTACGTCGGTTAGACATTCTCTCTGGAAGGAAAAGATCGAAGACGGGGTTTTCTACGTGTTTATCTCTTTGGTCGTAGGGAACCCATACTATCAAGAGGGAATCCACATTGGAAGGAGTTGGGGAATCTTTTCACTTACACCTTGCCACACCCTCCTTTGCCTTCTTTGTCTTTTGAGAGAGAGAGCTCCCCTTCTTTCGCTACTGCTTGTTGTGTTTTCCCAGCGGTTGTACCGCTGGCTCTTGGCGCTTACCCAACCTCCACCCCAGGGGTGATATCCTGGGGCTGAACAACCCAGCCATGAACGAGCGGTTGTACCACGGCTCCCAGGCGGTGGTACCGCCGCCAAGCTCAACAATGATTGCGGCGGTCCTTCCGGCCAAGTACCGCTCAACAACTGGACAAACTTATGTTTTGAAGCGGTACTTGGGTGGTGGTGGCCCGGTTGGTCCGGTTGTGCCCCACACACCGGTGCCCTGAGCGGTTCTACCGCTTGGGAGTTAGCCGCCCAAGCGTCCAAGGCCAGGCGGTTGCACCGGTGCTATACCGCTCAATCACCACACACAGGGGTGACACCCTACTGTTTCAATGCGGTGGTTGAGCGGTGGCTGGGCGGTTGTTCCGGTTGTTCTCATCGACCGGTACTACCGCCTGCTCGACTGGTTGTACCGCCTAGTAGGGTTCTGTAGGTAAACCGTGAGTTCCGGTTGTACCAGGACGAGGAGCGGTTGTACCGCTGCAGTGCTGATTTTGCAGTAACTGTTGGATTTTAGGGTTTGCTATATAAGGGTGGTTCTTCCACCTACCACATTGACCTCTTACCTCTCTCACTCCACCATTAATGCCACTCAAGCTCTCCTGCCCGATCTCTCTCTCTCTCTCTCTAGCCACTCAAACTCGTTGATTTGCTAGGGATTGATGGAGGAGACCTAGATCTACACTTCCACCAAAGGATATTTGCTTCCCCCATACTTTCTTCTGTGGTTTTTGTTACTCTTGGGTGTTTGAGCACCCTAGACGGTTGAGGTCACCTCGGAGCCACATTCCATTATGGTGAAGCTCCGTGGTTTCGTTGGGAGCCTCCAATTCAGTTGTGGAGAGAGACCCAACCTTGTTTGTAAAGGTCCGATCGCCGCCTTCAAGGGCACCAATAGTGGAATCACGACATCTCGCATTGTGTGAGGGCGTGAGGAGAATACGGTGGCCCTAGTGGCTTCTTGGGGAGCATTGTGCCTCCACACTGCTCCAACGGAGACGTACTTCTCCTCAAAAGGAAGAAACTTCGGTAACACATCCTCGTCTTCGCCGGCTCCACTCTTGGTTATCTCGTACCTTTACTTGTGCAAGCTTATATTGTGTTGTATCCTTTGTTGGCTTGTGTGCGTGTTGTTGTTGCTTAAATTGGTAAAGAAAAGCTAAAATTTGTTAGTTGCTTATTCACCCCCCCTCTAGTCAACTATATCGATCCTTTCACCATGGGACTTCCACCGCCATGCCCAACTCAGGGCTTCGCCACCTGACGCCCCAACACACACTGCCGCCGACAAAGCCACCACCGGACAAGGTTGCCGCCACCGAAGGCCGCCCGGTACGTCAAACACCTGCATATTTTTCACCCTGCACTCTACGTGTTCGATGAAATGTCCGAGCCAGGTTTTTATTCTTTCGTTCATTACTTCTAGGTCACTAATGGATTCAACATGGAATGATGGCTATGAAAACGATGATCTTGACGAATTCATATTTAGCGAGTTCACCGCGGTGGTGGATTCGAACAATGAGGATGCCGGAATGATGATGATGATTAGCATCCAAGAGGAGTTCGAGAAGGTAGAGGAGCACGTCCTAAACTTCAAGGGTTCCATCAAGGGCTGGAGAGTTATTCCGTGTGATAGAATTGCCTATACACGGCTTATGTACACGGACTACTTCACAATTGTCCCAACATTTCATGACACTTTCTTTCGTCGTCGCTGCCGAATGAGTAGAAACTTGTTCTTGCTTGTAGTGGAAGGCGTGGAGAAGGCATAAGACAACTTCAAGTTGAGGAAGGCTTGTTGTGGAAAACTTCCTTATCTCCTCTATAGAAATGTATGGCTACTCTCAGGATGCTTGCTTATGGTAAAGCAACAGATGTGAAAGGATCAAGAAGAGGTGTCTAGAGGGGGGGGGGGTGATTAGACCCTCAACAAGCAAAAGTAGCAGTTTTTAAATTCTTCAAGTTGAGGTGGAGTTTTAGCACAAGTTTAAGCATTCACAATACATTTCAAGCAAGCATGGCAAGAGTATATGAGCAGCGGAAAGTAAAGCATGCAAGTTGCAAGAAAGTAAAGAGATGGGATTGGAGTGTGCAAACGCAATTGGAGACACGGAGATTTTTGGCGTGGTTCCGATAGGTAGTGCTATCGTACATCCACATTGGTGGAGACTTCAACCCACGAAGGGTAACGGTTGTGCGAGTCCACGAAGGGTCCACGAAGAAGCAACCTCGTCTATCCCAGCATGGCCATCGCCCACTGTCGGTGTCAAAACCGGCGGATCTCGGGTAGGGGGTCCTGAACTATGCGTCTAGGCGGATGCTAACAGGAGACAAGGGACACGATGTTTTTATCCAGGTTCGGGCCCTCTCGATGGAGGTAAAACCCTACTCCTGCTTGATTAATATTGATGATATGGGTAGTACAAGAGTAGATCTACCACGAGATCAGAGAGGCTAAACCCTAGAAGCTAGCCTATGGTATGATTGTTGTTGTTGTTGTTGTTGTTGTTGTGTCCTACGGACTAAACCTCCGGTTTATATAGACACTGGAGGGGGCTAGGGTTACACAGAGTCGGTTACAATGGGAGGAGATCTACATATCTGTATTGCCAAGCTTGCCTTCCACACCAAGGAAAGTCCCATCCGGATACGGGACGAAGTCTTCAATCTTGTATCTTCATAGTCCAACAGTCCGGCCAAAGGTTAGAGTCCGGCTGTCCGGACACCCCCTAATCCAGGACTCCCTCAGTAGCCCCTGAACCAGGCTTCAATGACGACGAGTCCAGCGCGCAGATTATCTTCGGCATTGCAAGGTGGGTTCCTCCTCCGAATACTTCATAGAAGATTTTGAACACAAGGATCGTGTCCGGCTCTGCAAAACAAGTTCCACATACCACCGTAGAGAGAGAGTAACATTTTCACAAATCTAATCTGCTGACGTATTCTGTAGCGTGACATCACGCCACATCCAAGCTTTCATTCGAATAGTTTTTTACTGTCCCACCTCAGTGCGTTTTGCGAGGCGGTTTCCTTGGCACGTCTTGTCGAAGCAGAGATCGTGTCCCCTTATCACGGGATTCTCATCCATACGGGCGTGGGTAACCCAACCGCACCATTGATTACGACGCTTGGGGGATAAGTGAGTTTTACCAGGCTGGTGGGGACGCATAGTTTCGTCCGCCCATATAAAGGGATAAGGATTCACCTCTTCATCCACACCTTCTTCCTCCTTTGCTCATCCGTTTTCGCACACTCGAGCTCCAGCGCCCAAGTCCGCGTTTCCCACCTCAACCTTCTCCAACCATGTCCGGAGCGGGAGGCAGGTGGATGGTCTCCTCCATCACGGAGGGACACATCAAAAAGCTAACGAGAGCCGGATACCTGCCCGACGACATCGCACACCGGCTCCTAGATGAGGGGCATCTCATCCCCACCCCCAGGCCCCATGAAAGGGTGGTGTTCCTCATCCATTTCCTCCGCGGACTGGGCTTCCCTCTCCACCCATTCGTCCGGGGCTCATGTTCTACTACGGCCTGGACTTCCACGATTTGGCCCCGAACTTCATCCTCAACATCTCGGCGTTTATCGTCGTGTGCGAGGCCTTCCTCCTCATCAAGCCCCACTTCGGCTTATGGCTGAAGACCTTCAATGTCAAGCCGAAGGTAGTGAGCGGCCGCCAGGCGGAGTGCGGAGGCGCCATGGTGGGCAATATGCCCAACGTCACATGGCTCGAGGGCTCCTTCGTGGAGACCATAAAAGGGTGGCAATCGGGGTGGTTCTACATCACTGAGTCGCGTGACCCTGAATGGGCAGCGACCCCCGAGTTCCGATCTGGCATCCCCACGCGGCTCACCTCCTGGCAAGAGAAGGGCCTGTCATGGGGTAATTCGGGAGAGCTGACCGGACTCCAAACATGTGTTCAAAACCCGGTGGACAAGAAGCTCAAACTTGTCAACGTAGTCCAGGTCATGCTCATCCGCCGGATCCTCCCGTGTCAACGACGGGCTTTCAACTTGTGGGAGTTCGACCCGGCCCAGCACCAAACTCTGAACAGGCTCTTCGATACAACACACGAGGATGCCTGGAAGGTGCTATTCAAGGGCGCCTAGGTTCCTCCTCCCACTACCGAGGATCGCGGATTCTGCGTGAAGCGCCAAGCCAGCGCGGTAAGCTGTTTTACCTTTTACAGGATACTCGTTTTCCATAGTTTGACTCTATGCGGGATCTAAGCTCACGTACCTTTGAAAGGACTGGCAGGAGACGGCCGGACAGATCGACTGTCCGGCTCCTTTTCCCGAAGGCCCAGCAGACGCCCGCTTGGCGAAGCTGCTGGCTCCGGCACCTTACGTGGTGCCGGAGAAGAAGGCCTAGAAGAAGGCCACGGGAACCCGAAAGAGTTCCCGGCGCCCGGCAGTGTCGGACTCATCGTCCGATGACTCCGAGGCGCGCTCCTCCCATGAAGATGAGGAGGAGGAAAAAGAGGCTTCTTCCCCTCCAGAAGGGGGAGAAAAGAAAAGGAAGGCCGCCCCAACTGGGGAGGCCGGAGGGTCCAAGAGGGTAAGGACCCTTCCTCCGGACTACTCCACCAACGCCGCAGACAGGGAATAGGAGTGGCCGCCCAAGGCCAAGCCCCTGGCGAAGTCGTAAGTATTCGGACACCAGAGTGACTCGTAGCCTTCCTTTATTCCACAGCTTCTTCTAACGTCGAACATAATCATGCAGTCCACCCCAAGCCCGGCTCGACGTGTCGTCGAGCGGCTCAGTCGGATCACGGGTTCCGGCAGACCCTTAAGGTTCGAACTCTGGGGTGCGCGCGGAGATCGTGCCCTCTACCTCTCCGTCTCGCTGGGATCTAAACTACGGCAAGAACAACACAAGAGACACAGGGTTTATACTGGTTCGGGCCACCATTGTGGTGTAATACCCTACTCCAGTGTGGTGTGGTGGATTGCCTCTTGGGCTGATGAGGAAGAACAATACAAGGAAGAACGACCTCGCGAGGGTCTGTTCTCAGCTAGGGGATGAACTGCTAGGTGGAGTTCGATCGGCCTTCTCTCTGTGTGTGTGTGTGTCTGCGTCCGTGTTCGTGTCCGAGTCCGTCCCCTGGGGGTGGCTAGTCCTATTTATAGGCAAGGGCCCTGGGCCTCTTCCCAAATATTTGAGCGGGAAGGGCGCCAACAATTGGCCGATTTGAAGGGGAACATCGGGTACACTTATCCTGACTAAAGTTGGTCTTCCCCTGCCAAAGGTTCTGGTGATGACGCCGGCTTGGGCTCCACAGTGACTTCCTCCTTGTCGTGGAGTTGGTCTTGGTCTCGTTGCACCGAAATGGGTGCCTCTGCTTGATCCTCTCGCCTGCGCTTGCCCCCTTTGCACCAAAGAGGAAAGGGAGGACACTGCGCGGGCTGGCGCCCTCCTGGCACCTCTGGTCGTCATGGCTTGCGTCATGGGCACCTCGTGAGGTACCCCACCTTGATCTCTCCGCCTCCTCGCGAGCCAGCCTAAGGAGGCCGTGCTGGAGGAAGCTCCATGTCGTCCGCCTGCGAGGCTTGGCCCCTCGCGAGGGTCTTGAGCCTTGTGTTGATGAAGATGGGCCACGTTGGGCCCCCACTCGAGCCACGCCGCAGGCCGCAGGCAGGCAAGTCTGGGGACCCCCGTTCCCAGAAAGCCGACAGTAGCCCCCGGGCCCAAGGCGCGCATGGACTTGGCCGTGCCGAGAGGCGAAAGGGCAAGGGCGAAGCGCCGCGGGCCCTAACAGCCTGCGGCCTCGGGCGCCGCATGGCCGTTGATTGGACGTGGGTGGCACCATTTACCCACGCTCCCTTATTCTGCGCCGTGCTAGGTTGCCCCGCCGTTGTACACAGCCGCCCATCTCCCTGTTGCCTGACCGTCTCCTGTTCTTCCTCCCTTCGAACTCAGACCCTTGCTTCCAATCCCATCTCACATCCTCTCTCTTCCGCCCGCCGCCATGGCTCCAAAGAAAGGGTAGGGGAAGAAACCCGCGGCTCCATCTCGCCCGCTGCTGCCGGTGGCGCCTGCCGTCGGCCGCTCGATCATACTCAACCTGGAGTGCCTGGACAAGCTCAATCCGGCTCTGGCCACCGCCTTCAACGAGTGCGGGAGGACGACGGCGTGGCCTATGTGTCACCTCCCCACTGATAGGATAATCACCGAGGTCCCTCACTTTGCCGACGCCTTGTGGGCGTGCTTGGTGCCTCCCTTCTCCGATTTCTTCAACGCCGTCCTTGATCATTATCAGATCCACATGATGCACATGGGTCCTGAGTCCATAGCTCTTCTTTCTGTCTTCGCTTTTGTTTGCGAGGCGATGGTGGGCATCCCCCCTTCTGTTGCCCTGCTGCGCCACTTCTTCTCCTTGCATCTTGTCGACCCCACGCAATGCTCGGCATGCGTGAGCTTCGTAGCTTCGTCCGAGACCGCAGCCTCTGGTATCGACTTCAACCTTCCTCCACCTTCTGCCGAGTTCCGCGAGCGGTGGTTGTACATTGATGTCGGGGTGCCCAGCCCCCGGCTTGTGAAGCCGACATCGCCTGCTATGCCTAATTCGGGCTGGGGCCAGGAGTCGCTCGCAAGTCCCCGGCTCGCCTTCGTCTGGCATCGCTTCATGTCTTTGAAGAAGCTTGGCGTAACGGCGCCCAAAGTGGTGAAGGAGTTCCTATCGCGCCGCATTGCCCCCCTCCAACGCCATTCTCATAGAATGTGGGCCTTCAGCGGGCATGGTGATCGCATGAGGCTTCAGGGAGAGGACCTAGCGCCTGAGGTGCTGAGGAGGGTGCTCTTGGTCTTGACAGGCGATCCCAACCCCGGGGCTGTCCGGCAGGGGGGAGCCTTGTTGTACCTCTGCCACAATAGGGACGACTTCGTGAGGCAGATGCCCTCTTTCGACGAGTGGGGGCTATGCCCTGTCGGGCTCCAGGGTCCTCGCGAGAACCCCGTGGTGGTGATTTCCCTTCCGGTCGGCCTGGGTGAATCCTCCTCGAGTGGTGGCGCAGGGTGGCAGGAGACAGCGGGGGTCGAGGGAGCCGCAGACGATGTGACCGCACCTAGCGATGCTCTTGGCGGGGCGGCTCACGAGGTCCGCGCACCCGAGGCCACGGGCGAGGTGCCGCCGCCTCCGGTGCTTGAGGCCGAGGCTCCTGAGCCCCCAGCCGGGATTTCTGACGGGGCAACTGCCCGTGCGTTCCAGGCATGCGCCCTTGACGTGAGTGACCCTGGCGCTCCGTCCTCTTCGCAGGCTGGCTCCTGCGCACCTCTCCTGGGTCGTTTCCGTGTGGACTTTGAGGCCCTCCGGAGAAAAAGGGAGGCCTTGGGCGACGAATTCCCCTGCCGCTTGCTGAAGCGCCGGAAGTACTTTGCCGTTGATGAGTAAGTTTTCTCCCTTTCTGTTTCTTATCCTGCTTGCCGCATCCGCTGATCCTTGCCCTGCAGGCCTCTGCCTACGGAGCTCGATGAAGTCGTCGGGCCGACGCCCTCCTTGACTCCGTCTCCTCCATCACCCTTGAGTGTCTCGAGCGGCATTGCCCTTGTGGTTTGGGAAGGTGACGGCATGGACCGCCGCGTAGCGCGCGGCGACTCCCCCGCCCCTGCGATCTCCTTCCGCGGGCCTTCCCTCGACATAGGCAGCCTGCCATGGGCTCCCCATTTGGTCGCGGGCTGCGACTGGCTGAGGCTCCTCCGGGGCCCTTCTCCTGAGGTCAGGTGGGACTCAAGTCGGTTTTCTGATGTGGCGCGGCCGTCCGTCGGGAAGGCGCCAGCCCCCAGCCCCCTGCCCGGGGCCGGAGCGATGATCCGAGGTCCTCAACGCCTGCCTGGGGCGGATGGTGGTGCGACAGACGTGCTTGAGCGCGCTCGGGAGTGCCGCGCCCGTCGCCACGAATTCCTCCGGAGGGCGAGTGGTGTCGTAGACCTGCTTGGGCAGGAGCCTTCTGAGGAAGACGCACGCCTGGAAGCTGAGGGCTTGCGCCTGGCTGTCGAGCGGCGCGAGCTGGAGGCAGCCGCTTCCCTCGCGCGTCATCAGCGCGTCCTTGATGACGAAGAGGCGAAGGCGTCGCTGAAGGCTTCTCTGGCGGCTAGGTCTCAAGCCGTTGAGGAGGCCCGCGGAGCAGACCGACGGCGAGGAGCAGCAGAAGAACAGGCTCAGGAGCTCTTGGCCTGGTGTCGCTCGTTGGAGGAGCAAGCGGAGTTGCGCGAGGCAGCCCTTGCATCGATGGAGGTGGCTTCTGGCGACCCGGCTGAGGTTCGGAAGCGTTGGTGCTCGAGGCCGCCGAGCGCGCTCACGAGCTCGAGCAGCTGGAGACGAGGGAGCGCCTAGTGACGCCGGCGGAAAACGATGTCGCCACGCGAGAGACGCGCGTCCTGGAGGAGGTTTGCCGTCGGGTGGCGATAGCACGCCAAGGCCTCGAGCGTGAGTTCGAGGGGAAGCTGGGGATGATCCGAGTCGAAGCCGAGGGCAGAACCGCCGCCTTGAGGGTCCAGCGGGATGAGGCGACGCGACGAGCGGACGCCTCCCGGGTCGCCCTTGAGGCAGCGCAGAAGGAGCTGGCCTCCTCCCAGGCCGAGGTGCTCCGCCTACGCCAGCGTGTGGAAGAGGCCGTGGTCATCGAGCGCCGGAATGCCAGCGGCAAGTCCTGGAGCACCAGCACGGCCCCATGCTCACCAAGCTCCGTGATAGGGCCAACATTGCCCTGGGCAACATCTGTGAGGCTGCCGTGAGCGAGCCGCACACGATTAACTACGGCGGCAACCTGCAGTTCTTCACCACCGTGGTGACACAGCTGGAGGCACGGTCGGCCAGAGCCGATAGGTTGGTGGAGGAGAGGAGCCGCGCCCTACTCGGGCGCGCCATCTCCCGCGTCCTCAGCCATCTTCAAAACATGGATCCCCACTTCGACTTCGACGCCGCCATCGCCCCAGTTCCCCAAGCTGTTCGAGGAGACCTGGCTGAATGGGTGGAGAGCAACGTAGATTCGCTCGTCCGGGCCTTCACTTCGGACGATGAGAGCGTGATCGTGGGCGCTGACAAAGGTGGCGTGGTGGAAGACCCCAATGCCGCTGACGGGGGCGCAGGCAACGAAGGTGAGTTCAGCGACGCCAGCGACAGCTCGGGAGGTGCCTCCGAGGATGCATTGGGGGATTTATCAGATTGACCATGCGTTATCCTCGCCTTTTTACCCTGCATAGATAGAACTCGGGCTTTTGGCCCGACGGTTGTGAGAGCATTTTGGGAGGGGGAGCCCCTCATGTATGAACTTGTATATAATGTATCTGCAGTGATTAAATCGTACGCGTGTCCAACGGTAGGCTGGTTCGCCCTTGTTCCTTGATGACTCCGGAGCTGCCTTCTGGAGGGCGTCACGTCCCGGGCGCTGGGTAGTTGAAACCTCGGGAGGCGGGGTCGTTGCCGGCAGGAAACCCCGCAGGCTTGGGCCGTCCTCGCAGGCTCCGTGCCCTTTATCGAGCGAGACGTCTTCACAGGCGTTCGCCTTCTTCACAGGCTCCGGGCCTTCTCCCGAGGGGGATGGCTTCACAGGCGTTCTCCTTCTTCACAGGCTCCGGGCCTTCTCCTGAGGGGGATGGCTTCACAGGCGTTCTCCTTCTTCACAGGCTCCGGGCCTTCTCCCGAGGGGGATGGCTTCACAGGCGTTCGCCTTCTTCACAGGCCCCGGGCCTTCTCCCGAGGGGGATGGCTTCACAGGCGTTCGCCTTCTTCGCAGGCTCCGGGCCTTCACAAGAAAACGATCTCCGTAGGCTCCAATGGTCACCTCGCGAGGGAGTGGCAGCGGCAATCTGGGCCGTGCTTAAGCTAGGCGTGGCCCGGCTCGCGAGGGGCTCGCGAGGGGAGGCAGCTGTGATGAGATGGTGACCAGAACGCGGGAAACGATTCAAACAAGACCAACCACCCCTTCCCCGAACACACACAAAGCTCAAGTTCGAATTCAACATAAATCCAGCGGGGAAAAAGGTTACAACCAAAGGAAGAAGGCAATGAAAGCAAACAAAAGGACGCGTCCGGCACCTAATCTAGTCTTCGACGTCTTCTCACCAACGCGGAGCTAAGTGCTGTCCACTGGGCGTGGGAGGGAGCCCCAGGGCCTGAGGCCGGCACCCCTGAGACTCCGGGGCGTGTACAGCCCCACTCATTATTACGTGAGAGTGTCACGGGGCGGCGAGCTTCACAGGCACTGGGCCTTCTTCACAGGAACCGGCCTTGCTTCATATCGCCAGACGAGGGTCCCGCCTTGCGCCACACTCTAGTGCCACCAACGACGACCGGAAACCAGGACGCCGCCGGTGGGGTAGAGCGGTCGCCGGCGGTTCCCCCGACGACCACGGGTCCTCCGCCAGGGGCAGGCCCTCGGGCGCCTCCCCAGCGGAGGGCCTATCTTCTAAGAACGCCTTGCTCCGAATGCCGCGGTGGTGAGGTAGGATCTCTGCCCCTTTCCTGCAGCCCCCTGCGTCCTCCTCCTGAGGGGTAGGAGACCGCAGGGGCGGGGCATCTGCTCGTCGCGGCGACCTGCACCTCCTGTGACCCATGATTAGCGTATGCCTGCTCTTGAGGAATTAATGGTACCCGATAGTTGTTGCTTCCAGTCTGACCGACGGAGCCGTCCCGGGGTTCCTGGAGGGGCTCTGCCTCTGGCGTCTCGTCCTCCCAGCTGGGGCTGAAGAGCGAGCCATGTTCTCCCTCGTGAGCGTGTCCTTGGTCCATCATGTGGGGCACGTACTCCTCTGGCGCCGCCACCCCGAATGTTGTGCTATAGTGCTCCATGCGCCATGCAGCGTTGCTTGTCGTGCCCACCGCGTGGTGGTAGCGCGGCTGGCCGCTGGCGCCGTGGGCCGCACTGAGCCCCTCTCCTTCACGCGCCGGGGGCGGGGGTAGCGCCACCGCCAGTCTGGTGCCGGCGGATTCGCCGGTGTTGGGGTAGTCTTGAGGTCCGCGCGGGTGCGCGGGGCTCCCTCGTGCGCCGCCCTGAACTTGGTGAAACACCCTCGATGCGGCTATATCTCCCACGTGTCGAAGCACGACTTAGAGGCATAACCGCATTGAAAGCAATGTCGCAAGTGAGGTAATCTTCACACAACCCATGTAATACATAAGGGAAAGAGATACATAGTTGGCTTACAATCGCCACTTCACACAATACATGAATAAAGCATTACATCATACAGATTACACTCAAGGTCCGACTATGGAACCAAAATGAAAGAAGACTACCCCAAATGCTACACAGATCCCCGATCGTCCCGATTGGGCTCCACTACTGATCAACTGAAACGAAACAACATAATGAACAAGATCTTCATCGAGCTCCTCCTTGAGCTCGGGTGCGTCACCTGCACGGTCTCATCGGCACCTGCAAACTGGTTTTGGAAGTATCTGTGAGTCACGGCGACTCAGCAATCTCACACCCGCGAGATCAAGACTATTTAAGCTTATAGGTAGGGTAAAAGGTATGAGGTGGAGCTGCAGC
The DNA here is from genome assembly GCA_032464435.1 of Aegilops umbellulata. Taxonomy (NCBI): domain Eukaryota; kingdom Viridiplantae; phylum Streptophyta; class Magnoliopsida; order Poales; family Poaceae; genus Aegilops; species Aegilops umbellulata. Next base: position 50,804,979 of record CP136060.1, read on the forward strand.
AAGCGACTAGCATATATGGTGGCTAACATATGCAAAAGAGAGCGAGAAGAGAAGGCAAAAGCACGGTCGATGAACTATGATCAAGAAGTGATCCTAGAACAACCTACTTCAAGCATAACTCCAACACCGTGTTCACTTCCCGGACTCCGCCGAGAAGAGACCATCACGGTTACACACGCGGTTGATGTATTTTAATTAAGATCAACTTCGGGTTTTCTACAACCGGACATTAACAAATTCCCATCTGCCACATAACCGCGGGCACGGCTTTCGAAAGATAATACCCTGTAGGGGTGTCCCAACTTAGCCCATGATAAGCTCTCGCGATCAACGAAGGATATTCCTTCTCCCCGGTAAGACCCGATCAGTCTCGGAATCCCGGCTACAAGACATTTTGACAGTAATAAAACAAGTCCAGCAAAGCCGCCCGATGCGCCGACATCCTGATAGGAGCTGCACATATCTCGTTCTCAGGGCAACATCGGATGAACACTCCGTACAACTAAAACCAGACCTCAAGTTTCCCTGAGGGGGCGCTGCAAAGGGCTCTAGTTCGGACCAGCACTTAGAGAAGCACTGGCCCGGGGGGGTGAATAAAGATGACCCTCGGGCTGGCCGACCCAAGGGAAAGGGGTAGGTGGTAGGCAAATGGTAAAACCAATGTTGGGCCTTACTGGAAAAGTCTTATTCAAAGCGAGTTGTCAAGGGGGTCCCATAAATCACCCAACCGCGTTAGGGACGCAAAATCCGGGAACATAACACCGATATGACGGAAACTAGGGCGGCAAGAGTGGAACAAGACACCAGGCATAAGGCCGAGCCTTCCACCCTTACCAACTATATAGATGCATTAATTAAATAAGATATATTGTGATATCCCAACGAGTAAACATGTTCCAACAAGAAACAAAATCTCCATGTTCCAACAAGGAACAAACTTCATCTTCACCTGCAACTAACAACGCTATAAGAGGGGTTGAGCAAAGCGGTAACATAGCCAAACAACGGTTTGCTAGGACAAGGTGGGTTAGAGGCTTGGTTTAACAATATGGGAGGCATGATAAGCGAGTGGTAGGTATCGCAGCATAGGCATAGCAAAAGAGCGAGCAACTAGCAAGCAAAGATAGAAGTGATTTCGAGGGTATGGTCATCTTGCCTGAGATCCCGCAAGGAAGAAGAACGAGTCCATGAAGAAGACAAACGGGCGTAGACGAACGGATCCTCACAATCGCAACGTTATCGGAACTAACCCGAATAAGCAACACCGGAAAGAAGCAAGCAACAAAGTAAACAACCACCACATAAACATGGCAAGATATGCGAGATGTGGTATGCAATGCATATGCATGCTTCAGAAGGAAAAAGATGAACAAGGCATAATCTTGGCAAACAAAGTATGCCACTGGAAAGGTGAGGTGATTTCGGTTGAAATCGATATAAAGATCACCGGAAACGGATGCACGGTTTGCCAATGACAAGCAAAACAAGAATGACAAGATTCTGCCATTAACAGCATGATGCTACTTAGCAAGCAACAAGAAATTAAGCTACTGCACCAAAACATATCAACAAAGCATATGACAGTGATCTACTCAAGATGCTTGGCAAAATATGAACACTGAGCTACGGCTAAATCACAACATAACAGGTTCAAACAAGCATGGCAAAAGTGCAAAAGATAACAGGTTCACAGACTTAGTGAAAATACTATCATGCCAGAAATTAATATCAGGATGACATGTTTAGAGCAAGGAAATAAGAAGCTACAGGAACACAATATAGGAAAACAAGGCATGGAATGAATCTACTCAAAGCACTTAACAAAAGTCCCTTACTGACCATAAGCCAAAAAGGATCATAAAATATAATAGCACCCATGTCAATTAAGCAAGTTTCGTTACAGGTTTCAGACTTAGCAGAAAACTGGACATGTCAAAAACAGATGACAAGTAGGCATGTTTACGAGCTCGATGCACTCATTACAGAGCATTGCATGATAAACTAAGCATACATCCGTCAAGAAGACATGGCATAGAAGCTAGACATGGCAAGAACAACAACATAGCATGCAAGGAACAACTACAACAAGCTTGGCAAAATCGAATAACATGTAAACAATCTGCCAGTAACATTTTATAGCAAAAGTAGAGCTCAATTGACTCAAGCTATGGCACTCCATAATTACAAACAAAGGCATGGATGGATAGAGCAAATCCATATGCTCTAAACACCCTTACTGATCATGCTCAAAAGAGGCATAGATCTCTCTGAAACAACATGAACACATAGCATATAAATAACAGCAGGGCATGACTTCGTGAAATTACAAAGTCCCTGAAATCAGCAACAATAAGTACCCTAGTTTGCATGCTTGTGCTAGTCACCAAAAGGATCACAAAAATACATAGCATACACCCCTGTAAAGATGGCATGGCATATTTCAAAACACATGTAGAGCTCAACATCATAGGATGCACACATCAATCATGGCAAAAATGACAAAAGTGCATCTACTGAAACAGATCTGAAACTAACATCACATAGCCCTCTTCCAACAGCATTTCGGGCATCAAGATGAGCTGAAATGAAAATTATACAATGAGATGAAATGATGAACTCATCGAGGCGAACAATATGACATGCTATACGCCCAAAACGGAGCAGTATGCAGAGAGTTATGATGCCATGAACATGGCAATATGATGCAAGATATTCGGGACTTGGAGAAAAAACGAGGGAGGGGAGAAGTCAACCTTCCATCAGATCTGGCGCGCGGTACAAGGCGGGGCCGGCGACGAGGAGGTGGAGGGAGGCGACGGCGAGGCGTGCGGGGGCTGCGCGGCACGATGGTGAGGGGCGGCGCTGCGCGGGGTCGGCGGCGGCGAGGCGACGCGCGCGCGGGGAGGCGCGCAGGCGAGGAGGAACGGCGGCGGGGCGGCGAGCGGACTGCGACGGCGGGCGGCCGCGGTCGCCGGGCGGCGGCGCAGGCGGGCGGCCACGGGACGCGGGCGCGGGGCACGGGAGCGGGCGCGCGGCTCGGGCGGGCCGGCCGCGGGCTCCGCGGGCCGCGGCGGACGCGAGGAGAGAGAGACGGCGGCGGGGTGACGTGGCGTCGCGTGAGTGGGCGGGAGCGGCGGCGCTGCTGACGTGGCGTGCCCGGATTGGCTGGAGCGACGTGGCAGCGGTGGTGGACACGTCCGGCGGCGGGACGGACATGTCCGGCGGCGCGAGGGGAGCGGGGCTAGGGTTCATCTGCAAGAAATCTCGGGGAGAGACACATATATATAGGTAGGAAGAGCTAGGAAGCTCCAAATGAGGTGCGGTTTTCGCCCACACGATCGTGATCGAACGACCGAGATGATAGAAGGGGTTAGGATGGGTTTTGGGCCACTTTGGAGGGGTGTTGGGCTGCACCAAAAGAGGCTTTCGCGGTTACCCGGTTAACCGTTGGAGTATAAAACGACCTCCGAATGACTCGAAACTTGACAGGCGGTCTACCGGTGCTATACCAAGGCCGCTTGGCAAACCTCGGTCCATTCCGATAAGGTTTAATACCCGCTCACGGAAAAAGGTAAAAGAGGACGCCGGGAAACATAGGAGCGCCGGATTGCAAAACGGACAACGGGGAGAATGCTCGGATTCATGAAACGAACACGTATGCGAATGCGATGCACATGAAGACATGATATGAAATGCAGATGATGACATGGCCAAGTGCAAAACGCAAGCACATGACATGGCAACGACGGCGAATAACTGTCGGACACCTGGCGCATCAGATCCGGGGCGTTACAACAATCCACCACTACGAGAGGATCTCGTCCCGAGATCTAGAATGGCACCGGAGGGGAAACGGAAGAGGAAGAGAAGAGGTATCACTAGGTTGCTTATTTGACAAAAGAGTGAAACCAAAGAACCTTGAGAGGTTAAACAATTTAAAGAAGAAAGAAATGGAGATGAATGAGATTGCGAACACTCCGTTAGATAAGCGGAACAAGAAACACCATGTGAACTTTGGAGGTTGCAAAGTTATGAATTACGAGCACAATGGACAAGAAGGAACTGAAAACACTCTGGTTGAAACGAAATAAGCAAGGAATAAGGAAGAACAAATTCGGACAGCACTCCGGTTAAATGGATAAGCAAGAAAAGAACACGCTCCTCACAAAACGAGGTGACGGGTGAAGAGCACAACATCACAATGCCTCCGTAACGAAAGAATAGAAGTTAGATCGTTGGGATAAAGGGACGGAGAAGAAAATGACAACTTTTGCCACAAGTGAGCTTGGAAAGCACCTTTCCAAGAAGGTTATAACAGAGTTGTTGGAAAACCAACAACGAAATGAATAAACTTGTAGTGGGCTTATGGAAACATCTCAACATTATGAGGTGAGCTTCTGCCACCAACGGAAACAAACGATTGGATTGATATCAACAAGGAGACGAGAAACTTATTTCACCGGGAGGATAAATGAAGAACTTGGGTCACTTATAAGCACCATAAATAGCAACAATCCTTAGGGAAAGCTTTAAGTGAAATATAATCCAAGATAACTCCAAAGAAGAGATTGATGGATTTAAAATACCTCATTCTTGACAACATGTGAATCATGAGACATGAACTCAGATTATCAAGAATGACATAATACCACCTCAAAAGATAAGGTAGAAAGAATTGCGCTTCGGAATGCAAGATGAAGAAATGCTTGAACTCCTCCAAACAAAACAAGTGTTAAGCACCCTGTTTAATTTAGAGTATACCTTGGCGGATCTTAACTCCGAGAGAAAACTTGAAGAACAATTTAAGAATGAAAAGGGTCCTTGATAAGACACCATGTAGAGCCTCCATGAAGAAACTCCGGTAATAAAAGGATGATAGGAAGAAAGAGAAGTTAGAAATACAAGGTGAAGCCTTGCAATGATTTAGATGGAGCTTTGAAATGATATAACCGAGAAAACTTGGAACTCCGAAAGAAAGATGAACAAATGAAATCAAGATTTTTTGATGAATCTCCGGAATAAGGAATTAATCACTTGGATGAAACAAGAACAAGAATTGTGTTATGCGCATCCTTCACCAATTAAATTGATGACAAGCAATGGATTTGGCATACTACTTATTCTCGTAGAAAGGATTAAGATAGATATGGCGCAAACTTGAGAAGGACTTCAACGAACCACCGGTAGGATTGGAAAGAAAGAATGAATCTATATGATAACAAAGGAAGAAGGATCTTGAATGAACCACCGTAAGAATTTAAAATGGACGAAGAAAAGATACGGAAACACCGAGAAGAATTAGCAAATGAACGAAGATGCTTGCTAGGATTTAGATACATGAGACCGAAGAGATCATGAACTGACTAGAGAATATTGAAAGATGCACCGGTAAGATTTGGAGAACGAGACCTGAAAGCTGAGAATGAATAATACTGAGATGATGGGCTTTGAAGAATGAAACTGAAAAGACTCCTGAAATGCTCCGGATGGGTGGAAAGAATTCTCGCAATCGAAAACAATTATGAGAGGATGACAACAAGCTAGAACCATGAATCTTGAAGAGAATGGAACAAGATTTAAGAGAAACTCTTCTTCGGTCTTCAAATGTTGAGAACGATGATGAGAAACACCCCCATGAATTGTTGAGGTACTCTGGAATGAAAGTTGGAAAGGTTGAACCGACGATGAAAAAAAATTGAAAGATTTTGGAGAGGGCACATGACTGATGAAAAATTCATTCTTACGTCAACGTTTGAAAAGAATTTTAGAAGCTCCGGGAGAATTAGAAGAGTCAGGAAAGACCCTGGAAAAAGGCCTGTGGGTTATGGGCCCACTCAAAAGAACCACCGTTGAACGATTGCTTGAAAGGGAGATTGCACCGGTTGATATAAATGGCTTGAATGAAAAAGCATCCTCAAAAGAACTTGAGTGAATTGAGAATGGAAAGTTGAATCTTCTGAGATATCTTCATCACTCCGGAACAATTGAATAGCGAGAGGTGAATGATTAAGAGGTACACCGGCATAAGAAAGCACTTGAAATGAGAAAAGGAATATGATCAACAACGAAAGCTTGAATTGAATCCATTGGAGAAGAAAAGAACGAAGAATAATAGACTTGAAGCTTCCTTAGTATCTTCAAGAGAATCACCGGATAAGAAACATTGACGGAAAAAATGGAGAGACTTCCCATCTATAAGATGGATACTTGGTTAAGAAATCTGCGTCCTTGACGAAATAAGGGTGGGAGGGCGGGAAAACAAAGACAACTTGAAACGGATGAAGCAAACACCGTTGAGAAGAACCGATAGTTGATCTTGCGAATGTTGAAGTGATCGGATCCACTTGAAGAGAGACACACCGGTTGGAAAGGATTGACATGGCACTCTCAGTTATCATGAAGGATTTGTATCCACATAGGAATATGAGAACACCGCTTGGAAAAGGTATGGAATCAACACTTGACATTGAAGCAACTCGAATACCACAAAAAAACAAAATAAACAAAGGATTGGCTTGCAGAATAAGCCGGAAACAAACATATGATAGATCCCATATCGTATCATGTGTCTGTTGGAAAGATATCCTAAGAGATACTTGAATTCCCACTTATAAACTCCCAAAACTTTCTGGTTATGCAATCAGGTGTTGGGGATACAAGGGACACAAAATATATCACCCAAACTAACAATACCTAGATCCAGCTGTATCCATCCTTCAACACATAACCAAGAAACCTTCGGAAATCCTCTACCTCAACCTTCGAAAAACATCCGTTATATGAGTTATGGCAATACTCCCGCACTCGCCTCAGTACTGGGCTATCAGGGTTATCTCACCAACAAATGTACAAAAGAGTTTTTCGATGTCGGCGTACTAAACTAAGGTATTCCAGAACTGCAACGATAAAATTATGACGACAACACCTCGGAGCTCAACTCCCCGGGACACCTCCACTAAACCCCTGCTGACAGGAGGCACCAAGACAATGTTGTCATCACAAAACCATCGGAACGATTCTAAGATACCCGCGTGATCCTAAATTTTTTTTAGTGAAATTTGAGAAGAGAAGAGTCAAAACTCTACGTCAGGATGCCTTACCAGAGCGATGAGGAGACTGGGAAGTAAAAAGAATTCCTAACTCTCCGATATATAATTCCTAAATTACTCAAAACATTTTTCTAGACACAACTCGGCCGCTAAAAACGATCAATCAGTGGGGGCTCCTAAGGTCGGGGAAGGCTCTAATACCAACTTGAAACGCCCTCGATGCGGCTATATCTCCCACGTGTCGAAGCATGACTTAGAGGCATAACCGCATTGAAAGCAATGTCGCAAGTGAGGTAATCTTCACACAACCCATGTAATACATAAGGGAAAGAGATACATAGTTGGCTTACAATCGCCACTTCACACAATACATGAATAAAGCATTACATCATACAGATTACACTCAAGGTCCGACTACGGAACCAAAATGAAAGAAGACTACCCCAAATGCTACACAGATCCCCGATCGTCCCGACTGGGCTCCACTACTGATCAACTGAAACGAAACAACATAATGAACAAGATCTTCATCGAGCTCCTCCTTGAGCTCGAGTGCGTCACCTGCACGGTCTCATCGGCACCTGCAAACTGGTTTTGGAAGTATCTGTGAGTCATGGGGACTCAGCAATCTCACACCCGCGAGATCAAGACTATTTAAGCTTATAGGTAGGGTAAAAGGTATGAGGTGGAGCTGCAGCAAGCGACTAGCATATATGGTGGCTAACATACGCAAAAGAGAGCGAGAAGAGAAGGCAAAAGCACGGTCGATGAACTATGATCAAGAAGTGATCCTAGAACAACCTACGTCAAGCATAACTCCAACACCGTGTTCACTTCCCGGACTCCGCCGAGAAGAGACCATCACGGTTACACACGCGGTTGATGTATTTTAATTAAGATCAACTTCGGGTTTTCTACAACAGGACATTAACAAATTCCCATCTGCCACATAACCGTGGGCACGGCTTTCGAAAGATAATACCCTGCAGGGGTGTCCCAACTTAGCCCATGATAAGCTCTCGCGATCAACGAAGGATATTCCTTCTCCCCGGGAAGACCCGATCAGTCTCGGAATCCCGGCTACAAGACATTTCGACAGTAATAAAACAAGTCCAGCAAAGCCGCCCGATGCGTCAACATCCTGATAGGAGCTGCACATATCTCGTTCTCAGGGCAACACCGGATGAACACTCCGTACAACTAAAACCAGACCTCAAGTTTCCCTGAGGGGGCGCTGCAAAGGGCTCTAGTTCGGACCAGCACTTAGAGAAGCACTGTCCCGGGGGGGTGAATAAAGATGACCCTCGGGCTGGCCGACCCAAGGGAAAGGGGTAGGTGGTAGGCAAATGGTAAAACCAATGTTGGGCCTTACTGGAAAAGTCTTATTCAAAGCGAGCTGTCAAGGGGTCCCATAAATCACCCGACCGCGTTAGGGACGCAAAATTCGGGAACATAACACCGATATGACGGAAACTAGGGCGGCAAGAGTGGAACAAAACACCAGGCATAAGGCCGAGCCTTCCACCCTTTACCAAGTATATAGATGCATTAATTAAATAATATATATTGTGATATCCCAAAACATGTTCCAACAAGGAAAAAAATCTCCATGTTCCAACAAGGAACAAACTTCATCTTCACCTGCAACTAACAACGCTATAAGAGGGGCTGAGCAAAGCGGTAACATAGCCAAACAACGATTTGCTAGGACAAGGTGGGTTAGAGGCTTGGTTTAACAATATGGGAGGCATGATAAGCGAGTGGTAGGTATCGCAGCATAGGCATAGCAAAAGAGCGAGCAACTAGCAAGCAAAGATAGAAGTGATTTCGAGGGTATGGTCATCTTGCCTGAGATCCCGCAAGGAAGAAGAACGAGTCCATGAAGAAGACAAACGGGCGTAGACGAACGGATCCTCACAATCGCAACGTTATCGGAACTAACCCGAAGAAGCAACACCGGAAAGAAGCAAGCAACAAAGTAAACAACCACCACATAAACATGGCAAGATATGCGAGATGTGGTATGCAATGCATATGCATGCTTCGGAAGGAAAAAGATGAGCAAGGCATAATCTTGGCAACCAAGTATGCCACTGGAAAGGTGAGGTGATTTCGGTTGAAATCGATATAAAGATCACCGGAAACAGATGCACGGTTTGCCAGTGACAAGCAAAACAAGAATGACAAGATTCTGCCATTAACAGCATGATGCTACATAGCAAGCAACAAGAAATTAAGCTACTGCACCCAAACATATCAAGAAAGCATATGACAGTGATCTACTCAAGATGCTTGACAAAAGATGAACACTGAGCTACGGCTAAATCACAACATAACAGGTTCAAACAAGCATGGCAAAAGTGCAAAAGATAACAGGTTCACAGACTTAGTGAAAATACTATCATGCCAGAAATTAACATCAGGATGACATGTTTAGAGCAAGGCAACAAGAAGCTACAGGAACACAATATAGCAAAGCAAGGCATGGAATGAATATACTCAAAGTACTTAACAAAAGTCCCTTACTGACCATAAGCCAAAAAGGAACATAAAATATAATAGCACCCATGTCAATTAAGCAAGTTTCGTTACAGGTTTCAGACTTAGCAGAAAACTGGACATGTCAAAAACAGATGACAAGTAGGCATGTTTACGAGCTCGATGCACCCACTACAGAGCATTGCATGATAAACTAAGCATACATACGTAAATAAGACATGGCATAGAAGCTAGACATGGCAAGAACAACAACATAGCACGCAAGGAACAACTACAACAAGCTTGGCAAAATCGAATAACATGTAAACAATCTGCCAGTAACATTTTATAGCAAAAGTCGAGCTCAATTGACTCAAGTTATGGCACTCCATAATTACAAACAAATGCATGGATGGATAGAGCAAATCCATATGCTCTAAACACCCTTACTGATCATGCTCAAAAGAGGCATAGATCTCTCTGAAACAACATGAACACATAGCATATAAATAACAGCAGGGCATGACAGTGAAATTACAAAGTCCCTGAAATCAGCAACAATAAGTACCCTAGTTTGCATGCTTGTGCTAGTCACCAAAAGGATCACAAAAATACATAGCATACACCCCTGTAAATATGGCATGGCATATTTCAAAATACATGTAGAGCTCAACATCATAGGATGCACACATCAATCATGGAAAAAATGACAAAAGTGCATCTACTGAAACAGATCTGAAACTAACATCACATAGCCCTCTTCCAACAGCATTTCGGGCATCAAGATGAGATGAAATGAAAATTATGCAATGAGATGAAATGATGTACTCATCGATACAAACAATTTGACATGCTATACGCCCAAAACGAAGCAGTATGCAGAGAGTTATGATGCGATGAACATAGCAATATGATGCAAGATATTCGGGACTTAGAGAAAAAACGAGGGAGGGGAGAAGTCAACCTTCCATCAGATCTGGCGCGCGGTACGAGGCGGGGCCGGCGACGAGGAGGTGGAAGGAGGCGGCGGCGAGGCATGCGGGGGCGGCACGGCACGATGGTGAGGGGCGGCGCTGCGCGGGGTCGGCGGCGGCGAGGCGACGCGCGCGCGGGGAGGCGCGCAGGCGAGGAGGAACGGCGGCGGGGCGGCGAGCGGACTGCGGCGGCGGGCGGCGACGCAGGCGGGCGGCCGCGGGAGGCGGGTGCGGGGCACGGGAGCGGGCGCGCGGCTCGGGCGGGCCGCGGCGGACGCGAGGAGAGAGAGAGACGACGGCGGGGTGACGTCGCGTCGCGTGAGTGGGCGGGAGCGGCGGCGCTGCTGACGTGGCGTGCCCGGATTGGCTGGAGCGACGTGGCAGCGGTGGTGGACACGTCCGGCGGCTGGACGGACATGTCCGGCGGCGCGAGGGGAGCGGGGCTAGGGTTTATCTGCCCGAAATCTCGGGGAGAGACACATATATATAGGTAGGAAGAGCTAGGAAGCTCCAAATGAGGTGCGGTTTTCGTGCACACGATCGTGATCGAACGACCGAGATGATAGAAGGGGTTAGGATGGGTTTTGGGCCACCTTGGAGGGGTGTTGGGCTGCACCAAAAGAGGCTTTTGCGGTTACCCGGTTAACCGTTGGAGTATCAAACGACCTCCGAATGACCCGAAACTTGACAGGCGGTCTACCGGTGCTATACCAAGGCCGCTTGGCAAACCTCGGTCCATTCCGAGAAGTTTTAATACCTGCTCACGGAAAAAGGTAAAAGAGGTCGCCGGGAAACATAGGAGCGCCGGATTGCAAAACGGACAACGGGGAAAATGCTCGGATTCATGGAACCAACACGTATGCGAATGCGATGCACATGAAGACATGATATGAAATGTAGATGATGACATGGCCAAGTGCAACACGCAAGCACATGACATGGCAACGACGGCGAATAACTGTCGGACACCTGGCGCATCAGATCCGGGGCGTTACACTTGGGGTGGAAGCTGGACGCAGAAGGGGTGAGCCCCCGAAGCGGCGAAGCCCAGGAGCTCGGCGACCCGCTCCAGCAGCACGTCGCGACCGCCTTCCAGTAGCCTGCACTGTAACAGCTCCCGCGCTACCGTGAGCGCGGCCCTTGAGTTTGCCTGTTCTCGGCGGGTGTACGGTGTCGTAGCCGCGGCGTGGTTGGAGGCCCTCGCCGCCGACCGTGCCTGTCGCAGTGTGAGGGTCATAGAAGCTTGCCCGCGTCGCCCGCGGCCCGCAGCGCCCTGCGGACCGCGAGCTGCCTGTGGCGCGGGGCTGCCCGGAGCGGGAGGCTCCGCGCAGATGGGCCACGCCGCCCATGGGCCTTGGTTTCCCGCCTGGTCGCCGGACATGGTGACAACGACGTAACGGGAGACGGAGTGATGGGAAGGCGGATTCCGGCGCACCCCTACCTGGCGCGCCAAATGTCGGATCACGGGTTCCGGCAGACCCTTAAGGTTCGAACTCTGGGGTGCGCGCGGAGGTCGTGACCTCTACCTCTTCGTCTCGCTGGGATCTAAACTACTGCAAGAACAACACAAGAGACACAGGGTTTATACTGGTTCGGGCCACCATTGTGGTGTAATACCCTACTCCAGTGTGGTGTGGTGGATTGCCTCTTGGGCTGATGAGGAAGAACAATACAAGGAAGAACGACCTCGCGAGGGTCTGTTCTCAGCTAGGGGATGAACTGCTAGGTGGAGTTCGATCGCCCTTCTCTCTCTCTCTCTGTGTGTGTGTCTGTGTCCGTGTCCGTCCCCTGGGGGTGGCTTGTCCTATTTATAGGCAAGGGCCCTGGGCCTCTTCCCAAATATTTGAGCGGGAAGGGCGCCAACAATTGGCCGATTTGAAGGGGAACATCGGGTACACTTATCCTAACTAAAGTTGGTCTTCCCCTGCCAAAGGTTCTGGTGATGACACCGGCTTGGGCTCCATAGTGTCTTCCTCCTTGTCGTGGAGTTGGTCTTGGTATCGTTGCACCGAAATGGGTGCCTTTGCTTGATCCTCTCGCCTGCGCTTGCCCCCTTTGCACCAAAGAGGAAAGGGAGGACACTGCGCGGGCTGGCGCCCGCCTGGCACCTCTGGTCGTCATGGCTTGCGTCATGGGCACCTCGTGAGGTACCCTACCTTGATCTCTCCGCCTCCTCGCGAGCCAGCCTAAGGAGGCCGTGCTGGAGGAAGCTCCATGTCGTCCGCCTCGCGAGGCTTGGCCCCTCGCGAGGGTCTTGAGCCTTGTGTTGATGAAGATGGGCCACGTTGGGCCCCCACTCGAGCCACGCCGTAGGCCGCAGGCAGGCAAGTCTGGGGACCCCCGTTCCCAGAACGCCGACAGGCTCCTTGGGTTCGTCGGATGTGAATAGCCTTTCACTTCCGGCCGCCTCCTCCCCTTGCCCTACGGACAATGCCGAGGTATTGTCCCAAGGGGTTCCAAACCGAGGAGAGGCAGTCCTGGGGGCGCCTCAGGGCGAAATCCTGGACTCCAGGCGCAAGGGGGCAAGACTCCCAGGGGCTCCAAGTCCGGCCCTGGGCCGAACACCGCTCGGGAACCTTCAACGGTTCCGAAATCCGGCAGGCGGCCCCCCGCTAAGAAGGGCAAGCCTACCGCGCCGGTGACCTCCGTCTAACTGGAGGCACCGGATAACTTGCTGGAGGTGCTTAACGGCGCCTCCATCGACGAGGATCACCGCACTATTATGAGTGCGGTGATCCAGAAAGTTTAGTCCGCCAAAAGCGGGCTGACTGAAGCTTGTGCTAGCCTTCTGACGGGCTTTGAGGTATGTAAAAAATATGTGAAAATATTACCGCATAGACAGTAGCCCCTGATGCTCTATTCGGTGGTCACAAAGAAAAGCCGGATAGAGGATCTAATAATATTCGCAGGAGTCTAACATAATTATGTCGATATGCGTGTGCAGGCTTTGCTGCTAACCTCTGCCGCACTGACTGTGGAGGTTGATGCGCTGAAGCAGAACCTCGAGCGGTCCGAGAAAGAGCTCGGCCTTGCCAATAAGCAGCTCGAGGAGAACCAAGGTACGTAATGCCTTGTCTGTGTGTATATAAAAAAGATGCAGTTGCAAAAAATGATAGGATCGTTATTGATGTGCTAGGGGCCACGACCGAGGTGGCGACCCTGAAGCGATCACTATCCGAGGCCGAAGATAAAGCGGCCACGGAGTGCATCGAGCGGGGGAAGCAAGAGGCGCGAGTTGCCGAGGTGCAGCAAGAGCTCTAGGCTCTCGTGAAAAAGCATGAGAGTTTGGAGCTTGAGTCGAAGACTCGCGAGTCCGAGCTCGCTGCGGCCCTCGAGAGCGCTAAGTCTGCCAAGGCCGAAGCCCAAAAATCCCTCCGGGAAATTGAGGCGATAAACAAGATAGCGGTGGGTAAGGCCTTCATTATGCAAAGCAAGCATGTAAAAAAGTGAATTACTTGTTACTTACCCGAGTCCAGAGCTCTCCAGGAGCATTCGCAGATTTGCCCCGCAGCGTGTCCGATGCCGCCACCTACTACCGAGCCGAGGAAGGGAGCTCGACGGAGAAGGTGTTCTGGTCTCAGTATGCTGAGACCGTACACCCGGTGCCCTTGAGCGACCAGCTGAAGTAACTGGTTGAGCTCCATAAGGTGGCCGAACAGGCCATAAAGGGTCTCATAGTCCGGCTGTGGCCTGGAGAGGCCATGCCTGGGAGCTACTTCGGGCTGGTGAGGCGGCTGGCGGATGCCTGTCCGTGGCTTAAAGTTATCAAGCGCTCCGTCTGCATCGAGGGCGCCCGCAGGGCCCTTGCCCATGTGAAAGTACACTGGGGCAAAATGGATGCGGAGCGGCTGGTGAAGGATGGGCCACCGCAGGGCAAAGAGCATCGCCACCCTGAGATGTACTATGAAGGCGTCCTAAAGGGTGCCCGCCTTGTAGCGGATGAATGTTCCAAAGATGTAATATTTGAGTAAACTCGCTCGTGTGATCCTGTACGCTGAAAACTTGTTCATATGCGCTATGCAACGCTTGTTTTAATTTAAAATATTACCTTCTATGCGGCCGTTTATTAAATCTGAGAGATGGCGAGTCGTCGGCTTCTGCCCCCATGCCACGAGTGCTGGGGTGTTCGGGATTAAACCTGAGCACTCTTTTTCCCATTCTTGGGTCCTTCGAGGGAGGTGCTCAGCACAACGAACAAGGCAATCGGACTATAATGCGTTATCACTCTCACTTAGCCAGAGAATTCTATAATTTTTAATTTTGGCAAAGCCCCTGGTGTTCGGAAGACCGAGTTCGGGGCGCTATACACGCCTAGGCCGGATAAAGCCGACTCCTCGCTTTAAGCGGCATAAGTCTTTAGGGACTCGAAACCTCTCGAACAGCGACCAGCTCTCGCCCTATCATGACAGTCAGTTTTAGCTTTCTCTACTGAGGTGCTTAGCCCAGTTGAACCGGGGCACAATCGCAGTAGTTCTCCCAGCGCTACCTTAGCCGATATAGCGGAACGTAAGGTACCAAAACATGGGAGCCGGGCAAACCCAACTATTGACCAAAGACATGATTCGGAGCTGATGCATATAATGATATAAGTTTGGAGTGCCGCACTTGTTAAAGTGCTCGGACTTCTCACGTCGTATTACGGGGTGCCTGAGCCCCTGGCGTATTGGCCGTACCTTAGTGTACAGGTGCTGAATGTCATGAATGAACATATATACATAAAATTAATGAGTAGAGAATGCAATAATAGACTGAAGCTAAGCATTGTTTATTCGAGAAAGGTGCATTAAAAGCAGAACGATACAAATAGTGCGATAAGCAGGAGATGGGACTATTTGACATGTCCCCTCCAGGGCCAAGCTGCGGGATAGTATTTAAGACAGGTATTTTGCTCGTTATAGAGACCATCTGGGAATTCCAGAGTGCGACGTAGCTTTCTGCCTCCCTGGCTGTTGTATCGTGTGTTCGGCGATTGAACTACCGAGCAGGTCTTCCGGAGAGTAAAAGTCCTGAAAGTAAGAAAAAGTGATAAAATCGGCAGCCCCTAGTGCAGTTGAGCCGCGTTTTGGGGTGTGCCGTGGTCGTGCCCCTCCCCCTGTGCCCATGGAATTTTCAGAGCGTAATTATGTACGCGTGGCACGGATTTCGCCATTTCACGAGGGCTGGGGTTGGGACCGCATTGCTACGCTTGCTCGGAACGTGCCAGGCAGTCTTGTTGTAGGTTACTCCGGGCGCGCTTGACGGTGTCCGGACGTTTTATCGCCGGACTGGAGAATTGCCTTGAGAGGCTGCTTTGTATTTCCGTTGCGAGGGCCGCCGTGTGCTCCTCTGTTCGGAGAGAGCGCTCGGTGTTTCCATTGACTGTAATGAATCCCCGAGGTCCTGGCATCTTGAGCTTGAGGTATGCATAGTGCGGCACCGCATTGAACTTTGCAAATGCGGTTCGCCCAAGCAGTGCGTGATAGCCACTGCGGAATGAGACTATATCGAAGATTAACTCCTCGCTTCGGAAATTATCCGGGGATCCGAAGACCACTTCAAGTGTGACTGAGCCTGTGCAATGGGCCTCTACACCTGGTATGACACCCTTAAAGGTCGTCTTTGTGGGTTTGATCCTTGAGGGATCTATGCCCATTTTGCGCACTGTGTCCTGATAAAGCAGGTTCATGCTGCTGCCGCCATCCATGAGGACTCGAGTGAGGTGAAATCCGTCGATAATTGGGTCTAGAACCAATGCGGCAAATCCGCCGTGGCGGATACTAGTGGGGTGGTCCCTGCGATCGAAAGTGATCGGGCAGGAGGACCATGGGTTGAGCTTTGGGGCGACTGGCTCCAACGCATATACATCCCTTAACGCACGCTTCCGCTCCCTCTTGGGGATGTGGGTTGCGTATATCATGTTCACCGTCCGCACTTGTGGGGGGAAACCCTTCTGTCCTCTGTTGTTCGGCGGTCGGGGCTCCTCTTCATCGTCGCTATGTAGCCCCTTGTCTTTGTTTTCGGCATTTAACTTGCCGGCCTGCTTGAACACCCAATAATCCTTGTTGGTGTGGTTGGCTGGCTTTTCGGGGGTGCCATGTATCTGACACGAGAGATCGAGTATACGGTCCAAGCTGGATGGGCCCGGAGTGCTTCTTTTGAATGGCTTTTTCCGCTGACCGGGCTTAGAGCCTCTGAATCCGGCATTAACTGTCGTATCCTCAGTGTTGTCGTTGTTAATGCAGCGCTTGTGCTTGTTGGGACGTGACATACCACTGCTGTCCTTGGTATCCGAATTACCAGGGCTCTTTGACATGTTATTGCTGCGAGCCAGCCAACTGTCTTCTCCCGCGCAAAAGCGGGTCATGAGTGTCGTGAGGGCTGCCATGGATTTTGGCTTTTCCTGTCCAAGGTGCCGGGCAAGCCACTCGCCGTGGATGTTATGCTTGAAAGCCGCCAGGGCCTCTGCGTCCAGACAGTCGACGATTTGATTTTTCTTGGTTAGGAACCGTGTCCAGAATTCTCTGGCCGATTCCTCTGGCTACTGAATTATGTGGCTCAGGTCATCGGCGTCTGGTGGTCGCACATAGGTGCCCTGGAAGTTGTCGAGGAATGCGGCTTCCAGGTCTTCCCAACACCCAATGGATTCTGCTGGCAAGCTGTTGAGCCAATGCCGTGCTGGCCCTTTAAGCTTGAGTGGGAGGTATTTGATGGCGTGTAGATCCTCGCCGAGGGCCATGTGGATATGGAGGAGATAGTCCTCAATCCATACCGTAGGATCTGTCGTACCATCGTACGATTCAATATTCACGGGTTTTAAACCCTCTGGGATTTGATGATCCATTACTTCATCCGTGAAGCATAGCAGGTGTGCGGCGCCTCTGTACTAGGCTATATCACGACGTAGCTCAAATGAGTTTTGTCTGCTGTGTTCGGCCCGGCCGGATTTACTTTTACTGTGTCCGGTGTGACGGTTATCGTCTTGTGCTGTGGGACGCCCACGCGATCCGTTGATCGATCTTGTTTGCTTTGCTTTATCCTCCAACATATCTCGCAGGTCTAGCGTGTTTCCCTGTGCCTTGGTATTTTTTGAGTGACGCCGGGGTGCGGCTTGAGTTGTGGGCCGAGAGGCCTCTCTGTCGCGGCCACGAGGTGGCCGGTCGGCCGCGTCATACGCTG
The DNA here is from genome assembly GCA_032464435.1 of Aegilops umbellulata. Taxonomy (NCBI): domain Eukaryota; kingdom Viridiplantae; phylum Streptophyta; class Magnoliopsida; order Poales; family Poaceae; genus Aegilops; species Aegilops umbellulata. Next base: position 50,822,635 of record CP136060.1, read on the forward strand.
GAGATGTAGGTTTAGATGCTTCCTCCTCTAATCGGGGTAGCAGGCTGCGCTTCGGGTAGCTCTTGGAGGGGCGTTCGAGTTCATATTCCTCGGCCGCAAGGACTTCAGTCCATCTGTCAGCTAGCAAGTCTTGATCAGCTCTAAGCTGCTGCTGCTTCTTCTTAAGGCTATTTTCCGTGGCTATAAGCCCGCGCTTGAAGCGCTCTTGCTCAACGGGATCCTCAGGCACGACGAATTCGTCGTCGTCGGGGCTTGCCTCGTCTTCGGAGGGAGGCATGTAATTGTCATCCTCTTCCTCTCTGTCCGCCGCCCTCTCCCGAGGGCTGGCTTCTCCATCCTCCTGCGCTGAATCTTGCTGGAAGGGGTTGTCTTCGGCACTGTCCGGAGTGTTATTATCTCCTGTGCCGGAATCACCGTTTTTGCTCTGGCGGGACTTAGAGCGGCGCCGCTAACGTCGGCGCTTGGGTTGCTTCTTGGAGGGGTTATCCTCCGCTGATCCGTCGCCATTGCCTTCTTTGGGTGTGTCCACCATATATATGCCATACGACGAGGTGGCTTTCCAGTGCCCTATAGGCGCTGGTTCCTGTTCGTCTCCAACATCGTCGTCCATACCGTCGATGTCTTCGGAGTCGAAGTCTAGCATGTCGGTTAAATCATCGACAGTGGCTATGAAGTGGGTGGTGGGTGGGCGTCGAATTTCTTCGTCATCCGCATCCCAATCCTGCCGGTCATAATCCGGCCAGGACTCTCCTAACAAAGAGAGAGACCTTAGTGAATTCAGTATGTCGCCGAAGGGCGAGTGCTGAAAGATATACGCGGCGGTGAACTCCATGATCGGCGCCCAATCGGATTTGATTGGCAGGGGCGCGGAGGTTTCAGAGTCCGGAGAAGAGTCTGGCAATGTGGAGTCACGGGCCTTGCGGAGGATAAGGCTGGTGTTCGGCTCGATCGCCGTTGGGACTGCAGCCTCCGCGGCGGGGTCTAGCCGCCCGCCCTCGGTTGGCGCAGTTGGCTCCGAACTAAAGGTCGGAGCGGGTGCGGCCTCCAGGGCACTGTTCGGCGGCAGAGCTAAATCATGCCCGTCGGACAGTGCGACGCACTTGGCAGGGGCTCGAATCCGTCGAAGATCAATTCTCGGCGGATATCGGCCGTGTAGTTTAAGCTTCCAAACCTGACCTGATGGCCAGGGGCGTAGCTTTAAATCTGCTCCAGATGGCCAAGAAAATTGGCCCGCAGTGCAAAGCCGCCGAATACAAAGATCTGTCCAGGGAGAAAAGTCTCACCCTGGACTGCATTGCCAACGATGATCGAAGGAGCCATCAAGCCTGATGACGACGACACAGAGGAACTCTCAATGAAAGCACCAATGTCGGTGTCAAAACCGGCGGTTCTCGGGTAGGGGTTCCCGAACTGTGCGTCTAGGCGGATGGTAACAGTAGACAAGGGACACGATGTTTTTACCCAGGTTCGGGCCCTCTCGATGGAGGTAAAACCCTACTCCTGCTTGATTAATATTGATGATATGGGTAGTACAAGAGTAGATCTACCACGAGATCAGAGAGGCTAAACCCTAGAAGCTAGCCTATGGTATGATTGTTGTTGTTGTTGTGTCCTACGGACTAAATCCTCCGGTTTATATAGACACCGGAGGGGGCTAGGGTTACACAGAGTCGGTTACAATGGGAGGAGATCTACATATCCGTATTGCCAAGCTTGCCTTCCACGGCAACGAAAGTACTATCCGGATACGGGACGAAGTCTTCAATCTTGTATCTTCATAGTCCAATAGTCCGGCCAAAGGTTAGAGTCCGGTTGTCCGGACACCCCCTAATCCAGGACTCCCTCACCCACGAAGGACTTGCCTCACTTGGGTAGATCTTCACGAAGTAGGCAATCTCCTTGCCCATACAAACTCCTTGGTTCAACTCCACAATCTTGACGGAGGCTCCCAGGTGACACCTAACCAATCTAGGAGACACCACTCTCCAAAAGGTAATAGATGGTGTGTTGATGATGAACTCCTTGCTCTTGTGCTTCAAATGATAGTCTCCCCAACACTCAACTCTCTCTCACAGATTTGGATATGGTGTAAAGATGATTTGAGTGGAAATAAACTGGGGGAAGGCTATCGATCAAGCTTCTTATGGTTGGATTGGAATGTCTTGGTCTCAATACATGAGTAGGTGGTTCTCTATCAGAAAATGAATGCTGGAAGTGTAGGCACATTCTGATGGCTCTCTCCACAAATGGAGAATGGGTGGAGGGGTATATATAGCCTCCACACAAAATCTAGCCGTTATACACAATTTACCAAACTCGATTGGACCGAATAGTGAAACTCGGTCAGACCGATATGGTTCAAAATGTGAACGTTAGGATTTTCGGCGGGACCAACATGATCAACTTGGTGGGATCGATATGCTAGGGTTAGGGCATAACTTAATCTCGGTGAGACCAATCACATGAACTCGGTGGGACCGATTTCAATAATAGGCAAACAGAGAGTTGGTCAGGCAAACTCGATGGGACCGATCGCTCCTTTCGGTGATACCGAAACGTTACGAAAGGGAAACAGAGAATTTGCATTGCGAACTCGGTGGGACAAATCGCTCATTTCGGTGAGACCGAAATGTTATGAAGGGAAACAGAGAGTTTGCAATCCCATCTCGGTGAGACCGAAATCCCTGTCGCTGAGATCGAAATCCCTATCGGTGAGACCGAACTGATTATGGTTTCTGGCAGTGGCTATGTCGAAGGAACTCAATGGCGCCGGATGGATCAAATTGGTGGGGCCGAGTTTGACTTTAGGTTTAGGACATATTTGGAAATGAGAAAGTGGTTGAGGGCTTTCGATCATATCACTAAGCATTTTAAGCAAGTAGACCATTAAGCAACACCTCATCCCTTTTTAATAGTATTGACTTTTCCTATGGACTCAATGTGATCTTGGATCACTAAAATAGAAATGTGGAGTCTTAAGCTTTTGCCAATATCTGTCCTTAATGTTTTGAAGGGGTTCCACATCCTCATGTCCATGCACGCCTTTGTTAAACTTTCTGAAATATACTAGATGGAAATATTAGTCCAACAAGACATATGTTGACATTAATTACCAAAATCACCGAGGAAGCACTTGTGCTTTCAAGATGCCATGGTCTTAAACACCATGGTGCAATTTGCACACATTGTGGTGAAAGTGTTCGGACTAGAGTACCCGAGAGAGCCAACTGTGGAGGACACATAAATATTGTTGGCAATTAGAACAACAAGAATATTCCTGGGTATGCTAGGTCAGTTGATTGCATGCACTGGCAGTGAAAGAACTACCCAAAAGGTTTGCGTGGGCAATACCAAGTTCACATCAATGAGGGCACCATCATACTTTAAGTAGTGGCATCGCGGGACTCTGTGATGGGGAATCTCCACCATGCAATTATATCGTCAACGGACACAACTACACCATGGGGTACTACCTTGCCGATGGTATCTATCCTCAGTGGACGGCGTTTGTGAAGATCACATCTCATCCCCAAGGCAACAAACAAACCCGCTTTACAACAATGCAAGAGGCACCTAGGAAGGATGTGGATAGGGCATTTGGAGTGCTCCAAGCTCGTTGAGGTATTGTTCGTGGAGCTGGGATGATGTGAGATGAGCGGCGCCACGTTAACGTCGAGATGTAAGGCACCATACTAGCGGGGGTTCTGAGTTGCATGGCGGTATACTAGCACGGAGACTTGTAAGGCTCCGGCCACGACGCCGTCTGTATTGTGGGCGACACGTCCGGTTGCGTCCTCCTTTGCCGTCATGACCTCCACGCCCAACTCCACCACCAGACCAACTGGCGGTCAACCGCTTCTTGGCTTCTCCTCCTTTGTGGGCTTTGCCTTGACGCGACGAGTTTGTCGCGTAGACGAGTTGATCTTTCGAGCGAGCGTGATGCTCGGATCCTCCGACACCTCCGCCGCCTCCATCTCCGACAGGTTCTTCGATGGTTCCGGAAGGAAGAAGAGGGTGGGAGAAAAGAGCGGGAATTGAGCGGAGTGCGGCGGGGGATGGAAGAAGAGAGTGGGGGATTTTGGCGCAAAAACAGTGCGAGATGCTACAAAAGCACGTGCTCCACCTTCCTTTTGGGTTGGTCGGGATGCTACAAAAGCACATGATGCGCCTTCCTTTTGAGTGGGCCAAGATGCTACAAAAGCGCATGATCCGCCTTCCTTATTAGTGGGCCGGGGCTAGAGAGCGACGTTTCGCATGTCCGGACCCCCGCAAAGCATCCCATTTTTGTCTTCGGTTTGCTAAAGAAAACACGTCCGGACCGCACCGCGGTCCAGTTCAGGACAATGTTGGATGACTTGCGCGGTCCAGACAGTCACAGACAGATTTTCGGGCCGCCCGTTGGAGATGCCCTAATCCTCCCTTGCTTCTATGCAAATCATTTGTATCAAAGAGCCCCTCAGACATCAATTGAGATTTAAGAGTATCTCTATCGATCGAGTTAGAAAGAACTGACCATGAAAATGCTCCTACCAGGTTGAATGCTAGTACCACACCTACAAACTGTTGCCACCCAAACATGTCCGGAACTATGCTAGAAAACAAAATTAGCATAACAACCAATCATCCCAAGTGGAGTAGTTACAGAGCATCCACTATGGAGTGCTCGTTTACGCGGGACCCAGATTAGACTTAGGTGCCGGAGATTACTCATAGTAGATCACGACTGGACGGCGATTTACTCGCGGTGAGCCTCGGAAAACGATGGTGATGTGACGTGAAACGGGTGGGGGGACTTGTCGCCACCCGGTCTGGTCTCGGGACCGTACCAGAGTTAGGTGCGCTCAGCGCAGGTTCGTCTAGTTTCGTTTCTCAAGCCTCAACGGCACGCCCCCCTATGGTGGCCCGTGCTCCCGCCTCCGTCGCCATGGACCGTGCCCACCGACCGCCGCGTCCAACCTCATTCCATCTCTGGAAAAGCGAACCCTTCACATGGACCCGGTGCACCGCTGAATAGAGGAATCCTGTGCCTATTCCTAGGTCCTAGGCCTGTACCTGGCGCCGGTCCACGGACTCGACATTCCACGGCCACCGCGTTGGTGGAGCCAAAAGGCAAGTCGGGGCGCTTCGGTGGGCGAGCCGGGCTGCTTCTTTTCAGATCGGTAGACAGATCGGCGCCAAAACCTACCACCACCCTCTCCCTCTCCTCTCCTCTCTTCTGGCTGCTGCTTTTCAACTTTGTTCGTTCTCGTCTTGTTCCACTCGTACGTGACCGCTGACTACCCATGGTAGTAGCGGCATACCATACGGTCTCGCAGGCCATCATGCCGCCGTCCCCAGGGAAGATTTTCTCAACGGCGACAAGGCCTCATGATGTTAGTTTTTCTGGGAGAGCACGGGATGGCCAACCTTTCCCAGGCGCAGGGCATTTGAGGGCGGACGGATGGGGACGTGGATTCTGATTTTGTGATGTCTCCAGACAGGTCGACTATTCGTGCCCCTCCGCATGTTACCTTGCTGCCGGCCTGGTACACGTACGCAGAAATATCAGTGGGAAGAAAGAAACCCCATGTGCGACGTGAAGATGCAACTCCCAGGTTACGCCCATCACATCACCTGCTTGGCTATGTGTGGCAACGATCCGTCCACGCCCGTCTACCGCCCACATGCTCGACCCCAAAACCTTTTCTGCACGTCACCGCATAAACCCCCGACGAGATTAGGAGTACTATGAAATAATCGCTCCATGCAGCAGCAGCTTATGCTTATCCATATCCACGAGAAGAGAACAACTTGCTGCCGCTAGCTTGCGGGGTGATGATCGCATCCCAACCGCAACAACCGTCGATCATCAAGAGAGCACCGTCCGGAGCCATCATTGCAATGCAGGCTGCCGCGACGCGCACCGACCTTGGGCGGCCGGGAGGGGACGTCGCCTCGTCACGTTGCACGTCTCCACTCGGCCTCAATAATGGCGCCACAAGGGGGTACCCGTACCCATACCCCGAATGGAAAGGCACATTTTACACAACTCAGCATATATTTTTCATCTTCTTGTATGCCAACAAAACAAACAAGCAAATGGTTGGTTCAGGGAGCAGACCTGGCTCACAGGAGACGTCCCTTTCAGCTCCCAAGTGAAACCCAACAAAAAATGGGCATTTTATGTATCTGCCTTTTTTTAATATAATAATCGTCAGGTTCGGTAGACTAGTACTACCCTAAAAGAAGTAGTACAGTAGCATAGTCGGTCGTGAGATACTGTACGTACTTATCTGTTCTTTTACGTGCATGACAAAAGCAATTTGTGCATTTTGTGCCTAGTGTTCCTATCGGTGGATTCGGCACGTTGCTCCATCTATTCAACTTATTTATGCGTGACAAAACAAGGGAGATCTTTCAATCATTTGTTTATGCACGACAAAACAATGATGATCTTTCAAGTACCGGACACTTGCGCATTATTGCAGACACATGGATGATCTCTCTCCTCAGCGGCAATATGTTAATCATCCATTTCTGGAAGCAAGCACACTGGAGATCTACTAGTTGCGAGCCCCTTAACCTAATACTAGCATTTGACCATGCGCAAAAAACTCAGCCCTCGGTAAGAGCATCTCCAACGGACGCTGGTCACGCCGCGCGCAAAAAATAGATATGTCGCGCACGCATCACATGGTTTGGCGCGGCGCGCAGCGCCCGCTTCAGCGGTAGCGTCAAAATGCAGCGCGCGCACGCCGCTCCAGCAGCGCGCAAAAATGCAGCGCGCGCGACTCGCCGGTGCATTGCATATGGCATTTTTAACACAAAATGATGAACATTTTTTTCAACACAATAAAAATTTCACACAATCAAATTGATGAAGTTCATGCCTACGAGTTTAAAATCATGCCCACGAGTTTAAAATCATGTTCACAAGTTCATCCAACGATGTTCAAAATGCAAATCAAGTTCAATACACAAATGAAAGACACATCATTCCTCGTCCTCGTCCTCGTCTTCATCTTTGGAAGACGATTCTTCCGCCTCCGAAGATGAATATTCCTCCCTCTCCTCATCGCGTACCGCATCACGAGAAGCTCCGACGGTGTTGGCAAGATCTTCAACGGCATCTTCATGGAAATGTGTGCGAGGAGGCACATCGAAAGACATTCCGCCCATGACGGCCGGAGGTGCACCCATGCTTCCCATGAGAGAAGCAAAACTCATGCCTCCCATGGTGGCCATAGTGTCGGGGGTGCTCCAAAGCCAGCCATGCCTCCCATTGCACCTAAACCGCCCACGGTACCTCCGAAGCAACCCATGCCACCCATGGCACCGAGGCCACCGCCACCCATGGCGCCGAGGCCACCGCCACCCATTGCACGAACCATGGCTCTTTTTTGGATCAAGACTTCTTGTTGGGCAGACATACTCCTTTTGCGCCGCATTGAGGTTAGTTGTGTCCAAGAAGAACAAGTGCTTCTCCCATTCCAACAATCTTGTTCTCTCCTCATTGCTCACCTTCCTCTCCTCCAAAGCCACCTTCCTCTCCTCGGCCGCCACCCTCCTCTCCTCGGCCGCCAACCTCCTCTCCTCGGCCGCGGCATCTTGGGTCCTTGACATTTTCCTCACCTCGTTGGCTTCTTTTCTTGCCTTCGCAATAGCTTCCATAGCATTTTTGAGCTCATCATCTCCTTTCCTCTTCTTCTTTTGGGTTTGGTCTTTCTTGCACCCATCCGGTCGCTTTGGCCTCGAGTATGAGACCGAGTTGGGTGTGGGGCTTCTCTTGCCGTCATCACTTGATGCATCATCCTCATCCTCATCATCATCCAACTTAATTGTTCGCTTGCGTTTGTTGCTCAAATGCAAATCATCCAAATCTTCACGCTTCTTCCATTTCTCATCATCCTTCAACACATCATAGCAATGAGGCAAAGTAAATACCCTTCCTTTCTTAATCTTCCCCTTCTTGGTTTTCCTCTCTTCTTCTTTAAACAAGTTTTGCGCAATGTTGTACTACATGAAACAAAGCAAGTTAGCATCAACAACAAGTATGATGAACATGTATGAAATGCCACTTACTCTATCGTCCTCATTTGTGCCACTTGGGTTCAACTTGTCAACCGCCTTTTGACAAGCCGCCCACCTTTGACAATCCGAGTTGATTGTCGACCACCGGGACCTAAGTGATCGGCCGGAGCGGTCAATTCCACTCACGTTGTGAGCATCAAAGTGTTCCTTCATCCGGTTCCAATAATCATCTCTACTTTGATCACCTCCAACGGATGGATCCCTCGACACTTGCAACCAAATATTGCATAGTAAGATGTCATCGGTGTTGCTGTAATTGCCCGCTCTTTCTTTCGGTGCGTCGACAATGCCCTCACCCTCTTCGTCCACCTCGAACTCATGGTCTTCAAAATGCATGTCATTGGTTTGAGACCAATGCGAATTGTTGGAGCCAGCACCCATCGTTGACATGTATGCATCATCATTGAGACTACAGTTTTTTTTGAACAAGCAAATAAGCTATCTATATGTGACGAATGCATTTAAAAAATAACAAAAAAACGAAAAGTTAGAATTTTTTTTACCTTGGAGGCATTTCGTCGAACATGTTGTGCGCGCCAGCCGCTGGCTCAACGAGTGAGCTTGCCGGCGCTTCGGCAGCCGCCACGCCCGTCGCACGCCGCGCAAGCTTCTTCCTCCTCGCCTTGGAGGTGCCGGAGCCGTCCGCCGCCTTGTTCTTCTTCGCCGATGTCTTGCCCTTCTTTGGCTGCGCCGCATTGGGGAGCTCTGAGGAGGAGGGGGCGGCGGCTCGGGCCGGCGCCGGCGCGACGCCACCCGCCGCCGAGGTCATCCGCGGCGGCATGAAGAGGCTGCGCGCGAGGCTGATGGTCGGAGGAGCTCCGGCGGAGGCGAGGCCAACGCCACCCGGGCTAGGGTTTGTGGCGGCGGCGGCGGCCGGGGCGGGGCGGGGGGTCGCGGCTATAGGACGGGGTGAGCGGGGTGCCGGCGCGTGCGTCCATGGGTGCGGGTCGTTGGCGCCGGCGCGCGCGGGGCTTTGGAGGGGGAGAAGAAGAGCGCGTAGCGGGAGCGTCGAGTGTCCCGCGCGCGGAAGCGGGCGCCGCAAATACACCGCGCAAGGTACCGCTACCTGCCGCGCGTACAACTGCTTTTACCGCGCGCGCGGTTATTGCGCGCCCGCTGGAGCCATCCGCCGGGTGATGCGCGCTAAAATGGTTAAATTTACGGCGCGGCGTCTGTTTAGCGCGCCTGTTGGAGATGCTCTAAGCTGGTTAGCTAGGGTTCCTAATCCAAAGCTAGTCCCCGAGTGTAATACATCCATGGCACCGCGACGAAGACCGTGCAGTCAAACGCAGGCACTGGGACGGAGTATATACTCCCGAAACACCGCTACAATCCATCAACCCGATACAAAATGGATGAACTACTCCTGGTACACGTACTAGCAGTAGCAGGATGTACGAGCAGTAATTAATCCGGCGCGCAAGTTGGGCGAGCCTGGGCCAACCAATATTCCCTTTTGCTCTTGGGCGCATCCCAGCTTGCATTTTCCACGAGCTCGCTTTCACTTTCACCCGCCCTGGAATACTTGTCGTGGCCCCTCTTGTCTCCACCCCTCCGGTGACCAGCACTCCTCCTGAGCCGAGCCCACCGATCGAGGGGACCAGACCAGCCATCGGCCGGCCATGGATGATGGATGGACCGATCGATGCATGTGGAGAGGAGTAGTACTAAAAACAATGATCGGCTCGCACGCGTACAAAGCGATCCCGATGAGGAGAGATTCAGCCGTGTAATTTATGGACGTGGGGCTCGCGCGATCGATCCGATCACGCACGTCGTCGGCCGGACCGGGGACGTCGTGGCCGGTTTCATGTGGCCGTCCGGTTGCCCCTTGAGAAGTTTCCGTAATAATGATGATGCCGGTGCGTGCTAGATCGTGTGATGGTGTGAGCAATGTGGACACGCATTAAAGGTGCACAAGGAGAATGTCAAGGAATAAGGTTAAAAAAAGGGTTCCATCCGGTTGCTCAAATATTTACTCAGTATGTGTGATTGCCCAATCAGTAAGAACGAGGGAAAATATGTTGAAATTGGTAATTGGTGGCACAAATCTGCTTAAATTGAGTGAAAATGCGGGGAAATCTGCTAAACTGGATAATTGTCGTTACAAAGATGAAACTATGGGTTAGGCTAGTCATAGTGGGAGTAACTTAGCAAGTAACATAGCGCATTCCGAGAATTTTTTGCTTACGTGGCATGTAGTTAATGAGAAGTGATAACATAATATGTTACTGTAACATACCGTTTTTCAAGACAAGATGAGTCTACAAGCTAATTAATAAAGTCCTCTATGACACTACTACTATGTTACTTTGCACTATGAAGATAGTAACTTAGACTAGTGTCATATGCATGACACTAGTATAAGTTACTCCCCACTATGACCAGCCTTAAAATGTGAAATTAACTCACGATTTAATTGCTAACTAGCCGGCCCTGATTAGCCTCCACTGGAAGCAGCGGTGCAGAACTTGGAGAGGGGGCCAGGGCAGCAGCTGCACATGGAGCTGGAACTCGTCAAGGAGATGGAGATTTCAGGTGAGTCAGGTCGACCCATGGCGTCCTTCCCGGACCCGTGCCCGTGCCACCACCCCTCTCTCTACCAGCTTCATTATCATCAAACCTAAGACAGCGCCACGATTGATGTGATTGATCAGACGGATCGAGTTCGATCAACCAACTGGTCCAGACGCTCATCATCGTTAGTGGTAAGTAGGAGTACATTTGACGCCACCTTTTGTAGTAGTAATCCTACACGGCGTTCGACCATCTGGGCAGTACCTAGGGGGGCAACAAACCAAACGACAAGCAGGTAGAAACAAGAAGCCGCTGCATGCCCTCCCCCGGCCGATCAACGACGCACCGTACACACACGATTCCCGGCCAAAGGCATGCGCCGGCGGAGTCCTTTCCTTTGGCCTCGCCTCGCCTGCCATTGCCGAACACGAACGAACGGCTGCCAAACAAAGGCACGGCGAGCAACATAACCTACTGCTGGCGCTGCGCAGCGGAAAGGCGATTAGCTCGGCTGTTTTTTCTCCGAGGAGGGCAAGGGCCAAGGGGGGCAGCTGGTCGTAGTGGTTGTCGTGGTACCGCAGGGCGATCGCCGATCGCCTTTCTCTTTGTCGAGGAAAATCGGGCATCGTTCGTTCGGCTTTGGGCATCGGGTGATCGACTGCGACGGTTTTGTTGCCGCGCGCCCCTTCCCCGCTTGTCTTTTCACCTACTGCCGGTTGACGGACGGTGCCCTCTCCCTCTCTCCCACTTTTTCATGGTGTCACGGACGAGCGGCCGGCCGAGCAGACCAGAGAGAGAGAGAGAGAGAGAGAGAGGGATCTATCTCTGCATGCATCGCATGCATTGGCGCACGCGACATAAATTTGGCAGCACGGGAAGGCATGGCATGCCCCCCGTCCGGTCCGGCCATCGGTGGACGTGCTCGTGCTTTGATTAGGGCACTCGATGCCCTCCTCATACGTGAGATAGAACACCTCCATTTTTTTGTATGTACAGGCCACGGAGGCAGGGTGGTAGGGGTGGCTCGCTCTGTACCGTACGACGAGATTCTCCTGTACGCTAGCGTGGTTCGCCGTAGTAGCCGCTGCACGCGCTGTTGTATTTCTGCTGCTGCTGCATGCAGCGTTGCATTCCTGTCAGCCATGCTGCGTGCAGTGTCAGCCTAGTAGCACGTACGTTCGCTCTACCTCTACAGTGCCCCTCTCGTCCCGCCTTCAAGGGTTCGACCTTCCCGCCATGCTCCTACCACTGCCCGCCTGCTCTTCTCGTGCACACAGCTAAAGAGACATCGGACGGCGCAGAACGCAGCGGAGGCCCGGCTGCTAGCGGCCAGGCTTCCCTTCGGCGGGCAGCGTCGACGGGCACGCCCCTCGATGCGTCCTCTTCGACGCAGCGTCGTGGGCTCGTGCGTGATGCCCTTTTGCCGCGCCGCCGCACGCCAAAACGACCACGACATGGGTGCTAACTCGACGCCCCACCTGCACTTGGCCTTGCCCGCCTCCGTGACCCGGAACCAAAACGCCGTGCGTGCGTGGTTATTACCGCCGTGGTTAACGCGGGGAAACCCCAAAAAGAAGCGCCCGCGCGCGTGCCGCGGCCGGCTCTCCCCCGCCAGCAGAGCTTGCACCGCACGGCTCCGCGATCACGGTGATATGATTACCTCGTAAGTGGCGGTCAGGCTGGCAGGGCAGCGCGTGCTCGCAAATCGCCATGATGGTCTCGTAATTGGGCCTGCCTGCTTCGCTGTTCTCTTGCCTACAGTATCCGGGGGACAATAGGAACTATACTCAGTACTACGTACTCCTCCAGCGGCCGTGAAGAGCGCAGTTATGGACTACCGGCCGGCGTCTCTCACGTCGACTTGCAGCAATGGCTGTACAGTACTGCATGCGAGTGTAGACAGAGCGAGCGTACCGGGGTTCCTGCAACGTGGGAGTGGGCCGGCGCCATTTATGAAAACCTGGAGGGAAGGACCGGGTTAGGGAATCTTCAAGCCTAACCCGTAAATTTGCTCCGGCATCCGCTCAGACTAGGGTTCATCCGTCGATCCAGTTGATCGGCTCCTTTAAAGAGTCTTTTGCTTGATCATTTAATCTGAATTTTTTCTCTCTCGTCGGTCACATTGATCGGTGTGTTCTTTTTTCTTCTTCAATATGAGATCGGTTTGCATAGCCACCCGTCGACGTCGACCCTGTGCGTCTCTACTCCAACACCGGAGCGAACACCCGACCTCTGACCCAGCGGCCTCGCGCTACGAGGCGGTCCGTAGCGGCCATCGTCTGCGCGTCTGTCCCGCCCGTCACTCTGCGCTAGTCGTCACTGCCCTGCTCCAAACGGGGCTCCTTCATCATCACCCGCCTCCATTGCGTTTGTACGTCCGCCTTCGCACGGCGCTGCATTCGCCGCTTGGGCGTCAGTATTGCGTTCGTCGCTCGGGCTTCCCTTCCCGAACGCCGGTGCCGACGAGCTCGTCCGCATGTCGTCCCACGCCGGCCGTCGTCGCTGGCTTTAGCTCGGACTTCACCACCACCCCTCCATCGAATGACGTCCTCGACATCGCACGTGATCGGATTGATCGCCCGCCCGCCCACGATCCGCCCCATTTGCGCCGTGTGACCGATCTGGTCTGTCGGTTGCGCGCGCCTCCACGCGTCCCGTGAAGATTGTCCCCGAGTACAACGCGCCCCTCCACCGATCGAGCAACGGGCTGCTGCTGCGTCGCCCCATCGGGCCGCAACACCGCTGCCCCGTGGTTCTCCCCACGGCTGCACCGACCCTCGTGCCGCTGCTGCGTTGCCCCTTTCGGCCGTAGCGCTGCGGCAGACGGTCCACTCCGTCGTCCTCATGCGTTGACTTATACGTGGTATGCGCCGCCCCGCCTCCCTAGGCGCGGGAAGCTCACCGTCCATGTCGATCTTTGTCACGCTGTCGAGTTCTTCCTCGCCTACTTCGAGCACCGCCGCCGCGCTCCTAACTTGGCCGCCGCCGCTCTTCTTTCTCACGCCCCACCACTGCTACCGTCGTAGCCGCTGCCGCCGTCCACCTCTTCGTCTTTGCTTAGCACCAACTCATCCCGGGGAAGATAACGGCGACCCGTCGTAGCCGCCGCCGCCGTCCACCTATTCCTCTTTGTCTAGCACCAGCTCATCCCGGGGAAGATAACGGTGACCCTTGTAGCCGCCACCACCGTCCACCTCTTCGTCTTTGTCTAGCACCAGCTCATCCCGGGGAAGATAACGGCGACCCTCGTAGCCGCCGCCGCCGTCCACCTCTTCGTCTTTGTCTAGCACCAGCTCATCCCGGGGAAGATAACGGCGACCCTCTTAGCCGCCGCCATCCACCTCTTCATCTTTGTCTAGCACCAGCTCATCGCCAGGGTCGCCGTTATCTTCCCTGGCCACTTCATCTACTCCGACAACCACGGGTGACATCGGCCCCATGCCGATTGGCGTCGCAACCATCATCGATTCCTCCTTTGCTAGCCCGCTCGACAAGGCGTACAACTCGTGCTGGTCCCCGTCTACGCATGCCCGATGCTGGCAACACCGGCGTGTGCCATGATCCGTAACGTGTCCTGGGCCTGGCAAGCCTGAAGCGGTGCCTCATCAACATTGACTTCGTCCGTCTGCATATGCCAGGTACTGGCAACATCAACACGTGTCTTCTTCCACGCATGTCCCCAGGCTTGGCACACCCAGCACGACGCCTCGTCAACACCATCTTCTTCTCATCGCACCACTACCTCAACACCACTGTACCCATGACTAACTCGGCGCCTCCTTGCATCAGCGGCTCCACGGCGACTACCTCGACACCGGCGACGCCAGACTTGCATAGACCACGACTACCTCACATGACTATCTCGACCACAGCTACTCCACCTTGCACTCTCGGCTACATCGACATCGACACAAAGGACTATCACCTCGCTTGAGCAACTCGTTGGCTTCCTCTGTAGCCAACGCATCCGTGACGCGACATCGTCACGACGCTCCCGCTACGACTGTGGGGGGATGTGAACATGTCGCCCTCTACCTTCGGTTCTCTCCAGTTTGACAGTTTGTGGCACTACCGCTACGACTGGGGGGGGGGGTGTTGGAGTATAGATTATGATAGGCTAGGATTTGTTAAGATTGATTGTATTTTTTTCCTATATGATTCCTACCTTATCTCTAGGGGAGGCTTATTGCCCTCCAAGTCTTATACTCTATATATACTTTCCCTCGAGGCTCAATGATACATTCACTGCATTATGCCAATCCCTCTCTATTCCTTCTACATTTTTTACATCTCTGATCAGAAAAGAATGTCCGTCCGATAGTCCGTGCAAAAAAAATTCATTTTCTGCCCTACCGGACTGGCAATACGAGTTTCCATGGTCATGGTGTTGTCATCGCCACGTAGGTAGACTATGCCTCAGCCTTGTTTTCCACCGCCTCCATCTCCTACTTGTTTGCTGCCTCCAACTCATCATTCTGCCGCTGCAACATCTTGTGGCGGACGGCTTGCATGATCATTCTTATGTCGGTATCTAACACATCCAAATTCAAGGTCAACATATTGGCATCCTTCGCATTGGCTGTGATCTTCACCCTTTTTTCTTCGAGCATCACCTTATTCTCCTCGAGCATGGTTGTCTTCTCTTTGGTCATGGCCCTCTTCTCTTCGAGCTTGAGCTTCTTCTCGGTCGCCTCCATCAACACTTTCAACCTCTCTCCCTTCTCCCCCTTGACATCCGAGTACTTGACGTATGCTTCCTCCTTCATAGAGATGTCCTCAAACCTGTCCGTCATCTTGGCCGCTGCACCTTCTCTCTTCACCCTCTTCCCTTCCCACTTCTTTCCATGAAACCCTCTGATACGTCTCCAACGTATCTATAATTTTTGATTGTTCCATGTTGTTATATTATCAATCTTGGATGTTTTACAATCATTTATAGTCATTTTATATCATTTTTTGGTACTAACCTATTGACATAGTGCCAAGTGCCAGCTGCTGTTTTTTTCCATGTTTTTTACATCGCAGAAAATCAATATCAGACCGAGTCCAAATGCCCCGAAACTTTACAGAGAATTTTTATGGGCCAGAAGGAACACAACAGGCCCTGGTTGCGCCTGGGGGGTGACTCGAGGGAGGCACAACCCACCAGGGCACGCCAGGAGGCCCAGGCGCGCCCTGGTGGGTTGTGCCCACCTCGGGTGCCCCCCGGACCACCTCTTTGCTCTATAAATGCCCCAATATTCCAGAAACCCCAGTATGGTCGACGAAATATTCATCCAGCCGCCGCAGAGTCCAAAACCACCAGATCCAATCTAGACACCATCTCGGATGGGGTTCACCACCTCCATTGGTGCCTCTCCGATGATGCGGGAGTAGTTCTTTGTAGACCTTCGGGTCCGTAGTTATCTAGATGGCTTCCTCTCTCTCGCTCGCTGGATTCTCAATACAATGGTATCTTGGAGATCCATATGATGTAACTCTTTTTGCGGTGTGTTTGTTGGGATCGATGAACTTTGAGTTTATGATCAGATTTATCTTTTTATATCCTGAAATTTATTTGAGTTTCTTTGATCTCTTATATGCATGATTGCTTGTAGCCTCGTATTTCTTCTCCGATATTTGGGTTTTGTTTGGCCAACTTGATATATTTATCTTGCAATGGGAAGAGGTGCCCGGTAGTGGGTTCGATCTTACGGTGCTTCATCCCAGTGACAGAAAGGGAAACAACACGTATGTATCGTTGCTACTAAGGATAAAACGGTTGCTTAAACCTTTTAAGTAATAAAGCACCCATTATCGAAAAAAAACTAAGGATAAAACGATGGGGTCTATCTCTACATAGATAGATCTTGTCTACATCATGTCATCGTTCTTATTGCATTACTCCGTTTCTCCATGAACTTAATACACTAGATGCATGCTGGATAGCGGTCAATGTGTGGAGTAATAGTAGTAGATGTAGGCAGGAGTCGGTCTACTAATCTTGGACGTGATGCCTATATAATGATCATTGCCTGGATATTGTCATAATTATTTTAAGTTCTATCAATTGCCCAACAGTAATTTGTTCACCTACGTTTGCTATTTTTCTCGAGAGAAACCACTAGTGAATCCTACGACCCCCGGGTCTTCTTTCTCATATATTTTCCTTTGTGATCTACTTCTTCCTTGCATTTATTTTCAGATCTATTAAACCAAAAATACAAAAATACCTTGCTTCAATTTTTCTTCATTTTTTTATTTAGCGTTCGATGTATCAATTTACTACAAATTTATCTCATGTCCGTTTACCACTTGAGGCGCCGTACCCCGAAAGGGATTGACAACCCCTTTAACACGTCGGGTTGCGAGGATTTGTTATCTGTGTGCAGGGGCTATTTAGGTTGTGTTGCTTGGTTCTCCTACTGGTTCGATAACCTTGGTTTCATATCCGAGGGAAATACCTACCGCTGCTGTGCTGCATCATCCCTTCCTCTTTGGGGAAATACCGACGTAGCTTCAAGTGACATCAAAAGGAATTTCCGGCGCCGTTGCCGGGGAGATCCAAGTCAAGATAGTCTCCTGGCCACGTGCCAATTTCTGGCACCGTTGCCGGGAAGGATCTTCAACATATACCAGGTTCCTAATCACAAATCTCATCTCCTTGCAATTTATATTATTTGCCATTTGCCTCTCGTTTTCCTCTCCTCCACTTCACGAAAATTTGCCATTTTATTCGCCTCCCTTTTTCGTTCACCATTTTCTCGCCATGTCCGATCTTAGAAGAGCTAAGGGGTTTCTTCCAAATCTTAATACTTTGGATAGCCCCTCAGTCCTCTCTAAGCTCATAAACAATGATGCTATGGAAGGATCTACCGGGGTGGTTAAGGAAAATCTTAACCAATATGATGAAGATGATTCTGGATTTTTTTGTTATTTACTTGATGAATCTTTGAAAGATGCTTGGGATAGGTTGTTGAGAATTCGAGCTAGCTATGTGCCCCAATATCAAATACAGATATACTTGAAAAGTTTTTATGTTGGTTTACCTTCTTCCTTCAAGCAAGTTTTAGACTCTATATTTGAAAACGGTTTTCTTGAAGGGGATGCCATTGAGACTTATGAGAAGATGAAAACCATATTTGGGCACCCCAAGGGAGAAAATGTTGAATCAACTACTGTTATGTGCTTTTATCAAAACGAAAAAAATTAAAGAGATGAAGGCTAGTTTAGATACGAATTTTCGAAACATGCTTAATCTTTCCTCCACTATCAATGGCCATGTGCTTTCACAGAATAGAAAATTAAATGCCATTGATAGAAAATTTTCCCTTTTCTCTCCATAGACCAAAGATGACAAAACGTAGATCCTTGCATTATGCCTAGCTAAGGGCGTAAAACTATAGCGCTTGTTGGGAGGCAACCCAATGAATAAATTTTATTTTTGCCTTTTGCTTTCTGTTCTTGAGTGTTAACACAATTATGATACTGTTATGATTGTGTTTTTTGTGTTTTAATTAGTGTTTGTGCCAAGTAGAACCGATAGGATCTTCTTGGGTGATAGTTATTTGATCTTGCTGAAAAAGACAGAAACTTTGCGCTCACGAAAATAATTCTCATTTTTTTTATCAAAAAGTGAATTTGCCCTGATTCTTTTTGCAGAAAATTGATATACTAATTGCTCAGGTCATCCTAGTTTTTAAGAATTTTTGGAGTTCCAGAAGATTTCATTGAAGTCAGATTGCTACAGACTGTTCTGTTTTAATAGATTCTATTTTCTTTGTGTTGTGTGCTTATTTTGATGGCTCTATGATTTTCTTTGATGCGTTTTTGCCATAGAAAAGTTGGAATACAGTAGATATAATACAAAAATAAAATATGAATTGGTTTGATACAGTACTTATAGTAGTGGTTTACTTTCTTTCACTAACGGATCTCACGGAGGTTTTGTTTAGTTTTGTGTGATTGAAGTTTTCAAGTTTTGGGTTATCTTACGATGGATGAAGGAAGGATAGAAGAGCCTAAGCTTGAGGATGCCCCGGCATCCCAAGCTATTATCCGAAAATGAGCAACCAACTAAGCTTGGGGATACCCCCGAGTGGATCCCCTCTTTCTTCCAACAACTATCGGTATTTTACTTGAAGCTATATTTTTATTCGTCATATGGTATGTCTTTTGCTTGGAGCTTCTTGTATGTTATGTGTCTTTGCTTGTTTTATTTTCTATTTTAAGTCATCAATCCTTGCTGGAAACACCTATTTGAGAGAGCAAACTTATGCCATGACTTGTTAGAATTGATCTCTATGCTTCACTTAAATTTTTACGAGCAATAGACTTGCTCTAGTGCTTCACTTATATCTTTTTGAGCACGGTGTGCTTTATTATTTTTGGAGAAATGCTCTCTTGCTTCACTTAGACTTATTTGAGAGTTAGTAAAAATTTCAAGACATTCTCTCTTGCTTCACTTAAATTATTTTGAGAGAAAGAAAAAATTATGATCATGATCTTCAATTATATTTGTTTGAGCTTATGAAAAGCAACACATGAAAATTAGTCCCAAAGCGATAGATATCCAAGAAGGATATAATAAAAACTTTCATAAAGATCATTGGACAAAATAAACTTGATTCTTAGTAATAGTTTTGAGATATGATGATGTGATATGTGAGTTATGTTGGTGAGTAATTATGCTTTAGTAAGAATTGGTGTTAAGGTTTGTGATTCCCTATGCAAGTACGAAAGTAAATAGTCATGCAATGAAATTATATCGTACTTGTGGTGCATTATTCGATGTTATTTATGCTTAATGCTTGCTTATGAGATTATTCATTTCTTGGTTGGTCGCTTCTTAATCTTTTGCCCGCCTTCATTTTGCACTAAGTATGACCTCTACTTGTGCATCCAAAAACCCTTAAACCAGTTTTGCCACATAAGTCCACTATATCTACCTATATGCGGTATTCTTTTGCCGTTCTAAGCAAATTTGTATGTGCCATCTATAATTTTCAAAATAAACTTCTGTTTTGTGTGTTTGTTTCACTTGCGGAGCGGTGAAGGGTGGCTAATATTTTCCATGCTAGATGTGTTATTCTCACGATGAGTGTTTATTCACTTGTCATTGCACGAGAGTAAAGCAAATGTATTAGGATGCCCAGTCCCGAAATGCAAAAAAAAATTGAATTTACTTTATGTTGTCAAATAATAAATTCCTTGGAAAGTTTTGGTATGGAGGGCACCCGTGGATATGGTTAGCCATGGAAAGTGAAAGTACGGAGGGAAAAGGAATACACTTTATTTTCTGTTAGGGAACCGCCTATGGCATATCTAGCATGGAAAGTATTCGGAACTCTAAGTCGTTTTCGTTGGTGGGATGGATACACCTCCCAAAATGTTTTTATCTCTAAGTTTTTCGCTTTGAGCTTTGGCACCTCTACAAATCTCTACTTCCCTCTGCGAAGGGCCTTTCTATTACTTTATGCAATTTTTATTTTGAGTCTCTATCTTCTCTTATAAAAGCACCAACTAGGAGGCAATATGATCATACTTAAGTATTGGGTGTAGCTAATATTCGAGTGTGTTTCATGAATGGATCAATGTTTGATCATGATGTGCTAGGGGTAACTTATTTTAGCGTTGATATTTTGAAAGACATGGTTGCTTGTTGATATGCTTGAGTATCCAAATTATCATGTCAAAACTAGACTATTGCTTTGAACAACTAAAAGTCCAAATGTCCATGCTATAAAGAAAGAAATATGTCGGATATGCGGGTTCCGGCAAAACCCTCAAGGTTCGAACACTGGGGTGCGCACGAATCTCCCCATACCGATCCACGTCCTAGCTTTGCTAAGATCTCAAAAACTAACTCGACAAACTCGGAACACAAGGGACACAAGATTTATACTTGTTTGGGCCACCGTTGTGGTGTAATACCCTACTCCAGTGTGGTGGTGGTGGATTGCCACTTGGGCTGAGGATGAACAGTACACGGGGAAGAACAGCCTCCTGAAGTAAGGTGTTCTTGTGCTTTGGTGAACTTGTGTGGGTGAGGATTACTCACGATCCGATGGGATGCCTCTAAATGAGTTATCCACTACGGTGGTGGCTAGTCCTATTTATAAAGGCCCAGGTCCTCTCCCCAAATATTGAGCGGGAAGGGAGCCAACAACGGCCAATTTGAAAGGGGACTGCTAGTACAGCTTATCCTGACAAAAGCGGTCTTCGCCTCCAGAAGGCTCTGGTGGTGACGCCGCCTTGGGCTCCATGGTGACCTCCGTCTTGCCGTCCTGCTGGTCTTGGTCTTGTTGCACTGATATGGAAACCTTTGCTTGACGCCTCAGTACTTTGCGCCTGCGCTTGCCTTCTGAGCACCAAAGAGGAAACAAGGACACTGTGTGCGCTGGCGCCCGCCTGGCTCCCGCCTGATCTTGATCGTCATGGCTCACATCATTGGAACCTCGCGAGGTTTGCCTTGCCTTGAACTCTCTGCCCCTCGCGATCCAGCCTGGTGAGGCCGCTCCCAAGGAGGTCTTGTGTCGTCCGCCTCGGGAGGCATGGCCCCTCTCGAGGGTCTCGAATGCATGCTGGTGAAGATGGGTCGTACGGGCCCGCTCGCAGGGCCACACCATGGGCCGCAGGCAGGCAAGTCTGGGGACCCCCGTTCCCAGAACGCCTATAGTAGCCCCCGGGCCCAAGGCGCGCTCGGGCTTGGCTTCGAGGCGAAGCCAAAGGTCAAGTGCGGAGCGCCGCGGGCCCCAATAGCCTGCGGCCTTGGTCGACGCGTGGAGGTTGATTGGACGTGGGCGTCTCCGCTTCCCCACGCTGCCTCGGTAACTGCCCGACTTGACAAGTCCCTGCGACATGCAAGGAAAAACCATCATTACCTGTGATCGTGGGGGGCGCTGGTTGGCCTTCTCCTGTTATAAGTGGGGATGGGGCAGAGCTCCCGTTGCCCATCTCTTCCCATTCCACTTGCTTCTCCCCCTTTGCACCATTGCCGACACCAATGGCGCCCATCCGAAGGTTTTCCGCTGCGGGGAAAGGAAAGACTCCCCTCGACGGGCCGGTGCCGCTCCCGCCGAAGAAGAGGCCGGTCCACCTCCGCGATGAGGCGACGATGCAGGTGGTGACGAGGCCTTGGTGCAAGCGGCCTCCTCCCGGGTATCCGTTACCCCTGCACGCCCAAGCCGGGGTGTCAGGAGGGAGAGGCGACGAGCGTCGGCGCGCGCGCTGTGGCCATGGTCGCCGTGCCGCGGTGGCGCGCGTCGCCGCCCCTGGAGTACACGCCACGGACTCCTCGCGTGAGCTCGTGCTGTGGGCGGTGATGCCCCCAAGCACTTGGATCTGCTTCACTTCCTTCTTCTCAGCCGAGATGCCGTCGAGGGGGCCCCTCGAGCTTTGGCTGCAGCACGCCGACTGCGACACGCCGGCGACTGGAGCGGAGGTTGAGGCCGTCTCCTTGGGGAAGATCTTCATGACTCGAGGCTGGGGTGAGGTCGCCCGAGTGTGTCGTGCAGAGGGCGCCCTCGCGATCCACTTCGTGTACGACAGCGCCTCCACGCTGTTCTTCAAGGTCTTCGACGCAGAAGGCCGCCGTCTGGAGTGTTGCCCCAGGTGGGGTCATCATGCTGGCACCGCAACTGGGGCAGGGTCTGCTGCCCGCGTCGCCAGCGGCTCCTCTGGAAGCAGCGGCGACACTTGGGAGTCCAGCGATTCTCCAGAACTCTACGAGACCCCGAAGACGAGCGACGACAGCTACGTGCCCCCAAGCTCCCACCGAGCCCGAAGCAGGGTTGCAGCGTCAGGCCGCTGCCTCCATCGATCTGGATGAGGTTGGCGCCGGCCTCTGGCGGCCCACTATTGATGATGGCGTCCTCCACAGGGGCACGTGTAGTTAGGATTCCCTATGTTCTTGTCTTTTTGTTTCCTGCGAGGAATCAAGAAATGCCCTGTGGGGGTGTGTAAAGTTTTGTAATGTTTCTTGTCAATATTGTCCTTATTATGAACTTGCGCGGGTGCGAGTCCTGCTTCAGCTCGATCTCCCTCTCCGACCTCGCGACGACTTGGCGCTCTATGCTGATAGGTCCCGGTCCCCAGGCAGGCTGCAGCCGTCGCTGGTATGCCAGGTCGCGTGCCGTGGTCAAGGCCAGGAGGTGAGCGGCCCGAGGTCCAGTAAGAGTTCCTGAGGCGCGACGCTCAGGAGGTCCCCTTTAGCGCTCAAGCAGCCGTCGAGAGGTAGGAAAGGGGGTGACGTTGCTGCAGCAGGGCTGCGGTTAGTATGGTTATTAGTCCTTAGCGGTTTAGCCAACCCGGGCTCGGGACTTATCTTGACGGTCCGGAGTCGATTCCTCGTGATGCGCCGGATTCATGCGTAGGCATCCGAAGCATAGCTAAGACAGGCCCATGCGAGCCTCCTCCTTTCTCCACGCTTCTCCTTCGTGCTCTACGTCCTCAGGTCCCGGCCCTCGGGCGAGCTCAGCCGCCGCTGGTATGCCAGGTCGCGTGCCGTGGTCAAGGGCAGGGGTGAGGGCTGGAGAGCCAGTAAGAGCTCCTGAGTCGCGATGCTTAGGAACCCACCTTTTAACGCGCAAGCGGATTGCATGGGAGAAGAGGGAGCTCGCGGTTCCGCCTGCTGTCCTCTTCAGGAGATTCCTGCAAGCCAACACAAGGAGAGACACAGTTTGCCATTACGGTTGCCGGTCCGCCGCTGGTTGCTCCGTGAGGAGATGAAGGCACCGAGGGCCTGGTGAGGTGACGTGCGCGGGGCTGATACGTCCATTTTGCACCATGCTTTTATATCGATATTTATTGCATTATGGACTGTTATTTCACATTATGTCACAATACTTATGGCTATTCTCTCTTATTTTACAAGGTTTACATAAGGAGGGAGAATGCCGGCAGCTGGAATTCTGGGTTGGAAAAGGAGCAAATATTAGAGACCTATTCTGCACAACTCCAAAAGTCCTGAAACTCCACGGAATATCTTATAATAAATAATGAAAAATACCAGCCAAAGATGAAGGCCAGGGGGCCCACACCCTGTCCACGAGGGTGGGTGGGCGCGCCCCCCTACCTCGTGGGCCCCCTGGTGGCTGTCCGATGCCCATCTTCTGCTATATGAAGTCTTTTGTCGAGAAAAAATTAAGAAGCAACCTTTCGGAACGAAACTCCGCCGCCACGAGGTGGAACCTTGGCGGAACCAATCTAGGGCTCCGGCAGAGCTGTTCTGCTGGGGACACTTCCCTCCGGGAGGGGGAAATCATCGCCATCGTTATCACCAACGCTCCTCTCACCGGGAGAGGGCAATCTCCATCAACATCTTCACCAGCACCATCTCCTCTCCAAACCCTAGTTCATCTCTTGTACCCAATTCTTGTCTCCAAGTCCGGGATTGGTGCTAGTAGGTTGCTTGTAGTGTTGATTACTCTTTGTAGTTGATGCTAGTTGGTTTATTTGGTGGAAGATCATATGTTCAGATCCTTTATGCATATTATTACCCCTCTGATTATGAACATGAATATGCTTTGTGAGTAGTTACGTTTGTTCCTAAGGACATGGGAGAAGTCTTGCTATTAGTAGTCATGTGAATTTGGTATTCGTTCGATATTTTGATGAGATGTATGTTGTCTAGCCTCTAGTGGTGTTATGTGAACGTCGACTACATAACACTTCACTATTATTTGGGCCTAGAGGAAGGCATTGGGAAGTAATAAGTAGATGATGGGTTGCTAGAGTGACAGAAGCTTAAACCCTAGTTTATGCGTTGCTTCGTAAGGGGCTGATTTGGATCCATATGTTTCATGTTGTGGTTAGGTTTACCTTAATACTTTTGTTGTAGTTGCGGATGCTTGCAATAGAGGTTAGTCATAAGTGGGATGCTTGTTCAAGTAAGAACAACACCCAAACACAGGTCCACCCACATATCAAATTATCAAAGTACCGAACGCGAATCATATGAACGTGATGAAAACTAGCTTGACGGTAATTCCCATGTGTCCCCGGGAGCGCTTTTCCTTATATAAGAGTTTGTACAGGCTTGTCCTTTGCTACAAAAAGGAT
The DNA here is from genome assembly GCA_032464435.1 of Aegilops umbellulata. NCBI lineage: Eukaryota > Viridiplantae > Streptophyta > Magnoliopsida > Poales > Poaceae > Aegilops > Aegilops umbellulata. The sequence goes on from CP136060.1 coordinate 50,847,262, forward strand.
TGGGCCACCTTGCTGCACTTTATTTACTTTTGTTACTTGTTGCTCGTTACAAATTATCCTATCACAAAACTATCTGTTACCACTTATTTCAGTACTTGCAGAGAATACCTTGCTGAAAACCGCTTATCATTTCCTTCTGCTCCTCATTGGATTTGACACTCTTACTTATCGAAAGGACTACGATAGATCCCCTATACTTGTGGGTCATCAAGACTCCTTTCTGGCACCGTTGTCGGGGAGTGTAGCACCTTTGGTAGGTGGAATTTGGTAAGGAAAATTTTATATAGTGTGCTGAAATTTATTGTCACTTGTTACTATGGAAAGTAATCGTCTGAGGGGCTTGTTCGGGGTATATTCACCCCGACCAGTAGAGCAAAGAGTTGCTCCTCAACCTATTGAACCTAGTGAAAATGAAAATGTTCCCTTTGAATTTCTTTCGGGTATGATAGAAAAACTGCTAGCTAATCCTTTTACAGGAGATGGAACAAAGCATCCTGATGAGCACTTAATATATGTGGATGAAGTTTGTGGATTATTTAAGCTTGCAGGTATACCCGATGATGTTGCTAAGAAGAAGGTCTTCCCTTTATATTTGAAGGGAGGCGGATTGACATGGTATAGGCTATGTGATGATACGAGATCATGGAACTATAAAAGATTGAAATTGGAATTTCATCAAAAGCATTACCCTATGGATCTTGTTCATCGTGATCGCAATTATATATATAATTTTTGGCCTCGCAAAGGAGAAAGCATCGCTCAAGCTTGGGGGAGGCTTAAATCAATGTTATATTCATGCCCCAATCATGAGCTCCCAAGAGTTGCAATTATTCAAAACTTTTATGCTTGGCTTTCTGAAAACAATCGCACCATGCTCGATACTTCTTGTGCTGGCTCTTTTATGATGAAGACTATTGAATTTAAATGGGATTTATTGGATATAATTAAACGCAACTCTGAAGATTGGGATCTCGACGAAGGTAGGGAGTCAGGTATGAAACCTAAATTTGATTGTGTTAAATCTTTTATGGATACCGATATTTTTCGTAAGTTTAGCACTAAATATGGACTTGACTCTGAGATAGTAGCTTCTTTCTGTGGATCTTTTGCTACTTATGTTGATCTCCCCAAGGAGAAGTGGTTTAAATATCATCCTCCCATAGAAGTAAAAGTAGCTGCACCTATTAAAGTTGAAGAAAAGACTGTCACTTATAAGGATCCTATTGTTCCTACTTCTTATGTTGAGAAACCACCTTTCCCTGTTAGAATAAAGGATCATGCTAAAGCTTCAACTGTGGTTCGCAAAAGAAATATTAGAACGTATACACCTCCTGAGCAAGTTAAAGTTGAACCTAATATTGCTATAGTTAAAGATCTCTTTTCTGATAATATTGATGGGCATGTTATTCAATTCTGCGGTGAATCTGCTAGAATTGCTAAACCTTCTGCTAAAGATAAACATAGACCTTGGTAGGCGTGCCTGTTATTTCTGTTAAAATAGGAGATCATTGTTATCATGGCTTATGTGATATGGGTGCTAGTGCTAGTGTTATACCGCACACTTTATACGAAGAAATTTAGCATGAAATTGCACCTGCTGAGTTAGAAGGTATTGATGTTACAATTAAACTTGCTAATAGAGATACTATATCCGCAATGGGAATTGTTAGAGATGTTGAAGTCTTGTGTGGGAAAGCTAAATATCCTGCTGATTTTCTTGTTCTTGGTTCCCCACAAGATAGCTTTTGTCCAATTATATTTGGTAGACCCTTCTTGAACACTGTTAATGCTAAGATGGACTGCAAAAATAATGTTGTTACTATTGGCTTGGATGATATGGTTCATGAGTTTAATTTCTCTAAATTTAGTAAACAACATCGTGAAGAAGAATTGCCTAGTAAGGATGAAATTATTGGTCTTGCTTCTATTGCCGTACCTCCTAGTGATCCTTTAGAACAATATTTGCTAGACCATGAAAATGATATGTTTATGAATGAAAGAAGGGAAATAGATGAAGTATTCTTTAAACAGGAACCTATTTTGAAACACAATTTTCCTGTTGAAATCTTAGGGGATCCTCCTCCACCCAAGGGTGAACCCGTGTTTGAGCTTAAACCGTTGCCTGATAATCTTAAATATGCTTATCTTGATGAAAAGAAGATATATCCTGTTATTATTAGTGCTAACCTTTCAGAGCGTTAAGAAGAAAGATTATTGAAAACTCTGAAGAAGCACCGTGCTGCTATTGGATATACTCGTGATGATCTTAAGGGCATTAGTCCCACTTTATGTCAACACAAAATAAATTTGGAAGCAGACGCCAAACCAGTTCGTGATCCTCAAAGACGTTTGAATCCTAAAATGAAAGAAGTGGTAAGAAAAGAAACACTAAAGCTTCTGGAGGCAGGTATAATTTATCCCGTTGCTGATAGTCAGTGGGTAAGTCCTGTCCATTGTGTCCCTAAGAAGGGAGGTATTACTGTTGTTCCTAATGATAAAGATGAATTGATCCCGCAAATAATTATTACAGGTTATAGGATGGTAATTGATTTCCGCAAATTAAATAAGGCTACTAAGAAAGATCATTACCCCTTACCTTTTATCGATCAAATGCTAGAAATATTATGCAAACATACACACTATTGCTTTCTAGATGGTTATTCTGGTTTCTCTCAAATACCTGTGTCGGCTAAAGATCAATCAAAGACTACTTTTACATGCCCTTTTGGTACTTTTGCTTATAGACGTATGACTTTTGGTTTATGTAATTGAACCTGCTACCTTTCAAAGATGCATGATGGCTATATTATCTGACTTTTGTGAAAAGATTTGTGAGGTTTTCATGGATGGATTTTCCTTCTATGGATCTTCTTTTGATGATTGCTTAAGCAATCTTGATCGAGTTCTGGAGAGATGTGAAGAAACTAATCTTGTCTTGAATTGGGAAAAGTGCCACTTTATGGTTAATGAAGGTATTGTCTTGGGGCATAAAGTTTCTGATAGAGGTATTGAAGTTGATAAAGCCAAGGTTGATGCTATTGAAAAGATGCCATGTCCCAAGGACATCAAAGGTATAAGAAGTTTCCTTGGTCACGCCAGATTTTATAGGAGGTTCATTAAGGACTTCTCAAAAATTTCTCGGCCTCTGAATAATTTATTACAAAAAGATATACCATTTGTTTTTGATGATGATTGTGTAGAAGCATTTGAAATACTTAAGAAAGCATTGATCTCTGCACCTGTTGTTCAGCCACCTGATTGGAATTTACCCTTTAAAATTATGTGTGATGCTAGTGATTATGCTATAGGTGTTGTTCTAGGGCAATGAGTTGATAAGAAATTAAATGTTATTCATTATGCTAGTAAGACTCTAGACAATGCTCAAAGAAATTATGCTACTACTGAAAAAGAACTCTTAGCAGTTGTATTTGCTTGTGATAAGTTCAGACCTTATATTGTTGATTCTAAAGTAACTATTCACACTGATCATGCTGCTATTAAATACCTGATGGAAAAGAAAGATGCTAAACCTAGACTTATTAGATGGGTTCTCCTGCTACAAGAATTTGATTTACATATTGTTGATAGAAAAGGAGCTGAGAACCCCGTTGTAGACAACTTATCTAAGTTAGAGAATGTTCTTGATGACCCACTACCTATTGATGATAGCTTTCCTGATGAACAATTAAATGTCATAATTACTTCTCATAGTACTCCTTGGTATGCTGATTATGCTAATTATATTGTTGCTAAATTTATACCACCTAGCTTCACATACCAACAAAAGAAAAAGTTCTTCTATGATTTGAGACATTACTTTTGGGATGACCCACCTCTTTATAAAGAAGGAGTAGATGGTGTTATTAGACGTTGTGTACCTGCGCATGAACAGGAATAGATCCTACGCAAGTGTCATTCCGAAGCTTATGGAGGACACCACGCGGGAGACAGAACGACACATAAGGTATTGCAATCCGGTTTTTATTGGCCTGCTCTCTTCAAGGATGCCCGTAAGTTTATCTTGTCTTGTGATGAATGCCAAAGAATTGGTAATATTAGTAGACGTCAAGAAATGCCTATGAATTATTCACTTGTTATTGAACCATTTGATGTTTGGGGATTTGATTATATGGGACCTTTTCCTGCTTCCAACGGATATACACATATTTTAGTTGCTGTTGATTATGTTACTAAGTGGGTAGAAGCTATTCCAACTAGTAGCGCTGATCATAACACCTCTATTAAAATGCTTAAGGAAGTTATTTTTCCGAGGTTTGAAGTCCCTAGATATTTAATGACTGATGGTGGTTCACATTTTATTCATGGTGCTTTCCGTAAAATGCTTGCTAAGTATGGCGTTAATCATAGAATTGCATCACCTTATCACCCACAGTCTAGTGGTCAAGTAGAATTGAGTAATAGAGAGCTCAAATTAATTTTGCAAAAGACTGTCAATAGGTCTAGAAAGAATTGGTCTAAGAAACTTGATGATGCATTATGGGCCTATAGAACTGCATATAAAAATCCTATGGGTATGTCTCCATATAAAATGGTTTATGGAAAAGCATGTCACTTACCTCTCGAACTAGAACATAAGGCATATTGGGCTATTAAAGAACCCAACTATGATTTCAAACTTGTCGGTGAAAAGAGGTTATTTGATATTAGCTCACTTGATGAATGGATAACCCAAGCTTATGAAAATGCCAAGTTGTTTAATGAAAAAGTTAAAAGATGGCATGACAAAAGAATACAAAAGCGTGAGTTTAATGTAGGTGATTATGTATTGCTATACAACTCTCGTTTAAGATTTTTTGCAGGAAAACTTATCTCTAAATGGGAAGGCCCCTACGTTATCGAGGAGGTCTATCGTTCCGGTGCCATAAAAATCAAAAACTTTGAAGGCACAAACCCGAAGGTGGTAAACGGTCAAAGAATTAAACATTATATCTCAGGTAACCCATAAATGTTGAAACCAATATTATTGAAATCGTAACCCCGGAGGAATACAGAAGAGACACTTTCCAGAACGTTTCAGACTCCGAAAAGGAATAGGTATGTGGTGCGGTAAGTAAACGGACTCCAAAACACTTTTTAAGGCAATATTTCTCCGTTTTGGAATATTTAGAAAAATAGAAAAATAAGTAGCAGTCCGGGAAGGATACGAGGGCCCCACGAGGGTGGAGGGCATGCCCTACCCCCCTGGGCGCGCCCCTACCTCGTGAGCACCTCGTGTGCCTTTCGGACTTAGTTTTCTTGCACGATACGTATTCTGGTCGGTAAAAATTCATTATATATTCTCCCGAAGGTTTTGACCATCGTATCACACAATTATCCTCTGTTCTTGTTTCGAGCTGTTGCTGCTGTAGATTAGAGCAAGATGTCTTCTCAAGAGTCAGTCGGGGAGAGCCGGGTATCTAATCCGGCAACGGAACCAAGGGCAAACAGCGACGCTAACCACTTTGGGCCAACAATGGTGGAAGAGATGGAGGCTGACTTGATGAGGGTAGATGCCATGGAAGATCAAGAAGTCACCTCTCGCTTCCGAGCTGGGTTCACGATGGGGGAACTACAGAGTTCAGTTGTGCCAAACTCGGTTATCCCTTCCAATGTTAGATTTCTTTCTTATGAAAATATGAAGAGGAGTGTCACTTGTTCTCCCGCAGCTATGCAACACCCTTGGGTGCAAGGAGCTTTAGCTGTCACAGGAAAGCTTCATCAGGAAATAATGGACCTCAAGCAGCAACTCAATAAGCTCAAGGAGGAGAACCGTATCCTGAGAGGAATCATCGTCAAGAATATTACACCAACAACAAAGAAGGATACATGATCACATGTGTATGGGCACTCCCCTTGGCAACTGCCAAGCTTGGGGGAGGTGCCCCGGTATCGTATCACCATCACACTCCTATCTTTACTGTTTTTCTTAGTTTGATCCTATTAGTAGTATCTTGATCTAGTAGAATAAAGTTGTTTGCATGATCTAGTTTTGAGTTTTTGCTTTATGATCTCTCTATGTAATCGAGTCCATGAGTTATATATAATTAAGATTAGTGTTGAGTCAAGGGCTTGATTATTTTGCCATGATCTTGAGTGAATAGAAGAAAATAAATAAAAAAAGAATAAAAAGAAACAAAGAGTTCATATTGATCTTATTGAGAGTAATGACTTCACATAGAAAGAGTATGATGATTAAAAGTTGTTGGGAGTTGGCAGACATAGCCTTGGTCATCGTTGCAATTAATAGGAAGTAATAAGGAAAGAGAGGTTTCACATATAGATATATTATCATTGACATCTTTTATGATTGGGATCACTCATTAAAATATGACATGCTAAAAGAGTTGATGTTGGACAAGGAAGACAACGTAATGAGTTGTGTTTTCTTATATCTGAGATAAAGTATGTTGTCAGGGATCCTCCAACATGTTGAGCTTGCCTTTCCCCCTCATGCTAGCCAAATTCTCAGCACCAAGTAGAGATACTACTTGTGCTTCCAAATACCCTTAAACCAGTTTTGCCATGAGAGTCCACCATATCTACCTATGGATTGAGTAAGATCCTTCAAGTAAGTTGTCATCGGTGCAAAGCAATAAAAATTGCTCTAAATATGTATGATTGATTGGTGTGGGAGAAATAAGCTTTATACGATCTTGTGATGTGGAAGTAATAAAAGCGACGGACTGCATAATAAAGGTTCATATCACAAGGGGAAATATAAAGTGACGTTCTTTCGCATTGAGATTTTGTGCATCCAACCATAAAAGCGCATGGCAACCTCTGCTTCCCTCTGCGAAGGGCCTATCTTTTATTATTATCTTCTACCTTATGCAAGAGTCATGGTGATCTTTACCTTTCCTTTTTCATTTTATCCTTTGGCAAGCACAGTATGTTGGAAAGATTCTGATATATGTACCTAATTGGATGTAGGGGAGCATGAGTTATTATTGTTGACATTACCCTTGAGGTAAAAGGTTGTGGGATAAAACTATAAGCCCCTATCTTTCTCAGTGTCTTATTAAAACTCCGTAACCACAAGTATTGCGTGAGTGTTAGCAATTATGAAGGACTAGATGATAGTTGAGTATGTGGACTTGCTTTTAAGCTCTGACATAGACTCTTCCTGTTGTTATGATAAATTGCAATTGCTTCAATGAGTGAGATTATAGTTTTTTGGTTCTCAATGAAGTTTCTGATTCATACTTTTGCATTCTGAATGGATCATCAATTGAGCATAAGAAATCATATGACAATATCTATATATGTTGCTGTTATGAGAATAATAATGATGCCTTCATGTCCGTATTTTATTTTTATCAACACCTCTACCTCTAAACATGGGGACATATTTATCGTTATCGGTTTTTGCTTGAGGACAAGCGAGGTCTAAGCTTGGGGGAGTTGATACGTCCATTTGGCATCATGCTTTCATATCCATATTTATTGCATTATAGACTGTTGTTTCACATTATGTCACAATACTTATGGCTATTCTCTCTTATTTTACAAGGTTTACATAATGTGACGACCGGATATTTAAGCTACAATAAACCTCTGCTAATGATGCCATGTCACCTCGATTATTGTTGCTAATCTCGCATTAATTCGAAACTGTTTCAAAATTCAAATTCAAATTAATGTCAACAATAAAAGTTTTCGAAAGTTATAACAAAAATGTTAGAGTAGTGCCTAATATCACTTAGGTAGTTATAGGGAAGAAAACATAATTTTACAAAGTGCCTAGGTGCCTTAAATTAAATTAAAACAGAAAAGAGAAATAAATAAAAGAAAATGCTAAAGGGAAACACAAACAGAAAAAAAGAGGAAACCCAGCAAGGCCACTGGCCCAACTGGGCAGGCCCAAACCGGCCCAGCCGGCCACTCCCCCCCACTCCCCTTATCCACCCCCCAGGGCCCGAACCGCCACCGACACCCCATCCCCCCCCCCCCCACGAAAATATCTCCCCTCTCCCCGATTGGATCGGGATCGAGGAGGTGACTCTCGTCGCCGCCGAACGCCTTCGCCCCCTCCCCGCCTGGACCCCACCGTCGCCGGAGCAACACCGATGCTGGGACCACGTCGTATCGCACATCGTCGTCGTCGCCTGCTCGTCCTCCTCCCAGCTGGAACGCCCCGAGCCCGGTGCCGCTCGACCCCGACGTCGTCTGCTTCCCCGAGTGGCGCCGCCCTCTGCCGCCCCGACATCACCGGCGACCCTGTCGCCACCTCCCCGGGCCCGCTGCCATGCCCCTCCCGCTCCTATGTGAGCCACTGCCTCCCTCTTCCTCCCTCTCCTCCTCTATGCGTGCGCGCCGCCGTCACCGTGCTCGCCCGCTGCATCCCGTGGCCACCATCACGCCGCACTTGCGCGCCGCGCCACCCGCGACCCGCGTCTCCCCTCCCGCTCGCTCACGCCGGGGCGCACCCCCTGGCCGCGGCCCTCGCACGGCGCACTGCCTTGCCCTGCTCGTCGCGCACTGTCGTCCCTGTCCCGCGCCCGCCACACGCAGCTCGCGCGCTGCTCGCACTCGCCCATGCCACGCTCCCGCTTCTATCCCGCGCCGGCCGCGCCCTTGCTCGCCCGCTGCTCCTAGCGCTCGCCTTGCCTTCCTTGTGCGCACTGCTGCCTACCCCTTCTGCTGCTCACGGCTGTTGGCTCGCCCACCGCTGCGCCGCTGCCGGTCGGCCCTTGCGCCCTGGCCGCGGGGCCTGCCGCGCCTGGCCACGCCCCGTGCCTGCCGGGCCCGTCATGGCCTCCCTCGCAACCACTCTCGCTCCCTGCTTTCCCCCTCGCCGCCCGCTTCCGCCGAGCCGCCGCGGCCACCCCTGCTTCGCCTCCGGCCTCCCCGGCCGCGCACCGACCGCATCGGCGCCGCCGGCTGCCGCCCGAGCCCGGCCCCGCCTGCTTCTGGCCATGGCCGCCGGTCCTCATCTGCGAGGCCGTGCGTGCTGCCCAGCCACCGGAGGCCGGTTGTGACCCCCTTGCCAAGTGGGGCCGACCCTTAAAAAAAGTAAACAAAAGAAATATTAGTGAAATAATTAATTAGTTTAGTCAATTAATTATTTAGGATAATTAGTCTAACTACCCTATGATAGTGGCCCCCTCACTTAAATACCCTGTTAAAATAAAGGACAAGTCATTGTATCAATGACATGTAGGCCCTGCTAACCGTTTTGACCAGTCAATGTTGACTAGTCAATTGCTGAGTGTACATGCTGACTGGACCCCCTGGCCCACTGTCATACACTCTGGCTATTTCAGCACTAGGTGACAAAACTTTATTCTGCTTATTATTCGAATTAAACAATTTCAGAAATTCTAGAAAATCCTTAAAACTTTGATAAATCATAGAAAGTAAACCGTAACTCGGATGAAAATACTTTATACATGAAAGTTGCTCAGAACGACGAGACAAACCCGGATACGTCGCCTGTTCGTCCGCCACGCATCCCTAACATATCCAACTGGCAACTTTCCCCCTCCGGTTCCTTTGCCCGAAAACGCGAAACACCGGGGATACTTTCCCGGATGTTTCCCCCCTTAACCGGTATCACCTCCTACCACGTTAGGTCACCTCTAGCACAACGTATTGCCGCTTCTTGCTTTTTGATAATTTTGATTGCTGTGTTATTTATTGTGTTCCTCCTCTGTTACTTCTTTTCGGTAGACCCTGAGGCCGATGCCGGTACCCCTGTGATCGACTACATCGACGACCCCTCCTTCTTGTCTAAGCAACCAGGCAAGCCCCCCCTTGATCACCAGATATCGCCTATTCTTCTCTATACTGCTTGCATTAGAGTAGTGTAGCATGTTACTGCTTTCAGTTAATCCTATATTTCTGCATAGCCTGTCCTTGCTACTACAGTTGTTACCTTTACCTGCTATCCTACTGCTTAGTATAGGATGCTAGTGTTCCATCAGTGGCCCTACACTCTTGTCCGTCTGCCATGCTATACTATTGGGCCGTGATCACTTCGGGAGGTGATCACGGGCATATACTATATACTTTACACTGTTACATTACCTGTGATACCGTTCGGAGATGGGGGCTGAAGGGGCAGGTGGTTCCACCCAGGTAATGGTGGGCCTGGGTTCCCGACGGCCCCCGACTGTTACTTTGTGGCGGAGCGACAGGGAAGGTTGAGACCACCTAGGAGAGAGGTGGCCTGGCCCTGTCGGCGTTCGCGGATACTTAACACGCTTAACGAGATCTGGGTATTTGATCTGAGTCTGGCCATTTGGTCTATACGCACTAACCACCTACGCGGGAGTAGTTATGGGTATCCCGACGTCGTGGTATCAGCCGAAGCCTTCGTGACGTCAGCGACTGAGCGGCGCGCGCCGGGTTGGACCGCGTAACGTGACTTCCTTTGTAATGGAGGTTGCTAGGTCTGCTCTCCGGCCGCGTACGCAACGTGCAGGTGTGCAATGGGCGATGGGCTCAGACCCCTGCGCGCATAGGATTTAGACCGGCGTGCTGACCGCTCTGTTGTGCCTAGGTGGGGCTGCGACGTGTTGATCTTCCGAGGCCGGGCATGACCCAGAAAAGTGTGTCCGGCCAAATGGGATCAAGCGTGTTGGGCTATGTAGTGCACCCCTGCAGGGAAGTTTATCTATTCGAATAGCCGTGTCCCTCGGTAAAAGGACGACCCGGAGTTGTACCTTGACCTTATGACAACTAGAACCGGATACTTAATAAAACACACCCTTCCAAGTGCCAGATACAACCCGGTGATTGCTCTCCAACAGGGCATCGAGGAGGGGATTGCCGGGTAGTATTATGCTATACGATGCTACTTGGAGGACTTCAGTCTACTCTCTTCTACCTGCTGCAAGACGGAGGCGACCAGAAGCATAGTCTTCGATAAGACTAGCTATCCCCCTCTTATTCTGGCATTCTGGAGTTCAGTCCACTGATATGGCCCTTTACACATATATCCATGCATATGTAGTGTAGATCCTTTCTTGCGAGTACTTTGGATGAGTACTCACGGTTGCCTTGTTTCCCCTTTTCCCCATCTCTCTACCCAATTGCTGCAATCAGACGATGGAGCCCAGGAGCCAGACGCCACCATCGATGACGACTACTACACTGGAGGTGCCTACTACTACGTGCAGCCCGCTGACGACGACCAGGAGTAGTTAGGAGGATCCCAGGCAGGAGGCCTGCGCCTCTTTCGATTGTATCCCAGTTTGTGCTAGCCTTCTTAAGGCAAACTTGTTTAACTTATGTCTGTACTCAGATATTGTTGCTTCCGCTGACTCGTCTATGATCGATCACTTGTATTCGAGCCCTCGAGGCCCCTGGCTTGTATTATGATGCTTGTATGACTTATTTTATTTGTAGAGTTGTGTTGTGATATCTTCCCGTGAGTCCCTGATCTTGATCGTACACATTTGCGTGCATGATTAGTGTACGATTGAATCGGGGGCGTCACAAGTTGGTATCAGAGCCAACTGCCTATAGGAATCCCCCTTCCAACTCCTTGGCCGAAGTCGAGTCTAGATTTTACAAAACTTTTACTAACATGGCTGTGCGGCTTACGGCCCCACGTCGCCATTGGGTGGTATTAGGATCTTTTACTCCTCGATCTTTACTCTGGGATTCTGAACTCTCTTCTATTCGGGTTAAATGAATTTTGCTAAATCTAACATTAGGATCTCGTTATCACTTTCACCCAGAGAGCCCCTTATTACTGATGATCGTCTGCTGCACGCGAAGACCCTGAAGATACACTCCGCTGTTAACCCGAGAACTTGTGTTCATCGCGTTTGCAATTCCCCTTCCACTGTCAACCCTTATGGATAACTACTTGCAGTTGTTATTCTTACGTTCATCCCCAGTTGGTCTTGTTATTACAAGATACCCCGAAATACTCGTCGTTGCTTCGATAATCCTTTGAGCTTACTGCCTTGCTGTTCTTTGTCACCTGAATACCCCTACAGATAATTCTCACACTTATCGAGTATCGCTCACCCCTAGCCGTTCATGTGTTTCACATAAGTCCTCGAAATACCATTCGATTTTCCGAAAATCCTCAGCAGCCCAGTGCTCTTGATTTCCTTGCCTTCCTACATTATGGTTAATTCCATACTTCTGGTAATCTCCGTTGACATCCTCTGTCACTATCATTTCGAGTCACTTGATTCGATATGTTGCGAATGCTCGCATTCCTCAGTCAAATCCTAGGATTCATCCTTCCGGCTCAGACGTCATTTGGATATGAGCTGGTTCTTGACCAATCAATGCCTTGATCGTTTGTGCTTCCAAGTCTGTTGAACTTATTCATTTTCGATCAGGACGATTGCTTCTGATCCCTTGTTTTGGAGATCAAAAAGTTTCTTTGCATTAAGCTTTGAATTAGTCAGTTGTTTCTATAACCCGATGCCATGGCATTCCTTCTTCCTTTGATTGAGTACTGATACTTACATCAGCCCCATTGTGGATCGCCATACCCATTGCCGGGTTATTATCCGACAATGTCCTTCACAACCAAAATTCTTGTGAGTTCTTTACCTGATACATAATGCCCTTGGTAAATTGTATCATCTTCTTGGCCAACCATGCTCTGCTTTCGAGCTAGTGGTATTTACTATTGAAGCTTGTGGTATATGTTTCCACGATACCCCGATGGGTTGAACCTATGCCTTCCTTAATCTCTATGAACCCGAAAGTTTTCATGGGTCATACTCCTCTGGTAGTTCACTAGGTAGGTTTTCACACTGAAATCATTTTTATTAGAGCAATGAATGAATGGTCTCGCATTGGAGAAGTGGGAGTCGACCTTGGACTTGGTGTTCATGCCCATGGAAACGATGTAGATCGTATCATTAAAGCTTCTCTTCAAATAAATATTTCCTTGGTATAAGTTTATCTTATATCTGGGATCTGGCATTTTGTAATCGTTGTTCCGGCCATGTTCCCCTTTTAAATACCATTTCTCGGACAAGTTAAAGTACTTGTCTTCTGCAGAGCATTAACCTAGTACAACCTCTACTTTGATCTGTCGTCGATTATTACCCCCCTGGTATCTCGAGATTATCATGGAACTACATAGCTTCTTATGAGTTCTTCATCAAGTGCTACATTCCCACTGATTCCAATTTTTCACGGGCTCTGAGTCATTAAACACTCAAAGACACCGATAACTGAACTGAATCCGCACTATGGTTCAACAACTCTTCAGTAATCTTCTTTAAGTACGAGTTTGTACCCGGTCACGCCATTCCTGGCATGTTTGGCTATATCATTGTCATGATGATTTTAATTGTGCTACTTGGTCCTTATTCATGGAGCACCAATTTACGACGATAGCTAAGCTTACGTCGATTTTCCTCGTCATACCCTTTCACCTTAAACAACAAGCTTGAGTTCGAGTTTGTGTCTTAACTGTGGTTCCAATAACCTCTTGCTTCATCATTCCTTTGACTTGAAGTCCTCGCTGATCGATTACATCTTCAGGAAATATCTCGACAAAATTTGTCATGATCATCATCAACATCTTGACTCCTTCCTGGATATCAATTGAATTCATGATGAGAAATAGCATCCTTGCCCTCGATGATTTGCGTTATCATCGACAACATTATTGCATTCCCTCGACCACAAAACTTGTTCCTGTTTTGTGTTGTACCTTGAGTCCCTTGCTATCCAACTTATGTTACGTTATACTGCGGAGTATTACCATTTTTGATGTCAAGAATGTTGTGAGGATTGCTCCACCTCTTAAGAATTCTTGCTATAAAGATACTTCTTACCATCATCATTCTTTCTTGGTCCTCGTGTCTCCAACCGGGGTACCCACAAGTGAACGGTGTTGTTTAGATTCTGCACCCCTATTGCTTTGAAGTTAATGACCGATAATTCATTCTTAGCCTATCGGTTGTTGAATCACCTTTCTAACATTGGTCATGCTACCTAAGGCCATATTTTGGGTGCACTTTTCAACCAATGCTTAATTGTGTATGTTTTTATCGAGCATACATCCTTATAACATTTGATTCGACAAATGTTATCTCCTTGTTCACATAAGTGTGGAAATCCATCTTTTGAAAATCTCAATGAATTGTTGCTGAGTTCATTAGCCACCTCTTCATCCTCTCCTTGGTTAAGTGATGAACTCTTGTTTTGGAACTCGCTTCCATAGTTCATTTCCAAGAATCTTACATTATCATCTAGTCAATGCGTGTTACACCTTTTCTTCTCAGGCACCCTGAGTCTGAGGTATCCTAACACCGACCAGATCTGAATCCCGGTCAGATATGATGGTTGGAATATATTTCCAAGGGTAATAACAATGTTCTTTTATGACCCGGTAAGGTGATGTCATGCCCAGCACACCTGGCCGGAGGACCTACTGTTATAGTTTCCTTTTTAGCAAGGTTATCCATTCTTCCATGAGGAAATTGAAAGACTTATTCTATGAGTTGTTCCTGATGGATCCTTTGTGTATCCAAAGTCTGACCTTTGCTTTAAGACCTTGTCAATGCTATCTCGAAGCATGTCTGAGGTGCTCTGATTTTCAACAAGAACATTTGAAGCCCAATGTTAAATGTTTCCTGCTCAATTATCCAAACACCATTGTATGGGTAATTTCAAGAAATTTCTCCCCCTTTCCTAAAGGGTTTTCTACGTTATATCCTGTCATGGCTATCATGCTCTATTTGTCCTTAGCGAAGGATATACCCCCTGAAATTTGTGTTTAAAACACATTTTCCTTTCCATTGTTCTATTTAATATGAAGATCACCTTTCCTTTCCATTGTTTTGTTTAACCTTTCTGGTGACCTATATGATCTAAGCAGTAATGTTCTCCTACTTATGTAAACACCTTGGTGTACAACTGTGTCAGTAAGACCCTGTTGCTTTTGTTGGTAGCATTCCGGTAACCACCGATGGACGAGAACTTTGCCTATTGGTCCGCCTCATTCAACGAGCAGGAAACGGGTTCTCTTCGTCCCTCGCCCTTGGTACCAATGTTGTTGCCGACATAATCGATAGTCTATATCCTCTAACATGCCTTGCTTGCATGTTCATGCAAGACGTCTCCGCCCTGCCTAGTTTTAACCCACATGGTGGGCCCATAACCCACAGTCCCACAGGATCGAAACTTGACTCTCCTGTACACCACCTGTTCCCAAAGTTATTCCTCCCACGTGGACTCGTATGTAATTCACGAGCCACCTTCCGATGAGACCATCAATTCTGGCATCGGACACAATAATTATTCCGTTGCTTTGAAACCCCTTTCACCTTCTCACTAGGCATTGGACGATTGCCTGGCTGCTTGAAACTTCCTATTGTACCTTCCAACTTTACTCTCGATGTGTTTTATTTGTTCAACTCGAGAGGTACTCATATGCTCATTCATGGGTTAATCCTAGATTATTACCCTTATAGCATTCTGTCGTTGCCGACCTGCCCCGTTACCTATTCGTAAATACAATGAAGATCCCGAAGAAAGGATGCCGACTTCATCATGATGACCTGAAGCAGAGAAATTAAGACATCAATGTATTGGACCGGACTCTTCGATAAGAGCAAGCCAGAATGAGAAGACCCGCTAGATTCGCTACCAAACCTTTCCCCCTTTCACTACCTCTTAAATATCGGGACGAGATTTCTTGTAGTGGAGGAGAATTGTGACGACCGGATATTTAAGCTACAATAAACCTCTGCTAATGATGCCACGTCACCTCGATTGCTGTTGCTAATCTCGCATTAATTCGAAACCGTTTCAAAATTCAAATTCAAATTAATGTCAACAATAAAAGTTTTTGAAAGTTATAACGAAAATGTTAGGGTAGTGCCTAATATCACTTAGGTAGTTATAGGGAAGAAAACATAATTTTACAAAGTGCCTAGGTGCCTTAAATTAAATTAAAACAGAAAAGAGAAATAAATAAAGGAAAATGCTAAAGGGAAACACAAACAGAAAAAAAAGAGGAAACCCAGCAAGGCCACTGGCCCAACTGGGCAGGCCCAAACCGGCCCAGCCGGCCACTCCCCCCCACTGCCCTTATCCACCCCCAGGGCCCGAACTGCCACCGACACCCCATTCCCCCCCATGATAATATCTCCCCTCTCCCCGATTGGATCGGGATCGAGGAGGAGACTCTCGTCGCCGTCGAACGCCTTTGCCCCCTCCCCGCCTGGACCCCGCCGTCGCCGGAGCACCACCGACGCTGGGACCGCGTCGTACCGCACATCGTCGTCGTCGCCTGCTCGTCCTCCTCCCAGCTGGAACGCCCCGAGCCCGGTGCCGCTCGACCCCGACATCGTCTGCTTCCCCGAATGGCGCCGCCCTCTGCCGCCCCGACATCACCGGCGACCCTATCGCCACCTCCCCGGGCCCGCTGCCATGCCCCTCCCGCTCCTATGTGAGCCACTGCCTCCCTCTTCCTCCCTCTCCTCCTCTATGCGTGCACGCCGCCGTCACCGTGCTCGCCCGCTGCATCCCGTGGCCACCATCACGCCGCACTTGCGCGCCGCGCCACCCGCGACCCGCGTCTCCCCTCCCGCTCGCTCACGCCGGGGCGCACCCCCTGGCCGCGGCCCTCGCACGGCGCATCGCCTTGCCCTGCTTGTCGCGCACTGTCGTCCCTGTCCCGCGCCTGCCACACGCAGCCCGCGCGCTGCACGCACTCGCCCGCACCGCGCTCCCTCTTCTGTCCCGCGCCGGCCGCGCCCTTGCTCGCCCGCTGCTCCTAGCGCTCGCCTTGCCTTCCTTGTGCGCACTGCTGCCTACCCCTTCTGCTGCTCACGGCTGTTGGCTCGCCCACCGCTGCACCGCTGCCGGTCAGCCGTTGCGCCCTGGCCGCGGGGCCTGCCGCACCTGGCCACGCCCCGTGTCTGTCGGGCCCGTCATGGCCTCCCCCGCACCCACTCTCGCTCCCTGCTTTCCCCCTCGCCGCCCGCTTCCACCGAGCCGCCGCGACCACCCCCTGCTTCGCCTCCGGCCTCCCCGGCCGCGCACCGCCCGCGCCGGCGCCGCCGGCTGCCGCCCAGGCCCGGCCCCGCCTGCTTTTGGCCATGGCCGCCGGTCCTCATGTGCGAGGCCGTGCGTGCTGCCCAGCCACCGGAGGCCGGCTGTGACCCCCTTGCCAAGTGGGGCCGACCCTTAAAAAAAGTAAACAAAAGAAATATTAGTGAAATAATTAATTAGTTTAGTCAATTAATTATTTAGGATAATTAGTCTAACTACCCTATGACAGTGGCCCCCTCACTTAAATACCCTGTTAAAATAAAGGACAAGTCATTGTATCAATGACATGTAGGCCCCGCTAACCGTTTTGACCAGTCAATGTTGACTAGTCAATTGCTGAGTGTACATGCTGACTGGACCCCCTGGCCCACTGTCATACACTCTGGCTATTTCAGCACTAGGTGACAAAACTTTATTCTGCTTATTATTCGAATTAAACAATTTCAGAAATTCTAGAAAATCCTTAAAACTTTGATAAATCATAGAAAATAAACCGTAAATCGGATGAAAATACTTCATACATGAAAGTTGCTCAGAACGACGAGACGAACCCGGATACTCTGCCCGTTCGTCCGCCACGCATCCCTAACATATCCAACTCGCAACTTTCCCCCTCCGGTTCCTCTGCCCGAAAACGCGAAACACCGGGGATACTTTCCCGGATGTTTCCCCCCTTAACCGGTATCACCTCCTACCACGTTAGGTCACCTCTAGCACAACTTATTGCCGCTTCTTGCTTTTTGGTACTTTTGATTGCTGTGTTATTTATTGTGTTCCCACTCCGTTACTTCTTTTCGGTAGACCCTGAGGCCGATGCCGGTACCCCTGTGATCGACTACATCGACGACCCCTCCTTCTTGCCTGAGCAACTAGGCAAGCCCCCCCTTGATCACCAGATATCGCCTATTCTTCTCTATACTGCTTGCATTAGAGTAGTGTAGCATGTTACTGCTTTCAGTTAATCCTATATTGCTGCATAGCCTGTCCTTGCTACTACAGTTGTTACCTTTACCTGCTATCCTACTGCTTAGTATAGGATGCTAGTGTTCCATCAGTGGCCCTACACTCTTGTCCGTCTGCCATGCTATACTACTGGGCCGTGATCACTTCGGGAGGTGATCACGGGCATATACTATATACTTTACACTGTTACATTACCTGTGATACCGTTCGGAGATGGGGGCTGAAGGGACAGGTGGTTCCACCTAGGTAGTGGTGGGCCTGGGTTCCCGACGGCCCCCGACTGTTACTTTGTGGCGGAGCGACAGGGAAGGTTGAGACCACCTAGGAGAGAGGTGGCCTGGCCCTGGTCGGCGTTCGCGGATACTTAACACGCTTAACGAGATCTGGGTATTTGATCTAAGTCTGGCCATTTGGTCTATACGCACTAACCACCTACGGGAGTAGTTATGGGTATCCCGACGTCGTGGTATCAGCCGAAGCCTTCGTGACGTCAGCGACTGAGCGGCGCGCGCCGGATTGGACCGCGTAACGTGACTTCCTTTGTAATGGAGATTGCTAGGTCTGCTCTCCGGCCGCGTACGCAACATGCAGGTGTGCAATGGGCGATGGGCCCAGACCCCTGCGCGCATAGGATTTAGACCGGCGTGCTGACCGCTCTGTTGTGCCTAGGTGGGGCTGCGACGTGTTGATCTTCCGAGGCCGGGCATGACCCAGAAAAGTGTGTCCGGCCAAATGGGATCAAGCGTGTTGGGCTATGTGGTGCACCCCTACAGGGAAGTTTATCTATTCGAATAGCCGTGTCCCTCGGTAAAAGGACGACCCGGAGTTGTACCTTGACCTTATGACAACTAGAACCCGATACTTAAGAAAACACACCCTTCCAAGTGCCAGATACAACCCGGTGATTGCTCTCCAATAGGGCATCGAGGAGGGGATTGCCGGGTAGGATTATGCTATACGATGCTACTTGGAGGACTTCAGTCTACTCTCTTCTACCTGCTGCAAGACGGAGGCGACCAGAAGCGTAGTCTTTGATAAGACTAGCTATCCCCCTCTTATTCTGGCATTCTGCAGTTCAGTCCACTGATATGGCCCTTTACACATATATCCATGCATATGTAGTGTAGCTCCTTTCTTGCGAGTACTTTGGATAAGTACTCACGGTTGCCTTGTTTCCCCCTTTCCCCATCTCTCTACCCGATTGCTGCAATCAGACGATGGAGCCCAGGAGCCAGACGCCACCGTCGATGACGACTACTACACTGGAGGTGCCTACTACTACGTGCAGCCCGCTGACAACGACCAGGAGTAGTTAGGAGGATCCCAGGCAGGAGGACTGCGCCTCTTTCAATTGTATCCTAGTTTGTGCTAGCCTTCTTAAGGCAAACTTTTTTAACTTATGTCTGTACTCAGATATTGTTGCTTCCGCTGACTCGTCTATGATCGAGCACTTGTATTCGAGCCCTCGAGGCCCCTGGCTTGTATTATGATGCTTGTATGACTTATTTTATTTGTAGAGTTGTGTTGTGATGTCTTCCCGTGAGTCCCTGATCTTGATCGTACACATTTGCGTGCATGATTAGTGTACGATTGAATCGGGGGCGTCACACATAAGGAGGGAGAATGCCGACAGCTGGAATTCTGGGCTGGAAAAGGAGCAAATATTAGAGACCTATTCTGCACAACTCCAAAAGTCCTGAAACTCCACGGAATATCTTACAATAAATAATGAAAAATACCTGCCAAAGATGAAGGCTAAGGGGCCTACACCCTGTCCACGAGGGTGGGGGGCACCCCCCTAGGCGCGCCCCTACCTCGTGGGCCCCTGGTGGCTCTCCGATGCCCATCTTCTGCTATATGAAGTCTTTCGTCGAGAAAAAATTAAGAAGCAACCTTTCGGGACGAAACTCCGCCGCCACGAGGCGGAACCTTGGCGGAAGCAATCTAGGGCTCCGGCAGAGCTGTTCTGCTCGGGACACTTCCCTCCGGGAGGGGGAAATCATCGCCATCGTCATCACCAACGCTCCTCTCATCGGGAGAGGGCAATCTCCATCAACATGTTCACCAGCACCATCTCCTCTACAAACCCTAGTTCGTCTCTTGTATCCAATTCTTGTCTCCAAGTCCGGGATTGGTGCTAGTAGGTTGCTTGTAGTGTTGATTATTCTTTGTAGTTGATGCTAGTTGGTTTATTTGGTGGAAGATCATATATTCAGATCCTTTATGCATATTATTACCCCTCTGATTATGAACATGAATATGCTTTGTGAGTTGTTACGTTTGTTCCTGAGGACAAGGGAGAAGTCTTGCTATTAGTAGTCATGTGAATTTGGTATTCGTTCGATATTTTGATGAGATATATGTTGTCTAGCCTCTAGTGGTGTTATGTGAACGTCGACTACATAACACTTCACCATTATTTGGGCCTAGAGGAAGGCATTGGGAAGTAATAAGTAGACGATGGGTTGCTAGAGTGACAGAAGCTTAAACCCTAGTTTATGTGTTGCTTCGTAAGGGGCTGATTTGGATCCATATGTTTCATGCTATGGTTAGGTTTACATTAATACTTTTGTTGTAGTTGCGGATGCTTGCAATAGAGGTTAATCATAAGTGGGATGCTTGTTCAAGTAAGAACAGCACCCTAGCACAGGTCCACCCACATATCAAATTATCAAAGTACCGAACGCGAATCATATGAACGTGATGAAAACTAGCTTGACGGTAATTCCCATGTGTCTTCGGGAGCGCTTTTCCTTATATAAGAGTTTGTCCAGGCTTGTCCTTTGCTACAAAAAGGATTGGGCCACCTTGCTGCACTTTATTTACTTTTGTTACTTGTTGCTCGTTACAAATTATCCTATCACAAAACTATCTGTTACCACTTATTTCAGTACTTGCAGAGAATACCTTGCTGAAAACCGCTCATCATTTCCTTCTGCTCCTCGTTGGGTTCGACACTATTTCTTATCGAAAGGACTACGATAGATCCCCTATACTTGTGGGTCATCAGGGGCGTGCCGTGAGCCAGAGCTCGACCGCTTAGGTTTGTTGATGTTGCAGGGATGGACCCGAGCACAATCGTCGTGCCAGCGTGAGTAGCCCCCGTGGTGGGTGAGAATCAAGCAGGTGATGGTCATAGGTAGATTAAGCATGGAAAGCAAACTGGCTTATGTAAATGCAGGGAAGATACATGCCACTAGGTCAGGCCCGAGTGGCTTGGGGATGATGTAGCCCGAGGGCCGCCCCCAGCAAGGTAATCTAAATACATGAAAAGGGATACATACCACAGGGACGGACCCACGTGGCCTGGGAATGGTGCAGCCCGGGGGCGCTCCCAGCTAAGTAAACTTGGAAAATGTCACCTGATTCTATTGATGAAGGAGAGTTGGGGCGACTGAAGGTACGCAGCGAAGGGGTCGCTCCTCAGGAGCCACCGGGGCCCTGAGCCTCGGGAGGCTCTGGGGGACCAGGCGGTTCCTTGAGGACCGTCTCCATCTACATCAGTACGGCGTGGTGCCTCGCCTCCTGAGTCGCCAGGGCGTGCCACAGGTTGCGTTGATAGGCGGACGCCATGCTCGGTAAGCCAAAAGGCATGCGAACGTAGCTATGCGGTGGGCCCTCGCAGCGTCCCACGCGCGAAGGCTAGAAGGGCTCCTGAGATGCAGCTCTGTTGAGCCCTGGGATGTCGATGCAGACGCGCAGCCCGCCATCCTCGCTAGGATGAGGAGCTACGCTAGGTGGGTGGTGGTCGCCGCGCATGGCTCTTGCTTCTTGTAGTTCTTGAGTGGTCCTGGTAATGAACTCCTAAGCGCTGGGCGCTCCTTGTCTTGTGTCCTCCTGAGGGTGACATGCCAGAAAGCACGCCTCCAGATGGTGCCCAAGCGCCTCCCTCGTGATATTGGCGAGGTTCGAGGCCCTCCAGAAGAGAGCCCCCGAGCCCTGCCTGAGAAGGGCGCCGGGCACTCTTTCCTATTCGATGGAGGGAGGCGCCCTAGGTGCGGGCGCCGATCCAGTCGTGGCACCACTTGAGGTGCAACTTACCTGAGGCCCTGCGTGAAGCAGCTGCTTCTTCTTCTTGGGGGCGGCCTCAGGAGGGCGCTCTCCCTTGCTGTCGGGGTCGTCGATTGCTGCAGCTTGGAAGGCACGCTCGAGGGAGCACACTGCATCTCTTTCTTCGCACGGGACCGTGATGACTCCACCGCTTCCTGGCATCTTGAGGACATTGTAGCCGTGATGGGTTACCGCCATGGACTTGGCCAGGGCTGGGTACCCGAGGATCGCATTTATGGCAGACGGATGTGGGCGACGTCGAAGTCAATGAGCTCGGTGCGGTAGTTGTCGCGCTGTCCAAAGGTGACGGGGAGGCGGACCTGTCCGATCGGGGTAGTGGAGCCGCCGGTCACTCCTGAGAAAGGCTTGGTGGGCTGAAGTTGATCATACGACACTTGGAGGTTGTCGAACGTGTCGACGGACAAGACATTGAGCCCTGCGCCGCCATCGATGAGGGTCTTGGTAACTTGCACGTTGCTGATGACTGGTGAACAAAGCATCGGGAGGGCGCCAGCGGTAGCCGCGCACTTGAGCTGATCTGGCGAGCTAAACGTGATGGCGCACTTGGACCAACTGAGTGGGCGCGTGGCCTCGAGCTTGGGGAGGACTGTATTTACTTCACGAGCAAACTGTTTGAAGATATGATGTGAGGCTGGGGCCTGAGCTCCGCCCAAGATGCAGGCGATAGCACGCGGCTCCTGGAAGCCCTCAGCCCCCTCGTCCTGTTGGTGGTTGTCATTCCTTCTTGGTGGTGGCGGTAGTGGAGGAAGACCAGCGTTGGCCTGAGGGAAATCCTCACGAGGCTGAGCCCTCCAGGCGCCCTCGCGAGGCTGATCCTGCCAGCAGTCCTCACGAGGACAGTCGCACCACTCCTGGCGCGGGCCACGGTCATCCCAGCGTCCACCACTGATGTCTACTACACAACCTTCTTCTTGTAGACGTTGTTGGGCCTCCAAGTGCAGAGGTTTGTAGGACAGTAGCAAATTTCCCTCAAGTGGATGACCTAAGGTTTATCAATCCGTGGGAGGCATAGGATGAAGATAGTATCTCTCAAACAACCCTGCAACCAAATAACAAAGAGTCTCTTGTGTCGCTAACACACACAATACAATGGTAAATTGTATAGGTGCACTAGTCCGGCGAAGAGATGTGATACGTCTCCAACGTATCTATAATTTTTGATTACTCCATGCTATATTATCTACTGTCTTAGGCAATATTGGGCTTTATTATCCACTTTTATATTATTTTTGGGACTAACCTATTAATCGGAGGCCCAGCCCAGATTTGGTGTTTTATGCCTATTTCAGTGTTTCGAGGAAAATGAATATCAAACGAAGTCCAAACAGAAAAATCCTTTTTGGAACGTGATTTTCTCACCGGATAAGACCCAGGAAACTTGGAGTGCATGTCAGAAGATACAGAGCTGCCCACGAGGGTGGGGGGCGCGCCCACCCCCCTGGGGCGCGCCCCCTGCCTTGTGGGGCACCCGTGGCTCCCCTGACGTGCTTCTTCTGCCTATATAACTCCATATACCCTAAAACTTCCAGAACAGAAGATATATCTGGAGTTCTGCCGCCGCAAGCCTCTGTATGAAAGCTCAACAAAAGAAACTAAGTGGGTGTGCATCCAACTTGCTTGCTCACGAAGACCTAGGGCACTTGAGGAGGCCCATTGTTGGAATATACAAGCCAAGTTCTATAATGAAAAATTTCCTCTAGTATATGAAAGTGACAATATAGGAGACTCTCTATCATGAAGATCATGGTGCTACTTTGAATCACAAGTGTGGTAAAAGGATAGTAGCATTGTCCCTTCTCTCTTTTTCTCTCTTTTTTTGGGCCTTCTCTTTTTATGGCCTTTTTTGGCCTTCTCTTTTTTTATGGCCTTTCTCTCTTTTTTTATTTTTTTATTTTTTTTATTTTTTGTATTCCTCACTTGGGACAATGCTCTAGAAAATGATGATCGTCACACTTCTATTTATTTACAACTCAATGATTACAACTCGATACTAGAACAAAAGATGACTCTATATGAATGCCTCCGGCGGGGTACCGGGATATGCAATGAACCAAGAGTGACATGTATGAAAGAATTATGAAGGGTGGCTTTGCCACAAGTACTGTGTCAACTACATGATCATGCTAAGCAATATGACAATGATGAATGTGTCACGATGGTATGGTGGAAAGTTGCATGGCAATATATCTCGGAATGGCTATGGAAATGCCATAATAGGTAGGTATCGTGGCTGTTTTGAGGAAGATATAAGGAGGTTTATGTGTGAAAGGGCGTATCATATCACGGGGTTTGGATGCACCGGCAAAGTTTGCACCAACTCTCAATGTGAGAAAGGGCAATGCATGGTACCGAAGAGGCTAGCAATGTTGGAAGGGTGAGAGTGCGTATAATCCATCGACTCAACATTAGTCATAAAGAACTCACATACTTATTGCAAAAATCTACAAGCCATCAAAAACCAAAGCAATACACGCATGCTCCTAGGGGGATAGATTGGTAGGAAAAGACCATCGCTCGTCCCCGACCGCCACTCATTAGGAGGACAATCAAAGAACACCTCATGTTTCAAATTTGTTACATAACGTTTACCATATGTGCATGCTACGGGACTTGCAAACTTCAACACAAGTATTTCTCAAATTCACTATTACTCAACTTGCACGACTTTGATATTATCACCTCCATATCTCAAAACAATCTTCAAGCATCAAACTTTTCTTAGTATCCAGCACACTCATAAGAAAGCTTTTACTAGTCTTGAATACCTAGCATATTAGGATTATTTAAGCAAATTACCATGCTATTTAAGACTCTCAAAATAATATAAGTGAAGCATGAGAGACCAATAGTTTCTATAAAACAAGTCCACCACCGTGCTCTAAAAGATATAAGTGAAGTACTAGAGCAACCAACAAACTACTCCAAAAGATATGAGTGAAGATCAATGAGTAGTTAAATAATTATGCAACTATGTGAAGATTCTCTAACATTTAAGAATTTCAGATCTTGATACTTTATTCAAACAGCAAGCAAAGCTAAATAAAATAAAATGACGCTCCAAGCAAAACACATATCATGTGGTGAATAAAAATATAGCTCCAAGTAAAGTTACCGATGAACGAACACGAAAGAGGGGATGCCTTCCGGTGCATCCCCAAGCTTAGACGCTTGGTTATCCTTGAATATTAACTTGGGGTGCCTTGGGAATCCCCAAGCTTAGGATCTTTCCACTCCTTATTCCATAGTCCATCGAATCTTTACCCAAAACTTGAAAACTTCACAACACAAAACTTAACAGAAAACTCGTGAGCTCCGTTAGTGAAAGAAAACAAAACACCACTTCATGTTACTGTAATGAACTCATTATTTATTTATATTGGTGTTAAACCTACTGTATTCCAACTTCTCTATGGTTTATAAACTATTTTACTAGCCATAGAGTCATCAAAATAAGCAAACAACACACGAAAAACAGAATCTGTCAAAAACAGAACAATCTGTAGTAATATGTAACTAACGCAGACTTCTGAAACTCCAAAAATTCTCAAATAAATTGGTGGACCTGTGGAATTTGTCTAGTAATCATCTGATAAAATAATCAACTAAATATCACTCTCCAGTAAAAAGTTCTAGCTAATCTCGTGAGCGCTAAAGTTTCTGTTTTTTACAACATGATCATAAAAACTTCACCCAAGTCTTCCCAAAGGTTCTACTTGGCACAAACACTAATTTAAACATAAAACCACATCTTAACATAAGATAGATGGGTTATTTATTCCTAAACAGAACCAAAAAACAAGAAACTAAAATAAAATTGGGTTGCCTCCCAACAAGCGCTAACGTTTAACGCCCCTAGCTAGGCATGATGATTTCAATGATGCTCACATAAAAGATAAGAATTGAAACATAAAGAGAGCATCATGAAGAATATGAATAGAAAATTTAAGTCTAACCCACTTCCTATGCATAGGGATTTTGTGAGCAAACAACTTATGGGAATAATAATCAACTAGCTTAGGAAGGCAAAACAAGCATAACTTCAAGATTTTAAGCACATAGAGAGGAAACTTGATATTATTGCAATTCCTACAAGCATATACTCCTCCCTCATAATAATTTTCAGTAGCATCATGAATGAATTCAACAATATAACCAGCACCAAAGGCATTCTTTTCATGATCTACAAGCATAGAAATTTTATTACTCTCCACATAAGCAAATTTATTCTCATCAATAGTGGTGGGAGCAAATTCAACAAAATAACTATCATGTGATTGAAAATTAAGATCAAGATGACAAGTTTCATGGTTATCATTATTCTTTATAGCATACATGACATCACAATAATCATCATCGATAGGAGGCATGCTTTCATCATTGTAAATTTTCTCATCAAAGATTGGGGGACAAAAAATATCATCTTCATCAAACATAGCTTCCCCAAGCTTGTGGCTTTGCATATCCTTAGCATCATGGGTATTCAAAGAATTCACACTAAAAACATTGCAATCATGCTCATCATATAAATATTTAGTGCCAAACATTCTATAGACTTCTTCCTCTAGCACTTGAGCACAAATTTTCCTTTTCATCATACTTACGATAGACATTAAAAAGATGAAGCGTATGAGGTAAACTCAATTACATTTTTTTTGTAGTTTTCCTTTATAAACTAAACTAGTGCTAAAACAAGAAACAAAAAGATTCGATTGCAAGATCTAAAGATATACCTTCAAACACTCACCTCCGCAGCAACGGCGCCAAAAAAGAGCTTGGTTGACGGGGTGTGAGTGCCGCTTACCTAGCCTCCCCGGCAACGGCGCCAGAAAAGAGCTTGATGTCTACTACACAACCTTCTTCTTGTAGACGTTGTTGGGCCTCCAAGTGCAGAGGTTTGTAGGACAGTAGCAAATTTCCCTCAAGTGGATGACCTAAGGTTTATCAATCCGTGGGAGGCGTAGGATGAAGATGGTCTCTCTCAAACAACCCTGCAACCAAATAACAAAGAGTCTCTTGTGTCCCCAACACACCCAATACCATGGTAAATTGTATAGGTGCACTAGTTTGGCGAAGAGATGGTGATACAAGTGCAATATGGATGGTAGATATAGGTTTTTGTAATCTGAAAAAACAGCAAGGTAACTAATGATAAAAGTGAGCGTAAATGGTATTGCAATGATAGGAAACAAGGCCTAGGGTTCATACTTTCACTAGTGCAAGTTCTCAACAATAATAACATAGTTGGATCATATAACTATCCCTCAACATGCAACAAAGAGTCACTCCAAAGCCACTAATAGCGGAGAACAAACGAAGAGATTATGGTAGGGTACGAAACCACCTCAAAGTTATTCTTTCCAATCAATCCATTGGGCTATTCCTATAAGTGTCACAAAAAGCCCTAGAGTTTGTACTAGAATAGCACCTTAAGGTACAAATAAACCAAAACCCTAATGTCACCTAGATACTCCAATGTCACCTCAAGTATCCGTGGGTATGATTATACGATATGCATCACACAATCTCAGATTCATCTATTCAATCCAACACAAAGTACTCCAAAGAGTTCCCAAATGTTTCTACCGGAGAATCAAGACAAAAACGTGTGCCAACCCCTATGCATAGGTTCATGGCCGGAACCCGCAAGTTGATCACCAAAACATACATCAAGTGAATCACGTGATATCCCATTGTCACCATAGATACGCACGACAAGACATACATCAAGTGTTCTCAAGTCATTAAAGACTCAATCCGATAAGATTACTTCAAAGGAAAAACTCAATCCATTACAAGAGAGTAGAGGGGGGATAAGCAACATAACATACAACTAAAATAGCAAAGCTCACGATACATCAAGATCGTGCCAAATCAAGAACACGAGAGAGAGAGAGAGATCAAACACATAGCTACTGGTACATACCCTCAACCCCGAGGGTAAACTACTCCCTCCTTGTCATGGAGAGCACCGAGATGATGAAGATGGCCGCCGGTGAGGGTTTCCCCCTTCGGCAGGGTGCCGGAATAGGGTCCCGAATGACTTTTGGTGTCTACAGAGGCTTGCGGTGGCGGAACTCCCGATCTATTCTCGTCTCTGGAAGATTTAGGGTATATGTAGTTATATAGGCGGAAGAAGTACGTCAGGGGAGCCACGAGGGGCCCACGAGGCAGGGGGCACGCCCTAGGGGGTGGGCGCGCCCCCCACCCTCGTGGCTCCCTCGTTCCTTTCCTCACATGCACTCTAAACTTTTCCGGTAGCTTTCCTTCCAAAAATAACATCTCTAGTTGATTTCATTCCGTTTCGACTCCGTCTGATATTCCTTTTCTTCAAAATACTGAAATAGGCAAAAAAGAAAAATTCTGGGCTGGGCCTTCGGTTAATAGGTTAGTCCCAAAAATAATACAAAAGTGGATAATAAAGCCCAATATTGTCCAAAACAGTAGATAACATAGCATGGAGCAATAAAAAATTATAGATACGTTGAAGACGTATCAGCCACCACGTCCACCTCCTCGGCCGTAGCCCCGGTCGTTGTGCTCGGGGCATCAACCGAAGCGTCCTTCTCGGATGGCTCTGAGCTCTTGACATTCGCTGGTGTTGTGGCTATGGAGGTTATGGTAGGCGCAGAACGGTCGGTTGCTCTTGGATGACTCGGGCTGGTCTCTTCCGCGCTTGGTGTCTGGCTCCGACGCGAGCGCGGCCGCTCCCTTGCGCTTCATGTCCTTGGCCTTGGCTTTCTTTTCCTCCGGGTCCACAGCCGGGAGCTCGAGGTGGGAGAGGCGCCCCTTCTCAGCTATTGCACACTTGGTCGCCAGGTTGAACAGCTCCAGAGATGTGCACAACTCCTCGTGGATGGCGAGTTCCTCCTTCATCTTGACATCGCGGACGCCATCAGAGAACACGGACATGATGGCCTTGTCCGTCACCTTGGGGATCTTGATGCGAATGTTGTTGAAGCGCTGGATGTATTCTGGAGGGTCTCCTCTAGTTGTTGCTTGATGCGGCGTAGGTCACCCGCGGCCGGTGGGCGATTGAATACTGGGGTGCGCACGAAGATCTCCCCCTACCGATCCACGTCCTAGCTTCGCTAAGATCTCAAGGGCTAACTCGACGAACTCGGAACACAAGGGACACAAGATTTATACTGGTTCGGGCCACCGTTGTGGTGTAATACCCTACTCCAGTGTGGTGGTGGTGGATTGCCTCTTGGGCTGAGGATGAACAGTACACGGGGAAGAACAGCCTCCTGAGGTAAGGTGTTCTTGTGCTTTGGTGAACTTGTGTGGGTGAGTATTACTCAAGATACGAGGGGATGCCTCTGAATGAGTTATCCCCTCCGGTGGTGGCTAGTCCTATTTATAGAGGCCCTGATCCTCTCCCCAAATATTGAGTGGGAACGGAGCCAACAACGGCGAATTTGAAAGGGGACAACTAGTACAGCTTATCCTAACAAAAGAGGTCTTCGCCTGTAGAAGGCTCTGGTGGTGACGCCACCTTGGGCTCCATGGTGACCTCCGTCTTGCCGTCCTACTGGTCTTGGTCTTGTTGCACTGATATGAAACCTTTGCTTGACGCCTCAGTACTCTGCGCCTGCGCTTGCCTCCTTAGCACCAAAGAGGAAACAAGGACACTGTGCGCACTGGTGCCCGCCTGGCGCCTGCCTGATCTTGATCGTCATGGCTCACGTCATTGGAACCTCGCGAGGTTTGCCTTGCCTTGAACTCTCCTCCTCTCGCGAGCCAGCCTGGTGAGGCCGCTCCCGAGGAGGTTTTGTGGGACACAAGAGATTTCTTATATTTGGTCTCGTTTGAGAGAGACCATCTTCATCCTACACCTCTCATGGATTGATAAACCTTAGGTGATCCACTTGAGGGAAAATTGCTACTGTCCTACAAAACTCTGCGCTTGGAGGCCCAACACGTGTCTACAAGAATAAAGTTGTGTAGTAGACATCAACCTCTTTTTTGGCACCGTTGCTGGGGAGGTTAGGTAAGCGGCACTCACACCCCGTCAACGAAGCTCTTTTCTGGCGCCATTGCCGGGGCGGTGAGTGCTTTAAGGTATATCTTTAGATCTTGCAATTGAATCTTTTAGTTTCTTGTTTTATCACTAGTTTTGTTTATAAAAGAAAACTTCATAAAAATGGAATTGATGTTGCATCATATTATTGATCATCTTTATATTATATTTCTTGAAAATGATAGTTCGGAAAATTGTGCTCAATTGTTAGAAGAAGAAGTCAATAAAATGTTTGACACAAAATATTTAAATGATGAGCATGATTGCAATGTTGTTAGTATGAAATCTTTGAATATCCATGATGCTAATGATATGCATACCTACAAGCATGGGGATGCTATGTTTGATGAAGATGATGTTTTTACTCCCCCAAGTTTTGAGGAGAAAATTTATTATAATGAAAGCATGCCTCCGATTTATGATGATGATATTTATGAAAGTGGATTTGGAGAGGTCATGACTTTATTTAATGATGATTCCACTATGTTGGAAGAAGTCACAATTGAATATGACAACAAAGTTCCTATATATGATGATTATGGTGATGACATGTATGCTACAAAGAATTATGATAAGCATGAAACTTGTAATCATGATTTTAATTTTTAATCTCATGATAGTTATTTTGTTGAGTTTGCTCCCACTACTATCCATGAGAATAAATTTGCTTATGTGGAGAGTAAGAAAATTTCTATGCTTATGCATGATGAAAAGAATGCTTTATGTGATAGCTATATTGTTGAATTCAATCATGATGCTACTGAAAATTATTATGAGAGAGTAACATATGCTTGTAGGTATTTCAATAATATCAAGTTTCCTCGCTTTAAGTTGAAAGTTTTGAAGCTATGCTTGTTTTGCTTTCCTATGCTAGATGATTCTTGCTCCCATAATTTAATTGCTCACAAAACCCGATTCGTAGGAAGTGGGTTAGACTTAAATGTGCTAGTCATATGCTTCATGATGCTCTCTTTGTGTTTCAATTCTTATCTTTTATGTGAGCATCATTGACCTCATCATGCCTAGCCTAAAAGGCATTAAAGAAAAGCACTTGTTGGGAGACAACCCAACAATTTTACCTACTATCTTTGTGTGTTCATATGATTAAGCTACTGTAGTAATCATTTTTATTGCTTTTGTTTCCATTAAGTGCCAAGTAAAGCCTTTGGTATCATGTCGGGTGATAGTTGATTTGATCCTGCTGAAAAATATAAACTTTTGCGCTCACGAAAATAGTTCTCATTTTTAACAGAAGAGTGCTTCTGAGTTGATTCATTTTGAAGAAGATTAATGTACAAATTGCTCACGCGGTCCTAATTTTTTAGTAGTAGAACTATGGTAGTTATCCAGATCATTACAGACTGTTCTGTTTTTGACAGATTATGTTTTCAATGCATAGTTTGCTTGTTTTCTAGTTTCTATGGCTTATATTGCTCAATATAAATTTTGGAAATGATATTCTACAATAGGAATTGTGTGTAAACAATTATGAATCTTGTCTTTGACAGTACCAAAGTGAAATGATTTGCTCTTTATCATACTAACCTATTTCACAAAGTTCCGTTAAGTTTTGTGTGATTGAAATTTTCAAGTTTTGGGTGAGATGTCGATATGAGGAGAATAAGGACTGGAAGACCCTAAGCTTGGGGATGTCCAAGGCACCCCAAGGTAATATTCAAGGAATATCCAAGCAACTAAGCTTGGGGATGCCCCGGAAGGCATCCCCTCTTTCGTCTCCAACATTATCGGTAACCTCACTTGGAGCTATGTTTTCATTCGTCACATGGTATGTGTTTTCCTTGGAGCATCATTTTATTTTTATAGGATTTCCTTGCTGTTGTTTGTAATAACTTTTTGCATCTTTTATTTCAATAAAAGTGGCAATGATAGCCTTTGCCATGCTTATTTTGCAAGTATACAGGTCGCTGTTTGAAAACAGAAAGTTTACCGCTTGTCGAGTGGTTGGTGCGACATATGCCAACGGGTGGCTTATCATTGTGGGAGCCAATAAAACGTCGCCGGTGCCTGGAAACGGGATAAGGGGAAGACATGCACGCCGGCGGATCTTACCCAGCTTCGGGGCTCTCCGTGGAGATAACACCCCTACTGCTGCTCTGCGGGGGTCTCCGCATGGTTACTAGGTCAACAAGTAGCTACAAGAGGCTCCTTGAGCTGTTCGGGGGGAGGAAGAAGAAGGGCAAGGCTAGGTTTCTTCCTCCCTCGCTGCGTTGTCTAAAACTCCTAAAAGGAAAAGATCTCCCTTGCATGGGCGCCCTGGGGGGTTTATATAGGCCTACCCCCCAGGGGTACAATGGTAATTCAGCTGGGCATGGGCCCTAGCTGCCTGTGTCTACGCTTGCCGGCTTCTCCGCCGGCCGTTGGGGCCCGCCGACTGCCGGCTCTCTGGCCGACAGGCCGGCCCCACCGCTTGGGGGTCTTGTCGGGGGCTGGTTACTATTGCCCCACCTCTGGTGACGTGGGCTCCGTCATGGTAAGCATGGCTACGGTGCCGCTGCTGGGCGGCATATCACTGTAGCCTTACCCCGTCTTGTCTTCTTAATGAGGTGCCTGCCTCGAGGGAAGGGGCCAGCCGGCCTCTGGGAGTCGGATTCACCCCAGGCCGACTGTGGGAGGCCTGGCCGCCTTCGGGTGTCTTCTCGTCAGTTGGGGCCCGCCGCCCTCGGGTCATACTGACAGCTCGCCGTGGGTCACATCATGGTCAATATGGCAACAGTGCTGCGCCGGGCGGGTGATGGCCGCCCCGTGCGGTGCACTGTGGCCATGCGCGTCCCGAGATTCGGGGGTGGCAGGCTTCCCTGTAGCCACGCCCCGTCTTGTCGCCGTTATGTGGGTGCAGATTTGGAGGGCACGATCTTGGCCGTCTATTGGGGGCCGGCTTCTTGGGAGTCAGCCCTCTCGTGTCCGGCTTCTTGGAGCCGGCCCTCTCGTGGTTTCCTTTGAGTAGTTTTGGGGCCGGGCCACCTTTGTCCAGCCGGCCTGTGTGGTAGCCGGCTGGAGGTAGGCGGCCCCACGCCTTGGGTCTTGAAGGCTGGAATGTCTTGTAATTTTTCTGAAGTGCCAGGGGGAGCCGGCTGGGCTACCCGTGGTCATTTACTCCGACAGTAGTCCCTGAAGCTGGTTGGGCTCCGAGGCCAAAAAGACGAGAAGCTCAATTAGCTTCCTATCGTGAGGAGTTGGCAGCTGGGAGCCGAGTTTAATTTGGTGCGCCGTCTTTCGGTGGTTTCGAAGTTGGAAGGCGGGAACCAGGCATTTGCGCGGGCTAGGCTGCGAGCTGACCGCTCGCCGCCTACGCGCCATGTGGCATCTTCTGTCTGGAAAGGCCTGCCTGCCCACGCGCGTGACGGGACGTCGCCGCAGTCCGGGGCCCACCACCACTGGGCCTCGGCCCACGCGCGGATCCTCTGTGGCCCAGACGGACCGCACGCCTTCCAGCGGTGGTTACTGCATGCCGTTAAGGCGCAATAATCGCGGGACATGGGGGAGTGGGCGCAGTTAATCCCACGTTCCCCCATGCCTCGCCTCCTCGGCTTCGCCGTACGAGGCTATAAGTAGGGGGGAGGAGGGGGAGCGGCAGATGCTCACACGCTCGCCCTCGCTCCGCCCCTTGCTTCTTCTTTTTCTTCATCGCTGCAGCCTCCTGCCGCCGCCCGGCTCTTCCGCCAATCTTCTTGGCTCGCCGTGATTCCGCCGTGGCAGGGCTTGACACCTCTTTGCCGCCGCACCTTTGCCCACCGCCGCGCCGTCCCCATGGCGTTGTCGAGTTCTTGGGATGGCTCCAACGTCCATGATGACCATGTCGACTTCCTCCGCCGGACGTGGCGGATGCCGGCCGCAAGCTACGTGCGAGTCCATCTCGCGCCGGCGAGGGAGATCTCCCCGGCACCGGATGAGGACGAGCGGGAAATCTTTTGCTCGCACTGCTTGCGTGGCTTCGGGCTGCCGGCGAGCGGGTTCTTCCGGTCCTTCCTCGAATTTTACCGCCTCCAGCCGCATCACCTTACTCCAAACGCGGTGATGCTGCTGTCGGCCTTCGTCACCCTATGCGAGGGCTTTCTGGGTGTTCTCCCCACTCTTGAGCTCTGGGGAGAATTCTTCCAGTGCAAGCTGGGCACCGTTGTTGCGGGCGTGCCTGCCCCATGCGTAGCCTTCATCGCCATGAGGCGGACGAGCGAGAACAATCCGTTCTCGTCCATCCCGCTAATCCAGTCGGTGAAGCTCTGACAAAAGTTTTACTTCTACGTGAAGAACGTCGCCCCGCAAGGCGACTTCGTCAACTTGCCGGCCTACGTAGCCGGCCCGCCGGCCGGGAGGCAGCCCTCATGGGGCTACCGGGCCAGGTCGTTGTCTCAGGCCGGGGCCGCCGCCGTTGCCCACCTCCGGGTGATGATCCAGTCGGAGGGCCTGACCGGGGACGACTTGGTGACCGCCTTCGTGGAGCGTCGAGTGCTCCCGCTCTAGGGCCGGCCTCACATGATTTGTCAGATGAGCGGCCGCTTTGACCCATGCCGACTAAGAACCAGGGAGATGCCACATGTCGAGGTGTCCTATATGGTGAACTACATTTCCAACTGCAAGCTCGCCGAGGAGTGGTGGTACGGCAAGGAGCCGTATTCGCGCCAACCCTCCGCCTGTGGTAAGTTTCTCTTCTTTTCTTCTTTTCTTGCTGCCGGGTTCACGATGGGCGACTTCTTATTAGTCGGCTTGTTTTAGCAGAACCCCCTTCTTCCGTCGGCAACCCGGGCTGCGGGGGTGGAGCGCCAGCTCCTTCCCGACCGCACGGTGGACGACATTGACGACCCGGATCTGGGGGCGGCGGCCATGGAAGACGCCGTCGTAGGGGAAGGCGGCGAGGCAGGTGGCGCAGGGCTCGGGGTCGCCCTCAAGGACTGGGCGGACGATGACGAGGTTGAAGTCGTTCCGCGCCGCCAGCCGGTGCTTGATCATCAAGGCGCGGGCCCATCTGCCGCGCCGGCTGCCCGTGGCGGCGCACAGTAGCGCCGGGCTGTGTCAACCCACTTCGGCAGTCGGCCGAAGAAACCCAAGGGCACCGCGGCGGCGACCAAGCGGGACGAAGCGGCTGCGATGGCGGCTCGCTTCCGCAAGGTGGTGAAGCAGCCGCAAGCGGTTTCGACGTAAGTATTGTTTCTCTTACGCCTCTCTTTGTTTGAAATTCTTCTAAGCCTTCCTCTTATCTTATCAAACAGGGCCCCGCTTTCTCTGGAGCGGGCCTCTGCCGCCTCCATAATTGGAACCACGGGAGGGTCTTCGAGCTCCTGCCGTGTGGATCCCCGCGCCGACCTCTTAGAGGCGACAGAGCGGAACTAGCGAGAGGTGCAGGAGGAGCGGGAGGCGGAGGAGCGGGAGGCGGAGGAGCAGAGGGCGGTTCGGGAGGTGAGGGAGAAGTCGGCGGAGGTGCGGGCCGACGCGGCCGCCGATGCTCAATTGGAGGCCACGTCCGAGGAGACAGAGGCGAAGGCCCTACAGAACCAGCCTCTGCAGCTCGTCATCCCCCTTCGCACCGCGGCCCCCGACATCCCCGTGCCTCCGTCGGAGGAGGACGACCGTGGCCAGCCGGTGATGGAGAGGGAGTCGGTGCCATCGTCGCCAACCGGAACGGCTCAAGGGAGCCGGCCTGAGGCGTCGCCTGCGCAGCCGGCTGGGGGCGAGCCAACTGCGAGGGCGGATCTTGTGGTCTCGTCGCCATATCGTCGGCGCGTGGAGGGGGCGACTTCAGTGCCGGGGCCGCAAAAGACAGCGGGCCTCGGTACATGGGCCCAGGACTCGGAGGCGGCCAGCGACAGCTCGTCCGGGTGGACGCCAGGCGGTGGAACGACCGTGCTGAACATGGCGACGCAGGACATCTGGAACCGGCTTCAGGCCCAGGCCGCCGCGCTGAAGCAGTACACCCAAGAGTTCCTCGCAACGCGAATGGCTATTTGGGTGAGTCTTCCTGCGCGTTGTTGATTGCTTCTGATTTCTTCTGTGGGGGCGCGTCAGCGCACCCACTGGGTGTAGTCCCGAGTTCCGAATCGGCTGCTGAGCAGGCGGCTTGGAACTTTTTGGTAGACTTTGATTGCCGTCTTGTTCTTACTTGCATCTCATGTCTTGTCTGCAGCAGTATCACAACTCCCGCGCGGCTGCTTTCAACTCCCAGGCCCAGGAGTTGAGTGAGAGAGCCACTGATCTGACTGAGAGCCGGAGTAAGTGCTTCATCTTCTATTCTCAAGTGGGGGCGCGTCAGCGCACCCACTGGGTGTAGTCCCCGAGATTCGGGTCGAATGCCGACCAGTCGGGTCGGATCTTTTCCTGACGAATTCCTTCTCATTGCTTTTTTCTTCTTCGTATCTGCAGGGGCCAATGCCGACTTGAGGGAGCAGCTGGTGGGGCCCAGTCCGCCCTTCGTGCCAAGGAAAATGAGTGCAACGCCTTGACCTAGGAGCATGATCGCCTGGCCAAGAAGCTGGCCGACCAGGAGGAAAGCCACAAGGCGGCCCTGAAGTCGGTGCAGGACGACGAGGCCGCCCTTAAAGCCGAGTATGAGACCGAGATGGCGAGCTGGGCCGAGGAGAGGCAGGCGCTGAGTCAAGGCTACAGCCGGGTTGAAGATTTGATTGATGGTAGGCCACCTTCTTCTTTATTTCTTTGCCT
This sequence comes from Aegilops umbellulata, assembly GCA_032464435.1. NCBI lineage: Eukaryota > Viridiplantae > Streptophyta > Magnoliopsida > Poales > Poaceae > Aegilops > Aegilops umbellulata. Next base: position 50,883,971 of record CP136060.1, read on the forward strand.
GCCTCCTGCCATTTGGTTTATCTTTTGATTTTGAGCTACTGCTCTCTTGTTCGCGCAGATTACTTTCCTGGTTACTCCGTCGCCACTACCCAAGCAATTGAGGCCTACCGCGACGCGCGATGGCAGGAGGGGGTTGAGATTGCGCCGTATGCGGGCCGATCTCTTGAGGAGCAGCTCTTGGCGATTCAAGCCCGCTTGCAGCCGGCTCACCGCATGCTCCGCCGTCTTCAGCGCGCCGGGGCGCAAGTGCTGGCCGCCCTCTGGCCTGGCGAGGCAGTTCCCCGCACCCCAAGTCGGACTGCCGACTGGCTGGAGGTTGCGGTTGGCCGCTTCGAGGCTTGGAAGGCATCGGCGGCCCGACTCGGCGCTGGGCAGGCGCCGGAGTTCGTCCGAGCTTGGTATCGTGGGCTGAACTTGGATCAGCTGCGCACCTGGCGGCTGGAGGCGGTGCGGCCGGCTATCGCCCAGCGTGCCTCGACGATCGCCGAGTGTAGTGACACCAGTGCCTTTGCCCCTGAGGTGAATGATGACGGCGTTGTTCAGCCGGAGGAGTGGTTCGGGCTGAACCCGACAGAGGGTGAGGACTCGGCGGAGGAGATTGCTTCCAGCGACGAGGGCGAAGAGGAAGAGGGAGAAGGTGGTGAAGACGTCGTGCCAGACAGCGAAGCAACTAGCCAACCTCAGCCTGATCGTGCCTCCAGCAATGAGGCGCGCGCAAGTGCGCCGTCTGCGGGAGGTGGTGATCATGCCGAGATTCGCCAGCCGACCACTCCTCCGGCCAGCACTGCCGTCTCCACCGACCTGCCCGACTCGCCTGTCGTTCCCTTGGCCTGATCCGCTGTCCTTGCTTTTCCTGCTCGTTACTCTTTGAACAACTTTTATTAAATTTGCGCAGTTCCACCCACTGGGGGTGTATTCAAACTATGTTGAATGCTGGCCTTTCGAAGGTCTTTTGTGTAAATATAATCATGCATGTGTTTGGCTTTCGTTCATGTTTGCTTTTCATCTTTTGGGCTTTTTCCTTTGCCGCCTTCCCGTGGTCTCCGCCTTCCCAGCCGGACAGCTGCTCTGCAGTCTGTGGCTGGAGAAGGACTTGACCATTTTTCTTTTGGGAAGGCAAGTACTGGAGCTTTCTTAGATTATAGCAAGGTGAACGGGAAGCTGGCCAGCCGGCTTCTCTTGTAGCCGGCTGGCGGGACGGGAGGCCGGCTTGTGTTATACAAGTTCGTTGGTCCTTAGCCATTTTTCGTGTGGGCGCCCTTTCCTGCCTTTGGCTCTTGCCAGTCGGATAGTCAATTCTTCGAGCTGCGACTTTTGGCAAGATGGGGCTTGGGTGCCGGCACACTACTTGTCTGACCGCAGGCGGAACTTAAATATAACTTAAGGCTGCGAGTCCCCGGGCCGACTGGTCGAACCCGGTGCCGGACGAAAAGACAAATGTAGTAGCATAATCATAGGCATGATATTCATCTTTCGAAGATAAAAGAGGGTAGTCCCCGAGTGCTCCTCAGGGAGCCCTTTGTCTCGTACTTAGTACAAAAGGTAGCACGGTACTTACTGCTTTTTAACTGTAAAATCTTCGGAGGAGATTGGCATTCCATGGTCGTACTGACTCCTTGCCCGAATCATCTCTCTTTCGCGCCTTCGGCTTCTGCGTGTCGATTAGGTAGTAGGAGTCGTTGCCCAAAGCTCTGCTGATGATGAAGGGGCCCTCCCAAGGGGCCGAGAGCTTGTGCTGGCCAGCTGTTCGCTGGATCAGCCAGAGCACAAGATCGCCCTCTTGGAAAGATCTTGGCTTGACCTTCCAGTTGTGGTAGCGGCGAAGACCCTGCTGGTAGATGGCTGACCGGCTGAGGGCCAATAGCCGGCCTTCTTCCAGTAGGTCGACGCCTTCTTCTCGCGCTTCCTTGGCCTCCGCCTCCGTGTACATGGTAACTCGAGGTGAGTCGAACTCGATGTCAGTTGGGATGACAGCCTCGACACCATATACAAGGAAGAAGGGGGTAAAGCCTGTTAACTTGTTCGGGGTAGTGTGCAAACTTCAGAGGACGGTCGGTAGCTAGTCAAGCCAACAGCCGGCCAAACGCTCCAGTGGCACGACCAGTCGGGGCTTGATGCCGGAGAGGATGAGACCGTTTGCTCGTCGACCTGGCCGTTTGACTGCGGGTGGGCAACGGACGCTAGGTCCAGCCGGATGCCTTGTGTTGCGCAGAAACGTGCCAATGCTCCCTTGGCAAAATTTGTGCCATTGTCGGTGATGATGCTGTGTGGTACGCCGTACCGGGTCGTAATATCTACAATGAACGTCACGGCAGTCGGCCCATTCAGCTTCTTGATCGGCTTTGCTTCAATCCATTTGGTAAATTTGTCCACATCGACGAGCAGATGTGTCATGCCGCCGCGTGCTGTTTTGAATGGGCCCACCATGTCCAGCGCCCAGACGGCGAAAGGCCAGGTGAGGGGGATGGTCTTGAGTGTAGAAGCTGGCAGGTGTTGCTTGGAACCAAAAACTTGGCACCCTTTGCAGTGTTTGACCAGCTCTTTGGCGTCGTCCAAAGCAGTCGGCCAGAAGAATCCGTGGCAGAAAACTTTGGCGACGAGTGATCTTGAGGCCGCGTGGTGGCCGCATTCACCTTGGTGGATATCCTTGAGGATTGCTATGCCCTTCTCTGGCTCAACGCAGCGCTGGAAGACTCTAGTGATGCTGCGCCTAACGAGCTCTTGGTTTACTATTGTGTATGCTCCGGCTCGGCGTTGAACATGTCTTGCCGAGATCTCGTCAGTTGGCAACTCTCCGTTTACCAAGAAATTGAGGATGGGCTGGGCCCATGGTGGAGCTGTGACTTCTTCTATTGTCAGAACTGCTGCTGTGACCCGGGTGGGTGGGCTGGGTGGTGAAGAGTTGGAGTCGGCCACCGCCTACTATGTCGATGTAGTCCCTGGGCCGACTGCAGTAGTCCCCGGGCCGAGTTCCGAAGTTCTCAGGCCGGGTTCGACTATGGCAGTCCCCGGGCCGCCTATCAAAGTCCCCGAGCCGCCTGCCTGGTTCCCCGAGTCGGATCCGACTGCTTCGGGTTTAGGCGGCACGAAGATGGAGTCAGATTCTGGAGACGGCTCGATGGATGGCTTGAGGAGGCGACGCATGGAGACGCCGGCTGGTATAGCTTGCCGGGTAGAGCCTATCCGTGCCAGGGCATCTGCTTGCTCGTTATCGGCCCGCGGCATGTGGAGGAACTCACATCCTTCAAAATATCCACTAATTTGTTGCACGAGGAAGCGGTAGCTCGCCATGTTCGCGTCCTTGGCGTCCCAGTCGCCAGATGACTGTTGGACCACCAAGTCTGAGTCGCCATAGCACAGGATCCGGCGGATGCCGAGCTATTTGGCTAGCCGGAGCCCATGTATGAGCGCCTCGTACTCGGCCACATTGTTGGAGGCGGCAAAATGAATTTTAAATGTGTACTTGAGCCTGTCGCCCTTGGGAGATGTGAGGATGACGCCGGCTCCCAAGCCGGTGCGCATCTTGGACCCCTCAAAGTGCATCCGCCAATGAGTGGAGTCGGGGGCTGGTGGCAGGTACTGGGTTTCAGCCCAGTTGACGAGGAAGTCGGCCAGCGCTTGAGACTTGATGGCGTTGCGAGGTTGGTAGAAGATCGTGTAGGGGGCTAGCTCAATGGCCCATTTTGCCACCCGGCCGAATGCATCCCGACTGCCTATGATCTCGGTGAGCGGGGCAGTACATACGACCGTGATGGGGTGCTCTTGAAAGTAGGGCTTGAGCTTCTTGGCGGCGAAGTACACACCATAGCACATCTTCTGGTTGTGTGGGTAGTTCTGTTTTGAGGCGGACAGAACTTCGCTTAAATAGTATACCGACCTCTGGACTGGCTGAGCTCGGCCTTCTTCTGGGCGCTGGACCATGATAACTGTGCTGACCACCCGGCTAGTGGCGGCAATGTAAAGGAGCATGGGCTCTTTCTCAGTTGGTGCTGCCAAGACAGGCGGCGTGGTCAGTATCTTCTTCAGCTTGTGGAAAGCTTGGTCTGCTTGGTCGTTCCACTCGAAGTGAGTGGACTTCTTCATGAGTCGGTAGAGGGGGAGAGCCTTTTCTCCAAGCCGGATGATGAAGCGGTTCAGTGAAGCCAGGCATCCGGTGAACTTCTGGACGTCTCGTAACTTGGTGGGAATCTCCATTCTCTCTATGGCCTTGATTTTCACTGGGTTGCACTCGATGCCGCGTTCGGAGACCAGGAAGCCTAGAAGCTGGCCGGCTGGTACACCGAACACGCATTTCTCGGGGTTGAGCTTGATCTGAAACCGGCGCAAGTTTTCAAATGTCTCTCTGAGGTCTTCCAACAAAGTTCCGCGCTTCTCCGTCTTCACCACAATATCGTCTACATTGACGTGGGCATTTCTGCCGAGGTGCTTGAGGAGGCATTTCTACATGCAACGCTGAAAAGTGGCACCGGCGTTTCTCAAGCCGAATGTCATAGTCAGGTACCAGAAAGCTTCGAATGGTGTGATGAAGGAAGTATTCAGGCGGTCGCTTGGATCCAACTTTATCTGGTGGTAACCCTAGTAAGCATCCAGGAGGCTCAATAGCTCGCATCCGGCTGTGGAATCTATCACTTGGTCAATCCTTGGCAGGGCGAAGGGATTTTTGGGGTAGGCCTTATTGAGGCTTGTGTAGTCTAGACACATGCACTACTTGTTATTCTTCTTCAGTACGTGGACTGGGTTGGCATGCCATTCTGGGAAGAAAACCTCCATGATGAAGCCGGCTGCCAGGAGCCGGGCTATCTCTTCCCCTACAATCCTTCTCTTTTCTTCCGACAGTCGGCGGAGGGGCTCTTTGACTGGTTTTGCACCTTCTCGGACGTGTAGCTTGTGCTCGGCGAATTCCTTCGGAACACCCAGCATGTCCTTGGGGGACCATGCAAAGATGTCCCAATTCTCACGGAGGAAATCGACGAGCTCGCCTTCCTATTTGCTGTCCAGGTTTTCCCCAATGGTGGCAAACCTTTCTGGGTGCTCTGGGTCGAGGGGTATCTTCTTGGTTTCTTTGTCCGGCTGGAAAGAACCTTGAGCTTCACACTCCTTGGGATCGGAGGACAGGGCTGGCTGCTTGCTAGCCATGGCCATGACTCGATCCAACATCTTCTTTTCTTCGGCAATAACGAGGGACTCGACCAGCCACCTGCTAGTTGCCGCACACTCGGCGGATTTCTTATAATCTCCGGTTATGGTGATGATGCCCTTGGAACTTGGTATCTTCATCTTGAGGTAGGCATAGTGAGGCACAGCCATGAACTTGGCCAGGGCAGGTCGGCCAAGCAATGCGTGGTAAGGGCTTTCCAGATCCACTACTTCAAACCACACTACTTCTCGGCGGAAATGATCCTTGTCCCCAAAGAGGACATCTATCTTGATCTTGCCGATTGGGGAACAGGACAGGCCAGGCACAATGCCATGGAACACGGTCCGACTGGGCATGAGCTGCTTCGTCTCGATGCTTAGCTTCTCCATGGTGTCGCTGTACAGTATGTTGATGCTACTTCCTCCATCTATTAGCACGCGGGATAACTGGGCAGCTCGCCTTTCTGTTGCGAGGATGGCGTCTAAGACCAATGCATAAGAGCCGGGGGACGGCATCACCTCTGGGTGATCGACCCGGCTCCAGCTGATCGGCCTTTCTGACCAGTGCATGAACTCGAGATTGCTGGAGGCGACTGCATTGACCTCTTGACGCTATCGGCGCCAGCTATGCCGATCTTCTGGTTGGCTTGTAAAGACGACGTAGGCGGCATGTTCGTCGGGAAATTCGTCTTGAATGGCTCCGACTGCTGGCCGAGCGGCCGGCTGCTGAGGAGCCGAGGGCGGCTGACCAGCAGGCAGAGGCGGCACTATCCCCTCACCCTTGGAGTTTCGCTTGAGCCAGTGACACTTCCGGGTCGTGTGGTTGGAGGGCTTTGCGCCACTGTGGAACTTGTAGGGGGCATCAAGTGCTTGCTCGTAGGAGAAAGCCGGCTGCCAAGCCGGCCTGCCGCCCTTCTGCTTCTTGGGCGCGGGCCACCCTTCGGGCAGTTCGTCTTCGACTATAGCCACCTGCCGACTAGCGGAAGGCGGCGCGGGAGCCTTGCGCTTATGGTCGTTATGGTACGGGCGTCGGCTGGAGTCTCCAGTCGGCGTCTTGGGACCCGGGGCGAGCACCTTCCCGGGGGCGTCAACCCGGAGTTCGGTCTTCATCGAGGAATCGGCCGTGGCGTCTTTATCCGCTATGACCAGCAACTCGTCGAGGGTAGTCGGCTCATCGCAGAGGAGTCGGTGCTTGAGGAGGGTGCCTTCTCGGCACCCAGCGGTGAAGTACTCTATAGCTTGAACCTCGGGCACCCCCTCGCAGGAATTGCGGAGCTCGGCCCAACGCGTGAGGTAATTGCGAGTCGACTCATTGGTCCCTTGGACGCACAAGGAGAGCTATCGGGGTTTGGGAGCCCGCTTGTAGGTGCTGGAGAAGTTGCGGACGAAGGCTTCTGTGAAGTCTAACCAGCTGTTGACGCTGTAAGGCTTGAGGCTGTTAAGCCAGGTGCGCGTCGTGCCTTGGAGCATGAGGGGGACATACTTCACGGTAACACGCCTGTTGCCGTTTGATATGCGAACCGCAGTGGAGTAGTCTATCAACCAATCTTCTGGCTTCACGGAGCCGTTATACTTGGGCGTGTCTCTTGGGAGCGAGAACCCTTTGGGGAAGGGCTCGTCGCGGATGCAGGAGCCGAAGCAAGGCGGGCCGACATCATCTTCTTCCTCTAGGGCCAGGGATCGCGCTAGGCGGTCGATCCGGTGGCGGGCATCATTCTCGCCGACTCCTTCGCAGTGGCCCAGGCAGCCGCTGAGAGTCGGATGCGTGACAGGCGGTGGGGTGGGATATCTCTCCCCACGAGGCGGAGGAGGAGGCGGGTCGCGTCACCGCTCCACAGCCCGAGGACGGCCTTTGGCGTCACGCTCGATGGAGATTCGAGTCCGGCTGCGATTGGCAGCCGACTCTTTTGCTTTTCTTGCATAGGTGTTGCATGCAGTCGGCGTTCGAGACGTCGCGCCGTGCTCTCAGCGCGGGGGAGGACTTTCAGCGCGGACGCCGTCTTCATGCCGCTCCGCGGCCGCGTTGATAAGCTGCTGAATGCGTCTGGTCATGTAGGGGAGCTCGTCGGGCCCCAGCCTATCCAGCTCGTCTACGGCCGTCTGGGCGGCGCGTAGGTTCTCGAGGGGCGTGGCATAGACTGGGCGGTCTGCTCCCAGCATGTCGACGATAGCCGCGCCGCGTTTCTTGATGACGCCGACGCGGCTAGGCCCGTCGGGAGGCGGCGTGCCGAAGGCGGCGCTGTCAACTTCGCGCTGGTGAGCCTCGGTGAGGCGTCTCATTGAAGCCAGCTTCTGGCCCTCCGCAACGAGGGCGAGGCGGCGTGCCTCCAGTGTTTTGGCGTCGGCATCGGCCGGGATGGGAGAGGACAAGTCGCGCAGTGCCGTCTGCAGGGCATCGTGGGCGTCTTCGCTAGATGCGGCACCGTGGCTAATGACCAGTACCTCGGTGATGGCGCTGCCGCAGCTGTCGGCTCGAGGAAGAGGGTCATTGATGATGACTACGTTGGTGGGGAAAGCGTCAAGTGATGCTGTGTTAGAGTCGACAATCATCGGGTCGGTGGAGCCAACCGACTCCAAGTCTGCAGCAAGCTCGCTGGAGACGTGGAGTTGGTTGAGGAGGCTGACGAGGTAGCTCTCGGGGCAGCCTGTGCCCGCATCGGATGCGGGCTCATCGGAGATGCGAGCTTCCCCGAGAAGATCGGCGAGGCAGCTCGCCGCGCAGGCGTCTGCGACGCCTTGCAGCGCGTTGGGGCAAGCGCCATTGGGCGAGCCGGGCTGGCTACACTCGCTGGGAAGGAAGAGGGTTCCCGTCTAGAGCAGGTCTCCGGACAACGGTGCACCTGGCCCGAAGGTGGGCGCCAAATGTCGGGTGGTTGGTGCGACATATGCCAACGGGTGGCTTATCATTGTGGGAGCCAATAAAACATCGCCGGTGCCTGGAAACAGGATAAGGCAAAGACATGCACGCTGGCGGATCTTACCCAGCTTCGGGGCTCTCCGTGGAGATAACACCCCTACTGCTGCTCTGCGGGGTCTCCGCATGGTTACTAGATCAACAAGTAGCTACAAGAGGCTCCTTGAGCTGTTCGGGGGGAGGAAGAAGAAGGGCAAGGCTAGGTTTCTTCCTCCCTCACTGCGTTGTCTAAAACTCCTAAAAGAAAAAGATCTCCCTTGCATGGGCGCCCTGGGGGGTTTATATAGGCCTATCCCCTAGGGGTACAATGTTAATTCAGCTGGGCATGGGCCCTAGCTATCTGTGTCTACGCTTGCCGGCTTCTCCGCCGGCCGTTGGGTGTCGGCGGGCCCGCCGACTGCCGGCCCTCTGGCTAACATGCCGGCCCCACCGCTTGTAGGTCTTGTCGGGGGCTTGTTACTATTGCCCCACCTCTGGTGACGTGGGCTCCGTCGTGGTAAGCATGGCTACGGTGCCGCCGCTGGGCGGCATATCACTATAGCCTTACCCCGTCTTGTCTTCTTAATGAGGCGCCTGCCTCAAGGGAAGGGGCCAGCCGGCCTCTGGGAGTCGGATTCACCCCAGGCCGACTGTGCGAGGCTTGGCCGCCTTCGGGTGTCTTCTCGTCAGTTGGGGCCCACCGCCCTCGGGTCGTACTGATAGCTCACCGTGGGTGACATCATGGTCAATATGGCAACAGTGCTGCGCCGGGCGGGTGATGGCCGCCCCGTACGACGCACTATGGCCATGCGCGTCCCTGGATTCGGGGGTGGCAGGCTTCACTGTAGCCACGCCCCGTCTTGTCGCCGTTATGTGGGTGCAGATTTGGAGGGCACGATCTTGGCCGTCTATTGGGGGCCGACTTCTTGGGAGTCGGCCCTCTCGTGTCCGGCTTCTTGGAGCCGGCCGTCTCGTGGTTTCCTTTGAGTAGTTTTGGGGCCGGGCCGCCTTTGTCCAGCCGGCCTGAGGGGTAGCCGGCTGGAGGTAGGCGGCCCCATGCCTTGGGTCTTGAAGGCCGGAATGTCTTGTAATTTTTCTGTAGTGCCAGAGGGAGCCGGCTGGGCTACCCGTGGTCATTTACTCCGACACCGCCGTTGCCAAAAATCCCTAGAAAAGTCAGAATGTGATAAAATATTGAAACTTTTTGCAAAATGATCTCTAATAAATTTTCTTCAGTGTGGTAAATTTTTTAAATGTTTTGAAGTTGAATAAGTATTGATACTCTTGCATTCTTTACATACTGTACTGGTTTGGCAGATTGTTTTTTTTGTTTGCATATGTTTGCTTGTTTAACGATTCTATTTGAGGATAGGAGTATTAAATATGCAAAGGAATTCAGTATGCAATGTTGAAAAATATTTTAGGGATTTGCTACAGTAGTGAATGATAAGGTTTTTGCATTGGTTTATACTAACTTATCTCACGAGTTCTTGTTGAGTTTTGTGTGGATGAAGTTTTTAAGATTTAGGGAAACCGTGATATAAAAGGAATTAAGGAGACACAAAAGCTCAAGCTTGGGGATGCCCAAGGCACCCCAAGATAATATTTCAAGAGGTCTCAAGCCTCTAAGCTTGGGGATGCCCCGGTAGGCATGCCACCTTTCTTCTTCAACAATTATCGGTTAGTATCGGTTGAGCCTAAGTTTTTGCTTCTTCACATGATGTGTGCTATTCTTGAAATGTCATTTTATTTTAATTTTCCTTGATGTTTTAATAAAACACTTAGATCTAAAAGTTTTTAAATAAAATAGAGTCCTCAAATAGTTGCTAGGGAGGCTAACTAAGCAGCATTCACATTCCGTCAATGCAGTTCTTTTCTATGGAATTGCTCTAGTGCTTCAATTATATCTTTTCGGAGTAGCTTATCATTTGCTCTAGTGCTTCACTTATATCTTTTTTAGCACAGTGTGCTTTAGCATTTTTGAAGAAATTCTCTCTTGCTTCACTTAAATTAATTTGAGAGAAAGACATATTATGCTCATGATCTTCATTTATATTTGTTTGAGCTTATCAAAAGAAACACATGAAAATTAGTTCCAAAGTGATAGATATCCAAGAAGGATATAATAAAAACTTTCATGAAGATCATTGGACAAAATAAACTTGATTCATCGTAATAGTTTTGAGATATGATGATGTGATATGTGAGTCATGTTGATGAGTAATTATGCTTTAGTAAGAATATTGGTGTTAAGGTTTGTGATTTCCAATGCAAGCACGGAAGTCAATAGTTGTGCAATGAAATTACATCCTACTTGTGGTGCATTATTTGGTGTTAATTATGCTCAATGCTCTCTTATGAGATTATTTGTTTCGTGGTTGGTCGCTTCTCAATCTTTTGCTAGCCTTCATTTTGCGCTAAGTATGATCAATACTTGTGCATCTAAAATCCTATAAACCAGTTTTGCCACATGAGTCCACTATACCTACCTATATGCGGTATTCTTTTGCCGTTCTAAGCAAACTTGTATGTGCCATCTCTAATTTTCAAAATGAACTTCTCTTTTGTGTGCTTGTACCGCTCGCAAGGCGGTGAGGGGTGGCCAATATTTTCCATGCTAGATGTGTTATTCTCACAATGAGTGTTTATTCACTTGTCATTGCACGCGAGTAAGGCAAAGGTATTAGGGATGCCCAGTCCCAAAATGAAAAATGAATTTACTTTATGTTGTCAAATATTAAATTCCTTGGAAAGTGTTGGTATGGAGGGCACCCATGGATACGGTTAGCCATGGAAACTGAAAGTATGGTGGAAAAAGGAATAAACTTTATTTTCTGTTTGTGAACCGCCTATGATATATCTAGCATGGAAAGTGTTGGGAGCTCTAAATCATTTTCGTTGGTCGGAAAAGTATGCCTCTCAAAATGTTTTTATCTCCCAATTTTCACTGTGAGCTCTGGCACCTCTACAAATCCCTACTCCCCTCTGCGAAGGGCCTTTCTTTTACTTTATGCAATTTTTATTTTTAATTTGAGGCTCCATCTTCTCTTATAAAGCACCAACTAGGAGGCACTATGATCGTACTTGAGCATTGGGTGTAGCTAATATGCGAGTGTGTTTCATGAATGGATCAATGATTGAGCATGATGGGCTAGGGATAACTTTCTTTATTGTTGATATTTTGAAAGACGTGGTTGCTTATTGATATGCTTGAGTATTGAAATCTTCATGTCAAAACTAGACTATTGCTTTGAACCGGATAAAATTCCAAATGTCCATACTACAAAAGAGAAGAATATGATAGGTAGCTTTCCACAACAAATATTCCATTTTCAATTGCTACGTTATCATGATGCTAGGAAAAGTGATTGAAATTATCATTGACCAAACTTATGCACTTTTCTAGCATTCACACTTCATAAATTATTTCTTCTATCATTTACCTACTCGAGGGCGAGTAGGAATTAAGGTTGGGAATGCTGATATGTCTCCAACGTATCTATAATTTATGAAGTATTCTTGCAATATTTACAACAATTTTATATGGTTTTGGTATGACTTGCATGGAACTAACCCGGACTGACGCTGTTTCCAGCAGAACTACCGTGGTGTTGTTTCTTGTGCAGAAATGAAAGTTCTGCAAATGAGCTGAACTTTTTGAAGATTTTTTTTGGAACAAAAGAGACCACTGAAGCTTCGTGGAAGGACCATAAGGTGAAGGAGTAGGGCACAAGACACCGGGGAGCGCCTGGGCCCTTGTCGTGCCCCGGTGGGTTGTGCTCACCTTGAGGCCCATCTTAGCATGACACCAATGCCAAAAAATCCTATAAATAGATAAACCATCAGGGGTTAATATAGATCGGAAGTTCCGCCGCTTCAAGGCTCTGTAGCCACCGAAAACCAATCTAGACCACGTTCCGACACCCTGACGGAGGGGGAAATCATCTCCGGTAGCCATCTTCATCATCCCGGCGGCCACCGCGATGAGGAGGGAGTAGTCCACCCTCGGGGCTGAGGGTTTGTACCAGTAGCTATGTGTTTAATCTCTCTCTCTCTCTCTCTCTCTCTCTCGTGTTCTTGAGATGTCACGATCTTGATGTATCACGGGCTTTGTTAATATAGTCGGATCATATGGTGTTTTCCCCTCTCTTTCTTGTGATGAATTGAGTTTTCCCTTTGAGATTTCGTTGTTATTGGATTGAATACTTTTATGGATTTGAGAACACTTGATATATGTCTTGCAATTGAATACTCGTGGTGATAATGGGGTATCGTATTGATTCGCTTGATATATGTTTTGGCACTCAACTTGCGGATTCTCGAGGTGACATTGGGGTAATCTATGCATAGGGGTTGATGCACGTTCTTGTCTTCGTTTCTCCAGTAGAAATCTTGGGGCACTCTTTGAAGTTCTTTGTGTTGGATTGAGTATTACGAATATGAATTTGCTTTGCTGTTATTTTAGTATGAACTCTAGGATAGATCAAACAGAAGGAAATAGCTTTGTGTTATTTTAGGACGAACTCTTGAATAGATCGACCGGAAGGAATAGCTTTGAGGTGGTTTCGTACCCTACAAACAATTTATTCTTATGTTCTCCGCCAGATATGAACTTTGGAGTGATTCTTCATCTCACTTTGAGGGATGGTTATATGATCCAATTATATTAACATTGCTGAGAGATTGCACTAGCGAAAGTACGAACCCTAGGCCTCATTTTCAAGCATTGCAATACCGTTTTTGTGCCCATTTACTATTTATTACCTCGTTATTTTATTTATTCAGATTGTAAAAATATATTTCTACCATCCATATTACACTTTTATCACCATCTCTTTGCCAACTAGTGGACCTATGCAATTTTCCATTGTATTGGGTGAGTTGGGGACACAAGAGATTTCTTGTATTTGGTTGCAGGGTTGTTTGAGGGAGACCATCTTCATCCTAAACCTCTCACGGATTGATAAACCTTAGGTGGCCCACTTGAGGGAAAATTGCTATTGTCCTACAAAACTCTGCGTTTGGAGGCCCAACACGTGTCTACAAGAATAAATTGGCGTAGTACACATCACTAGCTCTTAACCCTGTGTGCTAAGTGCAAGTGCTAGCTCTTAATCATACCCCATGCGGGCAATCAAACACCGTGTTCATGTGCCGCAAGGGCCAATGCATGCAACCAAACAAAGTGCACTTGCGTATTACCTAAGGCCAAATCCAGCGCGCGACCCCGTCCTGTCCGTTTGGGGGGAAAGCGACAAACCAAACGGCCCAGCGCGCGATGGCCTGGACCCATCTGGTCGGTTTTGTGTCCGGGCCGACCCATTTTGAGCGCAAACATGCGCCAGGTTTGGGTCGCGGCGGACAGCAAACAGGCGCGTCGCTCGTCCGCTTCGGGGCTGCATGTCAGGCAGCCACCCACCTCCCATCGGCCAACATTAATGCGCACGCGCGGTCGGCCCCACATGTCATCCACCCAGCAAACGGTCGCCGTCCTTCTTAAATGGGAAGCCGTGGACCCGTAATCGTCCACACTCCCCACCTGAGCCCGTGCTGCCTCCTCGAAACCCGACATGCCCCCAAACCCTAGCTCTCCCTCTCCCCGTCCTCGATCTCGTCGGCTGGCCGCCTCACAGCCATGGGGTTCTGGAACACCGGCTGCAAGGGGAAGCACAACCGCGAGGCTGGTTCGTCCTCGGCGGCCGCCGTGGCTCCGTGAAAGAGGAGCCCGCATCACCACTGCATTGGGCCCCCGCTCCTGCCCTATTCTGTTGGGGAACGAAGCATTTAAAAAAAATTCCTAAGATCACGCAAGATCTATCTAGGAGATGCATAGCAATGAGACGAGAGAGTGTGTCCACGTACCCTCGTAGACCGAAAGCGTAAGCGTCTAGTAACGCAGTTGATGTAGTCGAACGTCTTCATGATCCAACCGATCCTAGTACCGAACATACGGCACCTCCGTGTTCAGCACACGTTCAGCATGATGACGTCCCTCGAGCTCTTGATCCAGTTGAGGACGAGGGAGAGTTCCGTCAGCACGACGGTGTGGCGACGGTGATGATGAAGTTACTGGCGCATAGAAGACTTGTTGTGCCTTTGGGGTGCCCCCCCCCCCGCATTTGTATATAAAGGGGGGAGGAGGAGGAGGCCGGCCCCCTAGGGGCGCACCAAGTCTGGGGTATTGGGATTCCTACTAGGACTCCCTAGTCCTAGTAGGATTCCCCTCTCCTTTTTTCTTTTTCGGAGTAGCAAAGGGGGAAATAGGGAAGGAGTAGGAGAGGGAAGGGGGGGGCACCCCCACCCCTTGTCCAATTCGGATTGGCAAGGGGGGGTGGGGCGCCACCTCCTGGCTGGCCCTCTCTCTTCTCCACTAAGGCCCATGTGGGCCCATTAACCTCCCGGGGGGTTCCGGTAACCTCCGGTACTCCGAAACTCATCTGAAACTTCACGAACCATTCCGGTGTCCGAATGTAACCTTACAATATATGAATCTTTACCTCTCGAACATTTCGAGACTCCTCGTCCTGTCCGTGATCTGATCCGGGACTCCAAACAAACTTTGGTTCATCAAAATCACATAACTCATAATACAAATCGTCATCGAACGTTAAGTGTGCAGACTCGACGGGTCGAGAACTATGTAGACATGACCGAGACACCTCTCCGTTCAATAACCAATAGCGGAACCTGGATGCTCATATTGGCAACTACATATTCTACGAAGATCTTTATCATTCAAACAGCATAACAACATACTTTATTCCCTTTGTCATCAGTATGTTACTTGCCCGAGATTCGATCGTCAGTATCATCATACCTAGTTCAATCTCGTTACCGGCAAGTCTCTTTACTCGTTCCGTAATGCATTATCCCACAACTAACTCATTAGTCACATTGCTTGAAGGCTTATAGTGATGTGCATTACTAAGAGGGCTCAGAGATACCTCTCCGATACACGGAGTGACAAATCCTAAGCTCGATCTATGCCAACTCAACAAACACCATCGGAGACACCTATCGAGCATCTTTATAATCACCCAGTTACGTTGTGACGTTTGATAGCACACAAAGTGTTCCTCCTGTATTCGGGAGTTGCATAATCTCATAGTCAGAGAAATATGTATAAGTCATGAAGAAAACAATAGCAACAAAACTAAATGATCACTATGCTAAGCTAACGGATGGGTCTTGTCCATCACATCATTCTTTAATGATGTGATCCCGTTTATCAAATGACAACACATGTCTATGGTTAGGAAACTTAACCATCTTTGATTAACGAGCTAGTCAAGTAGAGGCATACTAGGGGCACTCTCTTTGTCCATGTATTCACAGATGTACTAAGTTTCCGATTATTACAATTCTAGCATGAATAATAAACATTTATCATGATATAAGGAAATATAAATAACAACTTTATTATTGCCTCTAGGGCATATTTCCTTCAATCCCCCACTTGCACTCGAGTCAATAATCTAGATTGCATAGTAATGATTCTAACACCCATGGAGTCTTGGTGTTGATCATGTTTTTCTTGTGAGAGAGGCTTAGTCAACGGGTCTGCAACATTCAGATCCGTATGTATCTTGCAAATCTCTATGTCTCCCTCCTTGACTTGATCGCGCATCGAATTGAAGTGTCTCTTGATGTGTTTGGTTCTCTTGTGAAATCTAGATTCCTTCGCCAAGGCTAGTGCTCCAGTATTGTCACAAAAGATTTTCATTGGACCCGATGCACTAGGTATTACACCTAGATCAGATATGAACTCCTTCATCCAGACTCCTTCATTTGTTGCTTCCGAAGCAGCTATGTACTCCGCTTCACACACAGATCTCGCTACGGTGCTCTGCTTGGAACTGCACCAACTGACAGCTCCACCATTGAATATAAATACGTATCTGGTTTGTGACTTACAGTCATCCGGATCAGTGTCAAAGCTTGCATCGATGTTACCATTTACGGTGAGCTCTTTGTCATCTCCATAAACGAGTAACATATCCTTAGACCTTTTCAGGTATTTCAGGATGTTCTTAACCGCTGTCCAGTGATCCACTCCTGGATTACTTTGGTACCTCCTTGCTAAACTTATAGCAAGGCACACATCAGGTCTAGTACACAGCATTGCAAAGATGATAGAACCTATGGCTGAAGCATAGGGAATGACTTTCATTTTCTCTCTATCTTCTGAAGTGGCCGGGCATCGAGTCTGACTCAACTTCACACCTTGTAACACAGGCGAGAACCCTTTCTTTGACTTATCCATTTTGAACTTCTTAAAAACTTTATCAAGGTATGTGCTTTGTGAAAGTCCAATTAAGCATCTTGATCTATCTCTATAGATCTTAATGCCCAATATATAAGTAGCTTGTGACACCCGGATAATTAAGCTACAGTAATCCCACACTAATGATGCCACGTCACCACTATTACTATTACTAATCTCACGTTGATCTAAATCCGGTTCAAATTCAAATAATATGTGAAATTCTAAAATTATCAAACATGAAAACTAAAATGTTCATCATGTGGCAAATAATCCCTAACTTATTTTGGTGTTGGAACCAACCTTTTTCACAATGTTTAATTGCCCTAAACTAAATAAAAACACTGGCTGAAATAACAATTTAATTGCTTTTTAAATTATAAAAATATTAAACTAACTTGTTTTGGTATCAAACTAGGTTTGGCAGTGGCCTATATTAATGATACTAATTTATGTGATGACTCGGTATATTATAAAACTAAAATATATAGAAGCTAAGTTAGAAAAGAAAATAAAGAAAAAGGAAAAGATCAAAATACAAAAAAAAGAGAACACCCCCCCCCTCGTTGGGCCACGGCCCAGATGGCCTTGGGGCCAATCAGGCCGGCCCACCCGTTGACCCAGTATAACCCCCACCCCACACTAACCCTAAACCCCCACTCCTCCCACGATCCCCCTTGCCCCCCTCCCCCTCTCCCAATCTGGGCGGCGCCCCACCCCTAGCGTTGTCCCGCTGCGCCTCCGTCATCACCCATGACGCCACCTCACCGGCGTCGCCCCTCCCGGTCTCCTTCCTCTCCCACGTCGTCCGGAGCTACTCCACCTCGGCAACATCGCCAGATCCTGCATCCCCGACTCCTCCTCGAGCCCCGCTGCCAGTCCCCTACACCGCTGCTGAGGCCACGACCTCCTCTTCTCCTCCCTCCATGTTGCACGCCGCCGACCCGCATTGCCCCCGCTCGCCTCGCCGCCGCGCGCACGCGCCCCGGCCACTACCGTGGTCGCCCGCCATGGCCAGCTCTTGCTGCTGCCGCGCGCTGGCCTCGCCCCGCTCCGGCGTCGTCCTTGCGCTGCCCCACGCCCGCCGTTCGCGCACACGCCCTCTTCCACGCTTTGCCCGACCACCGCTCCTCTGCCCCACTCGCGCTCTGCCCCTCGTTGTGGCCACGCCCGGACCCACTCTGCCCTGCGCCCCGCCTGCGGTTGTCGTGGACCGCGCGTGCCCGCGCGCCCATAGTCGCGCCGGCCGCATCGTCGTCCCCCACCCCCAACTCGGCTGCTCGCCATCGTCGTCATGCACGCCACCCGCGCAGGCCCCGGACATTCCCTGCTGCTGCTCCCTACGCCGGCGCTCCACTCGCCTCTCCCTTGGGCCTGACCATGTGCTCTGCCGCTGCCTGAGCGACCCCGCCCGCTCGTCGGCCGCACCGGCTGCGCCTGTGCCGCTTAGCCCTGATCCAGCCGCGCCTCGCTACTAGGTGGGCTGCGGTTTCACTCGTAGCCACGCCCGCCCGCCTAGCGCTGTAGGATCGAAAGTATGTCTAGAGGGGGGGTGATTAGACTACTTGACCAAATAAAAATCTAGCCTTTTCCCAATTTTAGTTCTTGGAAGATTTTAGTTATCTTAGCACAAGTCAAGCAATCTCCACACAATTCAAGCAAGCATGCAAAAGAGTATATGAGCAGCGGAAAGTAAAGCATGCAACTTGCAAGAATGTAAAGGGAAGGGTTTGGAGGATTCAAACGCAATTGGAGACACGGATGTTTTTGTCGTGGTTCCGATAGGTGGTGCAATCGTACATCCACCTTGATGGAGACTTCAACCCACGGAGGGTAACGGTTGCGCGAGTCCACGGAGGGCTCCACCCACGAAGGGTCCACGAAGAAGCAACCTTGTCTATTCCATCACGGCCGTCGCCCACGAAGGACTTGCCTCACTAGCGGTAGATCTTCACGAAGTAGGCGATCTCCTTGCCCTTACAAACTCCTTGGTTCAACTCCACAATCTTGTCGGAGGCTCCCAAGTGACAACTAGCCAATCTAGGAGACACCACTCTCCAAGAAGTAACAAATAGTGTATTGATAATGAACTCCTTGCTCTTGTGCTTCAAATGATAGTCTCCCCAACACTCAACTCTCTCTCACAGGATTTGGATTTGGTGGAAAGAAGATTTGAGTGGAAAGCAACCTGGGGAAGGCTAGAGATCAAGATTCATATGGTAGGAATGGAATATCTTGACCTCAACACAAGTGTAGGTGGTTCTCTCTCAGACATGTGTATTGGAAGTGTAGGTATGTTCTGATGGCTCTCTCCACGAATTAAGAGTGGGTGGAGGGGTATATATAGCATCCACAAAAAATCTAACTGTTACACACAGTTTGCCAAACTTAGTGGGACCGAATGGTTAAACTCGGCCGGACCGATTCAGCAAACCTAGTGACCGTTAGGATTTTTGGTGGGACTGAGATGTAACTCGGTAGGACCGATATGGTTAGCGTTAGGGCATAACGTAATCTCGGTGTGACCGATTACACAAACTCGGTGGGACCGATTTTGGTAATAAGCTAACCAGAGAGTTGGTCAGGTAAACTCGGTGGGACCGGTTCGCTCATCTCGGTGAGACCGAAATGTTACAAAAGGGAAACAGAGAGTTTACATTGCAATCTCGGTGGGACCGATCACTCATCTCGGCAAGACCGAAACGTTACGAAGGGAAACAGAGAGATTACAATCCCATCTCAGTGAGACCAAGATCCCTATCGGTGAGACCGATTTGCCTAGGGTTTGTGGTAGTCGCTATGACATTTGAAACTCGGTGGCTCCAGATAGAAAGAATCGGTGAGGCCGAGTTTGACTTTTGGTTTAGGTCATATGTGGATGTGGGAAGGTAGTTGAGGGTTTTGGAGCATATCACTAAGCACTTTGAGAAAGTAAGCCGTTAAGCAACACCTCATCCCTTGTTGATAGTATTGGCTTTTCCTATAGACTCAATGTGATCTTGGATCACTAAAATATAAAATGTAGAGTCTTGAGCTTCAAGCTTGAGCCAAACTTTTTGTCCTTAGAATTTTGAGGGATCCACTTTCCTCATCCATGCCATGCCATTCATTGAGCTTTTCCTGAAATATTAATCTTGGAATAATGTTAGCTCAATGAGCTATATGTTGTTAGGAATTACCAAAACCACCAAGGGATAGTTGCACTTTCAATCTCCCCCTTTTTGGTAATTGATGACAACATATAGACCAAAGCTTCGACAAATGATAATAAGAGTGAAAGATATTGTCGCTTTGAGAAGTATGTGAAAAGCAAGAGCTCCCCCTAAATTTGTGCATAGTTTAAGATTTGCTTTGGACTGCAAATGCACAAGGAATTAGGATCATGGGTTACTCTTCCATGTCACATACATCTTGGTGGAGCGCTCAAAATGATAAGAATTAAATACATGCACTCATCACCAAGCAAAGTGAATGATCAAATAGGGATAAAATGATAGTATCATCCAACAAGCATTAATGTAGCATATGATCAAACACACATGATCATCCAAGTATCACAAACAAGCATAAAGTATCTCAATCAAGCAAATAAAGTTCAAGCACCAAAGCAAGAGAGAATAAAAAGCAACGCTCTCTCTCGGAGCCTATGATCTATACATTTTTCTCCCCCTTTGGCAACAAGTTACCAAAAAGTTCATAGAAAATGCATAGCACTAAAACGACTCTCAGGCTTGATCTTCAGGTGGTGGAGTCCGGATAACGCCAAGGACGAAAGCTTCTGTTGATGTAGATGGAGCTGGAGCTGGTGTAGGTGCTGGAGCTGGTGGCACTGAAGCTGTAGCTGGTGCAGATGAAGTGGCTCTAGTGTCTGATACTGGCACTGCAGTGGATCTCTGAGCTCGAGGCACTCTGGCAAATGCATCAGTGGTTGTTCTGCCCTTGCTCTCCTGCATGTCATCCTGTAGCTGCTCCACAACTGACTGAATCTCAGTTACTTTGACATCTAAATCACATAATTTTTGTTCCATGATTCTTTCCAAGCTCTCCTGGTTTCGGGTCAAGGTGGCCAACCCCTTCTCAATCCTCAGAGTTGATGCTATCAAATAACCAAGCTGGTCCTGCTTGCTTTTCAAAAAGTACTCAGATGCCTCCTCTTGAGTTGGCATCTTGGCAGCTTTCTACATCTTTGCCTTCTCCTTCTTTGCTTGAGCTTGTACTGATGATGGTTCATTCTCATTCATCACAACTTGATTGTCCTCAAAGTCAGGGTGGATAGGCAAGTGTTCCTTATGCAACAAGTATGTGCGTGTGCCCATCTTTAAGTTTATCAACTCCTGAATCTGTGGGGCATATCCACAACTTCTTTTCTGGTCAGCTGCAGTCCTCTTGATAGTCTCAACTATAAGGCTCATGACCTTGAACTTCTTTGGCACATCAAATATATGTAGCAAGTTAATTACATGGCCTCTGATCATGTTGTGGTCACCTGACTTGGGCAAAAGAGTGTGCCTTAGGATCCAATTGATCGTTGGCAGTCCTGAAAGAAGTAAATGGACTGACCCAAACTTGAAAGTCTCAAGAGCTTTGTCTGGGATCTCCTTGTACATGTTTGACATAGAATTGTGATCCATCTTTTTCTTGGCATAGACATCCATGTCATCTTCTTCTTCCTTTGGGGCATTGATCAGATTTTCCCATTCCTCCATAGTTGAGTGGTACCTTGTACCTTCAGACATCCATACTATCCTGCCATCTAGATAGAAATGTGCTGTGGAGTAGAATTGCATTATGAGCTCCTCATTCCACTTTGTGAGCTTCTGCCCAACAAAGTCTGCAACTCCACAAGCACTGAAGCTGTCATGCACTCCAGGATAGTGTTCTTCATTCTCCTTCATGTAGGTCCACTCGACCCACCTCATATCACACACTATGGGTTTCTTGTCCAGCAGCACTGTCTCATAGAAATCTTGCTGTTCCTTTGTGTGGAATCTGTAATCAACAACAGTCCTTCTCCTGGTGGTATATGGATCTGACTCTCTTTTTCTTTTTATCTTGGCCAACAACTTCCTCTTCTGACTCAACAGTAAACTTCATGGTTTCTCCAGTGGCAACCTTCCTAGGTTTGGAAGTGGGAACTCTCCTTGCAGGTGCCTTCTTCTGCATACCTGGCTTTGTGGCTGCAGCTGAGCCATATTCCTTTTTCAGCACTTTCTTCTTTGATGTGGCTTCCTCTTCCTCTGCCACATAATCTTCATCCTCAGACTCTGAAGTTCTTTTCTTGCTTGCTCTAGTGGCAGCCTTTGGCAAATTGCTTGGGGTGCTTCTGCTACCCACATCTGAGCTGCTAGAGGGACTAGTGCCCTCACTCATGTGCACCTGCTCCTCTGACTTGTTCTGGCTGTCACTCTGGTCAGACATGTTGCAAACACTAACTGCAGACCCTGTGAATAGATTGTAGATGAGATAGAGTGGATGAGCATCACAAAATACAGAGATTTTAGCAAAATAATGAGTCAAAAACTTAGGTTTAGTTTTCCACAGAAAGCATTTCGGATCAACCGATTTGCAAACTCGGTGATACCGAAATAGCTGTTGGAACGAAAACTAGTGAACTCGGTTAGACCGAGTCACAGTTCGTTGGCACCGAGATTGCTAGGGTTTCTCAAAGTCCTGAACTCGGTCACACCGATTTGCAATTCTCGGTCAGATCGAGAACCACATGTGCAATGGCCTTGGCCGAATCGGTGGAACTAAGTTCTGCAACTCGGTGGGTCCGAGATGGTTTCGGCAGAAACCTAAACCTAAATTTTCAATTCAACTCTAATCTACAGAGTGTTTTGACTGGATAGAAGCATTTCAATTGTGGCAAGAATCATATTGAACACAATGTGCTAGGAATCGGACGGGGATAGCACTGCGATCGAGGCCATACCCTAGTTCGGCGATGAACTCGCTACGGCGGCAACGGCGGGGAGGAATTCCGTTGACGGCGGCGGAGACCAGCGACAGGAGGCGGCTGGCGACGAGGAGGACGATCCGCAGACCCAGGAGGCAGAGCGAGCTATGCGCGGGCGAAGGGGTTTCGGAGAAATTTCCAAAATTTTGCCCGTGAGAATATATAGCCTGACCCTGTCGGTGTGACCGAGTGAAACAACTCGGTGGCACTGAGATGCATAACTGTTGACAGTTATAGCAACTCGGTGTGACCGAAAAGTTCAAATCGGTTGCACCGAGATTAAAAACCTAAATCGACTTAGTGATCTCGGTATGACCGAAATGGAGGAATCGGTCAGACCGAAACACACAAAGAAGTTTTGGAAGTTTATGTCTATGACGAATCGGGGACTCTGAGTGCTCCTCACACAGAGTGGTTTGAATCTGACTTGATCAAATTTTGTTATGTAGCATGAATAGGGTTTGAGACGAGAAAAGCATAGATAACTAGAGAAGGTTCTTAGGCATTCTTGTCCATCCACTTGGCAAAAGAAAAGAAAACCAATCAATCGAAACAACAAGTGGATGTCCTCGAATGAGTAAAATATGCAATCAACATGCTCACACAATAAAATGGCAAATGAAATATGTGGCAAAGCATGCACAACCAATTCTAGCATCTACCAAACAATTTGCAATGACTAGTTCATCTATATATGAGTATATTGATTTAGGAGTCAAATGAGAACATTTGATCATAGGTCATACTCATCGTTTAAGCACAAGTGGGGTTACTACTTTTACATAAAGCATTGTTGTGTTCACACCATTGGAGTTGCTTTAGCTCAATTCTTAGAGTAAACCTCCCCCTAGATGTGAGATCCCCCCTACGAGGGATGAACTAACCTTGGGTTTGTCGATGATGACTTCATGTAGATGTTGAATATGTGGATGCTCAATGTTGATGTAGATCAATTGGAGCTATCCATTTGAGTGAGTTGCACTTTCAATACCTACACGGGTTAGTCCCACAAGGAACAAACAATGATATCCATAGACATATAGTGATGCACACACAAGATGATGTCTATGAAAGCTTTTAGGTTACCTTGTCGCTTGTCTTACCAACAAGTGGGTTTGTGACTCCTTGAACTAGTAAATGATGTGGAAGTTGATTGCACTTGTTCTTGCCAAGATGATAAGAGTGAAGTATGTTGGCAGAGTCACCCTCAAGAACTCTCTAGTTCTTCTTCTTTGGGATCCACACCATCTTGATGGGAATCCTCGGAGTTGTAGTTGTACTTGATGAAGTGGAACTTCAAGTAGTCTTGGTAACCCACTTGACCAAGGCCTTAGGAGCTTCTTCAAATGCATCAATTTCCTCTTGAAGCTTGTCCTTGCCTTTTTGCTTCTGGTCTTGTGGTGGAAGATCATCTTGAGGTTGTGTCCCTTTGAAAGAAGTAGGATCATATTTCTCTTGTTGAGGAACAAACTTTGTCTTGGGGTATTGATCTTCTTCCCACTCAACTCCAATGGCACTGAACTTTTGTTCGCCTTCCTTGCTTGCGTACAATTTCCTCGAATTGCTTACTTCCGGCAAGGCTCTTGTAAACACCTTTCTCTATAATTCCCTTCAATAAGCTATTTTCTTGCTCAAGTGTAACTTGGCTAATAGATATATTAGTGGAATCAAGAGAACTACTAGAAGCAACAATATTGGATATAGCATGATTATTGTTACTACTAGAGGAAGAATCTTTCTTGTTCTTGTTACTAGACTTGACTTGAGGCATGTAAGTGGATAAGAGTAAACGCTTGGCAATGTAAGAAGAACTTCTCTTACGAAGATAATCATTGATTGCTTTTAAGAACTCATGCTCTTGCTCAAGGTTGAGCTTTTCAAAGCGTAATTTCTCATGAGCCCTTAAAAGTTCTCGATGATCTCCTAAGATAGTTTCATGAGCTAACTTTAGAGTGTTTAGTTCTTTAGTTAGAGACTCAATATTCCCCTTATCATTTTCATTCGTTTTATCTTGATTAGCATGATTAATTGACGTTTCATTATAGTATTCATCACTAGAGTTGTCAACAAGTAAATCATCATCACCTAACAAGTCATCTTCATCACTATTGAAATCAACATACTCGGGGTGTGATACCTTTGGGCCTTTAGCCATGAAGCATGTTCCAACTCCTTCATTTGGTGAGTCAAATATGTCATAGGAGTTGGTTGTCACAAGTGCTAGACCGGCAACACCTTCATCTTGAGTATATTCGGAGTTGGAGTGATAGCTTCTCTCGGAGTGGTTGTCGGAGTCGGAGCCGGATACCCATTCACCAACATGAGCTTGATGTCTTTGTTTTGTGTAGCTCCTTGATGACTTGTCCTTTCTTTCCGAATCCTTGCTTCTCCGTGAGGGTCTTCGTTCATAACGATCATCTCTACTCCTTCTTTCTCTAGATGGTGATTCTTCTCTTCTACTTCTTCTCTTGGGAGAGTCTTCTCTTCTCTTGTAGGGGGCCGTATACTCATTGGAATAGTGTCCGGGCCTTCCACAATTGTAGCAGTTTCGCTCTCGACTAGAAGATCTTCTGTCATTGTAGTACCTTGACTTGGAGCTTCTCTCTTTGCTTCTACTCTTGTAAAACTTGTTGAAGTTCTTCACCATTAAGCTCAATTCTTCATTGAAGGTTTGTTTCTCACTCTATGATGTGGGAGCTTCACACGAGGCTTTGTAAGCACCACTTGATTTGTTGTGAAGCTCCTGTTTATCCTTGAGTGACATCTCATGAGCAACAATTCTTCCGATGACTTCCGTTGGCTTGAGATCTTTGTAATTGGGCATCATTTGGATCGATGTGCACACGGTATCATATTTTCCATCCAAGGCTCTTAGGATCTTCTTGATGATGAATCTATCGGTCATTTCTTCACTCCCTAAGCCAGCAATCTCATTTGTGATGAGAGCAAGCCTAGAGTACATTTCAGCGACACCTTCACCATCCTTCATTTTGAACTTGTCAAGTTGACTTTGAAGCACATCCAATTTGGATTCCTTGACGGAGTCGGTACCTTCGTGCATATCAATCAAAGTATCCCAAATTTCCTTTGCATTCTCAAGACGGCTGATTTTTTTGAATTCTTCAGGGCACAATCCGTTTAAGAGGATATCACAAGCTTGAGCGTTGTATTGCAGCATTTTTAAGTCTTCCGCGGTAGCTTCATGGGTTGGTTCTTTCCCATCAAAGAAGTCACCTTGCAAGCGAACGCACACAATAGCCCAAACGGCGGGGTTATGTCCAAGAATATGCATTTTCATCTTATGCTTCCAACTAGCAAAGTTAGTACCATCAAAGTAAGGACCTCTACGGTGATAG
Organism: Aegilops umbellulata; assembly: GCA_032464435.1. Classification (NCBI taxonomy): domain Eukaryota; kingdom Viridiplantae; phylum Streptophyta; class Magnoliopsida; order Poales; family Poaceae; genus Aegilops; species Aegilops umbellulata. The sequence goes on from CP136060.1 coordinate 50,909,575, forward strand.
TTTCCCTCGCTAGACGCCATACTCTCCTAGGTTGTGAAACCAAGGCTATGACCACCAAAAGCTATGGAAATCAAAGAAAATGGAGACCAAAGCTCTGATACCACTTGTAGGATCAAAAGTATGTCTAGAGGGGGGTGATTAGACTACTTGACAAAATAAAAATCTAGCCTTTTCCCAATTTTAGTTCTTGGCAGGTTTTAGCTATCTTAGCACAAGTCAAGCAATCTCCACACAATTCAAGCAAGCATGCAAAAGAGTATATGAGCAGCGGAAAGTAAAGCATGCAACTTGCAAGAATGTAAAGGGAAGGGTTTGGAGGATTCAAACGCAATTGGAGACACAGATGTTTTTGTCGTGGTTCCGATAGGTGGTACTATCGTACATCCACGTTGATGGAGACTTCAACCCACAGAGGGTAACGGTTGCGCGAGTCCACGGAGGGCTCCACCCACGAAGGGTCCACGAAGAAGCAACCTTGTCTATTCCATCACGGCCGTCGCCCACGAAGGACTTGCCTCACTAGCGGTAGATCTTCACGAAGTAGGCGATCTCCTTGCCCTTACAAACTCCTTGGTTCAACTCCAATCTTGTCGGAGGCTCCCAAGTGACACCTAGCCAATCTAAGAGACACCACTCTCCAAGAAGTAACAAATGGTGTGTTGATAATGAACTCCTTGCTCTTGTGCTTCAAATGATAGTCTCCCCAACACTCAACTCTCTCTCACAGGATTTGGATTTGGTGGAAAGAAGATTTTAGTGGAAAGCAACCTGGGGAAGGTTAGAGATCAAGATTCATATGGTAGGAATGGAATATCTTGACCTCAACACAAGTGTAGGTGGTTGTCTCTCAGAACATGTGTATTGGAAGTGTAGGTATGTTCTGATGGCTCTCTCCACGAATGAAGAGTGGGTGGAGGGGTATATATAGCCTCCACAAAAAATCTAACCGTTACACACAGTTTGCCAAACTCGGTGGGACCGAATGGTTAAACTCGGTCGGACTGATTCTGCAAACCTAGTGACCGTTAGGATTTTCAGTGGGACTGAGATGCAACTCGGTAGGACCGATATGGTTAGGGTTAGGGCATAACGTAATCTCGGTGTGACCGATTACACAAACTCGGTGGGACCGATTTTGTTAATAAGCTAACCAGAGAGTTGGTCAGGTAAACTCGGTGGGACCGATTCGCTCATCTCGGTGAGACTGAAATGTTACAAAAGGGAAACAAAGAGTCTACATTGCAATCTCGGTGGGACCGATCACTCATCTCGGCAAGACCGAAACGTTACGAAGGGAAACAGAGAGATTACAATCCCATCTCGGTGAGACCGAGATCCCTATCGGTGAGACCGATTTGCCTAGGGTTTGTGGCAGTCGCTATGACATTTGAAACTCGGTGGCTCCGGATAGAAAGAATCGGTGGGGCCGAGTTTGACTTTTGGTTTAGGTCATATGTGGATGTGGGAAGGTAGTTGAGGGTTTTGGAGCATATCACTAAGCACTTTGAGAAAGTAAGCCGTTAAGCAACACCTCATCCCTTGTTGATAGTATTGGCTTTTCCTATAGACTCAATGTGATCTTGGATCACTAAAATATAAAATGTAGAGTCTTGAGCTTCAAGCTTGAGCCAAACTTTTTGTCCTTAGAATTTTGAGGGATCCACTTTCCTCATCCATGCCATGCCATTCATTGAGCTTTTCCTGAAATATTAATCTTGGAATAATGTTAGCTCAATGAGCTATATGTTGTTAGGAATTACCAAAACCACCAAGGGATAGTTGCACTTTCAATCTCCCCCTTTTTGGTAATTGATGACAACATATAGACCAAAGCTTCGACAAATGATAATAAGAGTGAAAGATATTGTCGCTTTGAGAAGTATGTGAAAAGCAAGAGCTCCCCCTAAATTTGTGCATAGTTTAAGATTTGCTTTGGACTGCAAATGCACAAGGAATTAGGATCATGGGTTACTCTTCCATGTCACATACATCTTGGTGGAGCGCTCAAAATGATAAGAATTAAATACATGCACTCATCACCAAGCAAAGTGAATGATCAAATAGGGATAAAATGATAGTATCATCCAACAAGCATTAATGTAGCATATGATCAAACACACATGATCATCCAAGTATCACAAACAAGCATAAAGTATCTCAATCAAGCAAATAAAGTTCAAGCACCAAAGCAAGAGAGAATAAAAAGCAACGCTCTCTCTCGGAGCCTATGATCTATACATTTTTCTCCCCCTTTGGCAACAAGTTACCAAAAAGTTCATAGAAAATGCATAGCACTAAAACGACTCTCAGTCTTGATCTTCAGGTGGTGGAGTCCGGATAACGCCAAGGACGAAAGCTTCTGTTGATGTAGATGGAGCTGGAGCTGGTGTAGGTGTTGGAGCTTGTGGCACTGAAGCTGTAGCTGGTGCAGATGAAGTGGCTCTAGTGTCTGATACTGGCACTGCAGTGGATCTCTGAGCTCAAGGAACTCTGGCAAATGCATCAGTGGTTGTTCTGCCCTTCCTCTCCTGCATGTCATCCTGTAGCTGCTCCACAACTGACTGAATCTCAGTTACTTTGACATCTAAATCACATAATTTTTGTTCCATGATTCTTTCCAAGCTCTCCTGGTTTCGGGTCAGGGTGGCCAACCCCTTCTCAATCCTCAGAGTTGATGCTATCAAATAACCAAGCTGGTCCTGCTTGCTTTTCAAAAAGTACTCAGATGCCTCCTCTTGAGTTGGCATCTTGGCAGCTTTCTCCATCTTTGCCTTCTCCTTCTTTGCTTGAGCTTGTACTGATGATGGTTCATTCTCATTCATCACAACTTGATTGTCCTCAAAGTAAGGGTGGATAGGCAAGTGTTCCTTATGCAACAAGTATGTGCCTGTGCCCATCTTTGAGTTTATCAACTCCTGAATCTGTGGGGTATATCCACAACTTCTTTTCTGGTCAGCTGCAGTCCTCTTGATAGTCTCAACTATAAGGCTCATGACCTTGAACTTCTGTGGCACATCAAATATATGTAGCAAGTTAATTGCATGGCCTCTGATCATGTTGTGGTCACCTGACTTGGGCAAAAGAGTGTGCCTTAGGATCCAATTGATCGTTGGCAGTCCTGAAAGAAGTAAATGGACTGACCCAAATTTGAAAGTCTCAAGAGCTTTGTCTGGGATCTCCTTGTACATGTTTGACATAGAATTGTGATCCATCTTTTTCTTGGCATAGACATCCAAGTCATCTTCTTCTTCCTTTGGGGCATTGATCAGATTTGCCCATTCCTCCATAGTTGAGTGGTACCTTGTACCTTCAGACATCCATACTATCCTGCCATCTGGATAGAAATGTGCTGTGGAGTAGAATTGCATTATGAGCTCCTCATTCCACTTTGTGAGCTTCTGCCCAACAAAGTCTGCAACTCCACAAGCACTGAAGCTGTCATGCACTCCAGGATAGTGTTCTTCATTCTCCTTCATGTAGGTCCAGTCGACCCACCTCATATCACACACTATGGGTTTCTTGTCCAGCAACACTGTCTCATAGAAATCTTGCTGTTCCTTTGTGTGGAATCTGTAATCAACAGCAGTCCTTCTCCTGGTGGCATATGGATCTAACTCTCTTTTTCTTTTTATCTTGGCCAACAACTTCCTCTTCTGACTCAACAGTAAACTTCATGGTTTCTCCAGTGGCAACCTTCCTAGGTTTGGAAGTGGGAACTCTCCTTGCAGGTGCCTTCTTCTGCATACCTGGCTTTGTGGCTGCAGCTGAGCCATATTCCTTTTTCAGCACTTTCTTCTTTGATGTGGCTTCCTCTTCCTCTGCTACATAATCTTCATCCTCAGACTCTGAAGTTCTTTTCTTGCTTGCTCTAGTGGCAGCCTTTGGCAAATTGCTTGGGGTGCTTCTGCTACCCTCATCTGAGCTGCTAGAGGGACTAGTGCCCTCACTCATGTGCACCTGCTCCTCTGACTTGTTCTGGCTGTCACTCTGGTCAGACATGTTGCAAACACTAACTGCAGACCCTGTGAATAGATTGTAGATGAGATAGAGTGGATGAGAATCACAAAATACAGAGTTTTTTGCAAAATAATGAGTCCAAAACTTTGTTTTAGTTTTCCACAGAAAGCATTTTGGATCAACCGATTTGCAAACTCGGTGATACCGAAACAGCTGTTGGAACCAAAACTAGTGAACTCGGTTAGACCGAGTCACAGTTCGGTGGCACCTAGACTGCTAGGGTTTCGCAAAGTCCTGAACTCGGTCACACCGATTTGCAATTCTCGGTCAGACCGAGAACCACATGTGCAATGGCCTTGGCCGAATCGCTGAAACCGAGTTCTGCAACTCGGTGGGTCCGAGATGGTTTCGGCGGAAACCTAAACCTAAATTTTCAATTCAACTCTAATCTACAGAGTGTTTTGACTGGATAGAAGCGTTTCAATCGTGGCAAGAATCATATTGAACACAATGTGCTAGGAATCGGACGGGGATAGCACTGTGATCGAGTCCATACCCTAGTTCGGCGATGAACTTGCTACGGCGGCAACGGCGGGGAGGAATTCCGTTGACGGCGGCGGAGACCAGCGACAGGAGGCGGCTTGCGACGAGGAGGACGATCCGGAGACCCAGGAGGCAGAGCGAGCTATGCGCGGGCGAAGGGGTTTCGGAGAAATTTCCAAAATTTTGCCCGTGAGAATATATAGCCTGACCCTGTCGGTGTGACCGAGTGAAACAACTCGGTGGCACCGAGATGCATAACTGTTGACAGTTATAGCAACTCGGTGTGACCGAAAAGTTCAAATCGGTTGCACCGAGATTAAAAACCTAGATCGACCTAGTGATCTCGGTATGACCGAAATGGAGGAATCGGTCAGACCGAAACACACAAAGAAGTTTTGGAAGTTTAAGTCTATGACGAATCGGGGACTCCGAGTGCTCCTCACACAGAGTGGTTCGAATATGACTTGATCAAATTTTGTGATGTAGCATGAATATGGTTTGAGACGAGAAAAGCATAGATAGCTAGAGAAGGTTCTTAGGCATTCTTGTCCATCCACTTGGCAAAAGAAAAGAAAACCAATCAATCAAAACAACAAGTGGATGTCCTCGAATGAGTAAAATATGCAATCGACATGCTCACACAATAAAATGGCAAATGAAATATGTGGAAAAGCATGCACAACCAATTCTAGCATCTACCAAACAATTTGCGATGACTAGGTGATCTATATATGGGTATATTGATTTAGGAGTCAAATGAGAACATTTGATCATAGGTCATACTCATCGTTTAAGCACAAGTGGGGTTACCACTTTTACATAAAGCATTGTTGTGTTCACACCATTGGAGTTGCTTTAGCTCAATTCTTAGAGTAAAGCTCCCCCTAGATGTGAGATCCCCCCTAAGAGGGATGAACTAACCTTGGGTTTGTCAATGATGACTTCATGTAGACGTTGAAGATGTGGATGCTCAATGTTGATGTAGATCAATTGGAGCTATCCATTTGAGTGATTTGCACTTTCAATACCTACACGGGTTAGTCCCACAAGGAACAAATAAGGATATCCATAGACATAGAGTGATGCACACACAAGATGATGTCTATGAAAGCTTTCAAGTTACCGTGTCCCTTGTCTTACCAACAAGAAGGTTTGTGACTCCTTGAACTAGTAAATGATGTGGAAGTTGATTGCACTCGTTCTTGCCAAGATGATAAGAGTGAAGTATGTTGGCAGAGTCACCCTCAAGAACTCTATAGTTCTTCTTCTTTGGGATCCACACCATCTTGATGGGAATCCTTGGAGTTGTAGTTGTACTTGATGAAGTGGAACTTCAAGTAGTCTTGGGAACCCACTTGACCAAGGCCTTAGGAGCTTCTTCAAATGCATCAATTTCCTCTTGAAGCTTGTCCTTTGCTTTTTGCTTGTGGTCTTGTGGTGGAAGATCATCTTGAGCTTGTGTCCCTTTGAAAGAAGTAGGATCATACTTCTCTTGTTGAGGAACAAACTTCGTCTTGGGGTATTGATCTTCTTCCCACTCAACTCCATTGGCATTGAACTTTCATTCAAAACCAACACCTTGGTTCTTCCGGTGCCTTACTTGTTTGCGTACAATTTCCTCGGAGATGGGGGCTGAAGGGGTAGGTGGCTCCATCCCGATAGAGGTGGCCTGGGTTCTCGATGGCCCCCGACTATTATTTTGTGGCGGAGCGACATGGCAGGTTGAGACTACCTAGGAGAGAGGTGGGCCTGGCCCTGGTCAGCATTCGCGGATACTTAACATGCTTAAGAAGATCTTGGTATTTGATCTGAGTCTGGCCACTGGCCTATACGCACTAACCAACTACGCGGGAACAGTTATGGGCACTCGACGTCGTGGTATCAGCCAAAGCCTTCGTGACGTCAGCGAATGAGCGGCGCGTGCCGGATTGGAACGTAAGCCTGCTCTTGTATTAAGGGGGCTAGTTCTGCTTCCGGCCGTGTTCGCAACATGCAGGTGTGCTAAGGGCGATGGGCCCAGACCCCTGTGCGCTTAGGTATAGACCGGCGTGCTGACCTCTCTGTTGGCCTAGGTGGGGCTGCGACGTGTTGATCTTCCGCAGCCAGGCATGACCCAGAAAAGTGTGTCCAGCCAAATGGGATCGAGCGTGTTGGGTTATGTCGTGCACCCCTGCAGGGAAGTTTATCTATTTGAATAGTCGTGATCTTCGGTAACAGGACGACTTGGAGTTGTACCTTGACCTTATGACAACTAGAACCGGGTACTTAATAAAACACACCCTTCCAAGTGCCAGATACAACCCAGTGATCGCTCTCTAACACGGCAACGAGGAGAGGATCCCCGGGTAGGTTTATGCTGTGCGATGCTACTTGGTGAACTTACCATCTACTCTCTTCTACATGCTGCAAGATAGAGGTGGCCAGAAGCATAGTCTTCAACAGGATTAGCTATCCACCTATTATTCTGGCATTCTGCAGTTCAGTCCACCCATATGGCCCTTTACACTTATACCCATGCATATGTAGTGTAGTTCCTTGCTTGCGAGTACTTTGGATGAGTACTCACGGTTGCTTTTCTTCCTCTTTTCCCCCTTTCCCTTCTACCTGGTTGTTGCCACCAGATGCTGGAGCCCAGGAGCCAGACGCCACCATCGACGACAACTCCTACAACACCGGAGGTGCCTACTACTACGTGCAGGCCGCTGACGACGACCAGGAGTAGTTTAGGAGGATCCCAGGCAGGAGGCCTGGGCCTCTTTCGATCTGTATCCCAGTTTGTGCTAGCCTTCTTAAGGCAAACTTGTTTAACTTATGTCTTACTCAGATATTGTTGCTTCTACTGACTCATCTATGATCAAGCAATTGTATTCGAGCCCTCGAGGCCCCTGGCTTGTATTATGATGCTTGTATGACTTATTTATGTTATAGAGTTGTGTTGTGATATCTTCCCATGAGTCCCTGATCCTGATCGTACACGTTTGCGTGCATGATTAGTGTATGATTGAATCGGGGGCATCACAAGTTGGTATCAGAGCCGACTGCATGTAGGAATCCCCCTTCCAAACTCCTTGGCTGAAGTCGAGTCTAGACATTGCAAAATCTTTACTAACATGGTTGTGTGGCTTACAGGCCCACGTCGCCATTGGGTGGTATTAGGATCTTTTACTCCTCGTCTATACTCTGGGACTCTGTTCTCTCTTCTATTCGGGTTTAAATGAAATTACTAACTCTAATATTAGGGTCTCGTGATCACATCCACCCGGAGAGCCCCTTGTTACAGATGATCGCCTGGTGCACCGAAGGATTTCGAAGATACTCTCCGATGTTCTCTCGAGACTTTGAGCCTATTGCTTTTGCAATTCCCTACCATCGAAATATCCCTACGGATAAATAAATACACTTGCCGTTCTTACTTTTATTCCCAGTTGATCTTGTTATAACAAGATACCCTGAATTCCCCTCTATTGTTCCGAGAATATTTTGTGCCTACTGCCTTGCAGTTCCTTGCCACCAGAATACCTCTACGGATAATTTATCGCCCTAATCGAGTATCCGCTCGTGCCCAGTTGTTCATGTGTTTCACAATGGTCTTCGAAATACTATTCGATCCTCCAAAATTCCTCAGTAGCTTATTTCTCTGCAATACTTGTCTGCTTGCATTATGGATGCTTTCCGTATGTCTGGCAATATTCGTTAGTAACCTTAGACACCGTCATTTTGATCCTATTGATTCAACGTGAGTGCGAATGCACACAATCATCAGTTGATCCTTTTTAAATTATCTTTCCGGCTCAGACGTCATTTTGAACATGAGCTTGTTCTCAACCAATCTATTGGCTGTCAATTGTATCCTTAGGTCTATTGAACTTATCCACCCTTGATCAGAGCGTCTGCTTCTGATCCTTCGATTTGGAAATCTTAATTCCTTGATATCTAAGCATAGAATCATTCAGATGTTCTATAATCTGATGCCATTGCATTCTTTCTTCAACTGGTTGTATGCCGGTGCTCACATCAGCTCCGCTATGGACCGTCAGATCCTTTGTTGGAGTATTATTCGACAATGTCCTTCATATTTAATCACCTTGTGAATTATTCCCTGATACATAATGCCATTAGTAAATCCCATTCTCTGATTTGTTCAACCATGCTCTGCTTTCGAGCTGGTGATATTTACTCGTGAAATTTGCAGTATATGTTCCTAAGAGGCCCTGATGGGTTGAACCTTATGCCTTTTCTAATCTGTGTGAACCCAGAAACTACTACGGGTCATACTCTACTGGTGTTATAACAGATAAAATTTCAACACCACAACTTCGTTGAAGGCGAGAAGTGAATGAAAGGTTATGCATTAAAGAAGTGGGAGTCGACCTTGAACTTTGTGTTCATGCCCATGGACGCAATGTAGATCCTATCATAGAAGCTTCTTGTAATAATAACTATTTTCTTGATATGAAATCATCTGGTATCTATGTATTGATCATTTGCAATCGTGGTCCCGACCACATTTTCTCCTTGATTCCATTTCTCTGACAAGTTAAAGCACTTGTATTTTGTTGATCGATACATCTCCTCAACCTCTATTTTGATCTTCCTCGAGTATTAACCTCTGGTATCTGGAGAACTATGTTGCTTCCTGCGAGTCTTCATCTAGTATTGCTTCTCACCAATCTCGGATCCCCCCAGGTTTTGAGTTATTAGTCACTCGAGACCACCGATAAGTGAATCGATTCCGCACTCCGATTCAATAACTCTAAGTAATTCTTGTTGCTTACGAGTTTAATAATCCTATAAGTCATTCCTAGCCTTATCGGCTATATCATTATCATGCAAACTTCTAACTGTGCTACCTGGTCCTTCTTCCCGGAGCACAAATTTTCGACGATGAGCTAAACTTACGTCGATCTTCCTCGTCATATCAGTTCGCCTTGAACAACAAGCTTGATTTCAAGTTTGTGTCCTACCCATGGTTCCAATAACCTTCCGCTTCATCATTCCTTTGACTTGATGTCATCGCTGATTGATTACATCTTCATGAAATCTCTCGAAAATGTGTCGTGATCATCATCAACCTTATGAGCTCTTCTAGGATATCAGTTGAGTTCATCATGAGAAATACCATCCTTTCCCTTGATGATCTGTGTTATCATCGACCATTTTATTGCCTCCCCACCAACACAAGCTTGTTTGTGTTTGGTGTTATACCTTGAGTTCCTTGCTATCCAGTAATTGTTCTTCTTTACCTTGGAACGTTAACATCTCTTATGTCCTCAATGTTGTAAGAATTTCACCACCTCTTAAGAATTCTTGGTATGGTGATACTTCTCACCATCACCATTCTTTCTTGGGTCCTCGTGTTGATTCCAACCGGGGTACCAACAAGTGAGCGGTGTTGTTTGGATTCTACCCTTCTAGCAACCCTATTGTGTCGGGTTTAGGGTTCCGGCAGACCCTTGAGGTTCGAACTCTGGGGTGCACGCGGGGATTACGCTTCCTACCTATCCATACCCCTTCGCCTCGCAAGGATCTAAGCTATCAAGAACACATCACAAGAGACACAGAGTTTATACTGGTTCGGGCCACCGATGTGGTGTAATACCCTACTCCAGTGTGTGGTGTGGTGGATTGCCTCTTGGGTTGATGATGAACAATACAAGGAAGAACAGCCTCGCGAGGCCCTGTTCTTAGCTGGGGCGATGAACTGCTAGGGGAGTTCAGTCGCCCTTCTCTCTCTCTGATTCTTTTTCCATGCCAGATATCTCTCTCCCCGTTTGTTTGTCGTTTGTTCCTGTGTTTGTTGTTGGGGTTGGCTAGTCCTATTTATAGGCGAAGGCCCTGGGCCTCCTCCCAAATATTGAGCAGGAAGGGCGCCAACAATTGGCCATTTTGAAGGGGAACATCTGGTACACTTATCCTGACTAAAGTTGGTCCTCGCCTACCAAAGGCTCTGGTGATGACGCCGGATTGGGCTCCACAATGACTTCTTCCTTGTCGCGGAGTTGGTCTTGGTCTCGTTGCACCAAAACGGGTGCCTTTGCTTGATCCTCTCGCCTGCGCTTGCTCCGTTTGCACCAAAGAGGAAAGGGGAGGACACTGCGCTGGCTGGCGCCCGTCTGGCGCCCTCGGTCGTCATGGCTTGCGTCATGGGCACCTCGTGAGGTACCCCGCCTTGATCTCTCCGCCTCCTCGCGAGACAGCCTGATGAGGCCGTGCCTGAGGAAGCTCCGTGTCGTCCGCCCCGCGAGGCTCGGCCCCTCGCGAGGGTCTTGAGTCTGTGTTGATGAAGATGGGCTGTGCTGGGCCCCCTTTGAGCCACGCCGCAGGCCGCAGGCAGGCAAGTCTGGGGACCCCCGTTCCCAGAACGCCGACATATTGCTTTGAAGTTCATGGTCGGCCGTTCATTCTTAGACTATTGATTATTGAATCACCATTCCGACGTTGGTCGTGCAACCCAGCCATATTTCGGGTGCACCTTTTCAACCCATGTTTAACTGTGTATGTTTTCCTCGAGCATACCTCATTATATCATTTGATCTGGAAAATATTATCTCCTTGTTCACATAAGTGTGGAGACCCATCCTTTGAAAATTTCAATGAATTGTCGCTGAGTTCATCAGCCACCTCCTCATCCTCTCATTGGTTTACTGATGAACTCTTATTTCGGAACTCGCTTCCATAGTTCATTCCCCGAAAATCTTCGATGTCATCTCGTCAATTTGTGTTGCACCTTTCTTCCCAGGCATCCCGAGTCTGAGTTATCCTGACACCAATCAGATCTGAATCTCGGTCAGATATGATGGTTGGAACATATTTTCAAGAGTTATAACAATGGTCTTTATATGACGCAGAAGGTGATATCGTGCCTAACACACCTAGCCGGAGGAACTACTGTTATAGTTTCCTTTTTTAGCAAGGTTCCATGAGGAAATTGTAAGACTTATTCTATAAGTTGTTCCTAATGGATTCTTTGTGTATCCAAAGTCTGACCTTTTCTTGAAGACCATGCCAATACTATCTCTAAGCATGTCTGTGGTACTCCGATTTGCAATAAGAGCATTTGAAGCACAATGCTAAATTTTCTTTGTCCATTATCCAAACAACGTTGTATGGGTAATATCATGAAATCCCTTCCCCTTACCTTAATGGTTTTCTACTTTATATACTGTCATGGATATGATGCTTCGCTTGTCCTTGGAAAGGATATACCCTTGAAATATGTGTTTAAACACATTTTCCTTTCCCTTGTTTTGTTTAACCTTCTTGAGGTTTATATGACCTAAGCAGTAATAAGTCACTGCTTTTGTAAGCACCTCGGTGTACAACTCTGTCAGTAAGAACCTGTTCTTATTGTTGATGACATTCCGGTAGCCACCGATGGACGAGAACTTTGCCTATTGGTCCGCCTCGTTCCATGAGCAGGAGAATGGTTCTCTTCGTCCTTCGCCCTTGGTATCGACGTTGTTGCTGACATAACTCACAGGCTAGCCTCTGACAGGCCTTGCTATCATGACCATGCAAGATGTCGCTGCCCTCTTACTTTAACCCACATGGTGGGCCCATAACCCATAGTTCCACGGGATCAAAACCTGACTCTTCTGTATATCCCTGTCTCCAAAGTTATTTCTCGTCCCTGGCTACGTATGTACTTGACGGGTCACCTCCCTAGTGATCTATTCTGGTATCAGACGCAATATTTATTCTTGTTACCTTGAAACCCTTTCACCTTCTGATTAGGCATCGAACGATTGCCTATCCGTTTGAAACTTCTCATGGTACCTTCTTACTTCACTCTCGATATCTTCTTAAGTTTCAATTCGAGAGATACTTATGCTTCTTCCCCTGAGATTAACCGTATGATGCTCGGTCTTGTTAGAATCCGTCCTTATAGAGTTTTCTCTTCTTACCCTTTCGTAAGTACGGTGAAGATCTTGAAGGAAGGACGACAACTTCATCAAGATGACCTAAAGCATAGAAATGAAGACATCAATGTAATGGATCGACCTCTTCAAGAAGAGAAACTATGACTGAGAAGAATCGTTAGAGTTTCATAACCAAATCCCTTCCCCCTCACTTCCCCTCTTAAATCTCGGGACGAGATTTCTGGTAGTAGAGGAGAATTGTGACGCCCGGATAATTAAGCTACAGTAATCCCACACTAATGATGCCACGTCACCACTATTACTGTTACTAATCTCACGTTGATCCAAATCTGGTTCAAATTCAAATTCAAATAATACGTGAAATTCTAAAATTATCAAACATGAAAACTAAAGTGTTCATCAGGTGGCAAATAATCCCTAACTTATTTTGGTGTTGGAACCAACCTTTTTCAAAATGTTTAAATGCCCTAAACTAAATAAAAACACTGGCTGAAATAACAATTTAATTGCTTTTTAAATTGTAAAAATATTAAACTAACTTGTTTTGGTATCAAACTAGGTTTGGCAGTGGCCTATATTAATGATACTAATTTACGTGCTGACTCGGTATATTATAAAACTAAAATATATAGAAGCTAAGTTAGAAAAGAAAATAAAGAAAAAGGAAAAGATCAAAATACAAAAAAAAAACACCCCCCTCACTGGGCCACGGCCCAGATGGCATTGGGGCCAATCAGGTCGGCCCACCCGTTGACCCAGTATAACCCCCACCCCACACTAACCCTAGACCCCCACTCCTCCCACGATCCCCCTTGCTCCTCCCCCTCTCCTGATCTGGGCGGCGCCCCGCCCCTAGCGCTGCCGGCGCTCATCGGTCGCCGTTCCGCCGTGCCTCCGTCATCACCCATGACGCCACCTCACCGGCGCCGCCCCTCCCGGTCTCCTTCCTCTCCCTCCACCACGCCATCCGGAGCTACTCCACCTCGGCAACGTCGCCGGATCCCGCATCCCCGACTCCTCCTCGAGCCCCGCTGCCAGTCCCCTACACCGCTGGTGAGGCCACGGCCTCCTCTTCTCCTCCATCCCCGTTGCACGCCGCCGACCCGCGTTGTCGCCGGTCGCCTCGCCGCCGCGCGCCCGCGCCCCGGCCACTACCGTGGTCGCCCACCGTGGCCAGCTCTTATTGCTGCCGCGCGCTGGCCTCGCCCCGCTCCAGCGTCGTTCTTGCACTGCCCCACGCGCACCGTTCCCGCACGCGCCCTTGTCCACGCGCTGCCCGACCACCGCTGCTCCGCCCCGCTCGCGCTCTGCCCCTCGTTGTGGCCACGCCCGAACCCGCCTTGCCCTGCGCCCCGCCTGCAGTTCACGTGGACCGCGCGCGCCCGCGCGCCCATAGCCGCGCTGGCCGCATCGTCGTTTCCCCCCAACTCGGCTGCTCGCCATCGTCGTCATGCACGCCATCCGCGCCGGCCCTGGACATTCCCTACTGCTGCTCCCTGCGTCGATGCTCCGCTCGCCTCTCCCTCGCGCCCCACCATGCGCTCCGCCGCTGGCTGAGCGACCCCGCCCGCTCGTCGGCCATGCCCGTGCCGCTCAGCCCCAATCCAGCCGCGCCTCGCTACTGGGCGGGCTGCGGTTACGCCCGTAGCCACGCCCGCTCGCCCAGCGCCCGTTATCGCCCGTTGGGCCCCCTGGGCAAATGACATATGGGGCCTAGCCCCGAAAACGTTTAAAGAAAAAAAGAATTTAAAAAAGTAATTAATTAATTAATTAATTAATAATTACAATAATTAATTAATTAAGGAATTAAGCAATTAATTAAGTTAATTAATCATATTTAGATTAATCTAATCACTAATTAACCTAATCAGTTAACTAAACTAATTAAACCTGATTAGTTAGTCTGAGACTATGACATGTGGGTCCCACTGGACCCACCGGTCAGGTTTGACTCTGGTCAGCGGACCGTTGACCGCTGACGTCACCTCTACGTCATGCTGACGTCACCAGGCACTGTTCTGGATAATGCTGAATTAAAATGATTAAATAAATCCTAAAAATAAATTAAATGTTTTAAAATCAATATAAAATAAACCGTAGCTTGGATGGAAAAACGTTGTACATGAAAGTTGCTCAGAACGACGAGACGAATCCGGATACGCATTCCGTTCATCCGCCACACATACCTAACATACCGCACTCGCAACTTTCCCCCTCCGGCTCCTCTGTCCGAAAACGTGAAACACCGGGAATACTTTCCCGGATGTTTCCCCCTTCCCCGTATCACCTACTACCGCGATTGGGCACACCTAGCATCACGCTTTGTCATGTCATACATCATCATGCTTTTGTTTGTTGTATTTATTGTTACTTCCCCCTCTTCTCTCGCTAGACACCGAGACCGACGCCGCTGCTACCCAGTACGACTACGGTGTTGACGACCCCTGCTTCTCGGCTGAGCTTCCAGGCAAGCCCCCCTTGATCACCAGATATCGCCTATTCCTTCTCTATACTTCTTGCATTAGAGTAGTGTAGCATGTTACTGCTTTCGGTTCATCCTATTCTGATGCATAGCCTGTCATTGTTGCTACAATTGTTACCCTTACCTGCTATCCTACTGCTTAGTATAGGATGCTAGTGTTCCATCGGTGGCCCTACACTCTTGTCCGTCTGCCATGCTATACTATTGGGCCGTGATCACTTCAGGAGGTGATAACGGGCATACGCCACATACTTTATACTGTTACATTACTTATGATACTGTTCGGAGATGGGGGCTGAAGGGGCACATGGCTCCATCCCGGTAGAGGTGGGCCTGGGTTCTCGATGGCCCCCGACTGTTACTTTGTGGCGGAGCGACAGGGCAGGTTGAGAACACCTAGGAGAGAGGTGGGCCTGGCTCTGGTCGGCATTCGCGGATACTTAACATGCTTAACAAGATCTTGGTATTTGATCGGAGTCTGGCCACTGGCCTATACACACTAACCAACTACGTGGGAACAGTTATGGGCACTCGACGTCGTGGTGTCAGCCGAAGCCTTCGTGACGTCAGCGACTGAGCGGCGCGCGCCGGATTGGAACGTAAGCCTGCTCTTGTATTAAGGGGGCTAGTTCTGCTTCTGGCCGCATTCGCAACATGCAGGTGTGCTAAGGGCGATGGGCCTAGACCCCTATGCACTCCGCCACATGTTGACCTCTCTGTTGGCCTAGGTGGGGCTGCGACGTGTTGATATTCCGCGGCCAGGCATGACCCAGAAAAGTGTGTCCGGCCAAATGGGATCGAGCGTGTTGGGTTATGTGGTGCACCCCTGCAGGGAAGTTTATCTATTCGAATAGCCGCGATCTTCGGTAACAGGACGACTTGGAGTTGTACCTTGACCTTATGACAACTACAACCGGATACTTAATAAAACACACCCTTCCAAGTGCCTGATACAACCCGGTGATCGCTCTCTAACAGGGCAACGAGGAGAGGATCGCCGGGTAGGTTTATGCTATGTGATGCTACTTGGTGAACTTACCATCTACTCTCTTCTACATGCTACAAGATGGAGGTGGCCAGAAGCGTAGTCTTCGACAGGATTAGCTATCCCCCTCTTATTCTGGCATTCTGCAGTTCATTCCACCCATATGGCCCTTTACACTTATACCCATGCATATGTAGTGTAGTTCCTTGCTTGCGAGTACTTTGGATGAGTACTCACGGTTGTTTTTCTTCCTCTTTTCCCCCTTTCCCTTCTACCTGGTTGTCGTAACCAGATGCTGGAGCCCAGGAGCCAGACGCCACCGTCGACGACAACTCCTACTACATCGGAGGTGCCTACTACTACGTGCAGGCCGCTGACGATGACCATGAGTAGTTTAGGAGGATCCCAGGCAGGAGGCCTGCGCCTCTTTCGATTTGTATCCCAGTTTGTGCTAGCCTTCTTAAGACAAACTTGTTTAACTTATGTCTGTACTAAGATATTGTTGCTTCCACTGACTCGTCTATGATCGAGCAATTGTATTCGAGTCCTCGAGGCCCCTGGCTTGTATTATGATGCTTGTATGACTTATTTATGTTATAGAGTTGTGTTGTGATATCTTCCCGTGAATCCCTGATCTTGATCGTACTCGTTTGCGTGCATGATTAGTGTACGATTGAATCGGGGGCGTCACAACTTGGTATCAGAGCCGACTTCCTGTTGGAATCCCCCTTCCAAACTCCTTGGTCGAAGTCGAGTCTAGACATTGCAAAAACTTTACTAACATGGCTGTGTGGCTGACAGGCCCACACGGCCATTGGGTGGTATTAGGATCTTTTACTCCTCGTCTATACTCTGGATCACATCCACCTAGAGAGCCCCTTGTTACAGATGATCGCCTGGTGCACCAAAGGATTTCGAAGATACTCTCCGATGTTCTCTCGAGACTTTGAGCCTATTGGTTTTGCAATTCCCTACCACCGGAATATCCCTATGGATAAATACATACACTTGCCGTTCTTACTTTTATTCCCAGTTGATCTTGTTATAACAAGATACCTTGAATTCCCCGCTATTGTTCCGAGAATATTTTGTCCCTACTGCCTTGCAGTTCCTTGCCACTTGAATACCTCTATGGATAATTTCTCGCCCTAATCGAGTATCCGCTCGTCCCGAGTTGTTCATGTGTTTCACAATGGTCTTCGAAATACTATTCGATCCTCCAAAATTCCTCAGTAGCTTATTGCTCTGCAATACTTGTCTGCTTGCATTACGGATGCTTTCCGTATGTCTGGCAATATTCGTTAGTAACCTTAGAGACCGTCATTTTGATCCTATTGATTCAACGTGAGTGCGAATGCACGCAATCATCAGTTGATCCTTTTTAAATTATCTTTCCGGCTCAGACGTCATTTTGAACATGAGCTTGTTCTCAACCAATTTATTGGCTGTCAATTGTACCCTTAGGTCTATTGAACCTATCCACCCTTGATCAGAGCGTCTGCTTCTGATCCTTCGATTTGGAAATCTTAATTCCTTGATATCTAAGCATCGAATCATTAGGATATTATATAATCGGATGCCGTTGCATTCTTTCTTCAACTGGTTGTGTGCCGGTGCTCACATCAGATCCGCTATGGACCGTCGGATCCTTCGTTGGATTATTATTCGACAATGTCCTTCATATTTAATCACCTTGTGAATTCTTCCCTGATACATAATGCCATTAGTAAATCCCATTCTCTGATTTGGCCAACCATGCTCTGCTTTCGAGCTGGTGATAGTTACTTTAGAAATTTGTGGTATATGTTCCTAAGAGGCCCTGATGGGTTGAACGCGATATAGATCCTATCATAGAAGCTTCTTGTAATAATAACTCTTTCCTTTATATGAAATCATCTGGTATCTATGTATTGATCATTTGCAATCGTGGTCCCGACCACAGTTTCTCCTTGATTCCATTTCTCAGACAAGTTAAAGCACTTGTGTTTTGTTGACCGATACATCTCCTCAACCTCTATTTTGATCTTCCTCGAGTATTAACCTCTGGTATCTCGAGAACTATGTTGCTTCCTGTGAGTCTTCATCTAGTATTGCTTCTCACCAATCTCGAATCCCCCCCCCCCCCGAGGTTCTGAGTTATTAGTCACTCGAAACCACCGATAAGTGAATTGATTACGCACTCCGATTCAATAACTCTAAGTAATTCTTGTTGCTTATGAGTTTAATAATCCTACAAGTCATTCCTAGCCTTATCGGCTATATCATTATCGTGCAAACTTCTAGCTGTGCTACCTGGTCCTTCTTCCCGGAGCACAAATTTTCGACAATGAGCTAAGCTTACGTCGATCTTCCTCATCATATCAGTTCGCCTTGAACAACAAGCTTGATTTCCAATAAGTCAGTTGCTCGCCGCGAGCCGCAACACTCATCGGACCGCATACATCAGTATGTATTATTTCCAATAATTCAGTTAGTGGCTGCATTGTTCCGAAGAACGGAGTCTTAGTCATCTTGCCCATGAGGCATGGTTCGCAAGCATCAAGTGATTCATAATCAAGTGATTCCAAAAGACCATTAGCATGGAGTTTCTTCATGCGCTTTACACCAATATGACCTAAACAACAGTGCCACAAATAAGTTGCACTATCATTATTAACTTTGCATCTTTGGGCTTCAATATTATGAACATGTGTATCACTACAATCGAGATTAAATAAATATAGACCACTTATGAAGGGTGCATGACCACAAAAAAATTACTCATATAAATAGAACAACCATTATTCTCTGATTTAAATGAATAACCATCTCGCCTCAAACAAGATCCAGATATAATGTTCATGCTCATGGCTGGCACCAAATAACAATTATTTAGGTCTAAAACTAATCCCAATGGTAGATGTAGAGGTAGCGTGCCGATGGAGATCATATCGACTTTGGAACCATTTCCCACGCGCATCGTCACCTCGTCCTTAGCCAATATTCGTTTAATCCCTAGCCCTCATTTTGAGTTGCAAATATGAGCAACAGAACCAGTATCAAATACCCAGGCGCTACTACGAGCCTTAGTAAGGTACACATCAATAACATGTATACCAAATATACCTCTCACTTTGCCATCCTTCTTATCCGCCAAATACTTGGGGTAGTTCCGCTTCCAGTGACCAGTCCCTTTGCAGTAGAAGCACTCAGTCTCAGGCTTAGGTCCAGACTTGGGCTTCTTCACTTGAGTAGCAACTTGCTTACCGTTCTTCTTGAAGTTCCCCTTCTTCACTTTGCCTTTTTTCTTGAAACTAGTGGTCTTGTTAAACATCAACACTTGATGCTCCTTCTTGATTTCTACCTCCGCAGCCTTTAGCATCGCGAAGAGCTCGGGAATAGTCTTCTCCATTCCTTGTATATTATAGTTCATCATGAAGCCTTTATAGCTTGGTGACAGTGATTGAAGATCTTTGTCAATGACACTATCATTTGGAAGATTAACTCCCAGCTGAGTCAAGTGGTTGTGGTACCCACATATTCTGAGTATGTATTCACTGACAGAACTATTCTCCTCCATTTTGCAGCTATAGAACTTGTTGGAGACTTCATATCTCTCAACTTGGGCATTTGCTTGAAATATTAACTTCAACTCCTGGAACATCTCATATGCTCCGTGATGTTCCAAACGTCTTTGAAGTCCCAATTCTAAGCCGTAAATCATGGCACACTGAACTATCGAGTAGCCATCAACACGCGACTGCCAGTCATTCACAATGTGTGTAGTTGCCGACGCGGGTGGTACACCTAGCGGTGCTTCCAGGACGTAATTCTTATGTGCAGCAACGAGGATAATCCTCAATTTACGAACCCAGTCCGTGTAGTTGCTACCATTATCTTTCAACTTAGCTTTCTCTAGGAATGCATTAAAATTCAAGGGAGCGGTAGCACGGGCCATTGATCTACAACAACATAGACATGCAAATACTATCAGGTACTAATTTCATGATAAATTAAAGTTCAATTAATCATATTACTTGAGAGCTCTCACTTAGATAGACATCCGTCTAGTCATCTAAATGATCACGTGATCCATATCAACTAAACCATGTCCGATCATCATGTGAGATGCAGAAGTTTTCAATGGTGAACATCACAATGTTGATCATATCTACTATATGATTCATGTTCAACCTTTCGGTCTCATGTTCCGAGGCCATATCTGCATATGCTAGGCTTGTGAAGTTTAACCCGAGTATTCCACACATGCAAAACTGGCTTGCACCCGTTGTATGTGAACGTAGAGCTTATCACACCCGATCATCACGTGGTGTCTCGGCACGACGAACTATAGTAACGGTGCATACGCAAGGAGAACACTTATACCTTGAAATTTAGTGAGGGGTCATCTTATAATTCGACCACCGTACTAAGCAAAATAAGATGCATAAAGGACAAACATCACATGCAATCAAAATCCGTGACATGATACGGCCATCATCATCTTGTGCCTTTGATCTCCATCTCCAAAGCACCGTCATGATCTCCATCGTCACTAGCTTGACACCTTGATCTTCATTGTAGCATCGTTGTCATCTTGCCAACTATTACTTCTACGACTATCGCTACTGCTTAGTGATAAAGTAAAGCAATTACATGGCGATTGCATTTCATACAATAAAGTGACAACCATAAGGCTCCTGCCAGTTGCCGATAACTTTTACAAAACATGATCATCTCATATAACAATTTATATCTCATCACGTCTTTGACCATATCACATCACAACATGCCCTGCAAAAACAAGTTAGGCGTCTTCTACTTTGTTGTTACAAGTTTTACGTGGCTGCTATGGGCTTCTACCAAGAACCGCTCTTACCTACGCATCAAAACCAGAATGATTTTTTGTCAAGTGTGATGTTTTAACCTTCAACAAGGACCGGCCGTAGTCGAACTCGATTCAACTAAAGTTGGAGAAACAAACACCCGCCAGCCACCTATGTCCGAAGCACGTCGATAGAACCACTCTCGTGAACACAGTCATGTAATGTCGGTCCGGGCCGCTTCATCCAATAATACGGCTGAATCAAAGTAAGACATTGGTCGTAAGCAGTATGACTATTATCGCCCACAACTCTTTGTGTTCTACTCGTGCATATAACATCTATGCATAGACCTAGCTCGGACGCAACTGTTGGGGAACACAATATTAAAAAAATCCTACAATCACGCAAGATCTATTTAGGAGATGCATAGCAACGAGAAGGGAGAGTGTGTCCATGTACACTCATAGACCAAAAGTGGAAGCGTTTAGTAACACGGTTGTTGTAGTCGAACGTCTTCACAATCCAACCGATCCTAGTACCGAACGTACAACACCTTTGTGTTCAGCACACGTTCAACACGATGACATCCCTCGAGCTCTTGATCCAATTGAGGATGAGGGAGAGTTCCATCAACAAGACGGTGTGGCGACGGTGATGATGAAGTTACCTGCGCAGGGCTTCGCCTAAGCACTGATACATCTCCATCGTATCTTTTTTTCCAAACACTTTTGCCCTTGTATTCGACTCTAACTTGCATGATTAGAATGGAACTAATCCGGACTGAAGCTGTTTTCCGCAGAATTGCCATGGTGTTATTTTTGTGCAGAAATAGAAGTTCTCGAAATGACCTGAAACATCACGGAGAATATTTTTGGAATATATAAAAAACTATTGGCGAAATAATCAAGGCCAGGGGGCCCACACCCTGTCCACGATGGTGGGGGGCACGCCCCCTGCCTCGTGCGCCCCCTAGTGCTCCACCGACCTCAACTCCAACTCCATATATTCACGTTCGGGGAGAAAAAAATCATAGAGAAGGATTCATCACGTTTTACGATATGGAGCTGTTGCCAAGCCCTAAACTCTCTCGGGAGGGCTGATCTGGAGTCCGTTCGGGGCTCCGGAGAGGGGAATCCATTGCTATCATCATCATCAACCTTCCTCCATCACCAATTTCATGATGCTCACCGCCTTGCGTGAGTAATTCCATCGTAGGCTTGCTGGACGGTGATGGGTTGGATGAGATTTACCATGTAAGCGAGTAAGTTTTGTTAGGGTTTGATCCCTAGTATCCATTATGTTCTGAGATTGATGTTGCTATGACTTTGCTATGCCTAATGCTTGTCTCTAGGGTCCGATTGCCATGATTTCATATCTGAACCTATTATGTTTTCATGAATATATGTGAGTTGTTGATCCTATCTTGCAAGTCTATAGTCACCTATTATGTGTTATGATCCGTTAACCCCGAAGTGACAATAATCAGGATACTAACCGGTGATGACCATAGTTTGAGGAGTTCATGTATTCACTAAGTGTTAATGCTTTGGTCCGGTACTCTATTAAAAGGAGGCTTTAATATCCCTTAGTTTCCAATAGGACCCCGTTGCCACGGGAGGGTAGGAAAAAAGATGTCATGCAAGTTCTTTTCCATAAGCATGTATGACTATATTCGAAATACATGCCTACATTACATTGATGAACTGGAGCTAGTTCCGTGTCACCCCATGTTATAACTATTGCATGAGGAATCGCATCCGACATAATTCTCCATCACCGATCCAATGCCTCCGAGCTTTTCACATATTGATCTTTGCTTAGTTACTTTACTGTTGCAACTGTCACAATTACTACAAAACTACTACTGTAACTTTTGCCACTGTTACCGTTACTTCCATACTACTTTGCTACTAAATACTTTGCTGCAGAGATTAAGTTATCCAGGTGTGGTTGAATTGACAACTCAACTGCTAATACTTGAGAATATTATTTGGCTCCCCTTGTGTCGAATCAATAAATTTGGGTTGAATACCCTACCCTCGAAAACCGTTGCGATCCACCATACTTGTGGTTTATCAAGACTATTTTCTGGAACCGTTGCCGGGGAGCATAGCTCTATTCTTTGAGTCACTTGGGATTTATATCTGTTGATCACTATGAGGAACTTGAGAGACGAAAGAACTAAGATCTTTCCCTCAACTACGAGAGGAGGTAAGGAACTGCCATCTAGCTCTGCACTTGATTCACCTTCTGTTTTGAGTAAGCTTGCGACACCTAAACCTGCATCTGCTATTGATTCTGATATGTCACATGTTATTGATGATGCCACTTGTGCTATGCATGATACTTATGATGAAACTACTTCTATGCTTGATACTACTGTGCCATTAGGTGAATTTCTTGATGAACAACTTGCTAGGGCTAGAGAGAATGAAATTATTGAAAGTGATAATATTGATGAAAGTGATGATGAAGATTCTCCCCCTAGATATGAATTGCCTGTTGTGCCTGAGGGCTATGTTATGTATGAAGAAACTGCTAGAGATTTTCTTGCCTGCAATGACAGATATGATCTTAAGAAATTATTAGCTAAGCTGAAAGAAAAGTCTTTGAATGCTAGAATGAAACATGACCCTGCTTTTGCTACTTCACCTATCTGTATTTCCGATAAGGATTATGATTTCTCTGTTGATCCTGAGATAATTACTTTGGTTGAATCTGATCCTTTTTATGGCTATGAACCTGAAACTGTTGTGGCACATCTTACTAAATTAAATGATATAGCCACCCTATTCACTAATGATGAGAAAACTCGCTGCTACTATATCCTTAAATTATTTCCGTTCTCATTAAAAGGTGATGCTAAAACATGGTTTAATTCTCTTGATCCTGGTTGTGTGCGTAGTCCCCAGGATATGATTTATTACTTCTCTGCTAAATATTTTCCCGCTCATAAGAAACAAGTTGCTTTAAGGGAAATATATAATTTTGTGCAAATTGAAGAAGAGAGTCTCCCACAAGCTTGGGGGAGGATTCTCCAATTACTTAATGCTTTGCCTGATCATCCTCTCAACAAAAATGAAATACTTCATATCTTTTATAATGGACTAACTGATGCTTCCAAAGACCACCTGGATAGTTGTGTTGGTTGTGTTTTCAGGGAAAGAACTGTTGATCAAGCTGAATTGCTATTGAATAATATGTGAGTAATGAAAATAATTGGACACTTCCTGAACCAACTCCTAAGCCAACTCCGAAGAAAAGGGGTATTCTATTTCTCAGTCCCGAAGATATACAAGAGGCAAAGAAATATTTAGTAGCAAAGTAGTATGGAAGTAACGGTAACGGTGACAAAAGTAACAGTGATAGTTTTGTAGTAATTGTAACAGCGGCAACAGTAAAGTAACTAAGTAAAGAGCAATATGTGAAAAGCTCGTAGCCATTGGATCGGTGATGGATAATTATGTCGGATGCGATTCCTCATGCAATAGTTATAACATAGGGTGACACAGAACTAGCTCCAGTTCATCAATGTAATGTAGGCATGTATTCCGAATATAGTCATACATGCTTATGGAAAAGAACTTGTATGACATCTTTTGTCCTACCCTCCCATGGCACCAGGGTCCTATTGGAAACAAAGGGATATTAAGGCCTCCTTTTAATAGAGTACCGGACCAAAGCATTAACACCTAGTGAATACATGAACTGCTCAAACTACAGTCATCATCTGGAGTGGTCCCGATTATTGTCACTTCGGGGTTACCGGATCATAACATGTAGTAGGTGACTATTGACTTGCAAGATAGGATCAAGAACTCACATATATTCATGAAAACATAATAGGTTCAGATCTGAAATCATGACACTCGGGCCCTAGTGACAAGCATTAAGCATAGCAAAGTCATAGCAACATCAATCTCAAATCATTATGGATACTAGGGATCAAACCCGAACAAAACTAACTCGATTACATGCTAAATCTCATCCAACCCATCATCGTCCAACAAGCCTACTATGGAATTACTCACACACGGCGGCGAGCATCATGAAATTGGCGATGGAGGAAGGTTGATGATGACAATGGCGACGGATTCCCCTCCCCGGAGCCCCGAACAGACTCTAGATCAGCCCTCCTGAGAGATATTAGGGCATGGTGGCGGCTCTGTATCGTAAAACGCGATGAATCGTTCTCTCTGATTTTTTTCTCCCCGAACATGAATATATGGAGTTGGAGTTGAGGGGTGAGCATGTAACGCCCTCGATGCGGCTATATCTCCCACGTGTCGAAGCACGACTTAGAGGCATAACCGCATTGAAAGCAATGTCGCAAGTGAGGTAATCTTCACACAACCCATGTAATACATAAGGGAAAGAGATACATAGTTGGCTTACAATCGCCACTTCACGCAATACATGAGTAAAGCATTACATCAAACAGATACAATCAAGGTCCGACTACGGAACCAAAATAAAAGAAGACTACCCCAAATGCTACACAGATCCCCGATCGTCCCAACTGGGCTCCACTACTGATCAACTGAAACGAAACAACACAATGAACAAGATCTTCATCGAGCTCCTCCTTGAGCTCGGGTGCGTCACCTGCACGGTTTCATCGGAACCTGCAAACTGGTTTTGGAAGTATCTGTGAGTCACGGGGACTCAGCAATCTCACACCCGCGAGATCAAGACTATTTAAGCTTAAAGGTAGGATGGGGTTGTGAGGTGGAGCTGCAGCAAGCGACTAGCATATATGGTGGCTAACAACGCAAAAGAGAGCGAGAAGCAAGGCACGGTCGTGAAGCTAGAAGTGATCAAGAAGTGATCCTAGAACAACCTACGTCAAGCATAACTCCAACACCGTGTTCACTTCCCGGACTCCGCCGAGAAGAGACCATCACGGTTACACACGCGGTTGATGTATTTTAATTAAGATCAACTTCGGGTTTTCTACAACCGGACATTAACAAATTCCCATCTGCCACATAACCGCGGGCACGGCTTTCAAAAGTTCAAACCCTGCAGGGGTGTCCCAACTTAGCCCATGATAAGCTCTCGCGATCAACGAAGGATATTCCTTCTCCCAGGAAGACCCGATCAGTCTCGGAATCCCGTTTACAAGACATTTCGACAATGGTAAAACAAAACCAGCAAGACCACCCGATGCGCCGACAATCCCGATAGGAGCTGCACATATCTTGTTCTCAGGGCAACACCGGATGAGCACACCCTACAACTAAAACCAGACCTCAAGTTTCCCCGAGGTGGTGCTGCAAAGGACTCTAGTTCGGGCCAACACTTAGACAAGCATTGGCCCGGGGGGCTAAAATAAATATGACCCTCGAGAGAGCGACTCCCAAGGGAAAAATAGGTGGTGGTGAGGCAAATGGTAAAACCAAGGTTGGGCCTTGCTGGAGGAGTCTTATTCAAAGCGAACTGTCAAGGGGGTCCCATAAATCACCCAACCGCGTTAGGGACGCAAAATCCGGGAACATAATACCGATATGGCGGAAACTAGGGCGGCAAGAGTGGAACAAAACACCAGGCATAAGGCCGAGTCTTCCACCCTTTACCAAGTATATAGATGCATTAATAATATAAAAGGTATTGTGATATCCCAACATATCTATGTTCCAACATGGAACCAACTTCATCTTCACCTGCAACTAGCAACGCCATAAGAGGGGCTGAGCAAAGCGGTAACATAGCCAAACAACGGTTTGCTAGGAAAAGGATGGTTAGAGGCTTGACATGGCAACATAGGAGGCATGATATAGCAAGTGGTAGGTATCGCAGCATAGGCATAGCAAAAGAGCAAGCATCTAGCAAGCAAAGATAGAAGTGATTTCGAGGGTATGGTCATCTTGCCTGAAATCCCGCTAGGAAGAAGAACGAGTCCATGAAGAAGACAAACGGACGAAGTCGAACGAATCCTCACAACTCCGGAACGAAACCGAAGCTAACGAAAGAAGCAAACCGGAAAGAAGCAAACAACATAGTAAACAACCATCACATAAACATGGCATGATGCACAACCAACATAAACATGACATGATGCACAACCAAGGATGATGCATGTCCGGTTTAAAGAGGCATGGCATGGCAAAGTGCACAAACAATACTAAAAGTTAAGTGGAGCTCAATATGCAATGAGTTGCATATTGACGAAACACCACATTCGATTATTTGGTTCCCTCTTGTTTATGTACCCAACAATGTTATATGTTGATTAACATGGCAAGATGTGAAGCATAAGTAAACTAACTATCTAGGCAAGTTTAAATGAGGCCGGAACAACAAACAACAATTCCGGAAAATCCTCATGTGCATACTTTTGATTTGGTACTGTTCTGCCCTAAACACAATTTTAATGTTGTTAAGCAGGGAAACAAAGTGCACCATGTTAAACTAGGCATTTTTCTACCCCATTTGCATATAAAGAACATTTAAATTGGAGTTACGATTATTTAGTTATGAAATAAATCATTTTAGCATGGCATATGAGCAAATTTAATCAAACATCATTTTAAACATTTCAAACATGGATGAAAGTGACATATTATGAAACTAGACAAAATTCTAAGCATTTTACATGTATAAGTTATTTACAAATGATGCACGGTTCTGGAATTATTATATGCATGATGTTGAGGGCTTTTTCTGTAAAACAGCACTCTCTAGATAAATAGCTAAAACGTCCAGAACGAAAAAAAAACGATGCGGGCCGAATCTGTAGCACTGCTGGGCTGAACAGAGAGGAGGGTTGTGGGGAGCTCACCCATGGGCTGAGGCCCAGTCGGTGAAGCAGCAACCCAGCGGGGAGCTGGACTTGACGCGGCGCTGGGACTTGGAGGCCGGCCACGCTGGCGTTGGACCAAGTCAACGAGGACGAGCGGGCGAAGCAGAGCAGCTCGACAGGGGTCAGCGGGCATGGCGGCACGACGGCGAACTGGGGTCGCAGGGATCTGAGGCGGCGGGGTCGATCTCGGCCGGATCGGGTCAAAACGAGGCGTGGCGGCGCCGGCGTGCTGCGGGAGAGGACCGGCAACGGGGATGTACTCCTGTGAACATGTACAGGTTGCAAGAGAGTTTCAGAGAGGAGAGATACAGAGAAGAAACAGGAAAAGAAAGAAAGGAGGGAAGAGCGGGCGCAGCTAGAGGTGCTCTCCGGCTAGCTGCGGTGGCTCGAGGTGGTTCACCTGGCGGGGACGAGGAAGACCGGGGAGCCCCTCGGGCGCGAGAGGAGGCTGGCGTCCCGGCGCTCGCTGGCACAGGGGCGCACGAAGGAGGAGGTCGAGGTGCCTGGTTGCATCGGGAGGATGGATCTCGGGCGCGCTGAGGGAGATGCACGCGGGTGAAGCTCCAAGGCCTTGGCCTTCCTGTGAACCAGAGAAGAGAAAGACAGTGCGGTCAGGGGAGAGAAGAACCAGGGGAAGGGAGAGAAAGGAAACAGGGGCATGGCCTGGCCATGGTCGACGTGGCGCCGGGCACCATGGACCGAGAGAACGGAGCTTGAGCTCGTGGATGCTGCTGGTGGCCAGCGTGAGGGAGACGAGGTGAGGAGGAGGCGCTCAGCTGGAGGGTTCCAGCGACGGGAGGAGCGGGCGGTGGATCGATGGAAGCAGGATGGATCGACGGGACTGAGTGGTAGGGGAGATCGAGGAAGGAGGAGGCTGCGGCTGGTTGGTCCGGTGAAGAAAACAAGGAGGATTTTTGGATCGGGAGGGGATGGATCCCGAGAGAGATTTGGTGGAGTGGCGGCAGCGGCTCACTGGGAGGATGGGACATCTCCCTAAATTTTAGGGTTCGTCTGTATATATAGCAGGTGAAAAGAGTTTTAGGGGCGTCTGATCGTCATCTGACGGCTCCGGGTCAATTGGGTAGTCAAAAGAATAAACGAAAGAAGTATTGTGGTATTTCGGGGTTGATCCGGACTCCACGGTCATGACCGTGCGGGTTGGGTTCGGAGAAGTTTCGGGCGCGCACGCGAGGGGTTTGCGGGATGTGCAGAGAGGTTAAGCGGCCAGACAAGAGGGACTCAAAAAAAACCCGATTGGTCTCGGAACAGACAACAGAGAGACGCGGCAACTACGAACGAACTGAGAGTTTTTAAAAACAATGACGACAACGAGTGTCGATGCAATGCGGATGATGCCATGATGAAATGCAACAAACAAAATAAAATACACGACGACAACGAAGAACATTGAAGGCTTCTGGAGCATCGGTCTTGGGGCGTTACAACACTCCACCACTACAAGAGGATCTCGTCCCGAGATCTAAGAATGGCACCGGAGAGAAGCGGAAGAACAAGAGGTAAAACAATGTTGCTTCTTTGACAAACGAGTGAAACCAAAGAACCTTGAGAGGTTGAACAAAATGAAAGAAAGAAAACAACGAAGATGAACAAAGTTGACAACACTCCGTTAGAAAAGAGGAACATGGGATACGACGAGAACCAAGAGGTTTAGTGATAAGATAGATATTGAAACCACTCTGGTTAAAACTAGATAGAGAAGGAATAAGATTGATATAATTTGGACAACACTCCGGTAGAAAAGAGAAGGAAAACTTGATAAGATGGAAAGAACTTGAAAAGAGAACACCACACTCCGGTTAAATGGATTAGCAAAGAAAAGAACATGATCTCGGCAAAACGAGATGATGAGTCAAAGAGAGTAACATCACAATGCCTCCGGAACGAAAGAATGGAAGTTAGATGGTTGGGAGAAAAGAACGGAGAAGATAATGACAACTTCAACCACAATTGAATTTGGAAAGCATCCTTTCAAGAAGGTTAAAACGGAGTTGTTGGAAAACCAACAATGAAAGGATATGATCCTCGTGGACTTATGGAGACATCTCAAAACTTGAGGTGAAAATCTGCCACTAACGAAAAGAACAGATTGGATTGATATCAACAAGGAGATGAAAACTTCTTCACCGAGATGAAGGCGAAAATTGGGTCATTGATAAACACCACAATAGCAACATTCCTTAGGGAAGGTTGTAGGTGAAATATAACCCAATATAACTCCAACAAAAGATTGATTAGTTGAAAAGATCTCTTAGGCGAAGAGAAAATGATGGATTTAAATATGTCACTCTTGAAAACTTGTGAATCATGAAACACGAACTCAAATTGTCAAGAAAGACATAACACCAACTCAAATGATAAGGTAGAACGAATTGCACTTTGAAATGCAAGATGATGAACGATTGAATCCTCAAAACAAGACATGTGTTGAACACCATGTTTATTTTAGAGTATAGCTTGGCGGATCTTAACTCCGAGAAAATCTTGAAGAACAATTGAATAATGAAAAGGGACCTTGATAAACCATCATGTGAACCTTCCATGAAGAACTCCGGTAAAACAAGGATGATAGAAAGAGAGAGAAGTTGAAAACACAAGGTGAAACCTTGTAATGCTTTAGATGTATCTCCGTGATGATATAATTGCGAGAGCTTGGAACTCCGGAAAAGAAAGATGAGCTATTGAAACCAAGGAATTGAAGAACCTCCGAAATAGGGAATTGAGTTAACTCGATGAAACAAGAATAAGAATTACATTATGCTTATCCTTCACCAATTAAATTGATGACAAGCAATGGATTTGGCATACTACTAATTCTCATTGAAAAAGGATTGAAGAGATATATTGCTCAACTTGGGAAGGTCTTCAACGAACCACCGGTAGGATTGGAAAGAACGAATGCATTGATATGATAAACGAAGGAATAAGAATCTTGGGAGAACCACCGTAAGAATTGAAAATGAATGAAGAAAAGGATAAAGAATCACCGGGAAGAATTAGCAAACGAACGAAGATACTTGAGAGATTTTAGATACAAGAGAATGAAGGGATGACAAGTAGACTAGAGAATACTTGAACGATGCACCCGTAAGATTTGGAGAACGAGATCTGAAAGCTGAGAATGAAAAATATTGAGATGATGGCTCCGGAGAAAAGAAGTGGAAACAACTCATGAAATGCTTCAGGTGGTTGTGAAAATAATTCTCGCAAACGAAAATAATTATGGGAGGATGCATCAAGCTTGAACCATGAATCTTTGGAAGAATGGGTAAGGATTTGGAGGAAAAACTCTTCTTCGGTCTTCAAAATCCGAGAATGACAACGAGAAACCACCATGAATTGTTGGGATACTCCGGGATGAAAATTAGAAAGGTTGAACCAACGATGAAAAGAATTTGAAAGATCTTGGAGAAAGGCATTTGACTGATGATAATTCATTCTTTCGTCAAACTTTGAAAAGAATTTTAGAAGCTCCGGGAGAATTAGAAGAGTCAGGTAAGATCCTGGGAAAAGACCTGTGGGTTAGGGCCCACTGAAAAGGAACACCGTTGAACAATTGCTTGAAAAGAGAGATTGCACCGGTTGAATTAAATGGCTTGAATGAGATAGCATCCTCAAAAGAAATTGAGTGAATTGAGAATGGAAACTTGAATCTTCTGAGATATCTTCATCACTCCGGAACAATTGAATAGCGAGAAGTGGATGATTAAGAGGTGCACCGGTACGAGAAAAACATTAGAAACAAGGAAAAGAATATGATCAACACTGAAAGCTTGAATTGGATTCACCGGAGAAGAAAATTGGAATGAAACAATGATAAAGTTGAAGCTTCCTTAGCATCTTCATGAGAATCACCAGGTAAGAACATGGAGGAAAAGAATGAAGAGACTTCGCATCAATAAAAAGGATACTTGATTAAGAAATCTGAGTCCTTGAAGAAAAAAAGGTTGGGAGGGCGGGGAAAACAAAGACAACTTGGGACGGATGAAGCAAACACCGTTGCAAAGAACTAAGAATTGATCTCGCGAATGTTGAAATGATCGGATCCACTTGAAGAGAAGCACAACGGCTGGAAAGGATTGAAAAGACAACCTTGACGAACAAGGAGGATTAGCATCCACATAGAAATATGAGAACACCGCTTAGAATAAGGTATGGAATCAACACTTGACTTTGAAGCAACTCAACTACCACAAAACAAAACAAAACAAAGGATTTGGCTTGCAGAATAAGCCGGAACAAATACATATGATAGAGATTTACCCAATCCCATATCATGCATCTGTCGGAAAGATATTCTAGGAGCTACTTTAATTCCCACCTATAAACTCCCGAAACTTTCTGGTTATGCAATCTGGTGTTGGGGATACAGGGGACACAAAATATATCACCCAAACTAACAATACCTAGATCCAGCTGCATCCATCCTTCAACACATAACCAAGAAAACTCCGGAAATCGTTTACCTCAACCTTCGAAAAGCATCCGTTATACAAGCTATGGCAATACTCCCGAACTCCCGCCCCAGTACTGGGTGGCGTCGAGGTGATCTCACCAACAACTGCATAAAAGAGATTTTCGATGTCGGCAAAACTCAGGTATTCCAGAACTGCAACGATAAAATTGTGACGACAACACCTCGGAGCTCAACTCCCCGGGACACTGCCACAACCCCTAAATGTCAGGAGGCACCAAGAACAATGTTCTCGTCACAAAACCATCGGAACGATTCCAAGATACCCGCGTGATCCTAAAAAAAATTTAGTGAAATTTGAGGAGAGGAAAGTCAAAACATCTACGTCAGGGGGCCTCACCAGAGCGACAAAGGGACTGAGGAGTAAAAAGAATCCTACTCTCCGATATATATAATCCTAAGACTCAAAACATTTTGTTCTAGACTCAACAAAGGCAGCGATTCAAACAAGCAGGGGGCTCCTAAGTCGGGGATGGCTCTGATACCAACTTGTAACGCCCTCGATGCGGCTATATCTCCCACGTGTCGAAGCACGACTTAGAGGCATAACCGCATTGAAAGCAATGTCGCAAGTGAGGTAATCTTCACACAACCCATGTAATACATAAGGGAAAGAGATACATAGTTGGCTTACAATCGCCACTTCACACAATACATGATTAAAGCATTACATCAAACAGATACAATCAAGGTCCGACTACGGAACCAAAATAAAAGAAGACTACCCCAAATGCTACACAGATCCCCGTTCGTCCCAACTGGGCTCCACTACTGATCAACTGAAACGAAACAACACAATGAACAAGATCTTCATCGAGCTCCTCCTTGAGCTCGGGTGCGTCACCTGCACGGTTTCATCGGCACCTGCAAACTGGTTTTGGAAGTATCTATGAGTCACGGGGACTCAACAATCTCACACCCGCGAAATCAAGACTATTTAAGCTTAAAGGTAGGATGGGTTTGTGAGGTGGAGCTGCAGCAAGCGACTAGCATATATGGTGGCTAACAACGCAAAAGAGAGCGAGAAGAGAAGCAAGGCACGGTCGTGAAGCTAGAAGTGATCAAGAAGTGATCCTAGAACAACCTACGTCAAGCATAACTCCAACACCGTGTTCACTTCCCGGACTCCGCCGAGAAGAGACCATCACGGTTACACACGCGGTTGATGTACTTTAATTAAGATCAACTTCGGGGTTTCTACAACCGGACATTAACAAATTCCCATCTGCCACATAACCGCGGGCACGGCTTTCGAAAGTTCAAACCCTGCAGGGGTGTCCCAACTTAGCCCATGATAACCTCTCACGATCAACGAAGGATATTCCTTCTCCCGGGAAGATCCGATCAGTCTCGGAATCCCGTTTACAAGACATTTTGACAATGGTAAAACAAAACCAGCAAGACAGCCTGATGCGCCGACAATCCCGATAGGAGCTGCACATATCTCGTTCTCAGGGCAACACCAGATGAGCACACCGTACAACTAAAACCAGACCTCAAGTTTCCCCGAGGTGGCG